>OX374627.1:6255000-6880000 GCA_947347705.1 Nymphula nitidulata
TGAAGTTGTTTGTGTATATTTGGTAGGTTATTTTTTTATGATTTAGCCTCAACGAATACCTACTTGAATTTTCACCCTTCTACTACCAACCCCAATTTTTTAAAAGCGATACTAAGATTTAATTTTATTGCTTCTGAAGCGTACGAAATTTGCCTGGTTAGCTAGTTATAGAAAAGTTACAACAGATTAACACTTTGTACTCACATTTATCATATGAATGATTCTGATTCTGAGTCTAAATAAAAACAACAGTACATATATAAATAAAAGTAGGTTAAGAGTTTCTTGTCTTTTATACACCAATGAGTAGGTATTATTACCACATTTTTCTTCATATAAATAAATAATTTGGACAACTTTTGAAGTTTGTTGGACAGTCACAAAAAGTTTTTCACAGAAAAAAAGTGAAACTATTATTTGGCGTATCGAAATGTTAGTTTAATCAAATGTAGGAAAATTTATGTTTCAAATAACATTTTCGTGCTTAGTACAATCGCCGGAACACAAACGTAACACTCCGAGCTTTGAATTGACCTTGTACCTGTTTGCAATTTGTGTGACCTGATAAGCTAACAAATTTTCTTCCCACATTTTTTTAAATTATAGTTAATGGGTAATGAATCAAGCATCATTTCAATACAAAAAATAATTGGCCAGCAGATGTTTTGGTATCTGTTTTATTTAAAATTTTATTCAATACATGTATTAAAAATGATTAATTAAAACCTCACCCAACTCTCCATCTTAAATAAATCAGTAAACAATTCCAGGAAACTTTTTATGATCCGAAACTGTTTTGGACAATTTGAAGGAAATCGGGTTACGTCGTTGTCGCCTAATGAACGGAGTAGAAAAAATAATCAACAAGTAACATTTGGAATAATCAGCGGTACACAGGAAAAAATCAGTAATTATTCAGATGAAGTTGGACGAACGAAGGGGGTAAGGGGGCAAGGGCCGGCCAAAATAAAAACGGCATTGCGTAGGGGTGACACCCCTCGCCCGCCTCTACAAATGTTATCTAACTGCGTTCGCTTCGCGCGGCGCCGCTCCGCTCGGAATTAGCGCGTCCGAACGAATTTTCAATTTGTGCTCGATTTTTTTCTCGGATAGTTTGCTCCGATGGAAAAGGCGCGCGATCGCAGCCTCTGCAGCGTCGCGACGCGCGGTATCGCGTCATCATTTGGCGGGTGAAGTGTGGTCATTATCGGCCAGCGCGCACACACGCTCACCATTGTCCGACATCTGTGTGTGTAGATTTTTACTCATTAATTTTAAAACGCTCCGGATTTTTTTCAGGGCGGGTGCTAGGGGGCCTGAGCGGGGTGCCGAGGGGGGTGAAAATTGGCGATGGCCGCCGGGTGGGGTGTCACCGGCGCGGGGGTTATTAAATAGATTGGTCCGCGGCCGAACGGAGCCGCCGATCTGCACTTGTACTCGCGTCATTAACGGGTTGAGAACCGATTTTAAATCGTGAAATAACAGCCTGTTACAGGAAAAGTTGAGCACGGCTTATCGAGCACTCCTCGTCGTATTCTACAAGCTTAATTGCATTAAAACTGTTTTTATTACGACATTCCGGCCGCGTCGCTTCTCATTATTCAGAGGCGGCGCTCCTTCGCCGGTGTCGCTGAGACGTCAATGGCTGCAAGTCTACGATGTTCGGGCGTCAGTCCCGGGTATTCCGCGATCTGTCCGATTTCGTAGTCACAACAATGCACAGGAGTGTTCCAATACACACACGTAGGACGTTTTTTTTCTGCGGCCGTTCGGCAGTAGGGTGGACAGGGGTGTGTGGGGGGAGGAAATGTGAAAAATACTCGAAAAAAGGCGAAATTGTAGCAGATATATAATTAAAGTCCAACGTACAGCAACAGCGCACAGCGATGTATTATGCAGCGTACACGAGTGTCGCGGCCACTCGATCTCTGTAGATATGTACGATTTATTCATAAGAGTTGATATCTGTTCTTTGGTTGCGTGTGAGTGAGAGAGGATTTTATATTCATTAAAGTTACTTGGAACTACGCATGAAGTAAGTTAAATTGAGGGTGTGATTAAATTGTGACGGTATAATTGCATTAGTGTGTGCAAAAAGTGTCATTTCGATTGGCTTCGAGAAATCTAAAACGACAAAGACATCATTAACCTTAATCAGCTGCATGATATAGAAATGATTAGTGTTATCACGACTTTGCTGGTGGGGATGTCGGTTATAACGATGAAAGGAAACTTACGTCCGTTCTCAGTATCTAATCTATATCCATGGCAATCTGTTGAGAGGCTTTGGACTGAAAACGTAACAAACAGACATACAGATAGAGTTACTTGCGCATTCATAATACATATTAGTATGGATAGAAGAAATTTTATTAGAAAATATCTAAGCTAGAAAAAAACATGTTCTAGGGCGAGGCCCACACCTGCGACCTTCACAATCAGAGGGTGAATTGGGATGACCCTATGAACGTCTTCTATTCTTAGATATTGTAACCTTATGTCATTATTTGTCATCAACATTTCAGCTGAAAGACGTCCACTGTTGAACGCAGACCTCCATTTCCCGTAAGTTTCTACAAAAACTGGTCAAGTCCGATCTATATTTATCGAGTTCTAAGAAATCTTGTCAGGTATCGGCTTGCTAGTTTTAAATGAAAGTAATTTGAAACAGAAAGAAAAAACGTCTTCACAGTCGCATCCCACAGAGAAGCCAAAAAAGGAAACAGCAAATAAAAAAACAAATAACGACTTTTATTAAGTAGGTTAGTAATCCCGATGCAATTCGCTACACAAGTAGCCCTACTCGAAGTTAGTCGAACAAAGTTCTCCATAAAAGTATTCAGATAGGGGTGATGCAACCCTTTCAGTGTTTAACTAGCCGAATTTTCAACTTCATTGGGTTCCATCGGTATGAAGGAAACCAATTTTACGATGATCATTGGACATTTTAAACTATTTAAAACTTCGCAGTCACTTAAAAGTATAATCTGTGAAGTACTCAGCTATCAGACACAATCGATCTTATATTGTATGTGAGCGTTAGTGGCTGCTCTTCTTGAACTTACGGATAAGATTGAAAGAGCTCTGGAAGACAAGCAGATAGCTCTGTGTGCTTTCCTCGACATTGAAGGAGCTTTTGACAATGTCACTATTGGATCCCTTACCAAAGGTATGGGAGCCAAAGGGATCGATGACACAACGACCCGGTGGATAAAGTCAATGCTGCTTAATAGAACTGTTAAGATAAATCTAAACGGAATAACAAGAAGTTTCAAGACAACAAGGGGATGTCCGCAGGGAGGCGTACTGTCTCCACTGCTTTGGTCACTTGTTGTGGATGAACTCCTTACAAAAACAACTCAAATGGGTTTTGATGTGCAGGGCTATGCCGACGACGTAGTGGCCTACGTTATAGGTCCTTGCCAAAGCACTGTATCATCAATACTACAAAGAGCTCTGAATACCATTGTCAAATGGTGCGCAGACAACCAACTGGGGGTTAACCCCTCCAAAACAACTATAGTGCCCTTTACTAGGAAGCGCAAGCTAAACAAGCTTGCTACACTAACTATTAAAGGAACATCCATACCTTTTTCCCAAGAAGTCAAATACTTGGGCGTAACAATTGACAAGACACTGACTTGGGAAACACACTTAAATAACGTAATCCAAAAGGCAACAACTGCCTTAGGAATATGTCACCGCCTTGCAGGGACGAGATGGGGCTTAAACCCCAAAATCGCCCTATGGCTTTATACCTCCATCGTAAGGCCGATGCTAACGTATGCCTGCGTAGTCTGGGGGAAAAAAGTCAGGCAAATAACAACCATCAATAAGCTAACCAGCTTACAACGCACCGCGTGCTTGATGGCAACTGGTGCTATGCGCACAACCCCGGCGGCAGCCCTTAATGCTCTTCTCAACCTACCGCCTCTGGATCTATTTATTGGAAAAGAGGCAAAGGCTGGAATGTATAGGGCAGGCGTCTCTGGGAAAGCACAATGGGCATCTCAAACACTGCGATCATTACATCAAGCTGTGTTTGAACTACCTCCATTAGCAATGACTTCTGACGTCATGCTACCACAACTCAACTTCCACAAAAACTATACAGTTGAACTGCCTAGCAGGGAGGACTGGGCGAATACCCAAAACAACATTTATCCACAAGTCACTACTCCCTCCGAAGCTGGATGCCTCACATGGTTTACAGATGGCTCCAAAATGGGTAACAACGTAGGATGTGGGGTGTATGGAGTCAGACCAAGGTTTAGTAAAAGCGTCAACCTCGGAAAATACGCCACCATTTTCCAGGCGGAAGTCTGCGCCATTATTGAATGTGTGCAGGCTAACCGCCTAAGGAACTACGTTAACCAAAGAATTTACATCTACTCCGACAGCCAAGCAGCGCTTAATGCTATAAATGCGAATACACTGCATTCAAAATTAGTAAAAGACTGCGTGGAGGAATTAAATACACTGGGGATCAACAACAGAATCACTCTGAGATGGGTGCCTGGTCACTCTGGCGTCATAGGCAATGAAAAGGCCGATGAATTAGCCAGAGCTGGGGCTCAGGGACGACAGATTGGACCGGAACCTTTCTGCGGAATCTCAAAGAACCAGGCCATGCACTATCTCAAAAGCAAACTCATACAGGAGTCCTCCGAACAATGGCTAAGGACACCTGGTTTGATACATTCAAAGTCCCTGATACATGGCTACTGTGCTAAACGAACTGAAGAGCTGATAAAGCTCAGCAGGAGTAACGCGAGTGCCATGATTAGAGCTTTAACAGGCCACTGCAAACTGAACAGACACTTATTCAACCTAAAATTAAGTGATTCGGATGTTTGCAGATTCTGTACACAGGAGCGCGAAACCCCAATGCACCTCCTTTGCAACTGTGGACCCTTTATCCACAAACGAAGCCTCTATCTGGGGAGACACACTGTTCACCCAAATGAAGTTGAGACCCTTGAGGTTGGGAAAATCCTAAAATTTATGGAAAGTGCCCAAATCAAGGTTTTATTATAACTATTGGTGGCAAGTCACAATAGATCTTTTAGGTCGCAGTGACAAATCAGTCTAAAAAGACCGAAAAGCCCCAAATACAAGATAATAATAAATAGTGGGCTGGTAACGGTAAACGTTGATGTTATTATTTTAGTAGACTTAATTTTTTAGTAATTAAAATATATCTAAACTGGACTAATTTTTCTATGTTATATATATATTTTAACTACTAAGTAATTTTTTAAACATTTATAATAATATTCTAAATTTTTGATTATAACATTATTATAAATGTTTTAAAAATTTCTTAGTAGAAAAATTTCACGACCTGACGCGGCAATCGAACGCGATCTTTCGCATTCCGGGCGACTGCTCTAAACACTGAGCCACCCAGGACTTGGGATATCCCTGTGAACTTCTTCTAGTCTATCTGATTTGCGGTTATGAGCTAACGTCCACCCTACAATGTCGAAATGTCCTATTTCAACATCCGAAACGAATCCGAAAGATCGCGGGTTCGATTCCCGCCTCAGGACGTGAAATTTTTCTAGTTTTATATTATTTTATTTATAATAATGTTAAAATCAAAAATTAAGAAGACTTAATTTTCTTTCATGATCATCATCATCACCATCACCACCACGGCCCAGTACGTTCCACTGCTAGACACAGACCTTTTTACGTAGGAGAAACATATAAGGAGTTTGGGCCATAATACCAACAAACTGACCCAATGCGCGTTGGTGGGTTAAAAGGTCAGAGCGCTACGCCACCAAGCTCCTCATATCCTCAGGACTTTCTTCAATTTCTACTTCATTGGAAAATTAAATGGTAATGGTAGGTGTACTCGTAAAAAATAGAACGTTCTCGTTTTAAAAACAATGTTTTTATCGAAGTCCTCCGAAACGGTTTGACCGATTTTTATATATTGCTTTGGTGTGTGGTAGCTATGACAAGAGGTCGTATACGATTTTTTTTATAAACTTATACGTAATACGGTTAAGGTTGACTCTCTACAGATTTATTTTCTATTTTGTAGAATTTGAATTTAAGATTTGGGTTCAAAAAATACTTACAACCTAAATTTTCACCCTTCGACCACCACACCCCATTTTAAGATTTCATTTCATTGCTTCTGAAGCGGTACGAAGTTTGGCCGGGTCATCTAGTAGGTACATAAAAATAAGAGGTACGTATTAGACTGGGAAGCACATCCATGTTATAGCAGATCGCAATTAGGTAACACCCACTACCCTAACACTAACAACACTACAAAGTGTAGTGTTGTGTTCCTAAGACGAGTAAGGTCGCCAGATCTAAATGAGAAAGTGAAAGCGCTATGTTGACAGCAAATAAGACGCATTCCCTTGATTTTCCTGGGTACGTAACGCGTGAGTGTGAGAAATAAAGAAGATCAAAGTGCTCGTAGCACTAATAGATGCTCGTAGCACTAATAATTGCTCGTAGCATATAGTATATGCTACGGTTGTTATATACGGATAATAGTGAATTAAGCAACTGTGGGCTAATAATAAACTGGCGTTTAAACACTGAAAATATGTCCAAATCGGACTTTTTGGATGCCAACTTATTATTTGTCTTGGTTAGGTTGGGTTAGTATGAGGCTAAACTTACTATAAAGTAGACTTACTAGAACTTCTTTATGAATTCCAAGTTTTATATGGCATCATAAAGCAATACCAATAAGACTCATTTTGGTACTAAACCTGCTAAGTCAAGTCAGCTCTCAACAGTGCCTGCGTACATAACTCCAATTATTTTCCAGTCAGTCTCAGTTAACAGATATATTGTACATACAGAACCCGCAAATGGATGACAAAAATTAATTGAACAGCAGAGGAACCGTAGGGATGGGACGATAAATCATTTCCGGAGTTTAGAAACCGGTCGCTGTGATGAACACGCCGTGTTTCCAATTACCATCAATATGGATACATGCCAAAATTAAAAAGCAATACGTTTATAATTTGCGTTGCTAATTTAGATATTTTCGTGTTTTACGGGTAATGTTCACGCGCGAACCTACAACTTCGCAATGGATGCCGCTTCCTATGCCGTCGAATTACGCCTATGAGTTTATTCTTGTCACTCTCTCTCTGTAACGTTCACTCTCTCTCTGTTCACGAAAACAAAGCAACTTTCGCCATGGTCGATCCTGGGATGGGTCAAAGTTAATCTTGAGCTCCACCGTGCTTCGGAAGGCACGTTAAGCCGTTGGTCCCGGTTGTTACTGCAGCAACCGCTTTTACCCATCAACGCACATTGGGCTAGCGTGGTGGTGTTATGGCCCAAACTGCTCATGTCTTTCTCCCATGTAGGAAGGCCTGAGCCCAGCAGTGGGTCGTATGATGATGATGACATTGGTGTTATGGCACAAACTCGTGTAGGAAGGTTCTGCAGCAGAACCTATAAGTATATGCTTTTATATTGAATGTCATTTGGCTACTGGTTTACCATGAGTGTAATAAAATAGTGAAGTAGTTGTGAAAATTATTATTTCTTGTCATACTTGAACCACTCGTTCGTATAGTTATGATTGTGTCTACTTCACTATTTGATTAATTCTACTCAATTTTAGAATAAAATGACCTGACAATAATGCTTTAAATAAAATCATAAGTCATTCAATGCGCAACCAACTAACAACAATAGCTCCCACGTTGTTTCAATTCGCAAAGTTATTATCAAACACGCACTTCAGATTTTGCGGCACTTATCAAAAATAATCGAATACAGTCATCGCATCGAACATCGATTCAGGGGTCCAACGCGACAGATGTTTAGGAGGGGCTTTACGATTAATTTAACATTAAATTCAATAATAACCTCCCATTTATTGCATAATTTCCTTTCAATTTACGTTTTATTTATCCCACTGTAACCGGATTACGGATTGTTGAGCATTTGAATCGTATAGGTTGCTGTAAACAGGGAGAATCGATTAAGGTGTCGATAAAAATATTATTTAGACTAAATTATACCAAGACGTGCATCTCCTTATGTTTTTTATCAGCAAAAAATGTAAGTAATTGAAATATAATTATCTTTCTTTACTTGAAATATTGTATTTATGTCTTTTATATGATATATTCAACATATAGTTATGACACAAGTACCACTAGTTGTCTAATATTGTACTATACATACCTACGTAACAACACATCGAAATGATACGAGTATTTAATTTTATATAAGTATTAAAAAAAGTAAGCTTCTCTAGCTTTAAAAAAATTGACATTTGGGCGTACCTTAATCCGTTGTAATAACAGTCTTTTTCAGCCGAATAGGCTTGTTGTGCGGCCTAATGTACAGTCGACAGCTTATCGAGCGTAAACGTCACTTTCAAAGTGAATCTTATTAGAGGGGACTAATGCCTGTTTTTACTACAAGTGAAACGCTTAGGTGACTGTCATCATGAATCTTTATCTCCTATAACTAGACAGATGGTTAAAACGAGCAGAATAGTTTAATTCTTTGTAAACGGTCCACAATACAACTTGACACAGCGTGAAAGCGTAAAATTTAATATTTTTATGTCAAAAAATCCTTTCGGTCACTTTGAATACTGGCTATATTAATTTTAAACTTCGAACATTCCAACTGCAGTAAAACCAGCCTTTCTATGCTTATGAATAAGGTTACATTTTACATATGCGGTCGAGCCTAGTTGGATATTTTTGCGTTGACGCGCTTTGTTTTTGACAATCTATTTACATTTAGAGCGATTGGGATTGGTTTTGATGAATTACGATAAATGTTTTTTATTATATTTATTTTCTAATTTTTTAAACCGATATTGGTCGCAGCTAACTTTAGGCTAACTAAAAAAATTCATACCGCTATATTAACGTAAATTACTACGGAAGTAGGTTAAGCAGTTTGTTTTTCTTAAAGTATCGGTGTTGATTAAGCGTACCGGCTACCTGACCAAATTTAAAACACTTCGAGATGGACTAAAGATGGCGGAAATTAAATTTATTTCACATAAGCACTTACTAGAGTTCTATCTACACAATTTTTACACCTGAATCTTCGTTATTTTAAATAATGAATACACTATCGCTTAACAATCACGTCAAAAGTAATTAAATTATTTTTAATACTAACATACTTACAGGTTTTAAACATAATGAAAAAATGTATGTAATAATAATAATGTAAAGGTATCTATAAATATTACAAAGATACAAAATAAACATAATAGCTTTGACTTGCCAAAATGTTTGTAGGTACTCTAAATACAAACATCTGCCCGGATCTCCACCGGGATTCAAACCCGCGGTACCGCTGGCTTAGAACAGTACAGAGGCAGTACCACTCGACCAGACGACCATCGGCTTATAGTAACTATTATTATTATTATAATACTGCATACGTTTGTACTCACCGACATATAGGAGCCTTTAAAATAGTGAGCTTGCCATCTATAATATAAAATTTAGGGTATACCAAGTACCGAGGTCTCGTCCCCCACCGCGCGGCGCGTGGGCACTCGACTCTATTCGACTACTCGATTGTTCTGTCATAATCGAACGAATTTGAATTTTTAAATTTCCATTGTTGAGCTCAATTTAAACTGCGATTGAAGATGCAATTAGCGCACACGGTCATTTAATATGGAATCTTTTGTGCTCCACGAAGCGGTCTGTTGAGAAATTATTAATTTTGGAATTAATCAATGAAAAAAATATTTAAGTGAATTATTGCATTATTAGAGATCAAAGTATCTTTGTGAATATTTCTAAGGTCACTTACGGATGCTTACGCTTATTTTGATCAATTGATTGCAATTAGCTTAATGATCAGGCCTGAAATTAAAAATGTTTTGTAAGATTTTCATTCAGTAGTATATACCTGATTACGTAGAGATTAGTATTGTCCGATTTTGTATGTTAAAAATAAATGAGGACGTGATTTATTACAGATATTCATGGCCCACGGCGGGAAACGAACTTGCGACCTGTTACAATCCAGATGGCTAATTTGACCACTAAGCCACCAAGGACTTGAGACAACCAGAAATGATGACATCCGTAAAAAAACTATAGTTGCTGACATAGGTCATAGCAATAGTAAGTTGAAGTGGCAGTGGGCAAGGCACAACGCGCAGAACAGATGGCCGGTGGGGCGTTAAAGTTCTAGAATAGTGACCACGTACCGGAAAGCGCAAAGTAGGACGGCCTCCCACTAAATGGACAGAGGACCTGATCAGGGTGGCGAGAGCCGTTATATGCAGGCTGCACTAAACCGTTCCATTCCGAAAATGATGGGGGAGGCCTTTGTTCAGCAGTGGACATCATAGGCTGGTAAAAGCAATACCCGACTTATTTAGTTAACAATCATTTACATAATTGAAAAATGCTAGTGATGAGCTATTTGTCAGAAACGTATTCTTTCTTAGCTCAGTAGTCAAAGCAGTCACCCAGATTGTGAAAGGTCCCGGGTTCAGTTCCCGACCCATTTCACGATTATTTCTGAATCGACGTTTTAAAAAATACCTATAAACTAATATTAGTTAGATCACCTAACATCTGCGGAAAACATCCCGTTCCCGCACTGTTTGTTAAACAATTTTACTCTATATTTGATTCTACGCCCTAGTGATCTGCTGGAATATCATCCTCTGGATCTGAAAACGACGATAGACTTGAAAGCGACAACTGTCAGAGAAAGAAAAATAGTTCCTAACACTCAAAACCACGAAGAAAATGGAATAATCGATTGAAGATATATTCATAGCGATTTTAACGAGCCCTTTTCCGCCCATGAAATAGTTAACCTCAAAAGTGTCAAAATAATGAGTTTTGTACAACGTGAAAAAAGAAAAGGTAATATATTGACACTTCATTTTTTAAATCACATCTTTACTTACATTTAAACAAGCACTGAAAAATTCATTGATGATTTTTGTTTCATAAGATAATGAATCGACTTTAAAATTTTAATTAGGTTTCTGCAACTGACTGAGATCTATAAATTGGAAGCTAGCTTAAAGCAGCAGGTAAGATATGAAAACAGCTACTGATCAATACATTCAATATTGTTGAATAATTTTTTTCCTCAAAAAATATATAAAAGGCCTCTTTATGTAATTTGTAGCATATATCATATCTCGTACCTTCATTCCCAAAAACGCCGTGATGAACAAAAACAAACATCGCACACGTACCTGGTCAATCGACATGCCGCCGAGTCTGCAGTAGTTTTTCAAATATGCAATTTACTGATTTAAAAAAAAAGAAACCGGCCGTGGGCCGAGTCGCCCGGGGCCATGGAAAATGGCGATGAAAAGAAACTAAAAAAACCACGAAAAAATAGTAGGCCCACGTATGGTAAATAGCATCGAATGCCCCCACACACCCCCCTTATTTGTTACGTTATTCTAGGCGCGTCGGTTCGCTTCAAATTATTGACTTAAACGAATTCCGATGTTTTCGGAGAAATTATCCGTTTATGACGTAATTTTCTAACGGTATTGTGTTTACCTTTTTACAGTAAGTGTAAGTTTAGTATAAGAAAATTGTTACAAAGAGTATTATTGAATACTGATCTACTATTACAGATGTATTTATTAGTCACTTAAAGAAATGTCAAAATAACACTTAGAATAAAATTTAAGAAAACACGCTTCGAATTCATCTTTGAATATTGCTTCTCTCAGACAGTGCTAGTGGTAACACAATGACTTTTCTTTTGACAACTATTGTCGCCTTTATCCTTACTTCTTACTTAAGATATTCATGAACACAGAATTAAAACCTACATCAATTGTCAATGTTAAATAAATTTGCTTCATTTTATTGATTTTTTGTCAAAAATGCATTTTTACAGAATAATACTTTAGGTTGTATGTCTACTAAAACCAACTTAGTCTCTGAGTGAATATAGAATGGAGACACTCTAGTATTCACATAGGAAAAACGACAATTTCCTTTCATAGAATATAAAATGAACTAGATATCTACGGAATCCAGCAGAAATAAGTCGCACAACACATGATACATTATAAAGCGGTCATTAAAAGCACATAGGAAGAAACGTAAGCCGCAATTAAAGCCTCTATTCGCAATTAAAATAATGGCTGTCACACCTATGAGACAATTAGGTGGAAAGAATAAATTCTATGTTTTGGTAGCGGCCCGCTTAATTAGGGCTAATCAAAAAACTTAATTCTTGGTAATGGCGCCTAATAGCCGAGTAGTTTTAGCGTTACAGCGATACGACGATAATGAAAGCTAATAATGTGTTTGGGTCTTTGTTCCACCCTGATGTCGTGTTATGAATATGATTGTGTGATGTTTGGCCTCTATTTAAAGCTTGCGATGTGCTAGTCTGAGCTGGGAGTAGACTGATTTCTAACCCAACATAGTAGAATTCATTTTCTATCGTTACTTGTTATTTACAAGGACACTTTCGAGAGCAACTTGAGATTCTACCAAACGTTATCCCTCGGAATAATGTAAGATTATATTAAAATACGTATATTGAGCTTTCATGGATAAGGCCATAAGAGTCTACACATCTTATTGTAAAATATCCCGAGCGGAGTAATTCAGGATGTGGGGTAACTCCGAAATATCTACAAGGTCCGAAAACCGAATACTCCGAAATACAGCATAATATGCCTATACTCATTAACTGCCATTACTAGGACTCTTACCTCAGCCAGCAGAAATAGATTATCAAACAACCTTTTCTATCATGATGTACATGACCTCTTTCAAAGTTACCCCACGTTAGGATTTAACCCCCTTTTTAATACTTTACAAGACGATGTGTAGAATGTTTCTCCACATCGTCTTGCAAAGGTTGAATAAGGTTGAATATCGTAAAAAGACAGCATTCGAAGTTTCGGCTGAACTTCGGTAACGAGGAGGCATCGTTATTACTGAAGGTTGACCGCTATCTTCGAAATCACTTCTCTGTCGATCGCGACACGAAACAGTTGATTGAAGGCTGTAATTCCTATCCACTCTCAACCAGGATTTTTCCTGAGCTCCATAGGTATATTATTATGATAAATGTTTGGAAATTAATAGGTTGGGGAAAAAGTTTCTTCGCATTTTTTAAGAAAATTCAATATATTTTTTATTATAGTTTATTTACATTTAACTTAAGTATGTAGGTACCATTTTGTTCGATAACTTTTTGCCATCTTGTAGGTAGGGATATGATGCCATTGTTATAGAAATTTTGGGGCTTCTGATCAAAATACCGCGACAAGTAGTTTTGGCAGTCCTCTCGTGATGTTAACCTGACACTGCCTAGAGAATTCTGAAGAGAGCGAAACAGGTGGAAATCTGAAGGTGCAAGGTCAAGACTATACGGCGGATGCATTAACACCTCCCAGCCAAACTCTCTTAATTTTTGCTGAGTGGCTAAAAATGTGTGAGGTCTAGCGTTATCATGATGAAAAACCACACCCCTTCTGTTGATTGATTCCGGCCGCTTTCTCTCAACTTCTTGCTTTAATCTCAGCAGTTGTTCGCAGTAGAGTTCAGAATCGATGGTCCTGCCTGGTGGTAACAGCTCATAATGAATAATGCCCTTCCGATCCCACCACACACACAGCATCACCTTGTTGCGAGTTAACCCGGGTTTCGCCACAATCTGTGAAGCCTGACCGGCCTTTAACCACGACCTTTTTCGCACGTACGTGATCCACTTTTCATCACCAGTTATCAGCTTCTTCAAAAATGGTTCGGTTTTATTACGTCGTAATAAAGAATCACAAATGAGTACACGGTTCATTAGGTTTCTTTCAGTGAGCTTGTGGGGTACCCAAATATCGAGCTTTTTTGTGTACCCATTTTTTTTAAAATGCGCCATAACTGTTTTGTGGTCAATTCCCAGTTCTTCAGCTACCTCGTAACTACTGATATGCCGATCTTCCTCCAGTTTTTCAAAAATGGCATCAACTTTATCCGTAATAGGGCGACCAGAGCGACGTGCATCTTTGACATCAAATTTTCCGGATTGGAAACGCTTAAACCAAATTTGTGCTATTCTCACAGACACTGCACTTGGTCCATAAATATCGCAATTTTTTTCGCGGCTTGCGTTGCATTTTTACCTTTTTTGTAGTTAAATTTTCAAATGTATCGGATTTCTTCATTACATTCACTCATCTTGACAGTACGAAAAACAAATGAAAAACACACATTTACCTAATTTGAATTTGGAATTATCTTTTTTAAAATCGAAACTTTTAATGATACCAAAACCAGCTAGATACAAATAGTACAGCCAAAGAGATTTTATTACAAGTTCATACATACTATAATGCGAAAAGACTTTTTCCCCAACCTAATATTATACTAACTATCTAGACTAACCATTTTTACGGTTACATAGGGACAACTTGTTGCGAGCTTTAGTGGAGAGTGGGAAATTCACGATAGAAATGGGTGGATAAAGAGCTCATGCAAGCTCAGTGCATGGGATCAAACATGCATCTCGTTCTTAGTCAACATGAAAAAAATACTTCCCCACTTTCCCTTAGAGCTCCAGAAATTTTTGCTTTTTGGATCATGTCATTTGTACTATTATGTACTAGTCGTAATTTTGTCGTTAATTTGACAGGATTGTTTAGTTAATCATGTAAGCCAGCTGGTTATACCTTTTAGTAGACTGAGCACATCGGAGTTCTCACATGACTGTTATAAGCAATGGAACCTCTTTTATGAGCCAGGGTGAGTTGGATAAACAATAATTATTTTATTGCTTTACGAACTACACTTCTTCGATCAACAGAAAAATTACATAGGCACCAGACAGAACCTGCGTTTTTAAATAAATAATTAGTCAGCGGTCATTAGCTGCACACCAACATAAGACTCACCCCTAAAGACTTCAATAGCGAACACCGTAATGTATACTTCACGTTCGTATTCTCCAGTAATAAGGTTGAGTATCGTGCAAAAAGATACGCATGATGTTTCACTGGTAGGCAATTATGTCTAATGATAATAGTGGCTTCATTACCCTTCCATTACGACGTGTGATACTTACGTTAGTGATACCTCGCGCTTGGACTTCGAGGCTTTTATTAATACGGAATAGAATTTTTAATAGCAATGTAATTTATTTATACAACAGACAGAGTATGAAATGATGCTACAGGTAATAATTATGTAACCAGGAAAAATATTATCAATGTAACACTAATAGGGAATTTTAAAAATGGACTTAAAAAAGAAATATTACATCGTAGAATGGGTGCAAATAGACACTATTTCACAATCCAGAAGAGTCCTGTAGCCGCGGACTTTTTGGATTACTCAATAACTCTTGCAGAATGTAGAGCACGAGTCAAGGACTTGAGTCTTTTATGCACTCGAGTTTTACGAATTGTGGCGAGTCGCGCTCGAGTACTGTTCAGTTGTCGATTGACACTCATTATATAAAAAATAATGAAAAAGTTATTAATACAGGGACTTACTAATAGCTACCTATTAAAAATTGCTTATTGTTCAGGTAGGAAAATTTTTGAAACAAATTTTTGGGTCTAAAACTCTCGTTTGCTACACTCAGAACTGTCACGGCTAGTCTGACGAGTCTTATAAGGGTTAAGTCTTGAAAATAAAGACACAAGTATTCGAGCACTATAATATTATTCCTAAGGTTCATAGGTATTCTAATCGTTTACTACAAAAGGTTTGTATGCATTCATTATATTTTTAGAGGATTATTCTTATTAAACTACTTCATTTTCAATTCTCATAATTTTTAATAAACCACATCGGTTATTTCTTCGATCACTCCCTCTAATGGCCAAATAATTGGGCCGCTTAGTTTTTATCGCTTGTACCACTTACACCGCGATAAGGAGTCGCAACGATAACTTTAATTCCAATTATTATTTTTATTCTAATTTTATTATGGGTTCGTGAATTCACATCGCTAATTGTAACAAGGTAAAAATGTTTGTAAAACTGATTTCATAATTACGTAAAGCGTTTTTTTTTCAATTCAAATTGTATTTATATTGTAACGTCTCTAAAATACTGTCTTAATCTGTCAAGTGGCGTTATACCTCTGGAGGTTTATGACAATTGAAAAATCATAAATACAATACTATTATAAAAGTGAGATTGGCAAATTTGGTTGTCATATTTGTTTACCACTTTGGCGGTGTATACTCCATTTACGAGATACAACGTTATTATATTTAGTAATTAAACAGTATCTGTCACGTACCATATATACAACACTATTATCATGCCATAATACAGTTTATTATCAGTAGTCCATTCGGCGAATGTTATTACAAAGTTATTTCATTAACTAGTCGCCTGTCGCTTGGTCTGAGTAGAGGCCGGCAGGGCCATTAAGGAGGGGAAATTAGCGCATTATTGACTGATTTCCCTTTTCAACTAGTTGATAGACGCCATTTCGTTCGGCTGTGCGATTTAAAACACTAGTTTACAATATTAGAGGTGATCAATACTCGATATTTCTATCTAAAACATCGATATCTTGACTGCCACTAATAGTTGAGGAATTGGATAGGTATGGTAAAGACTAAATGCTATTAATTGTGTTTAGCAATGAAATGGGTTTCTTTACTTCTTTATAAGTCATGGATTCTTGATGCATTCCATTTTCAAATCAATCAATATATCAGTTATGTCTTATGAACAAACGTATAAATACAAATAGAAAAAGCTCGTAAAAGCCTATAAAATTACATGCTTTATTTTTTTTTTATTTGGCAGAAGTACGTCAATTTCCTAGTGTTGTTTTCCTAAAAATAAATATTGTGTAATTCAGAGTTTACAGTGTGTTTACAGTCTGTTACAAAAGTCCGAAATAAAAGTTAAGGGGACGGGTGTGTTTCTTCTACATATAGTTGAAAAAGGTGATTCAAGTTATTGATATTCGATCTCAAGATATCATTTTTAAATTGTACATCGTCTTATCGATTTTTGCTATAAACCTATAGCAAAAGTCAATTTGAAAACTTGTTACTAGGTAGGAAATTATTGCGAAACTGAAATAGAAAGGAGATAGTAAAGATGTAGGTATCATTTCAGAATCAAGTTGAATTTAATCTCATATTGACATTTATTAAAATTGTCATTCCCTTTTTCGACCTTGTTTGATACGCTTGAGTATATGAGGAATGTTTTGGATACGCTTGAGTATATTTGTGGATTTTCGGAATTGTTTGACTCTGACCATGAAGCAATACAACGACAATTTTCAACGATAAGTCGTAAAAAAAATGCATTTTGAAAGTGACATTTTGTTTTCTACAAAATGGCTACTTCTGTGACGTTTTTCAGCGAACTAAATATTTTTTTGCAACTTTATTGAGTCAAGTATAAAACTTGACATACCATTTTTATAAAAAAATGATAAGATTAGATGGTTTCTTACAAAAATAACTACACAAAAAAATGGTGCTCCCGAGCTGGTCCAATTCCCATACAAACTTTTACTATCACCTTTCAAACTATCAAAATATGCAACATGCATATTTTGATAGTTTGAATCTAATAGGTTGTTGGATCTAATAGGAAGACTGTTGGGAAATATTAAGCGCTCTTCATCACCAATATTACGTCCCACTGCTGGGCACAGGCCTTGCCACATCGAAGAAACATACGAGGAGTACCTACTACATCATCATCTTCATCATATCAGCCGAGAGACGCCCACTGCTGGGCATAGGCATCCTCCAAGGGTCTCCAAGCCGATCGATCCTGAGGTACTCAGATCGGTTTGGAGATCTAAGTAGTGCAGTTTGTAGATCAGAACTAAGTACTCTTTTAAGCTATTAGGCGGAACAGTGGGTAATCCTGTAAGCTAATAAGTAGCAGCTGTGATTTGCTTTGTCTTAATAAAATACAAGAGACATTATAAGCTTAAAATTAGATTTAAATTTACAGAAGTGTGTTAAAACTAGTCAAAACCCACATAATCATTTGCGCTTTAAAAAACCAGAAAGGTTTTAATGTTTTTTTATCAATTAATGATTTCCGCACTTTCAGAATTTTTATTGCTTACTTTGATATGCATAGACTAAAAACATATTACTATAGACGAGAAATTATTATGACTTTATGTATCATTAAAATGCATCCTCATTTTTATAAATTGGAAAAAGTCAAATAGGTGCTGAACAGCGAGTTTTATCGTGCCTTCAACGTTATTTGAAAGCTAATGCACCATTAAATTCGCGGATCCACGTATGCGCCGCAATCGAGTATTTGAAAAGCACCATTCGATAAGTCAATCGATCCTATCGAAATCGGAGCGAACCGGTCGGCTTACTCCGCGACAACGATCGTAGGGCCGCCAATTAGTTTTTATGGTACGCTTCATTACAGACAGTGTTAATTATTATTGTGCTGACGAACACCCTATTCTCACTCGACGACCTAATTAGAACGGAGCTGCGTTTTTTCCTTTTTTGTTTTCTTGTCAGCAAATTATGAGCATTGGGGTGTGTACAACGCTTTGTATGTAGGTACGTGTATGGCCACTTGTGCGAGAGCTCGCGTCGTCGCGCCGTGTTGCGTCGCAGAGAATGCAATTTCAAATATTTTTTTATGGAATTATAGTGAGGGTTCAACTTTTGGTAGTTTCGACTTTTCAAAAGTTCAACAAAGTCTAAAGTTTTTATATCTTTTTTAAGAGCCTAATGATGAGGTTTTAATAAGTAGACTACTTTGGAGAATTAATGAGGTAACTTGAGTTATTCTTAGCGTATCTAACGACAGTTTTGTTAAAGCTGTACTTAATAACATAATTATATCAACTTTATATAATATAATAACATATCCGGTACACGCTTTGTCCGCAAGTAAGCTAAATAAAGTTGTTTCTGTAAGCTTTAATAAGCGAAACCATAAAGCCAGTCACTAATTGGTGTGATTAGAAATTTTAATTATTTTACAGATTTCTTTTGTGATTTTATCGATTTCTTTATGGTCTATCGATTAATTCCCTGTTTAATAGTTAGTTAAAATTAATTGTTAACATTCTATTTTTGTCGGCTTACGAGTTATGGACTTATACGATATACATACGTAATATTTAATAACTGTCAGACAAGTGGGAAGGATATTTAAGTACTTTTCACTATTTTCATTGTTAAACTTACAATTAGCATCTACATAGCAATTACCAGAGAAATATGTTAGTTTTTCTGGGAGTTTTATATTCGAATTTTACATTTTCAACAATAAGCACATTGTTTTTTAAATGATACGCTTTTAATTATATATTTCGAATACTAAACTACTGTTTGAATAAAAAACTTAAATATTTTAAGAAATCAAAGTGGCATTTAGGTAGAGGTTTCCTGTGTGAGGATTATCTTTTCCATTGTGCTTCTTTTAAATATTATATGACATTTTAATATTGTTTAAGCGAACTAGTAACCGCTGCCTATAGTAGACACCTGCAATAACAAGGAAAAGTCACTTGGTATTGCAAGTGCGTTGTCCTCCTGAGGCCTAAGATGAAATGCCATGCATGCCCAGTAATTACACTGGCTACCTTTCCCTTCAATGCGAAACAAAGCGAACTGTTTCACGGTTGAAATAAGAAAGGCGGTGGTAGCTACTAAGTTACCCAGACGACCCTGCATACGGGCTTACCACCTAGTAAAAGTGCTTCTTGGGGGGCGTAATCGAATAAATATATTGTTATTTTTTTCTGTAATTTAGATAATTTTATTTCAGTATGTAACCCATGTTAATACCTATCATAAATGTGAAGTTGCACTCGTTCTCCTTCTGTCTGCTTGTTGCGTTTTCACTTATAATCCACACGCACAATACCACTAGCCATAGACAAATAAAACTTAATTCTGGTATGTCGGGTCTTAAAGATACCACTGAACCGAATTCGATGAAATTTAGTATGGACGTAAATAACATCCCGAGAAATGACATAGTACCTTCTGGCACCTGAACCGACTTTCACGCGAGCGAAGCAGCGGGCAGCCACTAGTACTCCCATAAAATACAATTACTAGTAAGGCCACGTTTATCACATTCCTACTTAAACTAATAATTATCTCACTTGGTACAATATTAACGATCTCAAAATAAAATGTAGCGACACTATCTGTGCGGCCACTGTGTCTAGGCACATTGCCAGACGAAATTAAACTTTAGGGAGGCTAGATTAAGTTTTCTGTGATTGGTTTAAAATAGTGGTCACGTAACATGAGATCACGGTTGGTGTACACTTGATTTATTCCTTTTAACCGACTTGACCCAGATTCGTGGATTGCCTTTAATTGTTAATAAGCATAATTAAAATGCGTGTTAAACATATACGTATGGACAAGACTATTTTATTAATCATGTCAACGACCTAATTTCAAAGATCGTTGTTACCAATTGTATTTCTTAATTTATTAAAAATGTAAAAGAGAGTATGTTTGTATTCGTCGTCTTTTTCAAGGCTTTCGTAGTTGAGAACTTTAGCCAAATAAAAAACCTTAAGGTACCTATTGAAAATTATAAATATTTTTTGGCGAGAAAACCATTTCTCAACAACAATCTAATATTATTTATAAGCATTTCATCACAGCAATATTTCTGGGAATGGGAATCCAAGTTCTTTTAAACCTCATGGCGTATCTACAAAGTAACTAGATTCTATCTATCTATTTAATCTTTGATGTTTTTGAATAGTTCGCAAATAAAATAGGAAAATTATTTATTGATACCAAAGAAATTTATTTTTTCGATTCCAAAAATTACATAAATTAATAATAACAATAAATCACTAAATTTTTTACATAAACGATCTGCAATGCTCCAAAACAATCGGTGTGCTCCTGGAAATCAAGGTCCCAATGTTTCAACTCCAAACGGCTCAAAATTAAATATGTAATGTTTGAGAGATTCAGCAGAAGCAGCAACGGATCCTGGCGTCAACGAGGTACTTGGAAGATGGGGCATGGCAAATAAGTCTGGTATTTATTTCGTATAAAGAATAAGCCTCTCAAATCAGCGAGGTAATGCAACCAGTCTTATTGGTTAATTTTAATTAACTGTGCGCAAATTGTTATAACATAAAACTAATAAATTATTTTTTGAGGTGAACTGTCCCATAATTATCGTCAAAAAATTAACGTTGCGTTAAAAATTATCGTCATAGAGAAATTATTGTAGTCCTTTTGCTAACGAGACAACGGCGGGCTGGTGAAGACCGACAGCTCAAAATCAATGTTGAAAAAAGATTTAGTGATTTTAAATAATGAAGACATTAATAAAGTTTAAAGCCTTGATAAAAGACATCCTAACTAAAGTTAAAAATGCAAAAGTAAGTTTGTTTGTTTGTTACGCTTTGATGCAGTAACCACTGAGCTGATTTAGATAAAATTTGGTGTGGATATAGTTTTAAGCCCCGGGAAGAGTATAGGATACTTTTTGGAGCGAAAACCGGGAATCCACACGGGCGGAGCCGCGGGCGAACGCTAGTAAAAATGTAATTCTTTTTTGTAGAAAATAATAAATTATTCTTCCATAGTCAGTAATTTATAATATAGAGAAAATTAATTTGAATTTTAGCCATATACCTAATATAGGTAATTATATAAGTTTTCCTTTATTATTTGTGAAAAATCTACTTGAAATGGAGACCTACTGTCTTAGTTTTGGGGTTTATTTACATATTTAATTATAATGTACAAGACCAATTACATCATTAAAACAAATTTAAATATTATACGAATTTAATGGAAGAACACACAGTAATGTTGGTTTTCTAAATATGTAACATTTTCTAGATTTTTTTTGAATTTTATTAATGGAAAAGTTTTTAAAAGTTTTAACTGCGATATGTTGTTCGTTAATAAAGAAATATACAGGGCGTTGACAACAATAAATTAAAACATGGGCTATATTAGTCGATAGAAATGTTTTGCAAATTTCAAATAAATCTTAATCATTTGATAATTTCATGAGACTTGTATGAAATAATAAAACATTGGCTGAATTAATTTTAAAGGGCTGTATTTATATAGTATCTCATATGTCATCAAATTAATTTAATTATTTAATAGTAGCTGCGTCTCTCAAAGTACCTCGTTTTCACGTAATTATAATAGACCAGATAGTGTATGTACCTAATAATGCGAAGCGCTTATATTGACTGTACATAATGTATGTAGAAGAATATGTAGGTCATTAAAATATACGTTCAATTAGAAAAGGCTTCTCAGAACTATTTCTAAATACTAGTTAAGGGTCAAATAATATTTGGTTACATAATTAATCTTGAGATAATGACCTGACATTGCGCAATCTAGTCGTACCTATAATACCTGTATCGAATAACATGTCTAATAAATTATAATCTACATCAGACTATGAAATCAATATATAATTTATTTAATAGGCGACCTTCGGTCTGCTATTAATTATTTAACAATCCACGATTATGGTATTCAAATTGCAAATTATGTTTTTCTAATAGTTATGTCTAATGACTTGGTAATAATGGAAGTGTAGTAATTAACAACATATTATTAAGAATTCATAGGAGGCGTAATTAAAGTCTACGTCAGCGATACATTGGTGTGTTTTGCAATACAAAACTAAAAAGAACAAAAAACGCACTAACGATAAAACGTTATATTTCAGGACTAGTGGACTAAAAATTTAATCATATCTATTTGGGCATATAGCAGATTTTGGTTTGAATATATCTGGTTGTCTTTGCCAATAGGCTCCTCTAACCTTTTATCGTGAGATATATATAGACTTTTTTATGTCCAGTTTGGTAACCCCAACTTCGAGAAAGAGGTAAATTGGCGAATCCAACTCGGATGGGCGGCGTTTGGGAAATTGCATAAGATCTTCTCGTCCAGCAATCCTCAGTGCCTTGACAACACATACTTGTCTTGCCAACGCTGGTTTCTGGCCAACACAAGTGTGATGAAACGTGGTCGCTTACTAAGGTCCTTCTGACGAGCTATGTGAGGTGTTTTCCTACGAGATAGAATCAAAAATAAGGAAATCCGTAATAGAACTAAAGTCACTGACATAGCTCATAAAATAAGCAAGACAAAATGGAAGTGGGCAGGGCACATAGCACCCAAAACTGACTGTTGATGGGGCGTTAAAGTTCTATCATGGCGACAGCGCATCGAAAAGCGCAAAGTAGGACGCCTTCCTACGTGATGGACAGTCGGCCTGGTCAGGGTAGCGGGGAGCCGTTGGACGCAGGTAGGAAATGCAAATCTCGCAAGATTGGGGCTCAGGCGAGATTCCGCGAGTTTATGAATAACACTACTGCGAGACTTTTATGCATTAAACATTGTTTGACGTATTTGTCTATAATTTTTAATAAACTTCTAAGTAGTCAACTTTGACGTACGTATCTATCAAAAAACAAATGAAAGAAAAAACCAATCTTCACTTCTAATATCAAACAAAAATCTTTTAGTAATAAAACAGTAGCTTTAACAAACATTTTATCTAAGTTGAGTTGATTATCAAAGCCCGATAAACCAGACACAATTAAATTTTAATTGTTATGTCATCTTAAGTTGACGTCTAGGCATTGAAGGATTAAACTGAGATATTATTATTAATTAAATAACTCCGTCCGTGTCAGGCCGCGCTTCGAATAAGATGTTTTTATGCTCGAGTGTAATCTCGTTAAACTCGCGAGATCTCGCCCTTTTTTCGTCCTAGATCAATCTCGCTAAAAAAGGCCGAGAACGAGATTGCATTCCCTAGACGCAGGCTGCAGGCTGCGCCTTTGTTCAGCAGTAGACAACATAGGCTGATGATGATGAGAGTCATTTTCAGTGATTTGTATATAAAAAGTTAGCATGTCAGTCGCTAAAGTTGAATAATACCAAAATTAGTTTTTAATTACGAACAAAAACTATGCGTGACCACGACATTAATAGCTTAAACACCAAACGGATATGTTAGCTTATTAAAATATGCCACACTGAGAACAAACTTGCTCAACGGAATTCAAAGTTGTACAAATTTGTTGCATATTTCTTAAAAGTGCTAGAATTTGATTAGATATTTATTGCGCATATGAAAATCTACTAATTAAATAACTACCAGCCTGCTATGGAGAAACGGAAAACGTTATGTTTATTCAGAAAAATGCGTTTCAATATCTATTTCACATAAGTATTCGTTATAGGGATCATGTCAAATGAGTCCTATGACATCAGTAATTTTTTTTATCGTTTTCTTTCTTCATTTGTTAATTGTTACAATAAAGTAGGCGTTTAAAAGCATCAAAAACATTAAAATGTGTATCAACACAAGTTAAAACGCCTTCTGAAGCACGGAGGAGCTCGAGATTACAAATTTTGACTGTCCCATCCGTGATCGACCATGGCGAAAGTTGCTTAGTTTTTGTAATCGAAACCAGAGCGCTGCTGCGCCACTGAGCTGCTTAGGTCTTTATGTAATATTTCATTTATGTAAAGGCACATTAGCTTTATCAAGAAAGTGTATTATTTTTTTGGATCTCCTTTTATGAAGATAGCCACAATCTTTAAAATAATTTTGACGATCGGCTGGCTGAGTAGTCTATACCCCTTGCTTTATAGGCTACTCGGTCCTCGGTCCTCGGTTTGAATTCCGGTAGGAGCAGATGTGTGTATGAGTACGAGCATTTGTTCAAGAGTTATGGTTGTTTATATGTTTTTTTAGTGTATGTGTATACACATTATCATTATAAATATTTATCTGGTATATAGTATATACACAAGCTCTTATTGATGCTTACTTTGGGCTAGGTAATAGGTGTTATTGATATGTTGATTATTTGTTTAAAAATCAAATTAAAATATCATCCCATTAAAATATCGTCCCTCGACAAATCGAGGGTGGGGCTGACACCTCGCGGCAGAGGAGACCAGGCGGCCGAGGGTAAGGGCGACAGAGAGAAGAATCTGAGGACAATCCTGGCATCAGGGCAACAGAGAGAGGAATCGGCGGATAATCCTGGCGTTATCGAGCAAGACCGCCCGCTGAAGCCTGCCATTACTGGTCCCGTCATGCAGTCCCAATCTCTTCAGATGGTCGCGAAGACAAATTGGGACAAGGCCGTTGACTGAGACTTTGACTGGGATGATCTCAGTGCACGTCACTCTCCACATATCGGTAACTTCGTGTGCCAGGTTCAGTTCGTGTGACGTCCACCAAGAGCACACGTGACTCTACCCGGTCCATCAGTACGATATCTGGCTTGTTAGTGGAAGCCGTCATAGCCTAAATGATGAACCGGTACCAGTACAAACGAGCGCGGTCGTTTTCGAGCACCGACTCCGGTGAGTACTTATAATATGGTACCTTCTAACCTATGAGGCCGTACTTGAAGGCTAGCTTAAGATGGAGTAATTAGGCTGCTTGGTTATACTTGTGCAAATATCAGGTATTGGACACCCGGAAGTAATATGCCCGAGGGACTCTTCGGGCTGGAGACAGGGTCTACATAAGTCCTCTGTCCTATCCTTCAGGATATACTTCCGGTAGTTACGGGTCATAATAACGGGATCGAAGGACTTTTTAGCGAACAAAAGCGATATTTATAATTTAATAAATTAATATTCAAAGCGATTACCATTACTGTACTATCAGGTGGAGGTGGGTTATTTGCCGAGGCATGAAAAAAAGGAAAAGATATTAGCATAAGCATGATGATAATTTGATTTTTGCATCAAAATTATGTTATATACAAACATTGCGATCACCTGAGTACGACTTTTTAGTGATGTGACAAAATAAATTGAACAAATTATCGACATTCAAATATATTGATTAACTACTTGTCAAATATCTTTTCTATTATTAAATTCTATGAAATGAATTTTTATGAAAATCTGATAAATTTAACGTTTGAAATAATTGAATAATGTGATGTAAAATTGATATTGAATTACTGTTACTGGGCCGATTAACAGTATAAACAAACTATATTGCCCAATTTAAAAATAAAACCACAACATAACCGTAAAATTCAATGATATAAGTGGATCACAAGGATATTAAAATATATTTTCAAAAACATTTACCAAATAATATTGCAATGAATAAAATTAAAACTAGTTCTAATATCAATATACCCAAATGAATACGATACTCACATTATGGCAAAGAATATGTACACTAAAAATTACGGCATTCTAGCAAAGTAATAATGATGATAAATTAATATTCTCACACTTACAAATACCTGGTCCTAATTAAGCATCTGCTTGTGAAAAGAGACTAGATAACGGATATAGATAATATAATTATTAAAATACTTAGTAGCAATATACTAATTGAAATATTAGAAGTATACTAAATAAGCATAAAGACTCAAGAACAATTATTCATTACCCTCATCTTACAAACTTCTGCCCCTGCCAGGATTCAAACCCGAGACTGCTGGTTTAAGAACGCAGTGTTACTGATCGCTCGTTTTATATATTCTATTTATTTTGGGTAAAGTCAAAGTTTTCTAATTGTCATTTTTTATTGTTTTTAAACTTATGTAAGTAGGGACAGTCGCCGTTACATCTAGCGCAACAGTTTACCTTGAGACCGCCCTTATGTCGTTCGTAATACAGGCGACTTTCACAGTGCAATTGTTATACTTGAATTGTTGTCGTATGTAAAGACGGCCGCACATCAAGTGTAAAGTTGCACTACGAAAGCAGCTTCTATTACGACCGCAGTAAGGGTTGTCTCAAGGTCAAACTGTTACGGTTGATGAGCCGTCGACTGTACTTTATCACCGTTTAAATTTTTCACATGCCTTTGATCCTCTCTGAAGCACCTATAAGGATAAAAATTTAACCTTTCTATCACTTAACAGAAAAACTAAACGTTGGTCTTGATGTGAACCACAACTTTATTGCCACAAAACCGGTTCGTAATGGCGTATATCAAACAGGTGGCTGACAGAGTTAATTGATTGTTACTTTTATCTAAAGTAAGGCATAAGGTATTGACATAATAATATTACAATTCTGTTTTTATACACACAAATTTAAAAATAATACATAAAATGTGTGCAAAGTGCATTGGCTTTGCACACTTTTTATGTATTATTTTTAAGTAGATTTATTGGTGTGCATGTATATTTTTTTATTGTTCTAGATTTAGCGTGATGTATTGTGCAAGTCAATAAATAATAATAATAATATTCATACACTCACACCTATTATCTAGCCCAAAGTAAGCATCATTAAGAGCTTGTGTTATGGATACTAGAAAACGGAGAAATTATGATAGTAATATGTACATAAATATTAGAAATATACTAAATAAACTTATAAACATCCATGACTCGTAAACAAATGCTCGTACTCATTATACAAACATTTGCCCCTACCGGGATTCGAACCCGGGACCTCTTGACCGAGTAGCCTGCATAGCAAGGGGTACAGACAAAAAGAAAACATTCGAGACCGCTCGGTCCGACCGACCGAGCGGTCTCGAATTTTTTCTTTCTTTCTTATGCAACAATGGTGACCAGCAAACATGCATCCCGCCTCATGGTAGGCGGTTACCGTAGCCTCATTATATCAGCCTATAAAGTTCACTGCTGAAAAAAGGCCTCCTCCATCAATTTCCGAACAGATCAGTTTTGCGCAGCCAGCATCCAAGGGCTCCTGACTCTGACCTGGTCGTCTGCCCATCTGTTGGGAGGCCGTCCTACTATACGCTTTCCGAGACGTCGTCGCCTACAGAGCTTTTTAAGCGGCGTAATCCCCCCGACGTATTCCCCAATTGGAAAATCAATTCTGTCTGGAATGTGATGCTTGACTGATGAATAGCATAGGTGTTACTCCGGCTTTGCCTTTCCTGTAAAAATCTCGAGAGAGAATATTTGCTGCAATGGGAGAGCCCTATCTACATGTTCTCCTCTATGAGCTCTGGCCACCTTTTTCGGCACAAGGACACATCACTACCTGGTAGCATTACTCGTATTTGACTGCTATTATTATTTGTGTATGGTTTCTTTCTATATGTAGAAGCTGAAGTGTCATTGATCTCTATTAGAAGCTGTAGTGTCAATGTGTCAATGTTTGAGGAGCTTGGTAGCGAAGTAATTTGAGAGCTTTGGTTTCGATCACGAAAACATGAAAGCCATGATCGAACCCGGATGGGTCAGCAAAAAGTTTATAGCTTGGAGTTCCCCCGTGCTGCCGAAGGCTAGTTAAGCGGTTGGTCCCACTTGTTACTGCAACCGCTGGTAGTGTTATGGCTCAAAGTCTATCTTTCTACTATGTTGGAAGGCCTTTGCCCAGCAGTGGGTGATGATGATGATGAAGAATTTTTGCTACCCTTTTTCTTTAAAGCTGTTCGTAGCATCATTGATATGAGTTTTCCACGTCGCTGTCTTTTATCCACCCGCTGTCTTTTGACCGCTCCCAACTCCCAACTCTCCAACAATAGCCACAGCCCTACCCACAGTCGGCGGAATGTTTCTTATGAGTACATAATTGATGCTTTTACAAACGTCTTATTATCGCGCATTACGTTCATGCGCGTTGCAATCATTACGATAATTATAATTAGCCACATATATACCGTAATAAGGTGCCGTTGTGTAACCGCCGCGGCCTTGCCCTGAGAACCGATCATGGTTTTAACATGGTAATAATATAAACGGCATTATTATAAAACTGCCCTCAAAGGACATACGAGTACCTATTAGACGAACCTGGTATTTTAATGGAGCACCAAGATAAGAGGAACTGATAGCACCACCTAACGCCTTCCAACTCAACACCACGCGCGCCTGTGTTCGGGATCGTCAATTTACTGACTCCACTTTAACATCAGGCACATAGAAATTAACTCGTTTCTTTCTCATACATTACACCGTAAGAGTAAGTATTACAACGTAAGAGTTTTTTTAAAAAAAACTGCAACACAGCCTAATATTCATCATGGCGCTATTGTCATTTTGGTGACGTTTATTTAACTTCTATGTTTTTTTTTATTTTTTTTTAATACAAAAATCATACAATAATTTTGTGACTAACAATAATAAACCTCGCAGAGGTTTGTCTAAGTGCTAGGTCCTCAGCAATTTCATAATGCTTTATTAGGCTACAATAAATTAATTAATAATTGAGTAAAGCTAAAAATTATATAATGAGTAAATGATACATTTTTTTTATACAACTAGATGACAAACAAGCTGACGGCCCCCCTGGTGGTAAGCGGTTACCGCCGCCTATAGACACCTGCAATAACAAGGAAAAGTACTTGATATTGCAGGTGCGTTGTCATCCTTATTATGCGCAACTATTGAACAGTAAAATGACGGTAATTAAATGATTAGATTCTCTTTGCAATATAGTATCGTAGCCAAATGTCACCCGCCATATCGAATAATATTAAAATGGACGAATCAATTTGAACTTTGTACCTCTAATGTCCGTTTTCACTAACCGTGACTTAGGCTTAGGTGACTCTTAAAGATATTTGTCTCTTTCTATCCCGTTTAGATAGACTGAGCTAAAAATCGCTAAGAGGTTCTTAGCGCTAAGCAAAGATTAGTGAAATCGAGCATAAGCTTTACATGAAAACGAACTATTAGTATTTTTCCCAGATTCAACTGATTTTTTGAAATACACCTGGTCGTATATGAGACGACTCCTTTACTTAATTAGGGAGAATACATCATGTGCATCTTTATATAAATCAACTTTTTATTACTCTCGTCTACTCCTATTCACAGCAATATTACTTTCTAATTTTCCTGTCAAAACCGTATAAGGGGACTGTCGTGTTGCTGACAGTCTTTCTAGATAAAATAGAGACATTAGATAAGCTGCTCTACTAATCGCTTAAGACGTATTAAGTTCCGCTTCGACATCACCATTACGAGCTAATTACTGTTTCAGATCGCGTCGCGTCGCTGCATATTTCATAGCAACAGCGTTAAAGTGTACAGTGGCCTTTATAGGCACTAATGTTTGTTCTCCCTAACCAATTCATGGCTTAGGTAACTCTTAGAGACATTTGTCTCTTTCTATATCCTTTAGATAGACTGATACAAAAATCGCTAAGAGACTCTTAACGCTAAGCAAATGTTACTGAAAACGAGTATAAGGTTTATTTGGAAAATCTAAAAGAAAAAACGCGTGATTAAATGGTACCATACCTATATTTATTTGTCAAAGTCACCCAGATTACGAAACGTCGCCGGTTCGGTTACCGCCCAAGGACATGATTTTTATTCTACTCTAGACATTATTCTAAGTCTAAGTATCTTTTAAAGTTTTTATTATTTTGTGAAAAACTTTGAAGAGTCACTCACTCTGAATGTCACGTGAAACCCTTTCATGTCGTTAAGTGATTTTAAAATTAATATCTGAATATGTTCTTACAGCGTCTATAGGACCAATGTACCTCCAAAATGGTTAGGAAATGCATCACCTCCGCGATACATTACCGGCTGATCACCGCCGCGGTTCCACGCTGCATATTTTATTGCGACATTGTTACCGTGTGTGACGGCCTTTATGCTTAGTTTCGAGCTGTTTGCATTGTATTGGCGATTCTCGATGGATACGCGCATTTGTTGGCTTATAAAATAATTTATAATTATTTGGTGGGCGAATTCGCATTTATTTCCACATCACAGCAATAGATAGGCATTATATGTATGGCTACTGGGAAAAAAATCAGAGCCAATTTTAATGAATACATTAACTACTTAAGCTAATTTAAAATGTAAACTATTTCATATCGTTACAATGCTATTTACACATAATAAACTAATTAGAAAAATATGCTTTTAGAATGGTCCCATAGAAATTTTGTCGAAATCGATTAGGTACTTTGGTTTTTAAATAAAACTAACTGGAATAAGTAAGTCGTCAATGTATGCGAAATTGCGGATTTTTGCTTTACTGTGACTTTTTGGTGATACGATACGATACGATAGTAGACAGAAAAAACACTACAAGGGCAAAAAAATAAATTAACATTTACATTTGTACTTATCCCCTGGAATTTTTTTTTGGATTCGGTGCTAAGTGCTTGAGATAACAAACTTTGCTTGACCCATCCCAGGATCGACCATGGCGAAAGTTGCTTTGTTTTTGTACCGAAACCAGAGCGCTCAAACTAATACGCCACCGAGCTGTGAACTTTTATTGTCCTACATATTATTTGGTAAAGTGTCATTCTTGATCTACGTCCGACATAGTATACGGTAAACTTCAACTTGCTTTGTAATTTAACAGATATAATTTTAAAGTCATAATTAGCTCCATAATTATACGAGAAAAATTATAGAAAACAAAGAACCCAATTCAATACACACCGCTTTTTAATTGCATCAAAAAACAATGCTTATTACGATATATTATTATTTTAATGTGACAGCTGGTGATTCATGCATCCTGTGAATAAACTTTTAAACTTTTTACAATCTCGACTTTATTATTCGTTGATACGTGCTATTTTTCTTTACAGATGTCGCTCAGTAAGTGTGGCTGTGTGTACGCTGATACATAACAGTGTGCAGGCCTAATTACACATCATTATTACTAATTGTACAATACGCCGGGTAAGAAGTATTCGCGACTATTAATGACAAAAGCAATTAGGGTCTCTCACACAGGCGCGCGAGCGTGTGTGCGCGCCCCTGAGCTTGTTTAATAAGAGCACAGTGTGGTGATTAGGTCCACCAGTAACTGAACTACGAGCTACGAATTTAACTACTCGAATTATAATAATGTCAAGCGGAACGTTTTCTGGTGACGTAGAGCTTTTTCTGACGCACACTGGGAATAATTTGAAAAAAAAATACAGTTTAATAAACTTTTTTAAGTAAAACATAAACTAATTTAAAAAATCATCATCATTCATTTTACTACTGGGCACCAAGTCTTCCTTTAAAGAAAAAACACAGGAGGAGTTTGTCCAATAATACTACCATTGTAACCCAATGTGAGTTAGTAAAAATGCTTTTTAAATGCTGAAATTTAAAAAGAATAGTTTTGATTTACCACGTCCTGATTTTTAAAAGGTCAGTGACCTTGTCTGTAGAAGAGAAGTCCTGGATATGGATCCTGGTAGGTAAGACGTTTCCATATTAATCTATGTTTGCTTCCAATTTGTTATGTATATTTATTGATTAATGTAGAGTTATGTTTGATTTGGGCTAGATAATTGGTGTGGGTGCTACAATATATATTAACTATAATTTCTTACAAAATTCAACATTATTTCAAACTGAATTTAACAAATGAAGAATTATTCATGATGAATATTATACTGAAATCAAGCAAATATTTTTGTTTATTACTTATTTTATATTTTAAAATTTAATACAGTGTAAAGTCAAAACGTTACACACACAACCCTAATTTTCAACAAAACTAAACTAAACTTAAGTTTAGTTGAATAAGACTAAACTAAATACGAAACAGAACTAAATATAATTTTAATTGAACTGGGTATACTGCGCACCAAAACTGCACTGTTGCGTGATGCATTTGTGGGATTGTTCTAGTGTGTGTCCGCGTCTTTTAATTTACTTTGAAAAGGAAAAATGTGTGGTGCAAATGAGATTGCGTAAAAATGTGTTAGTTGGCACATTACATGCGCTTGTGATGAACAGCAATTAGCAGCTAGGAGATACTCCGTCATAAGCTAGATAATGACTAATTGAATATTTTTCTGTGTGGGCTCATGACCAGTCATGGCTTTAGATTGATATTATGATTCTGTGTATTAAACTGCGCAGTTGTTTAATGTTACTTGGATTTGCGTAACTTATTGAAATTATATTTTTTTTTCATAGAAAAAAGATGGCAAACATCGTATGTCCCACCTGATGGTGAGCGGTTTCCGTAGCCTAATAGCCTAATCGAGCACTACTCACGAGTTGATGCATGCCCTATAAAAATAAGAGAAAGAGTCATGTGATAGCATAGGAGACGTCGTTTTGCTCCCAAGCCATGAGTTATGCGACCTTACCGCAAAGACACGACATTACAAAGTAGTGTTATTTAGCTATGATCGATGACAACCTGTCAATCCACACATTCCAGACACAATAGTAACGCAGAATCTTAATTAATGTGTGAGAAACAATAAAAATAATTGATACAATTTAAAATATACGGAATAGAGTTATACTTTTTTAAATGTATTATGAATTCTGACAATTATTTTAATGATTTTTCTCACTTCACTTAACTTCGAAGCTTATTTGATATCGTCATGCTTGTGTATGTGTGTATCAGTTAGTCTTTCTTTGGTTCGGTAGAAGCTTACCACAAGGCGGTCTTTATTCTTGCTATTAAAAAAATTAAGAAAAATTGCTTAAATAACAAAAAGCGGAAAAACAAAAATATGTAATTTTATGTGATTTTTACACATGCTACAGAAAGTGGAAAGCGTCTACGGAAAATTGAATGTGAAAACTGTGTAATTTATTCTATATATTGATTTACAACACTGTGTGTCACTTTTATTCAATAACAAAAATAGGGATAATCTGACAGAACCGTCGTATCATGGATTCGTTTCGAAAAGTCACATCCCGTCTCGTTTTGACGCAGCGCTATGCGATTTTCTTCCGACAGCTGTTATTAAATAGGCGGTTGGTAAGCTTTTACCGATTACCGAAGCTAAGAAAAACTAACACATACACAGTCACACAAAATAACGCTGCGGGGCTCGTCAAGCCTCATCTGTACAGCGACCTGAGTAAGAAGTAAGTAGAGATGATATATATTTTTTCGGAGTTAAACTGATATTTAAGATTAAGTAATGTAGATCTGATTCGAGATGACGTTGTGTTTCACGCATTTCGTTACACACACACACACTTTCTCACTCCATTTCTTCTATTTCACAACTTCATTTTATTTTAATTTGACTATCACCTGCTTTAAAGACCGTATTTTTGAAAAATTTACAATCCAATCTCAAGAAATGCACTTAATAATACCATTCTGATTATCGTAATATTCTTATGTAATACAAGAAGAGTAGATGTAGGTACCTACATTTTTAAGCTAAAATATTTCGCTTACAGCAACTGTCTCCCACGCAAAGATTAATGAGTAAACCTGCTAAAAGAAGGCTAAAGCGTTTAATTTCGTCTACGACGAAGGAAAATTGAATGCCAAGCTGGACAAGACGACGCGATGCACTTAAACGCTAATGTTAATTAACTCAGATGATTTTCCTCATGAAGCCGTAATGACTTTATTTTGTTACGCTACAAAGAACAGGGATTGTGTTAATGAATTAGGTATAATGCGTAATTATATTTAATTATACACACAAGTGCTTATTATGTTTGGTAAAAGATGTTTGTTTACAAATGGGATTCTTGGTAAAGAAGTCGCGAAGCGTGTTAGGTTATTTTTTTTTTAGAAATAGGTAGAACTTGTTCTACGCTATCGTTCTGCTAGAATGCTTGTTTGGGAGACGACAGAGGGATTCTATGACAAGAATTACACCTCCTCATAATTATTTACTGCTTTATTCTGCGTTGTTGACCTTACTCCCATACTGTTATTTTTCTAGATCTTCAAATTCTAGCATATCTAAATGGCCTTGGTGCTTCAAACCGATTCAACTCTTTATCATCATAATTTAATCAGCTATTAAAAAACATACACTCTCATTACCAGAGTTTAACGAGAAATGGTTGTCCATTTCTCTTGGGTTATTGTTTTTAAATTCAGATAAAAAAAACTAATTAATAAACAAAAAATTAAGATTTGCTTATATATCTAAAATATTTTTAGTCGACTTTGCTTACACCTTTGAATTCACTTTTGAACGTAAATCTTGCATATGAATGAAGTCTTTGTAAGACTATCAATTTTTAAATACATCAATCTCAACGTGTTTCTAGTTAGTTCCCTGGATGTTTATACTTTAGTATAGCCCATAGCCATCTGCGTCATGATCTCTCATTAGTCGAATGCTTAATGGTCCTAAGCATGCGGGCGAGATCGCCGCGTCAGGCGGGATGGAAACAGGACCGTTTCCATTGTCAAACAGGACACGGCATTATGATTAGAGGTAAACAAACAATGTCATTACACTATTGCATGCGTAGATGTTACCGTAGTACAACCGCAAGTGATCACTTGGTATGTTTCTCATTACGGTCCACGTACACATAACGGGTGTTGGACACAATGTTGATTTTTGGGTATGACATCTAGGGATTTATCTAAATGCATAACACTGTTAGGTGCAGGGGTATAAAAAACCCGGAGGGTTCGGGAGCCCTTCCGTTTGGCGGGTCAGCGCTTCTCTGCTGTAGGCTGTTACCTGGGGAAATGGTCTCCCGGTTTGACCGCCTATATCATGATAAAGTAAAATTTAATAACAATTCACGCCTCTCTTCCTTCCATCATCCGTTATGGCAGCGCTCAAGAACATGCACAGTCGATCAGCTGTGCATACCCCCACCACAACCACGCTGTTCGAAGAAGCAATACGATAAAACAAAAATTAACTTTAATTTGAACAACGAAACCTGCGAATATCATACAAAATTAATTCTAATCAATCATAAGTACTAAGACTTTGCGAGAACACTTCTACGAGTCGTTTAAGAAATCCGATAGAAAGCAATAACCTGCGAAGATTAAACAAAATTATCCTCAATTGGAAATATTGAGACTTTGCATTTAGACTTTTATTCTGTGAGTCGTATACAAATGGAGACGGGCGGTATTTCGGAGGCGGCTCCGCCGTACTGGTGCAGCGTTAATGACAATAACTCGCCATTAATGAGGGTAAAGCAGCTCACGCTGGATGCCGCCTGGCCTTGCCGCCGTGTAACCGCGAGTGATTCTAGTTTAGCGTGTATACGATACGGACATGAGAAGCGTGTCGTGAACTGTAAAACATACTTTAAATCTCTAGAGATAAAGCTCTTTTTTGGTACAACGTTCGTTCGTTCCTTTTTCTGTCTGAAACCGGGAAAAATATTTGTTTCAATAATAACCATTGTCACTTACCAGCCCGCGCGTCGGCGTCTTCTCTACAACATAGGTATTTACTTTGTTTTGTTTCTGGTTTATAGACACTTTACAAATTAAATTTGATTATTCTAACAAAATACTTGTGCGGCAAAGAATTTTCCATTACTAAGTCTGACGTGCAAATAACACTGCTTGCTATCAAAAGTCACATCGTGGTACGGTAGCTGTGCAACACATCATACTTGCATTACTTAGGAAAATTGGTGAATATTTTTTTTCAACTAGTTGACAAACAAGTTTACGGCGCACCTGATGGTAAGCGGTTACCGCCGCCGTACACCTGCACCTAGCACCTAGTAAAAAATAGGTACAGAGTTCACAGCGCACATTTCTCACTAAAATCGGTACACAAACCCGCTATAGAAATATAGAAATCTATGATCTGAGGACCCGCATGTCGGCGGAAATTGGAATGTCTTAAAACGTCTGCGCTAACGCAGACTACTCGCAGATAGTGGGCTGCGTGTACTTGCTAGGGCAGTGGGTTCGACCGCCTAAATGCATTACTTTGAAATGATTACGTCATATTGTTATTTCGTACCGCCTATGAAATCAATATAATTTTCAAAGGTACTATTGATATGGCTATGAGTTGGGCTGTAAGAGATCGTACCGCCTACGAAATCAATATATGTATGTAACTTTCAAAGGTACTATTGATATGGCAATGAGTTAGGCAGACACCCCGCAGGTCTGTAAAACAGTGATAAGAATCGCCAAAAAGCGCGCGTAGACTAAAACGACGTAACATAAACGCGGGGTCAAAGTGACCCACCATAACACTCCGCTAAAATGACTAATCAACTGTATTTTTCGGAATCGTAATCAAGCGAGCGAATTTCCACCGCCCCGGCGCAATTGGAAAAATATAATTACCAACATAATCCCCGGCAAATTGGATTAAAAATGAAAAAAGTAGAAACTGTTTTAGGGAACGTCATTATTTTTTTGCCGGGTAGCGATGAAGGGCTAATTACGACAGATGGATCGCTGTATGTAATAACACTAATTAATCGATCGGCGTGTTCCGACGTGAGGATTTTTGAAATTCAAACTTTTTTTTAGAGGAAATTATTAAAGCAGGGTTTATATTTTTTATGGAAAATCCCGAAGGATGAGAGAATTAATTTATAGGATTTGTTATTTGGATTTTAATCTGCAGTAGCTGTTGTTCGTTGCTTATGTATAGCCACTGTGTAGGTAGGTGTTCAAAGTGAATAATGCTCTATTTTGTAATCTATAATAAAACAGTTGTGGTTTAGAGTAAAGTTCAAAAGAGATGTTTCATTTCCGGCCAGCCATATGTACACTATCCCAAAAAAAACAGTAAAAATCTCATGAATCCTGGAAAGATACTAATAATTCGTTTTCATGCATAGTTTGTTTGAACAAAATTTAAAATTATTCGCCGTTTTCACCGTTATTCAATAACGCCTCAGGACGTGAAATTTTTGAATTAGTAAATAATTTTTCAAACATTTATTATAATGTTAAAATCTAAATTGAGAACTATTAGTTTCTTATCAATTGAGTTTAAAATTTTGTTATACCTTTGTATACAAAATCTACAATTTGTATCTTTATACAAATTTATTTTCACATAGCCTACGTACCTGCTTACGGTTTTAAGAAAATGTGTTCTCTACTTATTTTTAAGTCGAAAAAGTCATAAAGATAAAGTTACGTGTTTATAATAAAATTGTTGTTGCAGTTGTTGTAAGTAAACTTTTATAGATATTTTCAATGCAAATAAATACAAAATGTTTACTTAAAGCGATAGTTCAGTTGAGTTTCTCGCGAAGTCGCGAGGGCAAAAGTATAGGGCTGTGTACAAAATTTATACCATTTCAAATTAGGAACAATGTACTTATCTAAATCGATCTTTGGGAATAGAACCGCGACCGCTCCAGTAAAAATTAACGATCGCTCGTAATAATCAGAAATTATTGGTTCTAACCTATGAAGTGGCAAAGGCATGACTACACAGCAAGTAGTGCGAGGGTACACGAATGGAGCCACTTAATTTCACCCTTCTACCCCTTCATTATAATCACCACTCACACATAGACACTATCGATCCTAGCCGCTCGTCTGTACACGCCGTGTTTATACAAGTGATTAGTGTATTTAATTTGAAAATGCTAAGTAGTTGCCTTGTTTTATCGCTGTGTTTAAGTCTGTGTGAGTGTAATTATGTGCGGGGTGGGCAACCCTTTGCCCGTATCGGCGTCGCCGAGTGATCGTGCCCGTAATATTTCGATTAATGCTTTAGTTTCGTTTGTTTGGAACTTGGGTTTTACGAGGCAATTGTATCTGTGCGATTACGGCGAGCCTTCTCGGGTATAGTAGCGGCAGAAGTCGCACACAGTTTTGTTGGACGCGAACATAATATTGGCATGTAATGTACACCTTTTTTCTAACTGGTACGGTCGACCACAGAAGTAGCTGAACGCTTTAGTACCATGACACAACGACTCTAGCGTCAATATAGTACGGTAGCAACTATAAAGTACGTGCACAAGATCGGTGTGATATGGTACTAAAGTGGTCAGCTACTTCTGTGGTCGACTGTACTATCTTAATTACATAACTAACTAACTTGCATTTATTTCCCATTTCCATTTCTATACATCTAAGTATCTACGAATTGCTCCAGTAGGCAAAGTATAAGCAGTCAGTCTTCAACATATAATTCTGGATAATTAAATATTGAATTTTATATTTTTCAATGACATTTGAACATTTTACAGAAGAGTAAGTATCAACCACGTTTTATTTTTAGATCTAACTTAGAATGTACTTATCTAGAATACATTCTAAGTTAGTTCTAAAAATAAAACGAAGAATTAAGAAACTAATCTTATCTATGTAATTTAGAACCAAATATACTCAATAATAAGAAATTAACATTAGCTAAGTAAGTATGCTTCTAATATTATTTGTCACGTCATTTTTGAAACTTTCGTTACGAACATTTACTTAGGGTGCTACGCGTGACCTTGATTTGATTTCCTAGATAAAAAATAAACGACTTCTTAGAAATCAAAAACATTAAAGATTACATTCATTATACTAGTAAAACTTCATAAGATTTCCAAAACTATCACTGTCCTAGATAAATAAACTAACAAACTGTACCTACGCAAATGATATGTATCGTAAAATATTTCAATTTCTTCAAACTAAATTAGAATTTCAATAGTACAGTCGACATCACGTCAAGCGTTCAGTTTGACCTTGGGACCGCCATACTTCGTTCGTATCAGAGACGACTTCCGTACTACAATAGTTGCGCTTGATGTGATGTCATCTGTACGCACACGATTGAAGTAGTTTCAATACCTAATGTGCGTAAAGATGACAGATACAAATAATTAATTACTTATAACTTAAAAAACTTCACTTCTGTGACTTCAAACTTGATATAATTAGTAACTAAGACATAATTAATGGCGCTATATTATTGAAACACAAAAATTGGGTAGTTACATTTACAATCATTGCCAGCTCTTCTTGTGAATTGCCCAGCCAAAATATTTGTTTGGAATGGTGAAGCATTTTTATTATATATAACTATGAAAAAGCGTTGTATTGCCAGCACAGAATATCTTCTATGCTGGCAATACAAAGCTCCTTCATAGTAGATCTGGAAACAGGGTGACTTATCAGTCAGTACCCTGTTTCCAGTACAACTCTTGTTTTGTTTTGTAGCATAGAAGTGGTTTTCTAGATTTATCAACGTTTAAGCGCTTTATATTGTCCCTGCTAAATAGTTCTCGTGATTAAAGGAGTGCTTCAAAATAACGTTATAATTGAAGTTAAAATAACGATTAATTTGTGTGTGTAAAACTCTGAGAGCGAAACATTAGCAATTCGGAACAACACTTACTACGGAGTAATGACTCGTCTGTCCATATAATCATACAGCAGCCATTACGCCCTCCTTGTGGGGTGTACATCTTTACTCTGGAGTGGACAATAATTAAATTATGATATTGTTCATAATACTCAGTTTGTTTCAAAATAGTGACGAGCTGCGTGTGTGAGGAAGTGCGTGTGACGAACTGCATGTGTGAAGAACTACGCTTGTGACGAACACCGTTTGTGACAAACTGCGTAAGCGACAGATTGTTTGGTTGTTTGTGACATCGGCTGTTTGATCCAGTATATGGATAGTATAAGTACTACTGTAGTATAATTGTAGTGTTAATACACTACTCTTACTACATCATGTTTAATATTTTCTTTACTTAATTCTAACATTACAAGAAAATATTGAAAGGGTTTTCTACATGAGAATATTTGTTTTACAAAAAAATTATGTTCGAGGCCGGAATACCTGTGACTTGTACTATCTGGATAACTAATTCCGGATGATTCTTTCTTTAATTCTTCTGATTTTATTTCCAAAAATATCTGCTTATTGAGAAGTCACTGACCACACTGAAATCTGAGTGTATACGTCTGAATAGTGATTCTATATTCTTTATATCTATTCTCTGGTAGTTCCTCTAGCTATATACTATTTAGACAGGGGTCTGCAATTTCTGGTCTCTCAAACGCGGGTCGTTTGAGTCCCAGCTTCAAACAGATTTTTGTGTGTTAAATACACATATTTTTTATTTTATTTTATAGAAAGACATAAACAAAAGCTGGCTAATCTTTATCATGATATCTTTTCCAACCAATCAAATACTAACGTAGACAGCATAAGTAGAGTAGAGTACTAACTAAGACTGGCTTTGACAGCAGCCTTAAGAGAGTATTGCGGGGTGATGATGATGGGTTTTGAGTGTAGGTACAAAGTAATGAGTACTTACGAGAATTATATTTGAATAATCCATATCTAAGTATCCTATGACCTATATATAAGACCTCATATTAGGTCATAAATTAAGCATTTCAAAACTAACTGTGAGCGTTATTTGGTTGTAGTGATAAGTAGGGAAGTGTTAAAGAAACTACGTATTTTATTAATTAAGAAAGACACTAAAATATTACAATAGAGCATAACTTCAATACACTGTGAAAGGACAAATCGTGTCAGGAAGTTATGCTAACAATGTTGTTCTTCGGAATGTAGCAGTGTCTACATCCATTAACTGTCCCAGCCACGATTATTTAAATCAAGAAACAAAAGACAAACGTTTTCCAATAACCCAGCGATTTCAACACAAGAGCTAATTGTACTAAATTTAAAATCGAACATAAAATTTAAAGACACATTCGAAAATTAAACTGAATCAAATGCCATCGAGTTGGACACCGTAATAAAATGTAATTCAACAGAATTGTGATTCGAACATTCTGGATGGGACTCGTCCGAAAATGTTTAAGATACATGGCCGCAGTACCAGGGGGTGGGACTCCACGACATTAATTTCGCGAAATGAACCTAATTTACATTTAAATAAGGACCTGCCTTAGTCGGGATAAGTTGTGAAACTAGCGGCCGGAGGCACTCGCCAGCCCAAAGCGGGCTATTTCATTACTATAATTCAATACCAAGTTGTACGCATCTGTGCATGTTGATTATTTTTTATATTACGTACAGCATACAGAAGCTCGTGTCACCTATAAATTTTAAGAAAATAGCCTATTTTGAATAATTTATAATTTCAAATGTAAAAATACGTCGATGCGCATGTAAGCTTTCCTATCAGAGTTAATGAAATTCAAAGAGAAAGAAATAGTTGGAAAAATAATTAAGTAACACCCCGCACAAAGTCCGCACATTCGAATTCTTTATAAGCATCTGGAACACGCTCATAAAATAAACAAGCAATTTTCGCTCGGCGAGCACAGCTTTAAGTTGGCTGGAACTTTTTAACAACGTTCAATTCAATCCGTCCAGCAAAGTGGGCCATCAATAACAAAATTAAAAATTCCCCAATTTGAATTTTAATTGCGTCCGATTATAATCGAGCCGATCGCGAATTACGGGAGCCCTCCGCGGAGCCGATTTTTAATTCAGAGAATCATCTTCTAAATAATTCATTCCAGCGGGAACTAGTTTGGTCCGGATCGGTCTGCTGCGGGGTGTAGCTGGTGTAAGTTTAATCCTTATAAATTTCCTTTTTACACAAAGCAATATAAGTAATTAGCATAATTTCGTTGAGTAAATGAAATATGGTAATGAGGGGGGTTTAACCCCTTCTTGGGCCGGGGGGTTGTCTAGGGGTGCGGGCCGAGTCGCATCTCGCTGATACTCGTCACCCGATGTAGTGATGATTACAATTAAATTATCCGCCATTCAACGCCGGCCATTTTGTTTTGATTTGGCGCCTTCATGCTTTCTCTGGCTGCCGTATTGTTCTGGATGGCCCGCTTTGTGTAGACAGCGAGCTTGAATTTTATTACCTTATTGATTTCATGGACAGACCAAGTCATAGTTTTCTTACAGAGTAATATGGAGTAACCGATATATAGCATTATTTATACCAGTAATAAGAAATGTGCAATTTGCAGTTTGTAACAAACTTTTTCTAATAATAAGCCGTTAAGTATTTATTGAAGTATTAGGTACATAATATATATTTTTACAGAAAAACTACTACTTACTAAGCACATTAACTTCGTGTTTTTATATCAACGATCAGAAAAGTAAATCATATTTGCAAGGAAACATACTGATTTTTTAAAGCTCGTCTTTAGAAAAGTTTGATTTTTCTAAAGTACTAATCATAGGCCCAGCTGCTCAGCGCTCCCATTAAGCAGCACTGCAATTTGGGAACCGGGAGATATCATGGAATAGGGGGGTATACTGTAAAACCCAGGTCTAACTATTACGCTAATTACAATCTATATATTAAACCTCCATCCTAAACTATTACGTGGAGACGCGTCATACACAGCAACTAAACCTACTTTTATGCTGCACAGAGGCAACAGTTGTCTTCGTCAGATATGTACAGTCAGCATCAAAATTATCTGAGCTTTCAAAGTGCTCAAAAATATTTTAGAAAAGCCACCGTATTACTTCATCATTAGAGTCGTCTTACACTTGTAGACAGTGCAAGTATGCTACAAACAACATACGACTCTACCATTGTAGTGCAGAAATTTTTCATCACTCTGAGAGCTCAGAAGATTCTGACGCCGACTGTACTATACAAACAGTTCAATATGTCAATCAGTTTACAGGCCGCAGGATCAAGAAGGCGATACACTGGATATTGTATCAATATCTGTAACGTGGACGGTTGTTAAAGCTATGAAGCTTCTAAGTTTATAATGATAAATAGACAATGGCCGTAATTCTGGAAAACACATGCTAAGTCTATATTTAAGTTCAGTGCATTTCTTTCTCTCAATATTAATACGAAAAGGATAGCTGTCATATGATTGGACATTTAGAAACGTGCGTTCAATTTTCGACCTTATTGAACGTGATAAAATGCGGTGTTTAAAAGGCACCTCCGTACATGCCGTCTTAAATTGTCCATGGTTCCTTTAAAATCTGTCTAAATTTAATTGACAGTTCTAAACGAATTCTCCTATCTTTTTCTATCACATAATGCGAGATAGAGATATACTGTACTTAAATTTAAACTTCGAGTGTGTCTTCAGAATCAGGCCCAATATCATCAAGATTACAGAGATAATTAAATTAATCTATCTCGATTGATCAGTGTCAATGTTTAGGTAAAAATAGTCGTATTAAAATAAGGTCAGACAGGTCCGACATTCCTCGTTTCAATTATACCATTCATCACTATACGCACGAAAACAAATCACAAACTTACATTGGCGATATGCTAAATTATACATCCAAGCATAAGTTTGTCGTTACCAAAACAAAAAGTATCAATACGCGGCTCCAAGGCAAGACCGCCTCAATAGAATACCAATTAAAATCAAAGCGCTAATAAAACTCTAAAGGAGTCGAACCAACAACTACCCTACTTCGTGAAATGCCGCCGTGATAAAAGGTCTTCTAAAACACAATACCACGTTCCTACCCTAACTCAAGTGAGCGAGTGTGACGGTCTTATCTAAGATGCGGCGCGCGGGAAAAGGACAAGGGAATTAGAATTAATTAATTATAATTAAGTTTTAAGTTGACGCGCCAGTTACATGTATAGGCAGTCTTTCGTTTGGTGCGCTAGTGTGCTTGTATGTGTGCGTTTCCTAGTATCGATTCGGAACTATACTCGGAGATAATGACGAGGGCAGGGCGGGTTGTAATAAGTTTGTGGCCGGGCCAGTTGTTATGGATTTGATTTTTATTACCAACCGGAATGCGTCTTTAGATCTGGATAAACTGTTCCACGGCATTCAAAGAGGTTAGTATCCAAAGAATATACTCCTAAAAAGCTCAGGTAAAACCAGGATTGACATTTTGTAATATTTGTATTTTCAAAACTACCATAGTTTACTTCTTATCTATTTTTAATCCCTCAAGCGGCGCTATGTCACCGGAGGGTCATAAAAATTCATTTGTGTCTTATTGACGCTTGACGGTGTAATTTCATTTCTAACATTATAATAAATGCATGAAAAATTAGAAAAATATTTAAGCTAAAAAAACCATGTTCTGGGACGAAGGCCGTACCAGCATCGGCTCTAACCATCTGACTTACCAAGGACACAGGACATTATTTTTTTAAATTACAGTCGACAGCACATCAAGCGTAACAGTTTGACCTTGAGACCTTACTGCGTTCGTAATAGAGGCGGTTTTGGTAGTGCAACTGTTACACATGACCTGCTATCGTGTGTACATGTAGTTATTTCTTTAAGCTTCTTATTTTCCAAAACATATTATTTACATATCGTAATTAGAAAAGGTTGCTTGTTAAATATGTTTATAATTACAGAGTATTAACTTTGTCATATTAAGTTTTGTAGCCTATTAGTATAATTAGGGCGTATATTTAGAATGAAGTAAGCTTTGACTTTTACAGTGCCGAGAGCGTTACAACCTCGTTTAAGTTCGACTGTCAAATCGTACGAAAACTTGACCATCGTGAACTCTATCAAAGAAATTATATCCCATTCGAGTTCACTCGACATACAACGTAGTTTCGTACGGCATAACATCCATTCAGAACCCTAACGTAATCAAATAAAATCCCACACGAAAAATCTATTTCCCCCAAACTGCTAACTAAAAACAAACATAGAAAATCATAGAATTGTTTTAAAAAACACTAACGAATAAAATAGCGTTGTAGAGACAAAACAATTGTATGTGGAGATCACGTGACAAATTGACTGGGGCCGGGTGCTACCAATCTTTGTTACCAGATTACAAAACATGAATCAAAATTAACACCTGTCCGTTCTAGCTCAGACGACAAAGATCGCATACGGGGGGGCACGAATTAGGAACGAGCGTCTACACTATAACAACGTCCCCCCGGTGGGGGTCACTATCGATTTTGGATGAGGAACTGGACTGGAGACATGCAAGGCGTAATATCGTTCCGGGATAACCTTTTGCGTTGATGTCCTGTCCTTGTGTGCGTGTTCTACATTTAGTGAATGCTTTAGATGTCTAACGTTTTCTTCTGTTAAACCTTTAGGAGTAGTGTATTTGGGATAGTATGTAGTACATGTATAAGGTTAGGTTTTGTATTGTTAGCATATATAGATAAGAAATATCGCTGAAGGTGCAGGTTTTTTTAAAATATAATATTTTAAAGAGTATCCTTTTAAAGTTCGTTTAATTGTGAAATATAATTTATGTGTATGCTTTTAATAACTATAGTAGGTAAAAATTACTTCGCGTGTATTATTGTATTTTCAACTCAAATTAATTTTATTGCATGGAAAGCCCCAAATATCATCTAATTGTATCCCCTCAAATTCACTTCTAGAAACAATTAAAGCAAAACCTTATTATTGCTGACCTCCAAGATCAAAGATTACCTGTAATAAACCGCCGAATTGGGGGCTCTTGAAAAATTGTAAAGCCGGCCCCTAACCAGAGGTACTACACTCAGCTAAGCCGGGGATAAAACAGAATAACACAAGCCGTGATTCGGTTCCACTCGACTAAAGAGTATGACGCCAAGTGGCGCTCGCGGCGTCTAACGTTAGCACCAAAATAAAATAAAATGAGATGTGCGGTTGTTGGGCGCGGTTACACAGTATTTGGTTATGTTAGATTTTAAATAAAATCAACCCGACATTTATTTTATTGGTTTTAGGTCGCGTTCACGATTTTACTATGAGCAAGCTAAACCAATGTTGATATTTAGTTATAAAATATATTACAATAAAAATATATATGCGAAGCGAGGCGAATATTATGACGATTCAAAAGAACTCAGTTTTCATTTAATTAACCGAACAGAACTCATTTAATTAAGAGCTTTTCGATATTGATTATATAAAGTAACATAATCAATGTATTATTTTATAAACGAGGGATCTCAATTAGAAACATTCAGATAATTATTTTCTGTTTTTTTATACAACTAGACGACAAACAGGCTGACAATTATCCTGGTTACTACCAGGAATAAACATGTAGAAATCACTTAGTATTGCAGGTGCGGGTGGTTGGTTAGTCATTATCTTCATGTTTCTGGTTATCACAAATAAGAGTACTTTGTTGCCGTTAAGCGCCGATCACAATTAATATAAATTAATTTAAATAAAGTAACAAACACTGAAAATATCTTCATGTTTCTGGTTATCACAAAGCATGATAATGGAGTAGTGAATTTTGTTATAACGCAAGATTTTCAGTGTTTGTTAGTTTATTTAAATTAATTTATATTAAATAAGTGATCGGCGCTAAACGGCAACAAAGAACTCTTTATTTTATAAAATATTGTCTTAAAAAAAGTAAACCATTAATCAGGCTTCTATTGTCGCTACCAGCCTGTCTACGTCTAACAATATAAGTGATATATTTTCAAAGTACAAGGTATTGTTTGACGGCAATTATTATTTTCTGTGACTCTACAAATAAGCAACATTACATTTAAAAGTCAACACCGTGTCACTAGTGGTAAACTGGAAATACTGTTGTAAATTAAATAAAAAGTAATATTCTGCTGCCGTGTCTTAACAGTGTTTGCCACCGTGGTTAGGTTCTAATAAGATTTTGTTTTTAACATTTTCTGTAGTCAATATATTATATTCCCCTAATACAGCTAATTTACTTTGTAATAACTTCTACCAAACTAAGAAGGAAAACAGCTAAATGATTACCCTTAGAATTTAACAGTGACCCGGTAACCCGATGAAAAAGATCTCCGCAAACCCACGGCTAAATAGTATATTGTTCTTTTTAAAAAAGTGTCCCTAAACAACGGTCCGCAACAAACGCTCCGTGAACGAAGACTGGGGATCGTGTAACCGAAGTTTAAGCTGTCGTGCCGCCCGGCCCGGCGGCAAAGCACATATTTGTTCGCGCCCCGACGTTTTTGACATTCCGCCTCGCCTCAACTTTTCTTAGGGCTGTAACGATTGTTGTATCTAGTTTATAAATTTATAGGGTTAGCAGATGACACGAGATTCATATACTGCAGCAAGCTACAGTTTTGGCATTTTAGCATTCTTATTACCGTCGTCATAAGTCACGAACTGTCAAAGGTTGGTACGTATAGGTATTATTGCTCGTGATTGTGTGTACAAGTGTCTTTGTATATTCTAGCTTTAAGCTAAGCCAAATTCTTCTTTACCTTCTTTATCTTAAAACAAATGTATAAGTGTAGCGACACATCTGCAGAACGTTCGGAGCCGAACTTTCGGTTGAATACGCTCGCAGTGTTTTTGAAGTCCCCTATGACACATCAGCCGAAATTACGTCGCGTTCAGCGTAACGCCAAACCTTCCTTCTGGCGATTAGTTCATCAAATGCGCATTCAATGTATTTTGCACAGCAAGCGACACATCACGCGACGCGTTACGCGTTATTTTCCGTCGCTAAGCGCGCTGAACAAGACGCCGCGTTCTGAGCGTTTGGTTTGTCATAGCAACGGAATATTACGACTGAAACGTCAGTCGCTGAATTTTCGGCGCCGTGCGTTCAGCTGGTGTGTCCTTACCCTAAGAGACATCCAAAGTGCTTAAAAACGGGACAGATGATGATGGGTGTGTTTTTCCTAAGGTCACTGAAGTGATACTTTAAAAAATATTGTATTGGAGAGACCTATTTTGGGGGTAGAAGACACAATTCCTATAATTTATACAGGGTTAAGACTGTGGTTACTGTTTGTAGTAATATTATAGACTCTAGGTTCGATTATGTGCCATATTGTATTAAATTAATATTATAATTATTTGATATTGTCATTAGATTTTTTATGAAGTCGAGGAGGTCGGGAGAAGTCCCGCGCGATTTAAAAAAGGTAAGTGGTGACAAGTGTGCATATGAAAAAAACAGCTACTTATTGCAGCATGAATCAGGCTGCTCTGGACGCCTCTAACTTGCCGGCCCACAAAGTGCCTTTTCACGCTTCTATTAAAACAATCCATAGTGAAATAATATATTATAAACAAATACAAGGTAAAAAATAACTAACACAAAAAAATAATTTCTTTATCGAAAACTCATAATTAAAATTTCTAAACGCTTGTGTTCGGCTGTTAATGCCATTTAAACTTTATCTGTGATTTCTTTATTTAAGAGGTAATTTCGCCTGGTAAGGGTAATGAAATGAACTTTTAATAGAGTTGCGGTACAATGTCGATTATTTTATTTTGTCATCAAAAATATCTAATTTTTCGGCAAGTTATAATGTCATCTATTAGTAATAAACTCTACACAAGGAAGGGTGTTTTAGCCCTTTCTGTTTTATAGGTATTTATGTGACAGCTTTTAAAGTTAAATTTGATTTTATGTCTTTAAACTTATAATAATTGGTGATATAATAAACAAAATTAATGACTGTGAAAATTAGTACAAGTATCTAGATGACGTAAGCACACTTAAAACATTAACAGAACGCTCATAAAACGACTTTCCGACGAAACAAACATAAAATTAACTTAACAAGCTCCCGGACGAGCGACAACCCTAGCGGAGGCAATGAAAAGTCCGTTAAGCTAATGTTATCGAGAAATAAAAATGTATAATAAAATACAAACACGCCGCGCGAGGAAACAATTTGCCGCAGGAGACTGGAAGATTTCATGCCTCCGACAATCTTCGTGCTCGCTCCAAAACCGACTTTAGCACTTGCTAATACGTTTTAGAATTGAGTGCGGTTGGGGTGTAGAAAATTCCTTAAATTTCCACGGGACCGGTTGTCGTGTTTCAGCCGTATTTTCAAGGGATAGAGTCGGTTTTTGAATGTGGTATTTGTACAGTAATTCAGGAAGAAAGAGAGTTTTCCGGCTCGTCGGGGCGTCGTGACATTTGTGTTAAGCGGGGCCGAGGGAGTGTGCCATTCATAAAGGACGCTCACGAAGCAAGCTACTACTTGTTTGAAAGTAAACTTGTTGGAATTGATGTAGGGAGCCTTCTGCCGGTGTATGGCGTTTGCGTTTTGTATGCAGAAATGTTTCGTAATATTCGCTTTGGTCAAAGTTGGGGGATGTGTTCCAAAGAGTATTTATTACATTTTCGTTAGTCAGTCGCGTACTTTAGTTAGTTTAAAAAGGTTTTAAGCAATTTTAGGCCGTTAGGATAGAATCTTGGCATCCGGGTTGTAAATGGTTTCTTTCTTTCATATCAATGCTTAAAAACTAGCATTATTAGCATAACTATATCTATATTTAATCAGAGAAAATTCGTCACTTAAGAAATTTTGAAACCTTACTGTACCAATAAAATAATTTTAAAAAGGAAGCATCTTTACCTGTCAAAGTACAAAAATTAAATTCCAAAAGAAGCATTGTCATGTACTTAATTAAACTCACTACTACAGCAAAGACACTAATTAACAACGATCGAAAGAACACATAACCTAAAAGCAAATTCAAAAACCGAACGCCCCAACACTACAATCTCAATATACCGTGTCTTGTTTTTTTTTCTAATCCGGGGCGCAAGGACACGCTTACGGCGCCACCTGTTGAGCGGGGTCACGTGACTTTTTTGCTTCAAGGACGCGTGCCTCCTTCGCTCATTCATGGGAGGCCCGCCCCCCGCTCCTTACGCGGGGGTTAGCGAGGTTTTTTTGTTCCTACGTGAACTCCCGAGGGCTTTCACCTACGTGCATTTTCGAGGTCACGACGTATTTTGAGGTTATGTTTTGCTTTTTGGCGCGCCTTAACTTTTAGCTTTCGTTGCGTTTACGAAGTCGTTTATTGGGTTAGGAAGTTTTGTTAAGTCTAGTGGTTTAACTATCTTTGCAAATATATCGTATTGAATAAAAGTCACACTTACCAAAATTAACAAATTTATTGTACTTATTCCTTTTTCAATTGTCATGTCATGAAAACATAATAATAATATAATTACTGTCGATACTTAAGATAGTAAAAAAATGATTCATAAAAGATAAAATGATTAGATTTTCCTCTTAGGTACTCATAATTATTATTGTTAGTTAGTCAGTTGCATATTTTATTAAGATAGTTATGCTTTTTCCTCATAGAGACGTAACTTAAACACGTTGTGAAATAATGAATTATTATCTGCAATGTATTTTGAGTCTTTAATAATATTTGTTTATTTACCAATTTATGTACAAACACACGAAATAAAGTGATACATAATAAACGGAGAGATCTAAAACGTGTGTGTTACTTATTTCTGAAGAAATCTCTCCGAATAGATATTTTAAAATCCATCCATACAATTCCACACTAATATTATAAATGCAAAAGCAACTCTGTCTGTCTGTAAGACTTTCACTCCTATTTGCTGAAAGTATACTATGAATGGCTAACCTACATCCACACAGATGGAGCCGCGAATATTAGTATAAATGTTAGTCCCATAAGAGGTATCCATAGTAGAACCTGTTAAGGAAGCTTAATTATTTAGGATACTAATAGTTATTGAATGAACATAATATGGTTGGTTTCCATCAAATTTAGGTTGACAGCGATCTTTACTTTCTATACAGGATGTTAGGGGGACGCTCTCGGAAACGAAGGCAGGTAGCTTAAACACGATTTGTTGAAAAATAAATTTGAAATCAAGAAAATAAATCAGCTGTTCCATACAAACAGGCCGTGTAAATTTTACAATTTGTATGAAACAGCTTTTTTTCGCGATTTGAAATTTATTTTTCAGCAAGTCGTGTTTAGGGTGACCAGCACTGCCTTCTGCTTTCGTATTCGAGAGCGTCCCACTAACACCCTGTATATTTCGGTATATTTCGTTGAAAGAGAAAAGGTGAGCATAAGATTGCTTGCATATAAATACGCAACATCGTTTTATAGACAAAGCATTAGTGAGTTTTGTTACGAGAAACTAGCACAGGCAAACCTGATATGTAAGCTAACAGTGGCAGCAAATGGGACTTGATTATGTTAAGTTATGTACGTTTACTTGAACTTACTTTATGTGTCTATGTATGTTAAACATTTACGCTTTCAATATTGAAAAAAAAACATGATAATACATTTAAATGTAGTTATGACCCAACTGTCACCGTTCAAGTCACTTAAAAATTAAAAAGAGGTTTTTCTAAATTTTATTTTAACATTATAATTAATGTTTGAACATTCTGAAGGTAGAAATTAGTGTAACGCACAATAAATAGAAGGATTAGGATGAATTAATCCAATATTGGTAGCTCGTGGTCAGAGGTCATCGATATTGCGAAAGATAGGTTCGGTTCGCACCCCAAGACTTGATTCTTTTAGTCTTATTACGTAGGTGTTCTGTAATGTCAGAATTCAGTTGCAAAGTCATTTCCGCTTCCGCGACATACAGGTGGTTGCTACTAAAATGGCGGAGTATTGCTTATAGATTAGGAGTGCGGTTGCATTTTTGTCTTTGGTTATTTTCGGCAGGTTTCTCTAAAGTAGGATTACTTTAAATTTTTCATAAGATGGATATACATGAAGCGCCTTTTTATCTAGGGCAAATATTACTACAGATAATAATAGACCTTAACATTAATTACCAACAGTAGAATTTTCATTGATTCGTATTAAACATTATAACATCTAGTAAATAAGCAAATTAACATACCCAAGAAATCAGAAAGCAACCCTCTTTCTTAGCTATAAGATCTACTTTCCGTAACACTATGGAGTTATTAGACTTAACCGGATTCTAATTAAACCCTGTCCCTGATAGTGCACCGTAGCTGTAGACTGCGTAATTTACATTAATCCAATAATTGCATGGAGGTTTCCTAGTTAGAAATTCAAATGAGATGATGTACAGCGGGAGGGGGTTCGGTCTTCGGGGTGTGAGACGCGAGCAATCGCGACGGCTCCGACGCAACGGGTATTTGACGCACGTGGACATCGGCAATGTAATAAACACTAATTGCTTATTATAATATATAATTGTTTAATTTAACATAGATATATTTAACTTAAGCCTTCTAGATCGATTAATTAACGAAAGTTTCGTAAAAGCTACATATTTTAACCCGTCAAGCATCGAATTCCGGACACAATTTAGTTTTCTATTTTCACTTTTCTAGGCTCGCAATAGACTTATTACGAGTTAAGTGATTAAATTTAGAATATATGTTTCAATTCACATAAACAAGACGTTAGCGACTGACTGCCATAATCCATACTTTGAAGGTAACATTTTTGTTATTGAAAATTGATCTTGTTTTACGCCAAGTAAAGCTTTTGTGTACAATAGTGATCTATTATTTATTTAAGCAGACAAGTCTATCTTCATTTATAACAGGCTACTTGGTCAGGGGTCCCGGGTTCGAATCCCAGTAGGAGATATTGTTTGTAAGCACGAACATTTGTTGGGTCCGGCCGTTATGGTCCCAGTCCGGTTTGCCCCCGGCCGTTATGCACCCACATTGAAAAAGTTATTATTCCGGTATGTACCCGGCCCCGTTGCCCCCATTTTAATACCATAGTTTTTTGGACTGGACTCTTGAGCAAATACTGTTAAAAACTACTATTACTGTTTAAATTTAATTTAGGTTTATTTTGTGCTGTGAGTATATTATCATTGTTTGTGTTGCATTTTTATAGGTTTTTTATTTATATCGTAATATTGCCGTAACTGTTATTAATGAAGAAAAATAATGATACAAATAATAAAGTGACTTTTACTTACTAGTAAAAAAAATAAATAATAAACACCTACAATATTGTAGACAGATGTAGGCAATCCCTCATCACTATAGGCCACAGGTATATACCTACCCGATCTACGGCTATCTATACACATCAGTCATGATTATGGTCTTATTTTTTTTTTTTAAGAATTGTCTACTCAAGTGTACTGATTCGAATATTATGACAAAAAGAGAAATTATGGGGCAATGCGGCCGGGTGCATACCGGAATAGCATTTTTTTCAATGTGGGTGCATACCGGCCGGGGGCAAACCGAACTGGGACCATAACGGCCGGACCCCATTTGTTCACGAGTCATGGAAGTTTATTTATTTATTTAGTATATTTCTAATATTTATATACCTACACATTATCATCAATATTTCTCCGTTATCTAGTAACCATGACACCAGCTCCTAATGATGCTTACTTTGGGCTAGATAATAGGTGTGGGTGTATAAATATTTGTATTATTATTATAACGTATAATCATTGCGCTCTAGCGAGCTTACTCACCGCAGAAACAAGACGAATAGCGTTATTAGGCTTCGATTTTATGTTATGTGGAGGCGCTACCCACGGAATAGATAAACTGTTCTGTGTCTGAGTCTGCCTTTAGTCTGAATCTCTCAATATAGGTGAACTGGTGACTGTAGACAATGTACCACTGCCCTATAAATATTAAAGAAAGAAAGAAATAGGAGAAATAAAGGAAGAGTACTTTAGAATTTCAAAAATAATGTAATTAAAACTCCAAACACGTCATCGATTACGTCTTTAAAATGTTTAAATAACAATGATTACGTCAGCTAAGTGTTTATGGAACAAAACGTGGGTACTCTCTATTAATAGATGACAATTTATGTAAACCATAATTTAATAATATTACCGACAGTTCTTGTCGTTATCCTGAAGCTGTCGCTTCCAGAACCCTTGGCCGATATGGATAATAACCTGTCATTTTTTTTTAAGTCGAAGGACTATTAGATAGATTGAAAATTTTACTAGTGTTTTGCGGTAACTTTAGTACTTACATCAAAATTTGAGCCGATAGTTTAATTACACTACCGATAGTTTAATTGTACTAGGTTTATACCCGTATGTAGGGTCGTCTTGGTAGGTATTTCAGCCGTGAAACAGTTCGCTGTGTTTCGAATTGAAGGGAAAGGTAGCCAGTGTAATTACTGGGCATGGACGGCATTTCATCTTAGGGATCAGGACGACAACGCACCTGCAATATCAAGTGATTGTCCCTTGTTATTGCAGGTGTTTATAGGCGGCGGTAACCGCTTACCATCAGGTGGGCTGTCAGCTTGTTTGTCATCTAGTAGTATGAAAAAAACCTTCATTATGTCTTAAAAAAAAAATATTAAAAAAGCATAAAGATTCGCTTTTGATTTCCTCCCTGAAGTAAGTCCAAATAATAATGGAACATAATGACACGTAACGATTTTGTGTTAAGAAGGTATAATGTTTTTTTATTTCATACCACTTAACTTTGTCAATTCATGGCAAAATAGTTTTTTGTTAACATTTATTAATAGGGTAATCGAGCTTTATACTGGCCTTCTAAGACGCCAGGGCTTGAACGCATGACGACTACACCTTAGTCATTTGCGAAATTCGCTCGTTGACAATGGATACACTAGCGGCCATCAGAATTAAATCAAAATAATTGCGTTTGCATGTCGTCTGTCGAAAATAGTTTTCAAAAATAAAATGCATTGATACTCATATAATCTTTATCAAGATTTTGGTTCTCATTCTAGCAAACAAGCATATTACAACCTGAAGGCTTGTTACACGCTTTTCATACTACAACTTTTCTTCAGTAATAAAAATCAAGAGTCACGTTATTTTGACAGCATAAATCATCGATAGGAGCCAAATTAATATTCTTTTGATACAGACTATACACGATGTACTACGAAAGTGACAGATAGTTATTTTACTAAGAAAAACCTTTTTAGACGATAGTCCAGCGCATTTTTTTTCGTTAGGTAAAAAGTATTAATTTTAATTGGGGTTTAGTTCGGTTTTGTTAGTTTTTTTTACGCTTTCTTAGTTTCCTTAGTGGTGTTAAGTCATTTTCCGTGCTTCTTTGTAAACAAAATACGACAAATGACTCAACACCACCTGATGTGAAGTGGTAAGAAGAGTCCGTATGCGAAGACAGCTAGAGCAGTTTAGACACTGCTCTAGCCGCCTCCACCTTGCCGGCCCGGCTTTATCATGCCTCTTTTGAAAGAACCCGTGTTATAGGAAGGAGGGAACACATGTGCTGCCAAAGAATTCCAAATTCTGGAAGTACGACATAGAAACGACTACTTTTTTTGTGCGTGATCTTGAGGTGGAGACAGTGCGCTATATATATAAAGTTATAACGTATTCTATTAATAAATTGTATTAGATTTACTTTCTGGTATCTTGGATATACTCTGCATGTATATTTTCAATAGATAGATCAGCCATCAATATTATTATCACAAATTAAATAGACGTTGAAACGATTTAAAACATCCAACAAGTACACACTTCCGAAATTGCTCGTGGATAATCTGGTTAGTACCAAGGCGCTATCGAATCGATTCCGAATAATTATATCTCGATTTGCATCTGATTGTGACGACTATAAATCCTTATAAGACTTGTCTGGACTCTTAATTACGCTTCAAAGTAATTAATATTTAGATGGCTTAATTTTGAATCAAACTTTTTCTAATGTTGATCCGGATTTTATATTATGTTAAGCTTCAATAGAACTTGTTAAATTTATTAGACTAAGGATTATATACAAAAGTCATTTTATTATACACTGAATATCTACTATACGAAGTAAGCATTATTAGGATATTATGCTATGGATACTAATAACGGAGAAATATTGGTAACAATATGTATTTATACAGGATGATAGGGGAACGCTCTCGGAAACGAAGGAGGTCGTCACCATAAACACGATTTATTGAAAATAAAATTTAAAATCACGAAATAAAACAGCTGTTCCAACCAAACAGGCCGTGTAAATATTACAATTTGTTTGAAACAGCTGATTTTTTTCGCGGTTCCAATTTTATTTTTTAGCAAGTCGTGTTTAGCTAGACCAGCACTGCCACCTGCCTCCGTATTCGAGAGCGTCTCTCTAACACCCTGCATAAAATATTAGTACTATACTAAATCAACATACAAACATCCATGACCCATGAACAAACGACATACTAATCACACAAAGATCTGCCCCTACCGGGATTCAAACCCAGGACTAGCCCGTAGTTGGGAGTACCTACTGACCACTTGGTGAGTCGGCTGTCATTATGATAGAACTGCTAATAAAACAAGTTGGTTGTAGAAACGAAACGTGTTAAAACAGAAGATTATTATTGAATTTTCTTGTTTCAACCCCGGTAATTAATCAGTTACATTAAGATTTATATTATGAGACAAATATTCCGAGTGTAATCTAGTACTTATTGGGCTTAATCAAGTTGACACGCTAAGGACAAAGTGTTAAATAGCTGATAAAACTGCAAATGTCAACATTAATCAACTATTTTGTTTTAATATTTTAAAGTATCAAGAACTCTATTAACTAAAGATACAGTGGTCGAAAAATCGGAAACTTAAAGAACTAAATATTCTAATATTAAAAAATCTCAGTCTTTATTTTTAATAGTTAATATTATAATACATCACCATTTCATTAATTTGTTGCTGCAGAAATTCTAAACAATTTTTTTATTTTTAATTTTAATATTTATTTAGGACAAAAAAAACGTACACTACAATATGGTATAGAGTTTAAAGCTAAAGAGTATATGAGCTAAGTGCTGTCCTAATAAAAGATAACACAATGATGAATCTAATTTTACAAAACTAGTATCAAAATTAAAATAATAGGCCGCCTTATGTTTGGTTTTTATTACTGAATCATCGATAATTCTAATCTGGATAGCCAAAACGGCCGCGTCGTCGCTGAGCCAATCAGAAATATAATTAGATTGAGACCGACGCCTAATTGTGATGGTCTCAAGTTGCGAACCCCTAGGTGCGGACTGCGGCTGGACCGGGCGTATTGGCAAAATCAATAGTTGACCTAACGTATAACCCTGAAGGATTCTCTCTACAAACACGATTAGTAATTAATTTATTCAGTTATACATTCCTATTGTTATTCCCTAGATGAGTTAGCTTAGTTAATAATGCGTCAAAATATATACCAAAGAAAATGAACGATAAGTTGGTAAGACTTGCTGTTAATTTTTTGTCACCGCGTAAAAAAAATACTGAAAAACATAACTGATAAAAAAGAATTTATTTTGCAAAAGCTGTCCCCAATACACACAGATAGAGCACAGACAAATATTTCATAAAAACTATTTCTTATAGTTTCTATATATTCTTGGGCAGCTTAATCGTTCACGTTTATCAAACGTGTTAACAAAGTGATTAAAAATCGTGAGTGAACAAATTTATTCACTAGATCATTAATAATAGGGTAATGTTTCTTCGCTCAAGTTTCCGCAGTTATAATTCGAGTATCCAGTGTAGTAAGTTCCCATAAAACGGTGCCGTTAAAATAAACTGGCTAAGGAACCGATAACTGTTCTTTCAACCGCTAATCACCCCATGAATTCCGCTGAAGCCTACGGACAGTCCGTCATAATTCCCAACTTCGAAAGTAATACCATCAACTCGGTGTTAACTTAATTTGAGTCACTTTAACAAGTCCAATTAAAGGAATTTGTGTTTCTCTTATCTTCAATATAACATTGAGCATAATTTCAAATTATATTTCAAACTTTCCGATAATGAAGGGTGGATGGGAGCGGGTTGGGCCGGGTCGGGGGGTGCGGGGAGTGGCACTTCGCTTATTTCATTAGTTACATAAATTCTCCTATTGAGAATGGCTGGCAGAAAGGGGACGGTTTACCCTTATTACGAGAGTCTCCTTATCAATACAATTATTAATATAATAATATTATTATTGTAATAATTTCGGAGCAAAGTGGAAAGAGGAGTCGTAGCTTAACTTCGCCAGTAATAAAGGGTGGTGAAAGATAATGGAATGGAAAACAGTTTGAAGTTTTATTGGAAAATTGGTACCGACTAATTGGCAGCATTATCGATCTGTTGGCGACTCAAGGAGCCGGAGCAAATAAGGTTTTTAATGAAATGCTCCGCTTGCTCGAGACAAATTTTCGGTATAAAAACTCTAACTTCGTTTTGAGGTCAGATAAACTTGGATAAGTGCTCGTTGTTTTGGATACTTCAATTACTTTCTTGGTATAAGTTACTATAAAGGCCTTTTGATATTGAGTGATGATAATTATTCTATTATAAATTGGATCTGTGTATATAATTTGATTTCGTACAACATTACAAAATAATTTCTTAATATTACTGAAATATGCTTAATGTATTCGGGGCAGATGAGATGGACAGTGTAAAGTGCTACATGAAAAAAATATTCAACGCGTAAAGTTGAAATTCTTTTACTGTTTTAAGTCGGTTCAAAAGCTTTTGTATTGACTTCATCAGAATTAGTGCTTATTGCTTTCGTAATAAAACTTATGAGCCGTCAAAAGTGATCACAAAGTTTTATCGATGGCTGTACTAAATACTTAAAAAAATATATTTTCAAAAAACAATATACATACTTTGCTTAAAAACGTTATCTATGCTTTAAGTATAAAATTAATACCGACTAATAAGATTTCTATCATCGGTTAGCATATGGCTTCTAAATATGGGTTTATTTACGTTGGACGTTAGTTAAATTGTAAATAATTACAACTGGCTCATAGAAAACCTCGAGACATGATACCGGCCTGACCTAACGAAGCCCTTACATATAGAAATTGAAACTAACTTGAGGTAATCCCGGCCCGATAGCTCCACAAGTATATCCATAATTCCTTAGGGCCACGTCTCATTATAACACTAATACAAGACTCATCCCGAAGTTACGGTGAATACATTAAAGGGTTCAATCCTTACTGATGAGACATCGGTCGGGTGGGGGAACCCCCTGTGGGGTCGCTCCGGGCACTGGCCTGGCTGAGGGGGAATAAGGCAAGCATTATAGGAGATAGCGTTCATTTACATTGTCCAATAACTCCAAGTAGTGTCCGAGCGAATATTAGTTTATGCCATGCGGTATTCCCCGCAATATGTATACGCCAAACTTAGCCTCGCCCACCCTCGTCTTAATCAATTTTTAAGAGTGAAACGAAGGGGTGGAATAATTTCAGCTCTGTAATTAATTCGATTTGGTTTTAATTAACGAGACGCCAATTTCAATAAAAAAATTGAATTCTCAAAAGGATTTCTGATTACAAAACGTCGACTGACAAAAAATAAATCGGGTTCTGGAATATTTCTAGTGTTTAATTCACCAATTTTAATTTGCTCAATTGTTATGTTTCGTTACAATCAATTTCAATTGACTATTCTGTAACGTGTGTAAATACCAAGAAGTGTCCATGCGAATGTAGTTTAATTGCGTCGAAAATCGCTAACGCAGCGCTCTGAAGCCGGCTAAACATAATAAGACAGGGTAGTGCACGCACCGCCTGAAATATACGACATTACTATCAGAGACTGGCATGCAGAGGACGTGCCCCCACGTTTAGACCCACACACGAGCACTCTGGATCAAGACACACTCACACTGCACGCAAATTCGCACACAGAGAGAAATGTAGGCTTTATTCTCATTCGGGAAACGGAGATGCACTATCCTAATTATTGAGAGGTCAGAAACAAGCCTTCGCCGCATCCTATTGTTAGGCGAAGGTAACGTTATTGTTGCAAAATCGAATTGTAGCGTCTCGATTTTATTCCCTTCTCTGTATTTGTACATTTATGAGGTGATCATTTGTTTATTTCAAACAATGTTTTGACATGAAAATATACATATTAAAGAATATGTTATGAATTTCTTTTTCTTGATAAATTCTTTTCAACTTTTTAAAGAATGAACTAAGTATTGTTTATTGCATGTTTAAACTTGAAAAAAATACTGCTATTGTAAACTGTAGAAAATTTTTTTTTTTGTGAAAACAAAAAAAATGACGTATTATCTTCGTGTAATAGAGTCACGCTATTTAAAACGATCGACATCAGTTCATCACCATCATCAACCTTTATACGTCCCACTGCTGGGCTCAGGCCTTCCTGCATGAGAGAAATACTTGAGGAGTTTGGGCCATAACACCACCACACTGGACAAATGCGGGTTGATGGGTAAACCGGGCAGCAGCAACCGGGACCAACGGCTGCACGTGCCATCCGAAGGACGAAGTTGGATGAGATTACAAAATTAGCTTGACCCATCCTGGGATCGACCATGGCAAAAGTTTGTTTTCGTAATTGTAACGAACGCTCGAACTACTACGCCACCAAACTCCTCAGTACAGTTACGAGCAATATCAAGGGCCCAATTTTACTCCATTTATAATAACGGAGCAAAAGTGGAAAGAGGATACAACAAAGGTGACAAACAAGCATACGGCCCACTTGGTGGTGAGCGTTTACCGTAGCATATAGACGCTCGTAGCACCTTGGGCACTACTCACGCGTTGTCACCGTAGCATATAGACGCTCGTAGCACCTTGGGCACTACTCACGCGTTGTCACCGTAGCCTATAGACGCTCGTAGCGCCTTGAGCACTACTCACGCGTTGTCACCGTAGCCTATAGACGCTCGTAGCACCTTGGGCACTACTCACGCGTTGTCACCGTAGCCTATAGACGCTCGTAGCACCTTGGGCATTACTCACGCGTTGTTACCGTAGCCTATAGACGCTCGTAGCACCTTGAGCACTACTCACGCGTTGTCACCGTAGCCTATAGACGCTCGTAGCACCTTGGGCACTACTCACGCGTTGTCACCGTAGCCTATAGACGCTCGTAGCGCCTTGAGCACTACTCACGCGTTGTCACCGTAGCCTTTAAGCTATCGTAACTCCTTGACCACTACTCACGCGTTGTGCTCAAAGTGCTAGTCTTCAAGAAAAGATCGTAGAAGACTCATATCACAGAAATTGGAACTTGTAATAAATTCTACTGACACCTTATTTCATTACTCGTCCTTTAATTTTTTTAGTAAGTTTCCAACGCTTTCAACGTACACCCATTTCTCAAATGAAAGGAAGTCAGTTCAGAATATTCGTTAAATACAAATAGTGCAACCCATAAACCGATTCATAGACGAGTCCACGCACCTACCGGCCTGACGTATCTTCGATCGTTAATTCTATACTCGAACTTGGTCTAAACATAAATCCATACGTGGCACGCATCGTACCGTCAAATAAACTGGCAGTTTAATCAAACCCATTAGACAAGTGAGCCAAACACCTATGACCAGCTTAACTTGACCCGTGAAAGCTCTCACTAAACCCCGGCTTAATATTAGAAACAGTGCTCCGTGAGATGCAGGGGAGGTCCGGGAAAGCTGGTAGGCGTTATAGCTGATGCCTTTAACGCCTTGCTGGCCGTTGACCAACGCCAGGAGGCGGGAGGCCATGCGTTCTTAATAAAGATGGCGGAACAACATGGCTGATGCGTCGGGAAACGTTTTGCAGATGAATTTATTTGCGACTTTTGATGCTATGCAATGTTTGATTTTCTAATTCTCTAAGCAACTATCCTATCTCAAATGAAAATATATATATTTCCAAACAAATTACATGTAAGTATTGTAAAGTATTTTATATTCAAGTAATAACGGCGAATATGCACAACTTGTTTCGTAACAAATTTTCTTCCATTTTCAAAGGGCAAAAATTGAAAAGTAAGAAAGGCAGATTGTATTTACGCGATGTTAAGTTAGTAAGCGGATTCTCTACATAATTAAACACTGTTGAGAATAATTTTGTTAATATTATATTAGATAGCCTTAGGGTAGTTTATTACTACCCTAAGGCTATCTAATATAATATTTGCTCTAAAATACACGACTAACACACCACAACATTAACAACAATCAACTAACTAAATCCAAGGTTTTATGAAACTAAGGCTTTATTACTATCGAATCGCAAGAAGACTTGAGTCAACCTTTGATGAAAAGTGTTAAAAACGCGTTAACTGAGTCCAATCAATTAACGACGTAATTGCGATTGACATAAAACTCGGAATCGTGACACAGCACGCGTAGTGTAGGCAAATCCTTGCAGACTACGCACCGAGCGCCAGGGCAGCATTTATCAAGTCAGACGTGCCCACATACATTACAATGCCGAGATGCAGGGCTGCTAAGCTGCCTCGCTTGGGGTTCCGTACAGCTTGCTGTTTTAGTCCAAACTAGATTTCACTGTACTAGACGTATTTTATCTGATAGATAGACTGAGAAAGATCAAGTGATTGATATTTGCATTGCAGATAGCTTCAGAAAACATATCTCAGTTTTATGATAGTATTAAGTAGGTTGAAACAGTATTCAATTAGTAATTTATGGATAGATAGAAAAAAATGTGTTTCGTCAGGTTATGTAAAATTTTTATAAATAATATTTGGTAAAATATTCAAATATTCTTATTTAAACATTTTACGAGAATATCTAATCTATAAAAGTTTAACGTATTTAGTTAATAAACTAATGACGACGTTATGATGCAAAAACAGTTAGACTAGAAAAAAGGAGATAGTAAAAGTTTTTATGGAACTTAGGCCAATTCGAGTACACCATTTTTTCATACAGTCATTTCTGTAATAAAATATCGTATTATACCGTTTCCATAAATCGTGATTGACTAAAGAAGATTTTTTTTATTCGCAGAAAAACATAAAGAGAGACAAGAAAGCCATTTTGAAAAGAAAATAAATATCAACTTTGTTTTTGCTGATTTTATGTTGATTATTGACGTTTTATATCTCCTTTTCCTCTACAAAAACACCCAAGCTCAGTCAAAACATTCATGGACGAAATTTAGATTATCTGTTATAATAAATATCCATCTTTTTAACAGCAGCGTCATTATGGCTATGGACAGTAGGTACGCTTTTGGGCAATTTTGTGATATCTATGTTGCCATTTTATGCATTTTTTTGCAGTAAAGTAAAAGTGCTTTGTTAACACAAAGTATATTTCAGCGAAGCCATTTTATTTAGTAAATTTTTGTCTACAATCTGAAATACAAGGTGCTTATGAGCTGGCCCAAAGTTTTACTATCTCCTTTATATGGTTATCCCAAGTCCTCGGTAGCTTAGAACCACCCGGACTGTGAAAAGTCGCGAGTTCGGCTCCCGATTTTGTACATTTTTTTTATCTAGGTTGAATTTTGATAAAATCACATCAAATGCTAGTGTCATTTTCAAAGCAATTCATAATACGAGTATGTCAGCATTGCGATAAGCTTGAGTAACCACGGTAAGTAATTGTGAATTAAACTCATATCTTTATAATGTAAATGATAACAAAATTTTCCTTCCTTCCTCAATTTTGTTGAATTAATTTTACCCTTACGTAAGTAGTCAGCATACTCATAATAATACGGCTTAAGATGATTTCATCACATTGAAATTTATGTATTGTGTAATTATTTAAATGTACCTATTTCTGAATGATATTAACTGTCCACTCTTTTATTGTATTATTAATTCATTGTTGATGTTCAGTGTAATTTATCGCATTTTTGAGAAGCATAAACACAAATTTGAAGTCATTTCGTCGTCAAATCTCCTTTAAAAATACATAATTGTTTCAAAATGTCACTCAAACATTAACGAGTCGGATAACGGCAGAAAATATTGAGTGAATTCAGAATAATGCAATTTTGAATCTTTTGCTTTTGAAATAGCTTTGTTTGTAGATGCCTACCTCATAGTCCTCCAAATCGATTAATCCTTTCACTATAGGCTAGTCTCGTGGTGACCCTAGCTACACACCATAATGAGCGTCCAACGTATATAACTCATCTCCGGGCCCCAGTTAAATTATTCAGGGGAGAGTAATCTTATTACATTTACATATTAATCAACGGATTTTAATTATCCCCCCGCGTCTACCCCGCACTGCGATAATTTGCTTTCGAAATGCGACTTGCCTTGATTGAAGACGAGGTTGTGTGGGTGACTGTGATCATAATAGTTTGTTTGTGTTGCTTTGGCATAATTTAGTGCTAAGTGCTAGATCTGGTTTGACCTGTGACTTTTAAGGAGCACGATTGTCAGCGTTACAGTCAGACTGCAGTGTAGTTAAATGAAATCGACAACATGAGCATTTCGATTAGTACATTCTAGCAGCGTGTGTATACAATGCACTTACATACGTACGCCAGATGTTCGAAGGACGTGTGACGTGTACATTACCTGGAATAGAAATAAAAAAGAAATTAATTTGTAAGTCTAGAAAGTTAATCAGACTGATCAGACTTATTTACACTATACTTTTCTTAATATTAAATCATTGCTACATCAACAGCGGTATCAGAGTTTTCTGGTTCACGCACGAACATTACGAGTATGTAAAAAAGATTTCAACGAGATTCCCAAAACACGGCTAAACTATTGAATCGCTTTAAAGCGGGGGTGACGTTGGCGAAAAGATGCAACGCTTTTAATATTATTTTAAAACATGCATTTTTTTTTGTTAAAATGAACCGCCTTTTTTATTTCAAAAAAGGCATTATTGTTAAGAAAGAACATAAGCAAATAAAGGATGGGATACACGAGTTTAATCAGTATACTCATTTGTCGGACGACGTAACCAACGCATTACGTCCCGGCGCGGACGAGAGCTGGGCGGGGCGGCGACTCGTAAAGCATTCGAGATATATTATAAAACGGCTACCAGCCAAGCCCGGAGGCTGCAATTAATAAGTATGTTAATGTTGAACGCCATATTTATCGAGACGAAGGAAGAGAACTCGCGGGAGTGTGAACTCGGCGCTATTATTGTTTTTAATACTTTCGAAGACTTTTATGTGTGTGTGCACTATCTTCACATATTTATAACTTATTGTTTTTTTTATGCGGCAGTGTACAAAGTGACTGATTGTAATTCGTCTATATTTTCTTTATTTCTGTAAAAAAAATAAAAAAAAATGAATTAAATAAACAAAATTACGCATTACTTCTCCGAATTGCGCGGCTTAATCTTTTAAAATTCTATTAATTCTATTAAAATTTATAAAGACAAAATAATAACAAGCTAGCATTTTAAACATCTTGTTACAGCAAGTTTATCAGTTTTAAATAGATTATGGAAATCATATCACCAGAAACGAAATTTGATTAACCTAATGAAATTTTCAACCAACAAAATAGCACTTATACCTACCTTCTTCGAAGGACTTTTTTTCATAACTACTTTTCATACACAAGTGACTGTATAGAGTAAGAATTTGTTTTTTTTTTATTTTGTGCTGTAAATAAATTGATATGTTAGCATGTACACACGCATGACATAAAGAACACCGATGACGTAGAAATTGTACGAGGGCGCTACTATTTGCCAAAGGCACACTAAAAGTTACAAAGTCTGCTATGGAGGTTTATGCCGCACGGCTTTTCAACTTTCAAGTCGAATATACTGGAAACGAACAAACCTAGGTGGTAGGCCCGTATGTAGGGTCGTCTGGGTAGGTACCACTGCCTTTCTTATTTCAGCAGTGAAACAGTTCGCTGTGTTTCGGATTGAAGGGAAAGTTCAGTGTAATTACGGGGCATGGATGGCGTTTCATCTTAGGCCTCAAGATGACAACGCACCTGCAATATCAAGTGATTTTCCCTTGTTATTGCAGGTGTCTATAGGTGGCGGTAACCGCTTACCATCAGGTGGGCCGTCAGCTTGTTTGTCATCTAGTTGTATAAAAAAAAATAAAAAAACCGATTCTTAATAAACTCGCCATGCATAAGCAGTCTAAAAAGATATCCCTCTGATAAACTTTTTCTCCATCTTTAGTTCTTTCATTTCCTTAGTCTATTTAGTTTTTGCAGTTTTCTAAATTTTCTGTATTTAAGGTTTTCAGTATTAAATAGTTTAATAGCTTTGTGGTTTTCTGTATTTTTTTTACTTGCTTCTAAAACGCACGCATACTTCACCTCTAATTGTAATAACATTAAGCTAAAACTTTACAATGTACCTATTTAAGCCTTATTTTTACTATAAATGGTGGGTGGTAGGTGATCAATAAATGAATAAAAAAATTGCTCTTACTCAACTATAAGAATTTTTTGAAAAATACTCTGTTCACTATTAATACTAGTCTGACTTGTCTATGCATGTAAAGTCTTATTAGATTTGGTTTGTTCGGTTTCAATTGAAAGTTTTTATGAAAAGAAGTGCGGCGTAAACCCCGTTCATCATGTAAAAGTCATTTAAAAATTAAGATAAGCGACGAAAATTTTCATAATATTTTAACATAAAAACAATTTTGAATTCCATTTCTCTTTTGAACGGTCTAGACTCTTAATTAAAAATAACAGTAACACAGAAACTAAGATAATTAAGATTCTCATTAAAACAGTAATAAAAGATATTTAGGTCTGATTACTACCATTGTCTAAGTTCTTGCTGACTTTAACCCTTTGAACGGTTTGATTTTTTTTCGGTCCGCCGCAGTTATTTTATTTAACTTTTTCGGCGTAGTTACCTACCATTTATTTGAATGTTCAATCAAATTAATGTTTATTCATCCTACTTCTGCGTTCAGTTTTTGTTGAATATAAAAAAAAACTTTGTAACCTTTGTCAAGAAATGTTTCATTGATTTTACATCTAAATTTTATCAGCAAATTGTCTTTCGCCGAGGTTGGTATTCAATCTTTTAATCGATCTACATACATTGTACTGTTTCATGTCCTTAAGGACAGAGTTAATACATATTTTAGTTAATAAATTCTTGTTTTAATAAGAGGAGCGCTGCTAAGTTCAAGTAGATTGATGGCGAGATTATTATACAAATTAGGGTGGACTGGGGCAAATAGCGGACATACATAATGTGAGACATGATGTTTTTTTAAAATAAAAGTGTGTTGTAAGCATTTAACATTTGTGCTCCATGTAAACACTTTTTTAAACCTAACTACAATTTTTAAGAATACATTTTATAAAATACCTGATTAACCTCCGATAAAAATATTTCAAAAATATTGTACTTAGTAGACATTTAGATTGTTAAGAGAACGTCGTTTTCACTATCAATTATTTGATATATATATCCAAATCTACTTGAAAACCAACGCATTAATCTTACAATGTCTATGACAAAACCCTTCTTAAGATTCAGCGAACAACTATAAATCGCCCACTCGGCGCGTCCATTTCTCCCCAGCTTCCCTCAAATGCAATCCCCATAATGGCGCCGAGTCCTTATTAAATGCTTGCATCATGCGAGCAAGATAAATGCACCTCGAAATTAATTAATAAAATTGCGTTCAGTATGCAAGTTAGTCATTTGACTTCTTGATTGGCTAAGTATTTGATTTTCTTCTTGGCTCGTTCATCTTTTAAATTTAGAATTTATTTTGTTTCTTTGTTTCTTACTACTATGTACCTAAGGGAATACTTTTTAACCCTCGACGAAAATATGGGTGTTACGTGTCTGTCTGTGTATCCTAAACAAATGGACCGATTTTGATATGGTTTTTTTTTAATTTATGAAGATCAGTTCAGGCGTTTGATGACTATCAGTTCATTTTCTATATTATAAAAGGGTTTTACTAACTTTCCTAGATCCGAGTGATTTTAATTTGGTGTACTGTTAAGCTGATTCTACACCATCGAGATGCATTCATCATCATCATCATTTCAGCCGAGTGACGCCCACTGCTGGGCATAACCCTCCCCCAGGGATCTCCGAACCGATTGGTCCTGCGCTGCCCGCATCTATCGGCTTCCCGCGACCTTGTGGGGGGCTTCCAACGCTGCGTCTCCCGGTGCGCGGCTGCCACTCGAGAATCTTTCCGCCCCAACGGCCATCACTCATCCTTGTCATGTGGCCTGCCCACTGCCACTTGAGGTTCGCAATTCTTTGGGCTATGTACCGAGCCTGAAGAATTGCGAACCTGGAGCCTGAACCTTGCGAAGAGATCCACAAGAGAACTAAGGTAATCGGACCTTAGTTCTCTTGTGGATCTCATCATTTCTGATTTGATCACGCAGAAAAAACCCCGAGCATAGCCCTCTCCATTGCCTTTTGGGTGACATTGAGCCTTATTATGAGGCCTATTGTAAGCGGCCACGTCTCAGTTCCGTAAGTCATCACTGGCAACACACACGAATTAAAGACTTTCGTCTTGAGCCGCTGCGGTAGTTGGGCTGAGAATATGTTGCGTAGCTTCCCGAACGCTGCCCAGCCGAGTTGGATCCGTCGATTAACCTCTTTCTGGAAGTTGAACTTTCCAAGTTGGACTATGCTTGTCCTGTGTTATGGTCGCATTACCGCTTATTGTCACTAAAAGCTTCACATAGGTAGATGATCTGCGATGCTCCTAATCAGTCGGTGTGCTCCTGGGTCCCGATGAAGGTGAGAATAAGTCTGAATGAGGTACTGCAAAACTTCCACCATTACAGACAGTCATATTTCCACGATATACGTATTGGCATACCTGTTATTACGTATGCCAACAGTACGCCAATTTGTTGTATTCTAAGAAATATCAAAACTAAACCTTTACGCTCTGGTATAAATAAACCAATACAAAGCTCGCGAAACTGTTAATTTAATTTTTATACCCCCATCCGACACTCGTAAACGAAACTCACAATTATTTCCAAAGAACCAATTAAATGTTAATGTAATATAAATCATTGGAGTTAATTAAATAAAAAGCGAACTTTCGCAGGCGCGAACGCACGCGACGCGGTATCACAACTTTGCATATTGATTGCGATCTTATGTTCCCGACTGCGTTAGTAACACGATATAAGTACGTAGCCTTTATATTATTCTTTGGGATAAATTATTAGCAAACTTAACAAAGTTGAAATAAATAGAACACAGAAGACGTACAGATGGCAGCAAGTCAAGTGTAATAGTTACACTTCGAAAGCCGCCTCTTATTACAAACATAATAAAGGCGGCCTTAGGGTCAAACTGTTACAGTCACAGCTTGATGTGCTGTCGACTGTACTTATTTCGACTACTCAAAGTAAATTGTTTTAAATTACACATTAAAATGTACTAAATAAAAAAATTTCATTGTGATAAGAATAAAATAACAAATAAAGGCTCAAGAAAGTTTACTTGTGCCGCCAGTGCTCTCCAGTACTGGAGTCACTGAAAAACACATACTTACTATGAAAAAAAGGTGCTAAATACATGAAAAGTAGTCCTAAAAGAGTGACAAGAAGACCATAATAATATAGTCCCCCTTATTTAACACACCATCAGTCACAATCAAGTGACACCAAAAAAAATACATACATAAATAAATTAAACAGATAAGTTACTTGTTTTACTTACCAGCACCGAGCTGAAATTTTAACATAACTAATAACAATATTTGGCATGATGGCCATGGCATCCTTCTATCATCGCACCACTCGCCACCGGAATTCATCCTCATGCATTGGAAGCAAAGTGGTCGCGTTCTGTGCGGTTTCAGAGGAACTTTCCGCATACGCTCAGGTTGTGGAATGAGCTCCCTGCAGAAATTTTGTCGACCGAGAACAGCAAGTACGCGCAAGTGATACCCCTGTAGTTGAAAGCGTCCATAGGCTACGGTAACCGCTTACCACCAGGTGGGTGTATGTTTGATTGCCGGAACGTCGGTTCACCTAACTTTAGACTACTTTAATCAGTTCGACAATTAGCCCGCTGAGCAATGAGCAATGAGCAATTCACAAACTGTAACTACAGAACACTTCTCGAAGTTGCTTCTTATTTCTACTCTTTCTATTTTACAGGTCTCCGCCGTTTTGCAAACTCTGATGTTTTACTTTTTTTGTTGACAGCCGACGATCGAAGATGGAAAAGTAAATAAATAATATTTGGCCCTTCCTAGATATACATTACAAACCGCAAGAATTCAGAGATAAAATTTGCAATTCTGGGATTGCAGGGGGGTCGATCTCGTAGTAAGTGCGCGAGTTGTGTGTATGTGTGTGTTAAAACTGTAGTATGATGTACAATACACGATAGTACGCCTTTTTATATTTGCAAATATAAGAAGTCTGTAAAGTTTCAAACTTTCAGGGGTAACTCAAGAGCTATGTAACTCTTGAGTGAAATTCTTGTCAATTCAAGGAACACAACGTATTATTTCAGACTTATGTAACACTGTATAGTCCTATCCAATCATCCCATTGTATACGGTAGTTTAGTAAAAAAATGCTTTTAAAAAATGGAATGCCAAGTTCTAATATTTATCACTTTACAAAATTTATGTTGAAATTTCTATTTTTAAAATATTTAAAAACTTTCTACACCTACTTACCTAAAAAGGTTAAACATTAGTCAAAGAAAAAATCGTACTTAGAAGATATATGCGCAAGAGATTCTATATCAGCACTTTGCATATTGATTAGGTGTCTGAGGTGCAGGACATGAAGTTAATTGTAACACGATATGGTGGAATAGCTTTAGCGCATAGTTTCACGCTTTGTTACTAGGTTTAAGGAATGACAGGAACTAACCACATTAAGACACTTTCAATCTTACATTAAAAGAAATAAGACTGTCATTAAATTACCAACCTTTGAACAGATGATGCTTTTCTCAAATAGTTTTTAAGGGTTTTGTTTGGCTCATATTCTTCTGGTAATGTTTTAACATTTTTAATGACAAGGTGGTAACCCTTTTTGCTTCCGCTCAGAATTTCTGATATCAGCTAGAAACTGGTAGGTGTCTAAATTGACTAGCGTATGAAAATGTACAACTTTCAATCTCTGCTAGAGTTATCAATCAATCTATGATAGATTGATTGATACCTCTAGAAGTAATTCAATCTGTTCTTGTAACATTGAAGTTTTCGTCTAATTTGCAAATTGCACAATTTTGTTAAATTTCTTTAACAACATCTAAAAACTTTATTTATCCAAAATACACGAGTTAATTTCATCTTTTCGTTTAACTTTCTACTAATATAGGTAAAAAGACTGTTAGAAAACCTGATTAAGACCTGAGAATATAATGTAGGGAATAAGAGGAGACGTGTGCTCCTGCCGAATAAGGACTGAAGAAAGCAGAAGCGTTCCTTATTGTCTCCACAACATCAGGCACAAAGAAATTTAGTTTTTTGGTCGTACTTCCAGGACTTGAGGTTTTTTGCCACCATATAATGTTCCCTCCTTCTTTTAACAAGAGTTCCTTCAAAAGAGGCGTGAAAAATCACCTTTTGGGCCGGCAAGGTGGAGGCGGCTAGAGCAGTGTCTAAACTTTACTACCTGTTTTCGCATATGAACTCTTCTTACCGCTTCACATCAGGTTGTGTTGAGTCTTTTGTCATGCTTTCTATAAAAACAGGTAGATATATGAATGCATAAATCGGTTAAAAAATATACCTACTTACTATCTAATAATTATTGTACCTTAAAAAAAGATTCTCAAATAGACAACATTACGCTCCAACTCTTTAACCATAATTTACTAATTACACGCCTCAGCGCCCACTCCGATCTCAAAGAGACATCGTGTATAAGTATTGCAATTTCCAATACTTGTTGCCCACAACTTATAATAAAATAAACTCAGCAACTCGACAAAACACTCTCGCGTTACCGAGAAACATTCACTGTGGTACATTTAATCTCATTTAGTGACAGGAAAACCCGTAATAGTACCACGATCATAGCCAAGGAGCCGGCATCGACGAAAACCGATAAAACTAACTCTAAAATAAAGTCTATAAAGTCACTTTTGCTCCAATAAAGAACCTCATTTATGTAAGTAAAAGGAACTAATTAAATATCGTTGCAAAACATGCTATAATTGCAAATAAATTAGCCTTGTTTGTATTGCGGACATTTTCATTGGTTAGCAATATGTGAGCAGTAGTAAAAGTTTCTTCGATATAAATTTATTGATTACCTTAGCGCATTTCCTTTGGGATTGTAAAATGGGATGGGTAATGTTAACTGCACATGTAAATTTGATACGCGTTATTTTACTACCACCGATGTTAAAATTATTTTAATTATTATATTTAATTGGCCTTCTTAGATAATAAAAGTTTTATGCTTTTTTTTATGTTAACTGTTAGGTCATTCAGTGTTCGTACTATAAATAGTAAATAAAGATAAATTACGTTTATTTTTTAAACAATTAACTCCTCTGTATCGGTCAACAAATAAGTATTACGGAAGATAGCGCATCTAATTTTATAGTACCTAAGGCAGAGTCGCTATCCCAGGGCGTTTAAAACTCATGCAATAAAAACCACACCATGCCCTACCTACCCCTACCACCTTAAAACTCTACGAGAAAGTATTTATAAAAATTCAGTCGCTTCAATGTAGTCTACTCTATTCCTTCCTATGTTACGTTTGCCATAAAACTCAAACAGAAGATACCGCAGTTGCTATTTAACTCGCCGTTCTAATTATGAAAATAATATTTTAACAAAACCAAAGACAGGCTACTGGCCAGCTCTCGCGCTAGCAAAGTACGGAGGCAGCAACAATCTTATTTTAATTGCGTGCAACATAAATTATGGGGGACTTATTACAATCCGCTCCCGTTCCGATACCGCCCGAGGTGTATTACGGCGCGGCGATACTGTGTCGTGCGCGAATTTGATAATCGTTCGCTTCCAGCTAGCGTGCGATTATCGCTTTACGATTGGCTATAGTTCAATGACTATTAGTCTTTCGACTTTTAGGAGAAAAGAATCACCTAAATAAAGCGATCAGAAAGGTCATAGTGGGAATATACTTAAATTCTGCTATTTTGTAGTGTTTTTCATGAGGTAAGGTCGCAAGAGCTCACTCAGGAAGTAATATGTCAGGAGGAGAACAGCCCTGCTTGCTTTAAACTTCCTTAGATTTTTCTTTAAAACTGAGATAAACATTGTTAATACTTGTTAATACAAACTTCATAACATCAGCCGAGTAACGCCCACTGCTGATCATATGCCTCCCCCGAGGATCTCCAAACGGATCGGCCCGCATCGATCGGCTTCCTGCGATCCTCACCAGATCATCGGTCCACCTTGTTCTTATTTGTATTTTTTTTATTAAAGCACTATCTAATGTTGTACAAGTCAATAAATATTTCTTTCTTTCTTTCAGTATATATATTCTTACGCTGTAAACCAGTACTTATGTCGTGCTCAAAATACTATGAGCTTTTAGCTTTACTGTGTGTTGTGTGCTATAAGCGTCTCTAAGCTATAGTAGCCACGTTGCATAAAGTGTACCGATTGATATCCCTCTAATGTTGATAAAAATCTTTATGATGATATTTTTTGAGGCACTGATACTGATTCTAGAGGTTAAAGGGAGATTAAAACTTATGTGTGAAACTGTTTTTTCTTTTTTGCACACAAATAAAAGTCATATACCTAAGTGTTGAAAAGCCAACAAACAATCAAATTAACATCTCTCGACATATTTCAAAAATATGCGAAATCAATTCATTTCCAAAATGTAAGAATAACCCTTCTTAGTCCGCACTCGAGCAACATTGACGTTACAAACCGACGGAATACAGAATAAGCGTCCGCGCACAGATTATTCATAGTCTCATTATCATAAAATTAACCGATAATAAATCATAGCAGCCGCAATTAAGTGCACTGGCTTGATACGAGTACTGCTTAGCTAAGGAACGCGGAAAAATGGCCTCAAACGTAAGTGGCAACGATAGGCAATATTGTAACACATAAATCTTTAGTCGAGTTATCTAATTCGAGATAGAGCAATTAGAATCGAAATTCGAGATATGTTTCGGATACCGTAATGGGTAGTTGTATGACGAAATCATTAAGTGCGGCGATATTAAGCTGTTTGTTCTAATTTATAGAGTCAAAATGTTTGTCAACCTACGCGAAAAACGTTAGAGTCGACCCTAGAATCAAATAAGGGCATCAAAAAGTTCTTATAGTGCCAGCAACTGATAGAAAAATATGTAGACTAGAAAAAAACTATTTAAAAAACTATGCCTTGCATATAAGTGATTATAGTGTGAAAGACGATAAGAACTTTTTCGTGGTTATCCACCTTATCAAATAGCATCATATGGAGTCTCCACAGGAGTCATCATATAAGTATACTTCGCGTTTTTTTTATTATAAAAAAAACAATGCCTTGCTTAACTGAATCGTCAGTGATATCACTGGTTCCATAAGCCGTGAAATCAGTATTAAGTATATGTCTGACTTACACTCCCGAGATGAAAATAAGGGGGATGTATTTAATTCCATGATTTAGCAAAGCCAAATTTAATTTTAAGAACTTTTTTGTGTTGAATAAAGAAAATTACACAAGGTGGAATCAAATATCCTTGACCAGAGGGGTTACAAAATGTGCGTTACCAGAATAAATGTGGTTCATTAATCACACTAATTAGATCATTACATGGATCGAGTTTCAGCTCGAACTATAAGTGGAGTTCTTTCACTTTAGTATCCTTGCTTTAGTTATATTCCCGATGATAGTATCAATTGAAAGAGTACGGTTTTAAAAGTTAACTAAAATTAAAATGAAAGACCGGTTTTCCAATTTTTAGTTTTTCTGAATTTTTCTTGAATGATGGGTGATTTTCTAATCGTTGGTACAAAACTGACCACTAAAACGAATCATTTATTTTTTCTAAGGAGATGTTACGAAATGGTACTGAAAACTTTCCAGGATACATTATAATTATACAGAGTGTAAGGGGAAAGCTCTCGAAAATGAAGGTAGAAAACATGACTTGTTCAAAATAAATTTTAAATACGCGAAAAAAAGATCAGCTGTTCCACACCAACAAGTCGCGTAGATATTAAAATTTTGTATAAAGCAGCTGATTTTGTTTTGCGATTTAAATTTTTCTTTTACTAAGTCTTGTTAAGGGACACCAGCACTGCCATCTGCCTTCGTTTTCGAGAGCGTTCTTCTTACACCCTGTATAGAATTAAAGTTACTGTTATGAGAGCCTGTATAAAGTATATTTTATTTATAGTAATAAATAAAAAAAAAACTAATAACGCCAAATGGTGCGGTTATTTTGAGTACAAAATTAGCGCACCATAATATAGTCTATATATGTACTGTCTCAGGATGTAATTTATCTCCATGATTTTTTTTTTCTAAATTGACTCAGCAGTTTAGGAGTTTAGGACTTTCTCACTAGCCCCGATGAAAAAAGAGGGGTATTATAAGTTTGACGTGTCTGTACGACGTGTGCATCGTAGCTCCTAAACGAAGGGACCGATACGGTTTTTTTGTTCGAAAGCTAACGTGATCAACATAGTTCTTAGCTATAATTTATGAATAAAAGTTAAAGCCATTGATGACTATCAGCTCATTGCCTACTTCACAAAAGGGTTTTACTATATTTCACAGATCCGATTGATTAGAAATTTGGTTTACTGTTACTTCAGTGGTATTCCAAGACATGCTAACCTTGAGCTGATCCTGTACTATTAAATAGTCTGCGGGATGATCAATTCTTCAGAAACTTACAGCAGATATAGCTTTTTTGGGCTGATAAGAATAGTCTCAATGAGATGGCGATTAGATAGAGTATTGACGAGGCAGGGTGCAACTTAAGATTTTCAATTTTATATTTTATATTCAATATGCATTTTTTTTATATTGCAGAATATAATAAATCGATAATAACAATATAGCTCATCTAAGAATCAAAACCAAGAACCCCTAACGTAATCTACAATCATAGCATACTTCTCAAGAGAACATGAGAATTAAAATTAGCCATAATTAACTGGTCCCCTCGACGGGGAACCAATAACTCAAGTATCAAAATTCCCTGATAATTAGCAAGCAGAAGGCAATAAATATTGCCAAGACGATTATTAACTGGCGGGTAATCGGAAAGGATGTAAGAGACGCTTAAAGTTCGAACTAAAACGGAAGACGTGGCTAAATTTTCTTTGGTGTCGGCGACTTAAAACTTTAGAGACTGACGTCATTTTGAGAATAGTTGAAAATAATATAACAAACACGATGCAGAGCTAGAGACGGGTAAGCATACAAACGAGAAATAAGTTTTGTTACTATTCGTGAGTATATTTAACAAATATAAACTATCCAGGTTTTTTTAAATCACAGAAAAAAATGATTATAATAGCTACAGTAAAAAAAGGTAATTATTTATTTTCAAATTTCCCTTTGCAAACAACAAGTCATTTTGATTCGAGTATTATAACTATGGAATCAATTGGCTCGGCGACCAAAGTGTTAGTGTATAATTCTTTGATCGAAGACAGAATCAAGTCTTGTATGAACATATTTTCCCTACGTTTTTGCTCTACATTACAGGGTATAAATAATTACATTGTTGACCTACAATTTTGTAATTAATTAAGATAATATTAAACATGTAGCTTAGAGTTTTTTTCATCTTGATTAAGTGGCGGCCTTTCCGATATCAGATCTAGAACTATTTATACAATTTTCATAATTACAACAGATGCAAACGTAATTATAGGAGGACACTGTCATAACTCCTAAGCTTACTGAGTAGAACTGCTCCCGCCGCAGGCGCCGCCGTTTCTGCACCTCTATATAATTAAAATGCACACTTACTGTAGTAATTAGAGAGTTGTGTACAAAGAAATCATTTCGAAACTAAGATAATATCACTTAGACAAAGTAGCATAGAATAACAAATGACCGTTTGGGAGTGCACTGTAATATAGAAATGAATTATGTGATTATTGAGCGGCGTGTGCGTATGGGCAGAATTGTGCGTAGTTCATTGGATAGCGATATCTATGTCGATGGTGTAAAGTTTATTTTGTTGTGACATAACTAATTACATCCAGAAATTCATAATTATGATACGCAATACCTGTGTAATATAACACTACAAGATTCTCATTTGTAGTAGAAAAAAATCAATTTCCCGACTCAAAGTAAACTTAAAGGCCAAGATAACAACAATTATAATATCACGATTCGTGGACTAGTTAATTTCGACACTTTTATCGGAAATAGTGTACGTGTGTCAGCTGCTTAAGGCATTTTAAATCGAACACTTACCCAGTTTTAGAGAAAAGTACAAACAAGTTGCAACCTTGACGGTATCATGACAAAGTCCTTCTACAAATTTTCAGTCAAAATTAAGTACTAGGTCTAGATTTATGTCATTTATCTTTATTTTATCTTCTTTTTCTTTTATCTTATCTTTTAATTTATTTTCTTATTTATCTTTTTTCTTTGGCCTATGCCCAGCATTGGGCGTCTCTCGGCTGATATGATGATAATGTTGATTTATCTTGATGACGTGTCAGAGAAAGTTTTCTTATATTCTTATGACATTAATTTAAATTGTCTTGCTGATGGCACAGATGCCAAATAGAAGGGACAGAAATTAGATTTTTACTCCTAGTACTACTACTGCTTTCATCATCAACATATCAGTATATGAAGTTCACTGCTGAACAGAAGCGTCCCCCACTGACTTCCACTGCTGCTTTACCTACTACATCGTAATTATATCTTGCTTTGTAATGCAGAATTACTTAATATATATCAGAATTTGGATGAATCTCTATTGCCATTATTGTTGGAGTTACGTAATGAGGGGCGAATATCAAAAAATAAGAATAATGTATTTATCTAATTAAAGCTATTTAGTGAAAAATTACTGACGTGTAAAAGGAATGCTCTCGAAAAAGAAAACAGATGACAGTGCACAAAGCACGAGTTGTTGAAAAAAAAGGAATCGCAAAAAATAACTGTTCCTCACTAAATTATAGTCCCATCTTATTATCTTACTAAATTTTTTGACCGAAGACAGAAGAACAATAAGGTCTTGTAGGTATGAACATTTTTTCCTTAAATTTTTGCTCTACTTACGTTACAGGATATGAATAACTTCATTATTGACCTGCAGTTTTGTAATTAATTAAGATAGTATTCAACATGTAGCCTGGGGTTTTAGTGGCCTGTCCGATATCAGATCTAGAACTATTTATAAAATTTTCATAATTACACTACACTACTCGATGTGTTTGTATGGAATGGCTGATTTGTTTTTCGCGTATATATATATATATATATATTACTAGGTGTGTTGAGAATCGCAGTACTGCCTTCATTTTTGACAGCGTTCCCCTTACACCCTGTAGAATAATTATTTTAGTGGTGCCTTTAGGCTTTAGCCATATTTTTTTGGTCTTGGTGTGAGATTTTTTACAATATCAAACCTTTCAGACGCGTGTGTTAATATTTGAATTAGACTTTTAATCGGAAAATTTACTATGTAATTCGCTCGTTACATAAACGTTAATAACCTTGAAAGTGTAATTCTAAATATAAGTTTAACATAAGATTTGATGGTTTGGCATAGTGAAAATTTTCGGTTTAAATTAATTTCACTCGCAGTCAGTATATAGTTACTGAAGATGTCCATTTAAGTGCTATGCTGGCATCTGATGGACCTGAGAGATTGCCTTGTCTTTTATTAGGCGTAAAAAATTGTCTAACTGTGTTCGATTATTCTTTGGTTCAACGCCCAATTTTATCTAGGAAGAAATAAGTAGATATTCATCATTTATATTCCTTTGGTGAAAAGTGACTGACCATGACGAATAAACAAGAAATATTGATAAGGTAGAATGTATTAGATCTAGATGGAGACCACAGCTGAAGGAAAAAACTTTTGCTGGTCACGACTGAGGTCATGCGTTTAGAAGGGTTCTGCAGCCAGCTACATGCTTGGACCTTTTATTTTACACAGAATTTAATTTCCGGCTCTTGCGTGTCACGTGCCTCAAAAACTATTGCGCATCGCTCAACCGGTAATACAAAGCAATCTAAATTGGAAAATAGGCAACGCGCAGTGTGTGCTTACCAAAAACGACCACGGCGAGAGCGACGCGATTAAAAAAAGAAGTCCGATGCCGATCGCGCCGCGGGAGGGGTGGGGCGCCCCTCTACCCCACTTTTTTCGTATTTTTTTTCTTTTTTTTCGGGAGGTGGGCGAGGTACGGGTGCATGCAGCCGGCACCCACCTTTGTTTCGCATAAACAAATTAATTTCGGACGCTGTTTTTGATGGTTAATGTGTTCGAAAATTGAGGTGATTCCCGTCTCATGTTGTTAAGTTATGAACCCTTCATTATGTGTAGAACATAAAATGCTACTAGGCAGTAGACGCTAGAGGGTCAGGCGTTTTGTATATTTTGACTTTTTCTGCAGAAAAAATTGAGGTCATTGAACTTTCGGCGTACACAGAACAAGAGCACTCTATTGATTTCGATCGACGTTTTCTTGCGAAAAATGGGTTCCCAAAAAACGATTGTTGAACTAAAGCGAAATAAAGAGTTTATGCATGACAACGATCCTCACAGAATGTTAAAGTTAAAAATGATTCACAGCAGACTGCACAGACGAGCAAATATCTGATTCCTAATCGTCTAAGTATCGCCGTTCAATTGTTATTGTAAGTGACGCGTGGCAGTCGCTGAGCGATGGCAATTTGCGTGAGCACAGATGGAATCAGGTGATAATCAGGCACTTCGGACACGTCGCGCGTGCGGGTGTATGGCGCCCCCTCTCTCATTAAGGGGGGCGGGCGGGCAGGACAATGCATGTTTGTACTGCTTTTTGCCCATTTTTTTCATTATTTCATTTCATTTCGCCCACCGCCCACACGTCCGCGCTCGCGATTGTGTGCCTCCGCTTTTTTATAATTCGTTACCTTTTTTATCGGTCGCTCCATTTTCAGAGGATGGGCACAGCGTCCCTGCGCAGACCAGCGTTTAAAACGCTGCGTTTTTAAAAAGATTTTTTTATTTTTTCTTCATATTACTAATATTTGCATAAACAAAGATATTAGACAGGTACAAATAACTCACTGAGGGAATCTGCTTTATCATTAACGGAAACATAATCTTTTTGTTGAAATTATACTGGTATTAATCTAATATGCTCACATTAATTTTGATATCTTACATTTATAATTTTCCTACAACTATTGATATAAACTAAACTTCAAATTATTTGAAAGTCTAAGCCCTAGAACAACCATCAGATCAAAAGGTTTTGCAATTTAAAAATATTGAAAATATATTCAAATGCAATCAGGATAAACCTTTCTCAGTCGCCGGTCTGCACAGACATTTTCATATATCAGATATCCACTCAATCTAAGTTGTACATTACTTATATCGTTAATAGGTTTTTGTTGGGTGCCTAGGTGGTACTTATTGTCTCTTTTGTCCCGTTATGAAATGGGATAGTAGCTGATAGCTTTTCAAATGCCCTCGATTTAATATCAGCTTTATTACATCATGCTAAGACTGTTAATTGTATGTTAGGATTGCCTTTTGACAGTTTATTCAATCGTCGTTCCGTTTGATACTGTTTTCGCGACATCTCTTTGCTTAAGAATTTTTGAGTTTGTTAATATGAGTATTCGATAAGGAAGTTTAAGTTAGAATTGGAGATTGAGATTTCGAATTTGGAATGTTTTGTGAGAATGAATGACCAAAAAAGTGATTTAGAGTTTATTTTTTTTACACAGACTCACTATAAAATTTCTATAAGTAATAATTACTTCAGTTAAGTACAGCTATCTCATAAAGCCAGTAACATTATAAAGGCATTGCAAATAATCATTGTTCAAGTGTTTTATCTCTTTTATTCCAATTAAAAATACCATATAACAAATGTGACAATAAACTTGACACTTTGTGGGACTTATACAATGATGTATTGGAAACATCTTGGAATTTTTATAAATCAAAACCTTTAAGCTTTTAACGTTTCGAACTCCTCCGTGCTTCGGAAGGCACGTTAAGCCGTTGGTTCCGGTTGTTCCTGCAACCGCTTTAAGCCGCGAACTCGCATTGGGCCAGCGCGTGGTGGTGTTATGGCCCAAACTCCTCATGTGTTTCTCCCATGTAGGAGTGTTCTACGCTTCATTAGTTTCAGGATGAAAAGTTACAAATCGAAAGAATTTTATTATCATTATCATCGTCTTCATTTGTACTAAAAGGCCTCCCCTAAAGCTTTTTTTCAACTAAAGATGACCAATAATCAAAGACTAGCAATTATTTAAAAAATACATCTCTTCATAGTAACTATTTTTTACTTATACTCTTTATTGCACTTTAGATGAACACAGTAAGTTACTTATAACAGGAAGTTTACAAGGGTGGACTTATCTCCAAAGAGATCTCTATACACACTTACATATAAATACAACCCTAAATACATAAATAAGTTTTTACATAAAAATAACAATGTTTTATGATAAACGCTTACAGATAGTTTCTCGTAACTGAATTTTTGCAAGTACCACGTATACTAATCAAACAACAATGTTTATTACGTACCCAACGAATACCGAACTGTTTTAATTTTTTAACTGACGACGTAACAAAATCGAATTAGCCATTCTGGCGTCGACAAACAGAGAAACGAATTAAAAACCAAATTGTACCTAGTCCTGCCCTGTCCGCATTTACAAGTGTATTGAAAAAAAGACCCGAAGCTTATAGCACGTGATTGCGCATTTTAATTCCACTGTAATGTCGGTACATCACCCTTTTTAAATGTTTATTGCTGGGAGATTTTTTTTTTACATTATTAAGTGCAAAAGCACAGCCTTGGTTCGTCCCCGTGCATATACGTGAGTGTTTTGCATCACAAGTTCACAGCCGGAGAATAAAATGATAGACCCGCAAATTGTTCTATTATGTACCTCCAAGTGTAGTGAATATTCAACTGTGGTTAATTGGATACGTACGCTTTCTTGGGTCGTAAATGTATCGAGTATAAGATCGGCACGTGTTTAGTTCTTTTTACTGAACTTGCTTTTGTTAAAGAATTATACACGTCATCCAATTCCGATTAAAAAACTAAAACTGCAGTAAAAAATCCTACAGAAAATCTAGGAATTTATACCGCAGTTTTAATTTTAAAGCTATTATTTACTGTCTTTCTTAAATTTAGTATATTTCATAAAACTTTATAATATTTCAAATATCTTTTTCTCTATAATATTGACAGCAAAATTGTTATGACCGGAGTGTTTTAATTTACCATTGATAGAGGTTGGGAATTGGAATATTACTGAAATAAAAAAAAATATCTGAAAATATAACCAATTTTAAATGCAGATCTACTGTTGATAAAACTATTTTATTTAACATTGTATAATCCGATAAATAATTAATGATTTACAGCGGTTTGAATGTTGCACCCCAAAAATCGCTCTCGACGGACTGCTTCCGATTAGCGGTGACGTTTAAAGTCACCTTTCATTGCATCATTACAAGGAGGATTTTTTTAAAATTTGGGTAAAGGAGGTAATCTCCGACACTACACTTTAGATTCCAAATATTTTACCACCAATATTTTAAACAAACCCGCGAGGGTGAATCCGCGGGCAAAGATTATATATAGTATTGGTTTCGACAGTAATGTAATGTCATCAAAACGACAAGCTCCCTCTAATAAAATGGGGTCCCTCAAAAGATTTGTAAAAAAGGCACCACGAACCGTGTAGACTTCGGGAGGTGCTCGGCAACGTAAAGGCGCTGGGTGACTTCCTGGAGGAGCTGGGATGGCTCGAGTAACCCAGCTCACCATCCTCCGACGCAAAACAGGCGCAACTGACGTCGATTTGCGGAAACCGCCCGCACGACGAAGAAGGCACCACGAAACGTGGAGGCGGCTAGAATAGTGTGTATTACACCAGCTGTCTTCGCATAAATGACCTCTTCTTATCTCTTTACATCAGTTGCTGTTAAGACTTTTGCCCTGCTAAGTATTTAGAAAATGCAAGATCATTTTTGTGGTGTCGATAGACGCTAAAATAATAACTAAACTGTGGTAAGGAGAGATCTTCAAATCTGGTGGCAAATCATCTCCTAGGTTGATTGACTGTTAACAAAAACAAAAGAGTAACTTGACAATCTTGAATTTCCATCAAAGCATTCTTAACTGAAGAAAGCCCAAGAAATTGCGGCATAAATTAATTTGGGCGTTACCGTTACGAAAGCCAAATTCGGCATTAGACCAGAATCATGTGCTAATTGCGCACGACCAGTCGCGACGCGAGACTGACAAACGACTTTGATCAATCACGGCCGTCCTTTGGCCAGCCCTGGCCGGCTGCGACGCCGTAAATTTATATTTACGTAGGGTTGCCACTCGAGAAGAAATAGCATTCTCCGGAAGGACAACGCACGCACTCCAGTTTATTTAAGTTTTTTTAGTTAGAGGACGATTAGCGCATATGTTAATTGGGGTTCCCCTTTGGTTGACTGGTGGACAAGACTACGTGGTGTCGGTTTTACAGCGATATATTTCTGTCACTGAATTTTAAAACGCAACGGTTGTTTAGGTTCATAAGACAACATTTTAGTTAAATTATTTCAAATGTAATTGAAACCGTCTCCGGATAAAATTATTTTCTTGACTATAAGTCTTATAATAACTAAGCTTTATGATATTGATAACATAACCAAGATAAAACTACTTTTAAACATATGTTTCAGGACTAACAATATTATTATAAAATTTATAAACCATCATTCGGACTAACAATATTATTATAAACCACCATTCGGTCTAACATACATTATACAATATAACACTTAGGACATGTGACTTTATGCAAGAAAAATAAGGATATCTAATTATTATAGCACCCGATCTTATGACACAAAAGCATTAGAACTGAAGACGATTAGGTAATATACTATTTCGTATACGCGAATATTATGAAAAGTGATAGGGATTACGTGTTAGGGATTATGATTTTCGGACGATCGATATTCGGAGAAGAAAGGCGCACAAAAAAGACCACAACGCGCAGGGAGTCCCCCTGCGCGTTGTGGTCACAGTTCTAACCGAACCTAACCAACACAAGTCGGAATGCGCTGAACTCGATTAACAAAGATAAGTCGTTTAAGGCCCTTCTTATGTTTTAAGCATGAAAATTTAAGAAATGACACGGTGCCATACCATAAATTGCCTAATGTCTTTAGACTAAGTAACCATATTATTAAAGAAAAATTGGTCAATAGATCTTTGTCGTTTAACGTATTTGTGTTAGGAAAAATTTACTAATGTTCTTTTGCAAAATGTCAATTTATGAAGAAATTACTTTATGAGATGTAAAGTTTGTGAAACATAAATAAATGGAACGTTGATTTGCGAAATGATAACTTTGAATTTCGTTGCTTGTTATCTGTAAATTTGTATAATAACTGTTGATCAACCAAAGGGGAACCGGTACACTTGCGCAAAAGACATTTGCGCGAAAGACACTTGCGCGAAGCCATTTGCGCGAAAGACACTTGCGCGAAGCCATTTGCGCGAAAAGACGTTTGCGCGAAAAAATGGATTTATAGTTATGGGTGAATTTAGATTACGTACAGAAATTATTAATTATCAGTGCAATCCTCTTATAGTGTTTTTAAATTTGCCTAAAACACACAACACTTCTGTCACGGCTCCCACACTGCGGAGCTCCGGCGGTCCCTCGCGTACTAATCGTCGCAGATGGCTTTCGCTCACCACCACAGCTTCGGCTTGTTGGCCGGCTTCGCACCCCCCTTTAACGTCAGCTTGTTTGTCATCTAGTTGTAAAATATTTTTTATTATTATACAACTAGATGACAAACAAGCTGACGGCCCACCTGGTGGTAAGCGGTTACCGCCGCCTATAGACACCTGCAATAACAAGGAAAAGCACTGGATATTGCAGGTGCGCTGTCATCCTGAGGCCTAAGATGAAATGCCGTCCATGCCCAGTAATTTCACTGGCTACCTTTCCCTTCAATCCGAAACACAGCGAACTGTTTCACGGCTGAAATAAGAAAGGCGGTGGTACCTACCCAGGCGACCCTGCTCCTAAGACCGCGGGCCGCCTCGCCCCTCCGTGCTTGCGTTCTTTTAAATAGCACTCTAGGTGTAGGGCAGACACGACTACGTGGAGTCGGTTTTACGGCGATTCGTTACTGTCACTAGTCATTTCAAAACGTCTATTGGTGTGGATTACACTCTTACATACAAGCGTACAAAGTAAGCAAGTCACCAAAACTTGTTCTATCGATTGAAAAATGCATATACTAATTAGTCGTACTATCAAATAATAAAATAATATACTATAGTGACATGAAATGCTATTTATAATAATGTTAAAATCAAAAATTAAGAATATGTTATTTAAATTTAATGAAATTATACATGTGGTGCAGTCAATTTTTTCGCACAAACGTCTTTTCGCGCAAGTGTCCATTCGCGCAAACGTCTTTTCGCCCAAATGTCCTTTCGCGCATCTGTCCATTCGCGCAAATGGCTTTTCGCGCAAATGTCCTTTCGCGCAAATGGCTTTTCCGCGCAAGTATCTTTCGCGCAAGTGTCCTGATACCGTCGGGTGCTCAAGTTTTGTGTAGTAAATATCAATTGCTCTACCTTGATTCATTGCGATCAATAAGGTGTAGTTAAAGTACGATTTATAATAAAAGTACTTAAAACCGTAGCTACAATGTTTTGTAATGATATTACAATGCTAAATAGCTTTGCTCTCAGAATTTGACAATAATTAAAACTGAAATAAGAATTGCCAATGTACAGTCGACAGCACATCAAGCGTAACAGTTTAACCTTGAGACCGCCCTTACTGTGGTCGTAATAGAGGCGTCTATCGTAGTGCAACTGTTACACTTGACGTGCTGTCGTGTGTACTTTCAATGTATAAGGCATAGAAAAACGTGACGAGTTTACTTTATGGTGAGATTACAATAACCCGTCCGATTCCAGGCCGCCGGCATCTCCTACCTACCTAACAATAGAAAACCTACTGTTAAGATTGTTGGTACTTTACAAATTACAAAACAAAAAAAATAGCGTATTGTGTATAAATAATATGGATTCCTGTTATTAAACTGTTCAATTTTATTTGTAAGGGAATCCCATAAATGAGTAAAAATGTTGTTGTAACATTACCCAGTTTGCAAACTTTTTGAATGTCATTGTGTGAGTTTGAAGGCACAAAACAAAATGCCATTATAAAAAGTTCGAACTTTGTGATTTGTAAACAATAAATCATGGATGTTAGTGAAAAATGGAAACGTTAATTTTTATTTCAATTGAAAATTACAACCTCTTTTTGCTAAGATTTTTTTGTTCTTATAATTTTGCGTTACATTACCGAGTTTCGCAGCGTAGCAACCCTGCCTCTCAAGACCTCGACGCGCAGTCGCTGTTGAATACATTTCACCAGCAAATTTCGATTCTGTATCTATAGCCGCAATGAATAAATTGATTTTGTTATGGTAGTTTTTAAGTAAGATTCGTAGCCCATCAGTGACGGTTTTATACTATTGACAAATGATTAAAATATCGCTTAGTGAATGATTTTTGAATGATGCCTTAATGGCTAGTGACATAATGATGGTATTCTTCAAAAGAAAAATATTTTTTTTTGATAATATTTGCATCCATTTAATTATTTATAAATCTATGTAAGGATAAATTATATTTTTTTGCTTCTCTGCTTTCGTTTCAAGCCTGTTATTCCGAATCTAATGTTAAAAAAAAAATTAACTAAAATTAAAACCGACTCCAAAAAACTGAAAAGGATAAAATAATTAAATTTTAGTAGGTACTCATCCCATAAGAACATATTTTTGGAGTCGGTGTGCTTCACTATCCATGGTTTCTGGAAACAACTTAGCACCAACTCCAAAAATATGTGCCTAGGGGATGAGTACCTACTAAAATTTCATTATTTCATCCTTTTCAGTTCTCTGCAGTCGGTTGTAATTTTTGTTATTTTTTTTTTTCGTTTTTTAGTGATAACTTTTGAAGGTCAAAGCTAGATGGGTGACCGTGAGCTTATATTGTTTTCTACTACCGTATCATTTCACAAAAAAATCATAAAAAAGCGAATATCCGCAACTTCGCATACGTAGACGACTAAATTTTTCCAGTTTTTTTTATTTAAAAACCAAACTACTCAATAGATTTTTAAAACATTTTTATGGGACCAATTGGGAACTATTCCGCATCGAACAAAAAAAGAATCATCAATATCGGTTCACCCAGTCAAAAGTTCTGAGGTAACAAACATAAAAAAAACATACAGACGAATTGATAACCTCCTCCTTTTTTTGAAGTCGGTTAAAAACGAATCCATTATATATAACTTTTATGTAAGATCCATATTTTTCTCTATCAATCATTCGACATTTAATAAAGTTTTTCACGGAATACAAAAAAAATCATCAGTGAATTGCTGTGGCAAAAACACGATCATTTCAATTTCTTTTGTTTCTGTAAACAAATGTAAAGTGTAATACTTTACATTTGTTTCATGTCTCTGTCCCGTTCCTTAATGAAAATCTCTTCAGTATAATCTGTGGCGGAATTGTTAGTTTTGCTTCTTTTCGAGCGGTCTCAATTTTATATCGGGTTTTATCTTGTTTCCTCGATGTTAATTAAGAATTGTGCATTTTTTAATGGGGGCTCTCAGAATGTAGGTTTTATTTCATCTCAATGGTATGAATGAATAATGCTAAAATCACTAATATTTGTGCTTTTATTTGCTGTTTTAGTTATTATTTTGAAGGCTTTAGTTTGTTCAAAAGTATGTTCTTAGTCTTATAAATGTACATATCATTCAATTTTAAAATTTCGTAGCCGAACGAAATAAAACGAAATGAAGTTACGACTCTATTTCTTTTGAAACACACAAATATAGTCTATACTTCTAAAGTTGTTGAATATGTATAAATGTATCCATTGATAATATTATGTTTTCAATTTGAGCTATTGTGTGGTGAAAAAATTAAAAAGAACGTAGCAAGAGACATTTGGTGTTTAATAATAAATATCTAAAAACATAATATTTGTCAAAATTTTCTGATTACAAATAAACCATGTAAGAACTAATTTTATTAAAATTTAAACGAAATTAACATTTTATAAGAAAATTATTCTATTCATTATTTCACACATTAACATAAAAAACACATTTACAAGAGTTGAAAACACAAAATGACAAAGCGAAAAATGCAGCCCGCTATATGCGACTTTTATCAGACAAACAATAGGGTGCGAAAAAACAGAGCAAAACTATTTAAAAATATGTAACAATTGAGAAAACATAAATAATAATCAACATAAATAATTTCATGTCGCAAAAAATTGACAATCACCAATAATCAATTATTAGAACAGTCAATCTCAGAAGTCAATTAACACTCTATTGCCATGTCAGAACAACTATTGAGCATACTATAAACAGAGTGTTAGGGGGACGCTCTCGAATACAAAGGCAGGTGGAATTTCTGGTCACACTAAACAATACTTTCTAAAAAATAAATTTAAAATCGCGAAAAAAATCAGCTGTTTCATACAAACTGTAATATCTAACACACAGCTTGTTTGCGTAATAGTTGCATCCATATTATTATGGGGTGAACGCAACAGTTAATGCAATATGGTACTATAGAGGGAATCTACTTTTGAGTTTGACCGTACCTACTTTTCGTATTTTAAATGGTGTATAATATTTACTTTCTCACGACAAAGCAATTAACTCGAGGTTAAAATTCCTGAAAAAGCGCAGTGAACAAATAACATGTTCTTTACCATTAAAAGCAAATAATTAGCGAAGTAAGTCGTGACTACCGATGTGACTATGTTAACTTGACAACTCGCGAATCCAGCTAAGAAAGTAACAGTACAATATATGGATGACACGCAGAACGCATCATTTTCAGAAGTGTATAACGTAGGTTTTAGGTGCCAAAATATTTATTTTTACATCTCTGTTTTGTAATGTTTTTTGCAAAATTTTATATAGAGATATTTTCTTGCAGGACTCCGCAATTGGAGATTTATTAGATGAGGATGATGCAGATGATACAGATATTAATTACATTGATAATAAACAATTATCTTTCGATGTAGAAGAACCCCTAATTTTCCATTTAAACAATAAACATAGTGTTTTAAGAAAAAGAAGAAAATCGTTTATGAAATAACTCTATCAGACAACGGATTTGGAAACAAGTTGTTTGCTTTGACAATGGCGGGCCGACGCTTACGAAAGTGCTAGGTAGATTTTAACTAAACTGAAAAACCATTTGTGTATTTATTTTTTGAGTTCTTTTTTATTCCCTCTTACTATCTATCGAAAACCAGCACAAAAGTAATGAAAGTAGAACATTTTTTTCTTGGCTTGAAAGGGACAATCTTACGATAAGAATTGACCTTTGTGTAGATGGCATGTCTTAAATTTCCATTTTATAAATTTCAAATGAAGCTTACCGTAATTTTTTATCCTTGGGTTTGAAATGAAGGAGAAGCACTGAATTTCAATTTAATTTTTCAGTTTTTTTTCATCTATATTTCTTAAAATATAACTATAGATATTTTTTGTATCGTGTTTGAATTCATCTAATTTACACTTTATATAATGTTATTACTATATTGCAAAGATATATTGAATAGAAGACGAGAAGGAAAAATTCTCACATATTCCTCAAACTTGCACACCCATTCCCACACAGCCAAGACGCTCCAGCTTAGCTTCCCTGATCGTTAAGTGCACGCACTGGAAATTGTGCTAAGATCCTCCCTAAGTCCACGTTCGGATTAAGGTACTACCATACGAGATTATGCCTCATCAATTATATCAGTAAGAAGGTTTGCATGCACCTACGTTGCGTTGGAAACTAAACCTAATTTGTAGTGGCTTAAGATTAACTTCTTGGTGGTAGTGTGGTTAAAGTGTTCGTCCAGCCTCGTGTACCTGATAAGGGGTCACAGTAGTCTAGCTATTACTGGAAAGAAAAGCAAGACATAATTTTGGTCTGAAACTTTGGAAACGTAAATTTAGTTGGACTATATTAATCATCAATATCATATCAGCCTATAATGTCCACTTCTGGACAAATGAACAAAGGCCTCCCCCAACGATTTCCAAAGGTTCTGCGCAGCTTGCACCTGGTGGCTCTCTGCGATCCTGACCAGGTCGTCTGTCCATTTAATGGGAGGCCTATATTAATTACTGATAATTTCTTGAAGGACCCCGCAATCGGCGATTAGGATGGAAATATTGAAGAATTTTCTGATGAGGATGATGCAGATGATATAGATTTTAATAACATTCATATTAAACAATTACTTTTCGATGTCTAAGAACCCTTAATTTTCCATTTAAACAATAAACATAGTGTTTTACGAGAAAGAAAAAAAATCAATCAGATAACGAATTCGGAAAAAAATTGTTTGCTTGAAAGCTGATCAAAAATATACCTATCTAGTTAATAATTTTGCCTATTAGTTTATCCTTGAAATATTTCAATAATTATCAAAATGTCTATTACTGGAAAGAAAAACAGGACGTTATGTTCTGCTTTTCTTTCCAGTAATAGATAAGTAAGTGGCAAATTTAATAATTATGAAAATACCTATTACTGGAAAGAAGAACAGGACATAGCTTCGATCTAAAACTTTGGAAAATGGAAAGTTTGCAGTGTGAAAACGTATTATAGTGGGGCTATATTATTGCAGGGTGAAACGTTTTCTGAAACCGACCGAATTTACGCTTCATTTAATCAGTGATTTGTAAATTGTCAGAGCAAATTTTATACTTGAAAATCACAGAATTATCCATGCTCAAAACGGAGGCTGTCTCATTTTCATTGATATGCTCGGGGTTTCTCTGCGTGATGGAAACAGAAATGATGAGATCCGCAGGAGAAGTTAGGTCACCAACAAAGCCCGAAGAATTGCGAGCCTCAAGTGGCAGTGGGCAGGCCACATTGCAAGGAGGACTGACGGCCGTTGGGGCGGAAAGGTCCTTGAATGGCGGCCGCGTACCGCGAGACGCAGCGTTGGTAGGCCTCCCACAAGGTAGACCGACGATCTGGGAAGAGTCGCGGGAAATCGATGGATGCGGACAGCGCAGAACCGATCGGTCTGGAGATCTTTGGGGGAGGTCTATGCCCAGCAGTGGGCGTTTCTCGGCTGAAGTGATAAAGCCAGAATGAGATGGCACCACTTTCAGGTTTCATTTTAAACCACGATTTACAAAAGGCGGTATCAGTCCAATGAACGGTTTAGATTACAAACAAACTTCGTTGACCTTTCGTAATTAACAAACAGTTAATTCGTTCTCAGAAGTTCCGGATAAGATCTAAACGATGTCGATGTTTGTTTAGAACGAAAAGAGACACCTAAGTCCTTGGTAGCTCAGATGGTTAGAGTAGTCACTGGGATCGTTAAATTTTGCGGGTTCGGTCCACCCCAAGGACATATTTTATTTAAGATATTAGTATAACTATTTTTCAAATATTTATAATAATGTTAAAAAGAAAATTATTTTAAATTTTTTGTTTTTTTTTATTATTTTTTTTATTCTGCTTAAAACATGGTAAATACAGATGTTGACACTAGTTACAATGAGCATACATGTTTCGCCATCGTGGCATGCAAAAATTCGGTAGGAACTATTAACATTCAATTATATTAAATTATGAAAATCAACCACAATATTAAAAATAGTCAAATATTAAATAAAAAAATGTCAAAATGTATATTAATAAGTTCTTACATATCATGTCAAGTCCATTCATTTACAATAATTATTTAAATTTAATATCTAAATATTCCTTTACATTATAAAATACATGTTGTCGTAACAAATTACCTAATCTATATTTAAACATGTGCAAAGAAAATGACTTTGGTTATATCTTTACGGTGCCGTGGTTGGAGTATAGGTACTTGAAATGTGCTAGGTCATATAAGTTATTACTATATTAGGGTAATGTTAGTAAAACATTACCGTGCCTATAAAATTTACTTACTTATCAAGCATACGGACTGGTGTTGGGTCATTTGCTAAGCTTTGTATATAAAAAAATACGTTTGAGAAAAGCAACACTTAAAGCTCATTCTTAAACCCGAGCGTGCGCGGGAGAAAGTTCATAATAGTAATGGTTAGGTGTAGAATTTGCTAAAATATTGATATTTAGCACCCGACAAAAAAGAGGGGTGTTATAAGTTTGACGTGTCTGTCTGTGTATCTGTGTGTCTGTCTGTGGAATCGTAGTTCCTAAACGAATGGACCGATTTTGATATGTTTTTTTTTAGTTTTAAATTTGGCGTAATTAGGATGGCTCTTAGCTATAATTTATGAAGATCAGCACCCGTACCACCATCTTTTATCGCGATCCAGTTCAGTACCTAAACTGAGTAGAATCGTGAATTCGTACTAAGACGCTATCTACGACTATGACATCGATTCAGTTTAGAGTTGAATTGCTGTCATTACTGTCATTACCACTGGACAGCCAATTGGTATAGTTCATTTTTTTCGTTACTGCCCGAGATGTAAACAAATATGGCGACTATCACATTTATGACACCGCTAGAGGTGGGAAAATCCTTAGTTCGGAAATGTCTGAAATAGTTACTTTTTTGTACTTATTTCAAAATAATAACGACTAATAAATAAGTATACCTAAGTTACATAAGTGTAACCATCTAGCAATAAATTTGCCATTTGAACCCATTCTTGTATTACAAATAGTGGGGCCGTAGCCTAGCCCGAGAACACTTGTAAATAGCATTTTTATTGACATGTTTCGACTTTTTATAGGTGGTTTACTACTAGGTGGTAGACCCATATGTAAGGTCGCCCGGGTAGGTACCACCGCCTTTCTTATTTCAGCCGTGAAACAGTTCGCTGTGTTTCGGATTGAAGGGAAAGCTAGCCAGTGTAATTACTGGGCATGGACGGCATTTCATCTTAGGCCTCAGGATGACAACGCACCTGCAACATCAAGTGCTTTTCCTTGTTATTGCAGGTGTCTATAGGCGGCGGTAACCGCTTACCACCAGGTGGGCCGTCAGCTTGCTTGTTGTCGTCAAAGGAGAGGATCAAAAAATGTATGAATCCTGGGCTTAAAATATTTTTTAATGTTAAACAGCAATCCCAGCTATATAGAATGGAAAGTAATACTTATTTAGAACTTTCCATGAATTAAAAATATTTTATAGCTCTCCGCTTTTAAAAATATTAAAACCAACATGAAAAATGCCACATTATATTATTTGATTGTATTATAATTATTATAAAATATTATATATATATAAAACTAACGCACAAATCTCTTAATTAACGTAATAATTTACATATCGATAATCTAAAATTAAATTTAAATTAATCACAATACAAGCAATTATATTCTACTAATTAGTTCATTTGAACGAATAACACTCAGCACTACGGTTCGTTCAATCGGTGCAAACGCGAATCAATTTTAGGAAGATGATGCTACAAACTAAAACGATGCAGTTTAGGAACCAATACTGAACCGAGCGGAATATGAATAGCTTTTATAAAGATGGTGGTAAGGCCCCAGTTCAGGCGTTTGATGACTATCAGCTCATTTTCTAAATGATAAAAGGGTTTTACTAACTTTCACAGATCCGAGTGATTTGAATACTGTCACTTCGGTGACATTCCGATGACATAGTAACCTTATGCTGATCATAAACCATCAAAAAGTCTGCGGGATGCTTAATTCTTCTGAAACTTACAGCAGATAAGTATAGCGTGATTGGGCTCATAAGAATGGTCTCAATGAGATGGTGTTAGATAGATGATTATGGAAGCCGGGGGCTACTTAAAATTTTCAATTTTATTATTAATAATAAAACATCTTTAAGTAAATAGCCATTCATATTTCAACGATACATTTAACAAAATTACCTAGAAATAAAAAATTGACGCACCAACACAGGACGTGGAGCTCTAAACAGATGTCACAGATAGAAGTTACGCATCTATACGTAGTACCTAACATGAATTTGAGTTGAAAAGGATGTTAGTTGAATTAGGTACTGAGTAAACTGAGTTATGATTTATTCTTTGTTACGTGTGGTTTTGGTGCAGTTAAAACACGCACTCGGCTCATCATCATCATCATCAGCCTATATACGTCCCACTGCTGGGCACAGGCCTTCCTACATGGGAGAAGGAGTTTGGGCCATATCACCACCACGCTGGCCCAATGCAGGTTGGCGGGTTAAAGCGGTTGAAGGAACAACCAGGACCAACAGCTTAACGTGCCTTCTGAAGCACGGAGGAGCTCGAGATAACAAACTTTGATTGACCCATCCCAGGGTCGACCATGGCGAAAGTTGCTTTGTTTTTCGTATCGAAACCAATGCGCTCAAACCAATACGCCACCCAGCTCCTCGAGTGCACTCGACTCAGTACAACAAAATTCAAAAATGGAATCAAAAATAGAATTCAAACCTAACTGAAAAAAGACTGGCATAAATAAATTCAAAAGAAGTAAACTCATTAAAATTAAATATTCCAAGGAGGTGTGGGAAACTAATCAAACATTACAATAGTCTGTGCAGCGCGGGCATTACCGCGCGAACAGCACCGAAAAACCTCAGTTTTCACTATAACTTTTGTAATTTACAAGCCAATTAAAATAAAAAATGGGATGCACCCCAGCGCCGCCACCCCTTTAATTATGATTTTTTGCATTTTTTAATGATAATAAATTCGCTTGAATGCAACGGCGACATCGCTTGCAGACTGACTGTTAACACCATTCTCTTTACTAAAGTGGTATTTTAAAAGCTATGAATACTTACGTTGAATAAAATTACTCAATTCAGGTAGATGTATACATAATTGGGAACTATAGATCCCAACTAGTAAGATCACCGGTACTAAAATAGAAAAAGAAAACATCAAACATTTTTGTCTTAAATATCAGATGTTGGTAACACCAACCATAAACTAAATAAAATGTATATATTGTCTGTGAAATTATATGACACTTTTTCTTGACGTTTCTACCTTTGTAAAAAACGAACCGTAGCTCTTAAAATAAATTAACTATTTCACCAAGTTTAGCTTTTTTCCTTCGCCCAACCACCCTACCAGCTACAGTCACGCTTATCAGCCATAATTGTATTTTATTGATCACGTTAAGGTCTCCGAATAACTATTCTGTCTAGTTTTTTTTTTATACAACTAGATAGATTACAAACAAACTGACGGCCCACCTGATGGTAAGCGGTTACCGCCGCCTATAGACACCTGCAATAACAAGGAAGAATCACTTGATATTGCAGGTGCGTTGTCATCCTGGGGCCTAAGATGAAAAATTGTCCATGCCCAGTAATTACTCTGGCTACCTTTCCCTTCAATCCGAAACACAGCGAACTGTTTCACGGCTGAAATAAGAAAGGCGGTGGTACCTACCCAGACGACCCTACATACGGGTCTACCACCTAGTAAAAGTACTTAGTAGACTCTATTTATGTATTTAGACATAATAATAAGGGTTCATAGCCTAAAGGTTTAATGCCAGTTACCTTTCAATTGTGCTTTGAGTTGTCAATCCTCAAAATAATCATAAATCAATTTTGAATACACATAAAAATAGAAGCATAGAGTTTGACGTAACGGAATAAAAATAAATCATCTGAATAAGTAAAGGCATATGCACTTTTTCGGTTGATAGAATAAAAAATGTTAAACCCGCTAATTAATGAAGACTGCTCTCTATGTCCGCCCAATATCAAAAGGAGACTATACAAATCGAACTGCAATCGTATCCGAACGATTCACAAAAAGCCGACTGGTTAATGAAAAAACACGCAGTCAATATTTGATGAGAGCCAATTTAAATGTTCGTCCACTTGTAGACATCGCATAGTTCGGTCCTGGCCGTGTGCTACCGTGTTTCCACGCCCGTGTGTGGGGGAGCCGAAAAAAGAAAAAACGAAGAAAATAAAAATGGCGGCCCCGCGTGTGTGCGTCGAAAAAATGCAGATATAATGCAAGTAATAATAATAATAATAGGCTATCGGGCGCCGCGCCGCCGCCCGCCACCACCCAATTTTCATTCAAATGTGCTTGGTTTTTTAACTAGTTTTCCCACCGATATTTTTTCGGGATTTCCATTAGCAATGCGATTGTCGGGCTGCCCGGTCGCGTATGGCTTGAATTACAGCTTTGAGTGTATGCGATCGTCATTGCTTTCCGTCGTATTTTACTGTCTCATTAATCTTAGCTAATCATAGCTATTGAAATTTTTATGATTTCTTAGATTTTTACTGGTACCTTAATGATACCTAATTATTGAAAAAGTTATGTTTAATCTTTTATCTTTCAAGTTTTGAATATAATCATTCGTATCCCGCACAATGTATGCCAAGGTCTCTGCCGTCTAAAATATAGAGCACCAAATCTTGCCGCCAACCTAGACCGAGTTAAGCAGTCAAAGAAAGTGAAACGGGTCAATGCACGCAGGCGGATTATGAATTTTTACTTCTTTTATACCGACAACAAAATAAGGTTGTGAATGTTTAATACAGTTTTCCATGTTTTGCGGCAACTCAACTGAGCTAATAAGGTCAGTCGAGCGGCATTACGAGGTACATGTTTAATTTTGTGAAAACGAAAAAAAAAGCGAAAACATCCAACAACGGAACGGAATAGAACAGAATGGAAGCGCACGTTTCCACGACACGTACGACATGACATTCAATTTAAACTCGGACGACGGACCACGCGTTCAATAATTAACATAATGTACTTTTTCTCCTTTTTGCACTTTCCGTTTGACACTCCATCACTCATGGAAATTCCATTTTCAATGCTGCTATATGAGGGGTGGGGTGCGCGGGGTGGTCTTTGCATCCGCGCAATGGACATGGCGGTTTCGGGGGGAGGGTGGTCGAAAAAAAGATTGTTAAAAAGGCTGCCCCCGCCGTGGCAGTGTGTGAGTGCGTGTGGGTAAAAAAAGCGTTCACTAATCGATACTATAGATTCTGAAGCAAGTAGGTTGCGCCAGTACCCCGCCGATTGGTCGACACCGAATCGTTTCACATTTTTTCGGGGGCATCTAACGAAGCGGCGAATGTTTAGTCTTTCGGCGAATTGCGAGGACCTTTTGAGCTGCCGGTCGTGTCGTCTTTTTTGCCGACTCCACGGTCAACACTTGAGGATCGAGCGCGCTTATTCGCACTTAACTTTGTCCACGTTTTTTGTTATTTCAAATTTCTAAGGTATCTTGGAGTGGGTTCTGGTTTTATGGCACACTAAACTTGCCTAGCAACAGCGGTAGATCAGTTAATTTAAAAGTAACTTATAAAGCCATGCTGTCTCTTTCATAATGCAATTTTAAGACAGAGATATGACTTCAAAATTAGTTTTCAGTGCTGAAACGTTTCTCAGAATGGATTCTGATATTTAATTTAATTACTTACTCATTTTATCTTCTTCAAGTTTTTTACAATGTCTTGCAGATTCCCAATATAAACTGTTCGTTTACAATGCACATCTACAATAACAAATACCACTTTTTACAATCATTAGCTTTTCAAGTCATAGTTTCTGCTCTACCTTATGATTTTTTTTTTCTTAAGTTATATTCTTATCATTGTCATGGATATCTAAGTTTATATCACTTATTTGTTGGATATTTATTCTTTGAAAAATAATAGAATCTAGTTGAAGTTGACCACCAAATAAATGTAGGAACATTGAAAGAGGAAACTCTTCCCCTCTTTTGGGCGTAAGTTGCAGTGCCAATAAAGCATCCTTCTTTTTGTTACAAAAAACATGGCATATAGAAGCATAGACACGGCCTGCCTAAACGGCGATACCATATTCTATAATATAAACACTTGCAGAGGTATCACTCGGAAAAAAGAAAAATCCCATCAACGTTTGAGTTTGCATTACTCCTGTAGAAAAGGCGCCAACTTCTCATATTTCTAATGCAACGTTTCGTCAAAAATTACAAGAGAATACTCTTCCTTGCTGAACTCCTAAATTTGTTTCTTCGGTTTGTTCATTGAAATAATAATTCTCGGATAAATCTAATGCATTGATGTGATACAAGACCTTCATTTATATTTTTCTTAGTCATCTTGGCTACGTACCTATATGTTCGATCTTATGTCGTTGGTTTCACCCAATTCAACATTACTTATTGTGTATACAACTGTGGTATCGGTCCTACCAAGCAATGTTCTTGGTCTAGATAATTTTAAACTGGTCATCCATCAAAAACAAAAAATAGAGTTTTATCTCTTTGATAATGATGCGCCAGCATATGTGCGAAAAGTAACAGAAAGTATATATTATTCAGAGTCAATGATCACTGTTATTTTATTCTGCAACAAATCGCCATATTTATGACCGTCTTTGCAGTTTTTCTTGTATACTTCATTATGTTAAAACTTACCTCATTCTTGAGGTTGATGGGCTCGCGCTGCGGCCGAGGCGGCGAGTGCCGGCCCACCTCCGCGCCCTCCAACATGTCAGCCTCGCATCCCGACTCGTCTGCCAACAAAAATTGGACCGTGTGAAGAAAGCCGAAGACCTATTTGGCAATGAAGCTTGTTAACAAACACTTGGAACGAATAAGTCATTTAACAAAGAACCTCATTTTCGAGATGCTTCTGAAACTAATTTTAGATTTGTTGAGCTAGATTTGTTAAGTGACAAGACTTTATATCGCCTAGAATTAAAAAGTGATTACGTGATTCCACACCTTAAAACTTTTTGCTGGCAACTCTTTTCATGATATTTAATTAGCGTAGTGATTTGAGTTCACTGATTTTGATCACGAAAACAAAGCAACTTTGCCATCGTTGATTTTGGGATGGATCAATGATTTGTAATCACGGCTCCTACGTGCTTTGGAAGGCACGTCAACTAACAAACCCGCTTTGAACCAGCGTGGTAGTGTTACGGAACAAGCTCCCATGTTAGGCCTGTGCCCAGTGAAGTAGTGGGACGTATGTATAGGCTGGTGATGATAAAGATAATGATAATATACATAGCTTTATCATTCTTATCGAAACTTCAGAATAAAAAGTCTACATTATAATTATGATTCCACAGAAATGCTATGACTGTGTCCCAAAAGACTTTAAACAAGATTAAGCAAACATAATATCTTCAAATGTTCCTGAAAACTCAACAGCAATCAACACCCGCGCCAAGACATTGCTAACAAGGCGTGTAATTGAATAGAAAATTCCCGGCACATCTTAAAAACATTCCTTAGGCACATTCCGGCCCGTATACGAAAGTACGTGGACCTACCCCAACGTGACGCAACAAATAGGTCAAGAACGTCGGGTTCGGAAAACTCTGCCTTCTTTGTCCGTGTTACACACGGGATGAGTTCACGCTCGAATATTGCGCCGTCTTTCTGCTCGCCTCTTTACCGACCTGTTGAATTGTTTTATTCTAATGGTATACCGACTTTTTCGTATTTTTTTCCTTTCGTTTGTAACACTTCAGCAAAAAGGTTGCATGAGTTGAGTTTAAAACTTCTTACATTGGTTTTTCTTGTTTAACGGGTATAGCAAGTAAATAAACATTATTGAATGGACTATAGTATGCATTATTTTGTGCTTACATTACAAAACTACTATCATCATATTTTTTTATAATATTGAATCACAACTCTAGTTTTGTAAGACTATATCATTCATATTATCATCTGTAGGTACTTGATCGTTATTTAAGTATAGTTACTGGAAATTCATACGAATAGATGCTATACTCGGAACGGCATTAAATAAATCATAGGACGAGTAAACCAACAAAATTCCACTTACACTGATCTGTACTGATTTCACTATAATTAACTACATTCTGTTACAACGTGCTAAATCTTTTAGCGTTTGCTAATATGATGAAGAACAGTTTAACACAGATAAACTTGTATTTGACCTTGCTAAGCCTAATTATTAGTAAGCAAGAGTGAACCTTTAACATCTCATCGAAGTATAGATTTATTTGTTTTCTTTACGGAGTCAATTCAGTAATGGTATATTGAAACATTATACCGTGCCCTCGTTTTGGCTTTTAAATGGAAATATGGTTTCTTAGAGTACTTAGTTACCTACGTTTCACGATTAAATTTAATTGTTTTCAACAATTTTAAGTTACGATTCAAAGCGGTATTACCGTTATGTTCATACCGATCCACATCATATAATATTCGTGGTAGAAACTCCATTTACGATGGCTATACGAATTTTGAACTTTATACCCTCAGGGATAGGTGCATGTAGTATAGTGCATTAAAGCTCGCCCAAGCAGAAGTGGACCTTACGGACGTTACAAACTAAGACACCACCAATCATTGTTCCGCAAATAGCCCCGGCGAGCCTAAGCAACACGAACGGATGCCAAAACCTCGCAGCCGTCGAATATGATTGCTCCTAATGCGCCGGGCGGTGGGGGTGAGGTCTGGGAAGGGGGGACTGCGTCGCGCCGTGTTTCTGACCGAGCAGTAAGTCTGGCTTAATCCTATCGGAAACGCGGGCCCCCATTGAAGATCGGCAAAGACACGCAGTGGATACCGATCTAGGAGCAGATCTGAAGATTTCGGAGAATTTTGTTGTTACGAAGTAGCTTACCATATCTAACTACTAAATTTATTTCTGCACTAACTACTGAAGCGATATAATAATTGAAGCAAATAAAAAAACAACAAATAATTATTAAGTTAGGTGAAATTAGCATGATGATCAGTTGATTAAAAACTACTATTTAACATTCGGGTTAAGAAAGTCTAATGGCATTAAGTCTGCCAAAATATTCCTTAGTAGGTGCAATAAAGTTTAATCAAATAAAAATAAAAAAAAATTCATCACAGGTTTTACAGTGTTTTAAGTACTTGTGCAAAATACAGAACTCAGATTTTGTCATATTTTTCTTGCAAAATATGACATCTTCAGTCTTCCCGTGACCACGTTTGCTGTAAAGTAATCGAAACGTCGGGTGAATAATAATAATGTAACATCTAACGAAACGCGACTTAAATCCGGTAAATTGTTTTTATTTAAAATGTGTAGTGCTCGCGAAAATGTAAGACAATACTAAATATGACAAATTCTATTTTTTTTCCATGGAATGAAATCCACAACACTTAAAAAAAAATACACATTATTGCCAATCTCAGTAATGAAAATAAAACTGATTTGTAGTTCTAGATTGAAAGGATACATTAAAAAGCAAACTCTGAGTTAAAATTAACAAATTTACAATAATTCTTGATCTGCTGTTCGCTATCGTATTTTTTGCTCACAGAAGTTAAGATATATATCTAAACAACACATCACTACTAACATTGATCATACCCGCATCACCTGTCTAACTGCAATATTCAGCTTCCTATTTGCTGCTAGTCAATTTCCACTTCCTTCCCCAATATTTAACAAACATCCCTGAAATACCAAAATCTCCAACAAGCTCCAATTATAACAATATTCTATCCATCAACACGACGAGGCGCATGTATAACCCGAGACTTGTCTTTAGGCGTCTCCCCTCGTGCGCCCAGCCGATGCATCTAGGCTGCAAGGGGGGACATTACAAATTAATAGCACAAAGACCGACCGCAGATCGCCACTGCGAAAATTTACAGGCACCAGACACTTATAGTGCATTGCGGGCGATAAAGGCATTGCCTTTAGTTATAGCCTCGAAATAAGGTCGCCTTGTGATATAGGCGTTTTAGGAGTAAAGATTAAAAGTTTCACAGTAAACTGTTTTCCTTTACCACGTTATTGAAGTATGTAGAGCATCACAAACTAAAGCAAACTATTCACTAATTGGGATTATTTCTTTCGCTAAGGCAAACCATATTTTAAGCAAACTATTTGATTGATGGATTTTGCATCAAGAATCCTTCACAACTTGATGTGCGTAATTCTTAGGTTCTGGAATTTGTATCGTTTTTTAGGCAGAATTAAGTACAATTTTTAAAAACTTCAATCCATGAAATTCTAACTTGCTAAGTGTGAATACAAGGTCTTCATTTCCAAGCTAGATTTACTTAATTTGGTTTTATGTTTCTTGTTTATCTTGCGCTCATCACAAAATACACCCCAAGATATCAAATTTAATCGGTTTGTTTGACGTTTCAAAGAATAATAATAGTAGTATAGTCTGCTTTAATTAGGTATTATGTTACTGCGTTTATCTTGCGATAGTCTATATAACAGTGCCTTTAGAGCACTAGCTGGTCATTAATAACATGCTGAAGCGTTGTTTCAACAAGATTTAATGTTATTTAATATTGTTGCTTTGAACGCTGCTGGACGTCGATTTTCGTTATTAGAAGCTTATATTATTGTTCCATATTAACTACCTTCTAGCTTGTATTATACAAATTTCTATTCAGGGCTTGGTTGACAATTTTCTCTGAGGCTTTGTCGCTTTTTGTCTAAAGCACTTTATTAGTAAATCATATTACGTAAAAGCATGTTTCAGCTCAACTTAAATAAGAAAGGTGTATTTCATTAACTGTGTTTATCATTAAGTGTAAGTATCAGTTTGGCAACTTAGCGAAAGTGTGCAAAACAAAATTCCCTTATTTTAACTTGATTACTGACGTACAAAAAGTGTTTGTTCTCCGACTAAGTAGAATATGAAATACGTTTGGATAACGTTTATTTTAGCACTTAAAGCATTATAGGGCGCAAAACATTAGCCAAACTATAGATATCCACAGAAACGTATGTAGAACAAGGGTGTACCGTCTGACCCATTGACTTGTCACCCCATGAAGTTGGAGGAGGGGGCTCTATTAGAAAAGCGTAAGCTCCAAAATGGTTTGAAATAAGCTTTAGTAAAATAAACAAAGGTACAGGTAGTTTAAGTGTTATTAAATGTGGAAGAAAGAAGATAACTTAATTTTCATGAAATCCCTCGATAACCCCCCCCCCCCCCCCCCCCTCGATAGCTCCCTCGATAGCCTCAGGACGTAAAATTTTTCTAGTTTTATTCTATTTTAATTACTATCCCTCGATAAATTAAAATCCTACGATGTATAAAATACAACGACTTGTTTTTAAGAAGAATTTAGCTTTTAAAATAAGTTACAAGTAAGTGACATTATTTTAATTATATTGTTTGGTTGAAACTACAAAATTCAACGTTCATATGAATAATCATTTGATTGCAACAAGGAATTGTTAAAATCTAACGAATTTAATTTAATTTTTAACTATAAATTGGAATTTGTAATCCCAACAAAAATTATATAAAACACTGTATTATCCAAACACTATATAAAATGTTACTTACGGTGTGTGGAAAATTATGATATTATAATAAACCTAAAGAAACATGCAGAATAATATTCAAAAACATGGAATAATGACCTTGAACTCGTTGTATATTTATAATGTTAAAATGCACGTACGTCGAAATACTAATATATTTAACCGCCTAGATAGCAATAGGTGTGGTCTCAGAAATACGGGCAGATTAAATAGTGTCCCGCGACGCATGGCGCTCGCAACCAAATATCAGCGGGTAATAAATAGGTCTCACTTAATACGAATGCTTACCGCCAGACATAAAAAACCGGCCAAGTGCGAGTCGGACTCGCGAGCGAAGGATTCCGTACCAATATCTATAAGCAATCGTCTACCTGTTGAAAAATCACGTTTGTTGTATGGGATATACAGGGTGGCACACTTAGATCGGTCAGTATGGGAAAGTCTAAACCTATAAGACATACGAAAATCTCTTCTTAGGAACCATGTCATGGATTTTAGTAAAAAGAAAAACTGCATTCACACATTTAAAAAAAAACGTGTGCTCAGCTCGGGAATCGAAACCGGACTTTTTGGAAAATAAAACTAACACTATTTCTGTTTAGATATTGATTGTGTAGGTCTTAAGCAGTAAACTTTACTATGCAACATGATGACTAAAATGAATAAAATGCATTGTTTTCATATCCTATAATTTAGTTTAGTAAGTGTTCCAAATTACCACCATTTTTTCAATACAACATTCAACTCGTTTAGGCGTGTAAAATTGTCTCTATGGTTATTTGTAGCTCTTTGCTGGTGTCGCAACTTGTTACATACACTGCTTTACATATTGTTATCTGCGATAGTTATTATCTATCTATGATTGTAATTGCTTACTTCTATTAATCATACTTACACTAATAATCAATTGGAAAGCCCACTTAGAAAAGGTATGTTTCACAAAGACGTGATTAACCTCATTTGAAAATGGACCGTTATGGTATGAGCAGAGACGTGATAAACCTCATTTTAAAATGGAACGTCTTGGTTGTTGGAAATGTTGTATTGAAAAAATAGTGGTAATATCGGACACTTACTAAAATAAATTAAAGGATATGAAAACAATGCATTTTATTCATTTTAGACATCATGTTTCATAGTAACGTTTACTGCTTAAGACCTACACAATCGATATCGAAATAGAAATAACATTAGTTTTATTTTTCAAAAAGTCCGGGTTTGATTCCCAAGCTGAGTAGTACATCTTTTTTTTAAAATCTAGGAATTCAGTTTTCCTTTTTACTAAAATCGATGACATGGTTCCTAAGAAGAGATCTTCGTATGTCTTATAATTTCAGACTTTCCCATACTGACCGATCTAAATGTGCCACCCTGTATAGTATTTGTCGTTATGGCGGCAATAGAAATATGTACATCATCTGTGAAAATTTTAACTGTCTAACTATCACGGCTCATGAGATTTTAATACTATTATTCGTCAGATTCTATTGACATTTAAACTATGATTACATTGTGTAATTTATATGTAAAGAACAGACCTCCATTTGTATATATCATGTATAATTGTCTATGTGTTTTACTCTTTAATCTATTTCTTGTCACCTGCTGTTTTCCTAACCTCGTGTTATATTTTTCAGTCTTTTTCATATCTTTTATGTAATTCCGTGTTTGATAATAAACACCCTTCACTTCCCAATCCGCCATTTCCTTTGTTGTCCACGACATCCTGATTATTTATTAATTATTTATTTGTTTGTGTTGAATTACAAATTTTATTGTTCTTATGAGTAAGATTTAATATTTATCATTGTTACAAAGCTTAGTACGTAAAATAACTCATTAGATTACAACAAGGAAAGTCGTGCGAAAAATGATCTCGACCGTATAAATGGCCAGACGAAGTGTGCAGACCGGGGGTCGTGCTATCTGACCCGCTGACTTGGTCTCACCCCACCGGGGGGTAATGCGTTAGGCGCACATATCCGCCGCACGCACTGAGCCATGCTTCGGCTAGGATGCGGACTGAATCGAGTGCTAAAGCCACTTTCGACGTTACGGCATCGCGACAAATTCACAACGGCGACTTATAAGTTCAATGTACTGCCTTAAATTTGCGCGAGCATTACATATTTGAAGTAAAATCACTTTACCGGATTCAACTCGTGCATAAGAGCGTTTACGTGACTGTTCATAAAAACTCAGGAGTCCAAAATATTAGAAATGAGCTAACCAATTTTAATAAGACTTTTCTCATGCATAAGCAAGTGCCTGACTTGCTAGGCTAGGATAAATAATATTAAAATTTAATTTATACGAACAAATTTAAACTTTTTATACTATTTGAAATAAAACCTCTTTACCGGATTAAACTCCGTTTAATTAGATATTTACTTAGATTATTTTACAGCGATCGTGTTCACGGGAAGACATAGCACGGGTGTAGTGCTCGCGAAAATATAAGAAAATACTTTTCACACTAACTAAAAATTGTCAATAATTAGTATTGTCTTATATTTTCGCGAGCACTACACATTTGCAATAAAACCAATTTACCGGATATAACTTGCGTTTAATTAGATGTTACATCATTAATATACACCCGACGTTTCCATTACTTTACAGCGATCGTGGTCACGGGAAGACTGAAGAAGTCAATTGTCTTGATAACTTTATAACTTAACTACCGTCACTTTGCGTTATATTTTGAGCGGTCCGATTCACGCATACGGAGCTCTCGGTGTCAGTTTGTCGGACAGTGTAAGGACGGGCTTGGGACTTTATTATTCCCATGATGGGATGCCAGGCTGATGGTACACTCCAACTATCTTCTCTATTGAAATTAGGGTGTTTTTTTGTTTTAGTAGGTACCTTAGCGTAACATTCTAGGAATGAAGCGGCGAGGATTTGGGGCTTATCAAATCTGATGTAGTGATTGGGGCTGTCAAGAGCGTGCTCACACACTGCCGACAAACTGACACTGTGAGCTCCGTATGCGTGAGACGGACCGCTCAAAATATAACACAAAGTGACGGGGTAGTTAACTTATAAACTTATCAAGACAATTGACATCTTCAGTCTCCCCGTGACCACGATTGCTGTAAAGTAATCGAAACGTCGGGTGTATAATAATGATGTAACATCTAATTAAATGGGAGTTACATCCGGTAAATTGGTTTTATTTGAAATACCAATAATTACTTTTTTATTTTTATTTTATACAACTAGATGATAAACAAGCTGACGGCCCACCTGGTGGTAAGCGGTTACCGCCGCCTATAGACACCTGCAATAACAAGGAAAAGCACTTGATATTGCAGGTGCGTTGTCATCCTGAGGCCTAAGATGAAATGCCGTCCATGCCCAGTAATTCCACTGGCTACCTTTCCCTTCAATCCGAAACACAGCGAACTATTTCACGGATGAAATAAGAAAGGCGGTGGTACCTACCCAGGCGACCCTAAATATGGGTCTACCACCTAGTTCAGGTCTTTTATTGGATATTTTGATAAATCCTTTAATTATTTTTAGACTAGCCAGACTTGCATAGGCACGGCAAGTGTTGTTAGAATAGATTTGTTCGTTTCCAATATTTTCGACTTGAGAGATTGTATGAAAAACCGTGCGATGTTCAGTTGCATTGCATCAAGTACGACTAACGTCCGTTTTCACTACACATTCCCGAGGCTTAATGTAATCTAACTTTACTCCAAAATCTAAGATCCTCAAACAGTTTAGTTGTGGAAATGTAGCAGACAAAAAGACAGAGCTACTTTCACATTTATAATATAAGTATGGTTATAATAATCTTACGCTCACACTCTGTTGTAGGAGCAAGTGTTGAGAACAACTTTATAAGAACTTTAAGAAGTAGAATGCATTCTTTCCGCCCACTGCTAGATGGAGTGAGGATTTACGCAGGGTTGAGGATTGAATGTGCAGCGGTGAAGTTAGATCACAGAGGTGTACCCGATATATGAGAGGCTTTTATCCAACAGTGGATTTCCCTCAAGCGGCGTTATGCTACCGGAGGGCTATGACCATTGAGAAATCAACTGTGTCTGGAATCTGATGCTTAGCGGCTTAAGAGACTTAGATGATTAGATTTTATATAAAAAATGGATTTTAATTATTCAATGAAATGATTAAATCATATTTTCTGTGACGTGCAGCCTAAACCCCTTTGTTTTATGTTTTTCTATTCGAATATCATTCGTGGAGGCTTTAACGACTGCCTCTACAAAAGTAAGCGGACAAATTGCTTCTAAAACAACAAAAGCCGACCGGAAAAATTCACAATCGCACCGAATCATTAATCTCAGAAACAAATGGAAATCGGCCGACATCTGCTATACTCGGCACGGAAAAAATGGCGGCCATAGTCGACAGTTGTCACGTTATTCTCGACGGGATTAATTAGAAATGCGATTAAAAGCAAACAAAACAGGGAATGGTGAACTTAAATTAATGAAAAATTACCACCCTCCGCGAGCACTCGTCAACTCTTTTTTTACGGGGTCGCTCCCGCGCATTAAGCGGCTTTAATTTGAATTCGAAATTAGAATTACGCGCGCTTTATAATTATTGTTTTTTTCGGGCTGCGATGGTTGATTTCTAATTCCATGAGGGTTGATTATTCATATCGAACGCTCGTTCAAGTATTCCATAATGTTTGAATATGGAATTTGTTACGTAATTTTTGTTAAAGCGCTGAATTTGTTTGGCTTTCCTAAAATGCTAATTGCACCTACGCGCTTAAAATTTTGTCATTGTATTTCAATTGGTCTCCTGTAATTGAACAAATCAATCTTGAGTGATTGCGGAGAAAAATTAGTCATAGTGTGTCACTTGAATTACCATGATTCTTTTGACACCGTTGCAGTTGTAGAACCTAATTTATATACTTATGCTTGCACGGAATGCAAATCATGCGGGATTATTTAAAAGATATCTTTGAATCCATGTAGGTTTATCTATATTGTGATTGTTTGAAAATAACGATAAAACTTTTGACATTCGGTACCTACTTTGTTGGTATACATTGATATACCATCTTTTATATATATTTTTTTCGCAGGGCGGAACTGCACTGCTAAAAGTTATATTTTTTAACTACAAACATTGTAACTTAATATTTGAAAAGGGTGACTACACGAGTTTGTTGCCGGAATCATCTCGGTATTTTTTTTTCGTTACAATATTTTCTTTACAAATGCCTGTGTTTGGAGACCCCTTTCTTCCTTAGCTAATTACGTCTCTACAAAAAGGTATTCATAAAAATCTGAGAAGAGATATCTGAATAGTTTAAAAACAGCGACTAGCTATCCCCTGAATGATTTAATGAATTTGATTTGTACCCCGAATGCTGCCATACCAAACAGCGGTTTTGTAGCGAAAGTAACAAGAGCTGCGGGATCAAAGTCGTGTAGCTGTCATGTCGTCGCACGACACAGCCGAGGAAATTCAGATGCAGTTGATGCTTTTATACAAATTGAATATATAAAAAATGTATTTTTATGAAAATGTCTTTAAATAACATATATTTAACTTGTCAAGCCACAGATCCCAGATACCATTGGTTTTTAATTGTAATAATAAGCCCCCCGAGAGTATTGTCCGGCTTGACCGAGTACCTACCGGCGTGGCGACCACCTAACTTTATTGATATTATTATAAACATTGGTATATGGTTTATGACGTCATATTGCATTTGATAGGGTAATCTTTTATTGCATATGATAAGGTACAACTTGGCGGACTTATGCCATTAGGCATCCTCTATGAATCTGTCGGAAATTTGAGTCTAGAAAGAATAAATAGCTTAGTGCAAAACGAAATAATTAAAAACTTAAAATATACATCAATAACATGTTAAAAATAGTAAAAATGAGGACAGATCATTTGGTTTAAAGTTGAAATTCCAAAACGAATTGCGAACTGACCGCTTGAAAGTCGTTTTATTTCTGGCCTTTTATCTTATCTTGTATATTTTACCCCAAAATAGCATAGGGACAAGTCCACTAATTATATTTAATTCAATTGTTGTATACAATTGTAGCCTCTGACTTAGAGCTCTATTTAATGTTATTAATGTCGCTCAGATATCAATTAATCAAATACACTTTATTGCACAAGGTCACACTGTAACAAAAAACACAAAAAAGAAAATAAAACTGCAGGCGACCCATTGCTAAGCAGAAATTATAAGAAGTAGGGAAGGGTGAGGTAAATCCGATCGCGGTGTACATCATGATAGAATATGTTTCAAGCTACACGAGTTGTCTTAGCGTCACATCAGGTAGTGTTGAGTCATTAGCCGTACTTTGTACAAAAAAGGATAGTAATAATCGTTTTCTTCTGTCTTAGAGGAAGGTCCTTGTTCAAAGCCAGACACAAAGCATGGGATCTTTATCCATTTCGTTATGCTATCGCTCTCCCAACAATAGAAAATCTATTGTGTCTGGTTTTTGAGTCTCTTAATAATTTCCCCCTCATTATTTCGGCATTTTCACGAAAACAATACGTTAAAATACTAAGTAATCGAGACACCTCGCGAGGCAATTGAAGTGCTTTTGTGAGTCGAGGGCCGCACTGAGGGTTCGCTTCGTGAGGTTTGAGCGAAAAAATAAGCTACCTTAGCAGAAGCTTTGTAATTATGTAACGTTAACTAAGCAGTAAATATGTATAATATAATCCATACTTTCATGCTGATTTTATGAATCGACGGTAATCTTATCTGTCTGTCTGTTATGTTTTCACTCCTAAGTCAATTTAAATTCAATTTGGCGTGGAGATAAATTTATCACCATTATCATATCTAACATCCTGAGAAAGAACAGACTATTACCGCGGGCAGAGCCACGCCATTTTTTTTATACAATGCTACAAATGTCTCAACACTACCTGATGTGAAGCGGTAAGAAGAGTCCATATCAGAAGACATCTAGTGAAGCCTGAAACACACTGGTGCCAGGTGCAACAAATGTGCCGGCAATGAATTCCAACTTTTGTAATTGCAACAAAAAACGAGTTACTAAACTTCTTTGTCCGTGATGTTGAGGTGGAGTCAGTAATTTGATGACTCCTAAGACCGGCACGCGTGCTCCTGAGTAGGAAGGGGGAAGGTGGGATAAGATCTAAAAGCTCCTCAGAATACTCACCACGATAAATCCAAATATACTTTGCAATATAGTTCATAGTGTCAAGTTTTAATTGGTTTCTGTGATACGACCATTATGTGAAACAAATGCTTACGCTTCCGAAGGTACAGTCGACCACAGAAGTAGCTGAACACTTTAGTACCATGTCACACCGATCTTGTGCACGTACTTTATAGTTGCTACCGTACTATATTGACGCTAGAGTCCTTGTACAAGCTAAAATTGCCAAGTTTTCTTTTAGTATTCTGAATTCAATCTTAATACGAATCTTGAAGTTCAGTAATGACTGACCTTCCCGCACGCGTGTGCGTTAAATCAGTTCAGTTATCAGCACCGCAAGCGTAATAGTGTGGTAATAGTCTGACCATGAGACCGCACTTACTTCGTTCGTAATAGAGGCGGGTTTTGTAGTGCAACTGTAACATTTTATGTGCTGTCGTGTGTACTTATCTGAATATATAATAGGAACTCTATTGAGTCAAGAAGCTAGACATTTATTTCACTAGAATGTACTACATAGGATCTTATAAAAGAAATTGAATTGAATACAAATCTAATATTTGTCAAAACAGATAATAGTTATAATTATAAGAACAGCTAGTACAGTTACACTCTTATTGCTTTCATTAAGAGTCATAAATCATAATTTATCAAAAGTGACCATTCTCATGGTGTTGATTGTACAGCGTAGAAAACGCTCTAGCCGCCCCCTTCCTACCGCCCCTTGTGGTGACTTTTCACGCGTCGTGTCACTCGTAGAAGTCCATAATATGATTACTCTGCGAAGCACCTAAAAAGTTACGTCGGCCATGTAGTTTGGCTGTGCTTCTTTGACGGTTGAGCTAGCCATCGTCATCATTTTCGAACTAAAGGTCCCCCTGCTGGCCACATGCCGACGTATACGAGAGAAACGCACGTGGAGTTCTCATTTCAAATTTTTTTTTTTTTTTTTACACAACTGGATGACAAACAAGCTGACGGCCCACCTGATGGAAAGTGGTAACCGCCGCCTATAGACACCTGCAATAACAAGGAAAAATTACTTGATATTGCAGGGGCGTTGTCATCCTGGGGCCTAAGATGAAATGCCGTCCATGCCCAGTAATTACACTGGCTACCTTTCCCTTCAATCCGAAACACAGCGAACTGTTTTACGGCTGAAATAAGAAAGGCGGTGGTACCTACCCAGACGACCCTACATACGGGCCTACCACCTAGTGAATTGTTTGTCCTCTTTGCATTATTGTCTACTTCTATGCTTTTCCGATTTTTAAATTTGACATTAATATTTTAATGTGTTTGTTAGTTTCTTTATGGTCTCTGTATCTGACATTTAGTGGTGTTATCCCTACAAATTGAGCTAATTATTCATTTTCGTTATTATTTCATCGTAAAACAGGATTTGGGTTCATTTCTAAATTGTATCACTTACGTCCTTAACAACAGCTTTATAATTACACATGTTGATGATCAAAAAATTACAAAATGTCTCACGACGTCCCATCTCGTCGTCTTCCTATTACACTTCTTAAACTAGGTGGTAGGCCCGTATGTAGGGTCGTCTAGGTAGGTACCACCGTCTTTCTTATTTCAGCCGTGAAACAGTTCGCTGTGTTTCGGATTGAAGGGAAAGGTAGCCAGTGTAATTACTCGGCATGGACGGCATTTCATCTTAGGCCTCAGGATGACAGACAACGCACCTGCTAATATCAAGTGATTTTGCCTTGTTATTGCAGGTGTCTATAGGCGGCGGTTACCGCTTGCCATCAGGTGGGCCGTCAGCTTGTTTGTCATATGGTTGAATAAGAAAAAAGTTTAATGACAGTATGGTATAGTGGTGTGACTGGGGTGTATAGCACCTCTATACAGAAGATCGCACTACACTTTGTAATGTTATGTTCTCCATATTCCTGCGGTTGGTAAGGACACTAGAGCTTATTGACCTGTGGGCCAGCAGTGGGACGTACAAATGTTGTTGATGATAACAGCACAATTCGACGACCACCACGAAGACCGGCTGGTCAAGTGGTCTGTACCCCTAGCTACAGGCTACTTATACAGAAGGCGTCCCGGGTTCAAATTCCGGTAGGTGTGGTATGTTTGTATGATGAGTACGAACATTTCCTCACGAGTAATGTTTGTATTTTTATTAAGTGTATTTGTAATATTTATGTACATTTGGTATCAATATTTTTCGTTATCTAGTATTCACAATTCAAGCTCATAATGAGCTTACTTTGGATGACTAGATAATAATAGGTGTGAGTATATAAATGAATTTCAAGATAAATATGACGTTGTTTTTAGGCAAAGGCGGTAGCGTACGGCCTGTCTAATGTTGAGCGTCTACCGTACCCTATAGACGGTCGTATCACCTCGGGCACTACTCACGTGCTGCCTACCCTATAAAATCTAAAGATAGCGTTGTGCTATCAGCATGGGAGACCAGTCAACTTTTCTTCCAACATCGGTGAAAAAGCATGCAAATTTTAAGCATGCTAATAAGCATGCTTATTAGTGGCATGTCTATTATATACTAGGCAACGCATGAGTAGTTGTCACAAGCGCTATAAGGCAACCGCTTACCATCAGCGTACGCTTGTTTGTCCTCTGTTAAAAAAATGTAGCATTGTTAAAGACACAGTAGTAAATCATATTTTCTCGTTGAAAGCCGACATCCGTAAGCGCCTACTGAGCGCCCTTGGTCGCACTTCAATCACAAAAGCACTCACTGCCTGCGGCGCGGTGCGGCATCTCGTCTACTTTATATATTTACAAATTGCCTAAAAATTTTGCTTCAGGTGTTGAAGAACGTTTTTATCGATGTATTAGTAGCAGAAATAACTCCAGGTATGAAATACAACGCCTCATTAGAATTTCATTAAAGTACCAACGCGTGAGTGATTGATACTAAATAATGCGTAAGCGTTTAAAATTAATTGCTGGACATATATTTTTCAACGTAAATTGAAAGGGGAAGAAAATATTTTAATTTTAGTTTTACTCTTTTACTTAACTCTACTAGGTAGAGATGTTACGAAATGTAAATTTGTTAAAAAAGCATTGTCGGATAAGTAAATTAGAAAAGCAAAAAATTTAACAATACAGCAGATTTTTTTAAATTACCTATAATAAATCAAGGTTTATATTTAAAATCACTAATCAAGAACTAGATACTACTGGATTCGACACTTTCTTTTCACAAACCTACGAAATCCAAATCTTCGAAATATTTGGAACATAACTCTTTATGGACATCTCTAATGAATATTACATTCACAACATAGGTAAGAAAACGCTTACAGTAACAGTTTAAAATTTTCACACGGCTACAAAAGTGAAATTAGTTAGACATCTACCCTTTTTTTATTCATAGTGAGTGAAAGGAAGCGCTGTTCAGTCTAATAGAATGGAACCTATTATCAAACGCAAGGATGTATGTATGTGTGTATGCTACCCGCATTAAAAGGAAGCAAAACATTAGGATTAGAATAACATATTCTTATTCTAATTGCTTCTAACATTTATAGTCCAGCTTGCGGAACAAAAAAGCGTGCACAACACTTCGTCATAATGATTCGCGTTAAACAAAACGCGTGCGCGGACGCAATCTCTTTGAACTGCGGGAGAAACAGTCGACAGAAAGGTTTACTACCGAACATCACAAGAGAACAATCGTTATAAACTAGGAAACGCGGCAACCAGTGTAAAACAGCTTCTAATGTGTGATTTAATGACGTACAAACCGAATAATGAAATTATCTACTTTATAACTTGTTGTAATTCTTGTGAAAATTTATGCAGCGCTGTTACTGCGTGTAGGTATAATTAAAGGAATTCGGTATCTATTTATGGGGTTTGCTTTGGTAAATGAGATATTTGTGCAGTGAAAATATAATTTACGGGACGTTAATTGACTGCTTTAAAGCCAGCTCTGGCTTGAGGACTTTAAGAACAAAAGCTTTATTCCGTAATTTTTAGATTCATGCATTTCATAGAAGAATGAGAAATAAAAAGTTTACAATTAGATGTTTTTGTGGGATTTAAAATAGTTTTATTTTAATCTTTTTTGGTCACGTTCCTATTATTTTTTGACTTATCACAATTTGAAAAAAATATTTATTGTTTTTTTTAATTTATTACAACAGGTACAAAATGACAATAGTACCTAAGTAGTAATGTCTTCAGTTTGTTCTAAAAATTCACATATAAAAGATATTGTAAATATTCAAATTATACATTTCAACATGTTATAAGTATAGGAAATTGCTAGAGAAATTTTGTTAGTAACGGTATATTACAAACTAATATTATTTTGTTTCTGAAAATCAGAGAAGGTTTCTTAATACATTTTGAAAAAGATCGTGTCGAACATCTTTAACACACGATCTACGAACAAAATTTCAATATCAACGTGGGACTACTTTACCTTTAGATGTAAACTTTCTCGCTTAGTTTAAAAGCTTACAATTACTTATTTTAATATTGCTTACTCTAGTGTTGAATTCATATTGTAACGATAATTCATAAAATACTTATAAGTAATTACTACCCATCGCCAACTTAAAATTTTACTACCCAACTTCGAAATTAAGATTGTTCTATTCTAAGTAATAGTTAAACAACTGAATCTGCTTATAAAAGCGCAGTCCAATATGTGAAAGCGGTCTACATCCCAATAAAATGGTTCCACCATTAATTAACCAAACAGTAAAACCAATCGCCTATGTATCACTAAACTAGTGCCGAAATCAGCCGGGGAACCCCGCGCACGCAAAATTCCCACGTCGAACTATCCCGTTGAAAACACAAATTATCCGGCGCACATTTACAAATATCGGTCAATTAACGCCCAGCGGAGATAACAGTTGGAATCGGTTTCGCTTTCAGCGGGACGGTTAAACGCGAACGCTAAATATAATAATAGATGAGACATGCGTCCCGCGTTTTCGAACCGTGCGTCCATGCCACTTTCGGTTTTGCGAGTCGCCCGCTGCACGTCACCGCTCCCGTCCATTGATAATGAAACATCATTTGCGGGCGGCATTACAGGGTTAACAATATTTTCGTCGGGTTAAACCGGCCCGTTGCTACCGTACGCTATTTCCATTGATAATGGTCTGTCTGATGATGCTTCACTTTCGTTTAATGAGTTGAAAGTCACGCGGTATTGTTGTTGTACGGACTGATCATCACTATTTCGCACGGGTTAAGGGCTAAGGGTGAAATTCGTTGCGATATACAATTCCTTTTTTAAGAAATGTATCGGTTTTTTATACAGGGTGGTGCCGTCAATACGACAATAAATTAAAATATGGGCTATATTAGTTCATAGAAATAATTTGCCACTTTCAAAAACATCTTATTTGTTTGATAATTTCATGACATTTCTATGACAAAATGCATCCAATGTTATATAATATTTCATACAAATTTACTGTCGTATTGAGGGCACCATCCTGTATACAGCTTACACACGAAACAGCAAGTTCCTTACCTCTATTATTTAATTCCTCAGTCAAAAAAATCTTTAGTAAAAATTTTGGCCACTGTTTGGCCGAAAAGAAAACGATTTTTAATGCACTGAGGCCGGGAAAGATTAACTGAAGTAATGTTTTGTTTGGTGAATCAATGTTTTCCCTTAATTTATTTTACTGAATGGTCATTAGCCAGTGCGATTGGCTTTGGCCAATCATTGAGCTGGATGGTGAGGTCCCAGGATTGAATCTCTGTGAATATTTTAAACCTGAGATCACCTCAAGCTTATAAAACAGAGGTACTGGACACTCGACCAGACTGCCCTTACTGCCTTCTTCAACAGGACCCATGTACACTACCAAAGTAGTGTAAATGGTGTGATACTTTGAGTGTCAGAACTGCCCACGAAATTCGCTGGCCTGTGTTACTACTGACTCTAAATGTCGGTTTCGACTTTCAATACAATGTACAGACATCAAATAAAGTGTAACAGGTTTGCATTCTACAATCCGACCCTGTATTACCATTAAATAAGGAGGATTCAAAGTATTATACCACCTACGCTCTGTCCATAACTCCACAATAAAACACAATTATAACTTTATTCACATTAAATAATTTTCTCAGATTCTAGAAACAGATATCTACCAGAATATGTCTCAATTTAGATGTCAGATATGTCTCAATTGAAGGTTCCGGACACGGTTAGGTAAATGATTATTATTTTTTAACCGGAAATAGTAGATTATTAGCCAAGGGGATAAAGCAGTGTCTTCTGTCGCGGGTGACTATGTAAATAGCGAGCGTAACGAAGGACTCGAGGTTTACTCCCGAGCGTAGCGAGGGTGTTAAAAACTTAAATCACGAGTGAAGCGAGGGATTTAAGACGAGTCCTGAGTGTAGCGAGGGATCTAAGTTCACCCAAGACTAAGACAGCTTTATCACCGAGGAAAATACTCTACTTTTCGTACCATTTGCGAAAAAAATAACACAATAATAATATGAGATAAGCATTTATTAAAAATAATGACAATTAAAAGTAAAAGTTAACATTCGAAACATTGGTCCAATTATTGATAGAGTTACAAACGCGGCAAATTCCTAAACTAATATTTTTTTGTCGGAAAAGCAAAGGCATCAAGCTCATACGGCCTCGTCGGTTTTCGTAATTTTATTTAATAATCATAACTGGACAATAAATGCGTATTCCTTTTTCAAAAAGATGTATAATGCTTTATATACAAACTCAATGGTGTAAACACAGATGTAGTTCAGTATAAACGGTAAGTATTCCAAATTTAAATCACATTCTCCCTCTAGAGGATGAATGAAATTCAGTACAATTTTCTTTCCCTGTTTTTAACAGATTAAAAATGACTATTGTTATGTTCGCTTTTTGTGGCATAGAATGTCACTTTTTTGAGCAAGTGGCACGAAAAATACATTACTTGTTATTAAGTTATAATAAAAGTAAGTAATGGTAAAATAACGCGATATTGTAACAATTACAAATAAAGAAAAGAAAACGATGAAAAAATATATAAACGTGGGTTCGATTCCCGCCCGGAGCATATAATTTTTCTTCGGTTTCTTTCTTTATTTATAATTCTTACAATAAAGTTATAAACGCACAAAATCAAACATAAATGTAAATAAAGCGATATTATTATCAATTGGATAGAACATTGCATTACCGTTCCACAGATAGTAAAAATTAACTGTAGGTACCATAAACAATATTATAAAAGTATTTGTAGATAGAGTAATATGGCCTACTATTTAGCAGTTTGGTCATGATCGCTACAGAAAACTTGTAAAAAGTTTTTATGTTGATTCAATATAAAGTGTTTTAAACTGTCAAGCCACATATTCCAGAAGAAAATGATTGATTTTTAATTATAATTAGATTTGCTGGAATAGACTCGTGGCTTGAAAAAATTCTCAAATAATGAAAAACGGGTTTCGCTAGTTCGTCCCAAGATTATTTTTTATCGATAACGAACCGTGCCTATAACTCCCAACAAAAGATTTGAACCGTTCCCTACTCTTAAATATAAGCTACTATTCGCTTCAATACAATCGTTAAAATTGCTCATCCATAAAATTCTCTAATAATAAAATGCATTAACTTAACACCTTCAACCGATTCCGCGGCTAATCTTCAACGTGGTAAGGTTGGTTGTCGTGTGAAATAAATGTATATTCATTAGTGACTTGAATCAAAGGGTTGGCAAATCCAACTTCTATTGTGAACGGTCACGCGTCAACTTAGTATTAGGTATAATTATGTGTTTTTATATTTCCGTTGCTATAGAAATTAATACGGCATACGAATAAACGGTTTAATAAGCCATTAATGCCATGCATGTTTGTCGAGGGATCTAGCGACGCAATGACTAGACGACGCGTCGTATTGTATTTTAAAAATATACAAAATATAAAAGAATATTCCAGAATTTATTATTTCACAAGTCAACGATGGACTATAAAATTATCAAATTAATTCGAATGAAATCCGTATGCGTTTGTCTCTATTTCTTATTGTAGATTTTTCTTTATGTAGGCACCTAAGTATAAAACGAATAAAAACTTATTACTCAGTGTTTTTGGCGGCACATAATTAATCATTTAGTTTTTATTAAATACTGTCGGAGAACAATAGGGGGAAACAATGTAATGAATGTTTACCTGTTTGGTATGAAACACATCGAGAATGCTATCGTGGATACTGTTGAGTATGATTTCCTAGATGCATAGAAATGAGTTGTTTAGTCAGCACATCAATTGCAACAGTTTGACCTAGAGATCAGCCTTACTCCGTTCGTAATAGAGGCGGCTACCGTAGTGCAGCTGTTACACTGTTGGATGCGCTTCGCGTTTCATCTCAGTAAATGCTGGTGTACCACAGGGCTCTGTTCTATCCACCACACTTTCTCCTTCATATCAATGACATGCTTTCTTTAGGAAACATTGATTGCTGTTCGGATGACAGTACAATTCATGGGGTTATCACGGTCGCCCAGAGACCGAGCGCGTTGAAACTGAGAGGGAGAGAGTAAACCTTATATCTGAATGGAGATCTAATAACCTTGTTGAGCTTAATGGTAAGAAAACACAGGGATGCGGGTTCACAGCCAAAATATCGCCGTACCTTCTCCTTCCCTCTCTTAAGGGTATACTTTCGGCACAGGGCTCAATCAACTTGCTAGGTATGGAGATATGCTACGATTTGAATCCCAAGAACTACATCGAAACCGTAATCAAAAGAGCCTCCTCCTACTCAGGAGCACACGTGCCGGACTCGGAGTCATCAATTCACTGTCTCCACCTCAACATCACGTACAAACAAATTTAGTGCCTCGTTTCTTTGTCGTAGGTACTTCCAGAACTTGGAATTCTTTGCCAGCACTCGTGTTTCTTCCTTTCTATAACATTGATTTCTTCAAAGGAGGCGTGGGAAAGCACTTTATAAGCTGGCAAGGTGGAAACGGATAGAATAGTGTATTTAACCTGCACTAGCTACCTTCGCATATGGACTCTTCTTACCCATTCACATCAGGTGGTGCTGAATCATTTGCCGTGCATTGTTTAAAAAAAGCACTGGATTTTCTGTCGTCTATACATTATAACCAGCTGTAATAATAAATTGCATCGTACCTACATCTAAACGTCATCGGCTGTATGGGCTTTATCCTTTGGCTTCCTTTTTACAGAGACTATTCAACAACAGTTTCCAGCCCCCGGTGCTCGCAAGCTATTAGAAAATCTATTGTGTCAGATATATAGGTACCTACCACAATAATAAAGAAAATGGACACCTACTAACTAATAAAATATCTTCAATAATTTACTTCTAAATAAAAAAGTTTGTAAAAAACGTGACTGTAAAAAGCTGAAAGCCAATGATTATTATAGACGAAAATTCGTAAATTTTTAAGAACGCAAGCCAGCACGTCAAGTGTAACATTTGCACTACGAAAGCCGCCTCTATTACGAACGCAGTAAGGGCTGTCTCAAGGTTAAACTGTTACGCTTGATGTGCTGTTGACTGTACAATGCAAATAAAAGAATGACTTTCCGCGAAGCTGTACTTTTTACTAATCACTAAAAATATGAAAGCGACCTCTCCGGCTGAAGGCCGGCATACCCACTAAAAACTGACGGTACCCATCATGCCACATGTGTGCGGCAAGCTCATCGCAAACAACTCAGGTCGCGAAATTAGCAGCCCTACTTTAACCCATACCGTTGGTATTTTAAGCGTCTACATGCTATTTTGACCAATTTGTGGATTATATAGGTACCAAACACAAAGTCGACGTAAACAAGGCTTACAGCGCCTTATCCAGTGAGGACACGCTATCAAATCAATTGCGTTCGTTTGATTTCGCACCGCGCGGTATGCAGTAAGCTACATGGGCCACTTCGAAAGATAACAACTATCTGTGGTTTTCGTATCACTCGGCTTCGCATTCGCGTTAAAATTATTCACGTAGAACGCCACGTTAAAATTATTAAACCAGCTCTTCCGCATGAACCCCAACAGCTCAAAGCACAAACGACGGTGACATCTCGTAATTTCAATCCTAATTACGTTTAATGTCCACTGTTATTTTTTCGAGTTTTAATGCGCGCCCGCCATAAAAAGATAATCACAAAAATAATTGAAACGAAATAATAAAGCGGGGGGTTGGTGGGGGCGATTAATGACGGGGTGGCGGATAGTCGGCATTACGACCTAAATAATCAACATAATTACACTTTTTACCGCGGCTTCCCCTTTTTACCCTAATAAGTGTCGGTGAAAAGATTTTCCATTCAGATCGAGGTGAAACGATAGTGAATGTTCGCTGGAGTTTTAATGTCGTGTTTTATAGGATGCAGACGCGTTTTTAATGTGGTGATACCTTTTTATGTTGAACAGAATCGAGCCCGCAACATGCTTATTGATAATTTTCTGAATTTAACCCGTAACAAACTTATGCATTTTATTTTTCTAATTATGATAATAATAATATTTGATACCACAGTATCGCTAATATTCTAATTGTTTCTATACTCCTTATCAACGTACTAAGTGCTGTGCTATAGACAAATACAGAAAACTGTTAAATATTTAGAAAACTCGTATAGCGTTAATAGAAACTAATTTTGGGTTATGACTACACTATATAAAGAATATATTATATACTCAGTCTAAACTATACTGTGAATCGAACAACGAATTGAATTTAAAGCCACGCATATCTCCGTATATTTCTAATATTTGATACAAATAACATTTTGAAGTAGTATCTGTTGTGACTGTCAACTGAATTTTTACTAGAAAACCAGAAAAATCAACTCAGAAACCGACCGTTTGCCATTTATTATCCAATACTCAATCTTAAATAAGTGTCACTTGTATAATTTAATATCACAACCTCTTTTCCTTTTCCGAATTCAAAAATTGCATCAATAAGCACTGTTAGCACCCTTCTGACGAAGAATCAGTATGTAATTAAAGATAATGAGGCCCTATTCAAATGTCCGTCTGGATCCTTTCCATTGACCGAGCCTTGAAAAAATGGATATGGCATAAGTTTATTTTAACATTATTTTAAATTTGTAGGTTAAGCACACTGTAAACGTAAGTATACACATATTGAAAAGCTATGCTGCTAACTTTGCCGTAACTTAAGTGAACATTTTGCGCTTATGCCATAAAATAACTTTACAAGGGATTACAACGTAACCCATTTTTTTTTATCGAAAACGTTAATCATAATCATAATAATCATAATCATAATCGTTTATTTGCTTAACACTGTGTACATTAGATGTTTACATGAAGAGAGAGCGACAGTATTTACCTTGAATATTGTAGGCATTCAAATATTTTTATATTTTTTTCAATTTAATTACATATTTTTATCATTAATTTCCATATGAGTCCAGAAAGAGAGAGAGAAAAAAAAATAGTTATAAAAAATAGTTAGTTAATGTTATTCAAAAAAGATGGTAAAGTTTCGGACCAGCTCGTGAGCACCGTTTCAGATTATAAACAGTAATGTACTGAAACACATGGTTTCCATTAATTAATTATTTTATTTTGTTATCAAAAAGGAGGAGCTCGGTGACGTAGTGGTTCTAGTGCTCTGGTTTCGATATCGAAAACAAAGCAACTTTCGCCATGGTCGACCCCGGCATAGGTCAACCAAAATTTATAATCTCGAGCTCCTGTGCTTCGGAAGGTACGTTAACCGTTGGACCCGGTTGTTACTGCAACCATTTTAACCCAGGTTGGTGGGTTAGAGCGGTAGGCATTGTTGGTGGCATTAGGCCAGCTTGGTAGTTTTATTGTCCAAACTCATGTATTTCTTCCTTGTAGGAAGGCCTGTGCTTAGCAATGAGCTGTATATAGGTTGGTGATGACGATGATATTGAAAAAACTGGTTTAGTAAATTTATAAAAATATATATATATATATATATATATATATATTTTATACCACTAAGGTGGCAATCAAGCATACGGCCCACCTGATGGTAAGCGGTTACCGTAGCCTATGGACGCTCGCAACACCACTTGCGCGTTGCCGACCCTGTAAAAACTTTTTCAAACCCTTTTTGAAGAACCCCATGCTGTACTCGTTCGAGAAAACCTCTGCAGGGAGGTCATTCCACAATCTGAGCGTACGCGGGAGAAAGTTTCTATGAAACCGCACAGTACGAGACCATTTTAGTTCCAACGTGTGAGGATGAATTCCCTGCCGATGGCGAGCGGTGCGATGGTAGAAAGAGGCAGTGGGCATCATGTCAAATAATTCCTCAGAACACACTCCGTTATACAACCGGTAGAACACACATAAGGAAGCATAATCTCTCCTTAGGCTTAAGGGTTCAATACCGCTTGTGAGTTCGGGATCGTCGACGATTCTCATAGCGCGTCTTTGAACTGCGTCAAACGGTCCAAGCTGGTATCTAGGTGCTCCCGCCCATAGGTGGCAGCAGTATTCCATATGGGGCCTGACTTGAGACTTATACAGTAACAGTCTTTGCCCCGAAGAGAAGTACCGCCGCGCTTTATTGAGCACACCAAGTTTCTTGGATGCCAGCTTGACTTTATCTTCTAAATGTCCGCGGAACTGCACGTCACTAGAAATATCGACACCAAGGATCCCGATACTCTTAGAGATGGAAAGGGGTGTGTCAAGAAATTGTGGAGACACAGCGAATGGGGTTTTTTTAGCGGTAAACGCGCAGACTTGTGTCTTCGTCGGGTTAAATTGGACTAAGTTTAGTCGTCCTCAATCGGAGACTCTGACTAGAGAACTCTCGATTTCAGACACAAGTCGACCGCGACTTTCCTCCACAGTAGACCGAGGGGTATTAGCACGACTCGTATAGTAAGCGTCACCAGTACTGTCATCCGCATAACAATGAAGTCCGTCAATAGACAGCATATCATTGACATGCAGCAAGAACAGCGTTGGAGACAGCACCGAGCCTTGCGGGACGCCAGCGTTAATGTCCATGCTATCCGAGCAACTGCCATCAACGACGGCTCTAATGCATCTGCCGGACAAAAAGCTAGCGACCCATTTGCAGAGCCCCTCAGGTAGCCCGTAAGTTGATAACTTCGAAAGAAGACCCCTGTGCCAGACCCGATCGAACGCCTTTGCTACATCTAGGCTAACAGCCAATGCCTCACCTTGACTCTCAATGGCAAGAGCCCAGCGGTGTGTTAGGTACGTAGAAGATCACCCGTCGAGCGATTATGTCTAAAGCCGTATTGGCGGTCGCTGATTAGGTCGTGATCTTCTAGGTACCTGAGGAGTTGCGTATTTATGACGCGCTCCATCACCTTTGAGAGAAGGGAGGTTATAGCGATTGGCCTGTAATTCGATGGATCTGATCTGTCGCCCTTCTTGGGCACGGGATGCACATGGGCAGTCTTCCACGAAGACGGAACTTGCCTGGTGGAGTACGAAAGCGCGAAAAGGCGCGTCAGAATAGGACACAACTCAGGAGCACACTGCTTCAGTACCACTGCCGGTATACCGTCTGGCCCGCTCGACTTATGAATATCCAGAGATAACAACTCACGCCGTACCTCCCGTTGCGTAATCGAGATCTCAGGCATAGAGTTGCCGCACCAGGGTATGGTAGGTGGTACAGCACCTCCGTCATTCAAAGTCGAGTTCGAGGCAAAAAGAACACCCAGTAAATCGGCTTTTTCTTTAGCGCTGTGGGCCAAGTTTCCGTCAGGCTTACGGAGTGGTGGCAAGGACGACCTACAAAAGTTTCCTTCGGCAGCTTTGGCGAGTGACCAGAAAGCACGACTCCCAGAAGGGTATCTTGCAAGCCGATCGCCAATTCTGCCGACAAAATCGAATTTCGCTCTGGCAATCACTCTTTTACAGAACCTGGAAGCAGCATTTAACTTCCGCTTCACGTCAGAGATGTTTGGATCCTGATTGACTCGAGCCGTGGTCCAAGCCTGAAACGCAGCTTGCTTGCTAATGCGAGCTTCCCTGCATGGCCGATTAAACCACGGCCGTCTCTTTACCCCTGCGGCCACTAGCGTGTTAGGAATGTAACATTCCATACCCGCCAGTATAGTCTCGGTGACTGCTGCTGCACAGGTATCAGGATTATCTGACGCGAAGCAGAGCTGCTTCCACGGGTACGATGCGTAAAATTCACGCAACCCATCCCAGTCTGCTGACTTGTAATGCCACACGCGACGCCACCCAGCGGGCCGGGGTGCATCGGGCCGCGCGTTGCGCACTTGGGTCCGGACGAGGCAGTGGTCCGATGAGCCTAAAGGCGCATCCACTGAGATGGTATATCCGTCCGGACGCGTAGTCAGCAGAAGGTCCAGTAAAGAGCTCGTATGGTTCTCGATATCTGGTATTCTTGTAGGAGAATGAACCAGTTGCGAGAATCCATAGGCCAGGGCGTATTCGTGAACAGACCTTCCCGCATAGTCAGTGGACCGAGAACTGAGCCACTCGACATGGTGGGCATTAAAGTCTCCCAATATCACTAACTCTGCAGAAGGATGCTGCTCGAGAACTTTGTCGGTCGTCGATTGCAGGTGTTCAAAGAGTCGAGTCGTGTCCGAATCACCACTATGGGACCTGTAAAGGCACGCGTAGATGCGGGTGTGGCCGCCGTGATCAACACGAACCCACAGAATCGACAGGTCCCTGTCTTCAAGGCCGTGAAGACGGCGACAGCAAATATCCTCCCGGACATACATGCACACCCCGGCACGACGCACAAAATTGTGCTCGAGCTTGTACCCGGGGTAGAGTAGGTATGATGAGTCGGCCGGGCAGGATATTTGAGTTTCCGTAAGAAAAAGTAGGGTCGGCTGCGCAGTCTCTAGATGCGTTGATGTTACTGTGAAGTCCCCTGATGTTGCAAAAATCCACTCCTAGCGTGGAAAAGGAAGCCGCTGACAAACCATTTCTATTATTCTTTTTTCGGGCCATTATTGTGGGTTGAAAAGGGTTTTTTTTTTAAAAGGAATCTCCGTATTGGCAGCAAATTGGACAAAATTGCGGCTAGAACCCGTCAAAGTACATCGCAGGGATTGCAGCGTGCTGGCACGGCGGGCGGAAGGGCCCCCAGTCCCCCCCCTGTGGCAGTAGCCGGGTCCACTCCGGTCTCCTCCTCCGGCACGACAACTACCACAGGGATTTTGCACAAACTGGCGGTTCAGCCTCCCAGGGTGGAGATTAAGTAATCCCTGGGTTCGGGAACCCGTTTAGCCTGCGGGCGGCCAGCGGACAGCCGTTTCACTGGGTCTCCCTGACCGCCATGCCAACGCGATGCACCCACACGAGTAAATGTCGGTGTTTAAGACACCACAGGTCTACCCGCTGCCAATACGGCGACTCCTTGAGGAGCTCTGGCAACCTTACTCACCGCAGGAACACGACACTACAAAAGCAGCGTCATTTGGCTGCGAACTTCTGTAAGGTGGAGGTATTACACCAGTCGGGCTGCTCCAGTTCGAGCGAATTAACGCTATACCCTACCTCTCTTAAAAAAAAACAGTATAAATATAAATTTATACTGTTAATAGTGAAAACAGATTTGATTTTGGCCAAAACATACCAGAGATATAATTAAAATTTGAATTAGAAATTTCAGTATGCCTGTCTCTTTCTAAAACAACTGGCTGGCTCCGCCAAGTACCTTCTCGATGCCCTGGACAGATTGCAGCGTCGTGCTGTCCGTATCATTGGCGATGTAGAGGTCACCAACAACCTTGAGCCTCTGCAATTGCGTCGAGACATTGCGTCGCTTAGCGCCTTCTATCGGCTATATCACGGAGAGTGTTCTGAAGAGCTATTTGACCTTATCCCACCTTCCCCCTTCCTACTCAGGAGCACGCGTGCCGGTCTTCGGAGTCATCAATTCACTGTCTCCACCTCAACATCACGTACAAAGAAATTTAGTAGCTCTTTTCTTTGTCGAACTTCCAGAACTTGGAATTCTTTGCCAGCACATGTGTTCCCTCCTTCCTATAACATGGGGTCCTTCAAAAGAGGCGTGAAAAAGCACCTTTCGGGCCGGCAAGGTGGAGGCAGCTAGAGTAGTGTCTGAACTGCACTAGCTGTCTTCGCATATGGACTCTTCTTACCGCTTCACATCAGGTGGTGTTGAGTCATTTGTCGTGCTTTGTATAAAAAAAAAAAAAAAAAAAACAACTCAATACGTATGGCGGGTGTGTAATGTGAAGTCAACGTTTAGACAAGGAGATCCGACATGGATCTCCTTGTCTAACACGAAACTTTATGTGGTTGTAAGTCTGGTATGAATCAATATTTTTATAAAATTATTTCAGTTTTGTAAATTGTAACTGTGAGAATTAATTTTAAAACCTTAAAAAATTTATGTATATTCCCCATTTAAGTTTTATTTTATTTTTCTATGTAATCTTACATTATCGACATCTAGCGGCAAGCTTCATAATCAAACGCAAGTACTTATGCAAACGAGTATTATTATCCCAAATGCCGCCTTTGCCCCGTAGTCATTTTATAACTCCAGGACCATCGCTCAATCGTCGAAAATAGGACTCGAAGTAAATGAAGGGGTTCTTAATTCACTAAAATTGTAATTATTTGCCTTTGAGATGCCATAAAAAAGTTAATTTTACTTAATGTAGGCATTGTAATGTGCGGGCACATTAATGTGATTGGCATCAAGATTGCCTACACTTTTTGATGTTTAAAGACGATTCCACTTCAGACGTAATTAAAGTTTAATACTAAATAAAAGCGACATTACTTTATTTTATACAGTATCTTTGCCGCGGCTTGGTCCGTTGCTACTTGGAAGTTTTATAATTACGATTTAAAAAAAATAGGTCTAAGATAAATAATAATGTAAGCTCAAAATGGTTCAATCAACGAATTATATCAGGTACGATGATCTCAAATCAAGTGATTTGATAGCCGTAATATGGGTGTACACGGCATAATACGGCAATTACGTATGCACCTACTTGACACATGTATTTCGATAAGTAAAACAAAGTTATAGATCTAATTTTCTAGCGCATTCGTTAGCCCATAGAGAATGGTCAATACCTTCCCGGCAGCATTCCTCGATAATTAAATACAAAGAAATTCTTATTAATCTTACCTTGTTGACTATGTGCTTGAGAAATGTTATATTTGGATTCGATATAGACCAATTTAAGCATCCATAAAGTAAACAATACTTTTGTAGCACGATTTTGATTGTATAATAAACGCGCGGGAGCGTGTATCACTGTCGTCGTATAACTGCGGTACAGTCACGACGAACAATAACATGTACCCACTTCTCGCTGGTCGTGACTCTTAATGTAAACGGAATAAGTGTCACGAACAGCGAGAAGTGTGTACATATTATTGCTCGTAACTGTACACTTGAGACTGTTATCCTCCCAGGGGGCCTAGACAAGATGCCATTTGACAATCGCTACCGCTATCGCTAAATGGAAAATGTATGGGATTTGACATTTAAGATAGAAACTCAATTGAGGGCTTATGCCAAATCCCATACATTTTCTTCTTAACGATAGCGATAGCGATAGCGATTATCGAAAGGCATCTTGTCTAGGCCCTTAGACCAGGTATGCCGACCCTGGCAAGCGTGATGCGGCTATTTTGTATGAAGACAGAATACTTACTGCTTGTTTTATTATTCTGTGGCTGGGCGGAGCGAAGCGGTGTGGAGCATTGTGACAGCGGCGTGTATAATATACTTATATGATTTTTATTTTCAACATTCCACTAGCTAGGTGGTAGGCCCGTATGTAGGGTCGCCTGAGTAGGTAAGTACCACTGCCTTTCTTATTTCAGCCCTGAAACAGTTCGCTGTACTTTGGATTGAAGGGAAAGGTAGCCAGTGTAATTACTGGGCATGGAAGGCATTTTAAGGAATCTTAGGCCTCAGGATGACAACGCACCTGCAATACCAAATGGTTTATTCCTTGTTGTCTCTAGGCGGCGGTAACCGCTTACCACCAGGTGGGCCGTCAGCTTGTTTGTCATCTAGATGTATAAAAAAATCTAGCTTTTTAATTATCATCTCAATATTCAGTGAAAAAATTTTATCAATCTACCTTCATTTAAATGTTTTAAGCATTTCGTAATTTTTGTAAACGAGTTTTTAAATCCGTTGAACTGCACAACGTGAATTTTATTTATTAGTAGGTAATATTATTTATATATAAAACTTTTTTATAAAACATTCTAATAATATCACTTTAGTACCTACCTAAGTACTGCAATAAATTGCTATTAGACACGACAGAATATGTGTAAGGAAGTAAGGAAGGACTACGAAGGCAGCCTTTAACACGAACGGAATAAGGGCGGTATCAAACTTACGCTTGATGTACCTATACCTACTGCCGACTGTACCGTCTATCACAAGTCAAATAAACAACTTGACAAATGAGATACAATTTCATTACCGTCGCCTTATCTTCTTTGGCTGTTGGTCACTCGTTTTTAAATGTAGCAATTTTGATTACTGCCTGTAATTAAAATGTCTTAAGAATTCTAAGACTGAATCTTTAACTGGCAACCAATTCATTGTCATTTCAATACCACAGTAAAAGTTTTTAACTCACACTTACACGGAGTTGTATCACGTTCGATTCGTAAACGCCGACCCAGCTTAAGCCTACAAATGCTGACGCAAACAAAACAAAACAGTATCACTGGCGAACACCAACTTCTAATTAAAATGATTAACTTAATGGTCTTAGTCATTAGCGATTTTAATTCTGAATCGTTTTTTTCTCTCGCCCGCTGAAATTATAACTCGGCTACCATTTTACGATTGAGTCCACGGTTTTTTTTAACTTTTACGAGCGATCGTATTGCATTAATTTCACTATTGTTGTATGCTTAGTAATATAGGGGCCGTTGGCTTTACAGAAATGTGTTTCCAATTTAAAATTTATATTTGCTTGCATTTTGATATCGTATTCATTTATATAATATATTAAGTATATTTATTACTCTACACGTACGGTTTCCTTTTCTGCCAGTAATTAACCATGAAAGATAAAATAACCTAAATAGCAACATTAGCTTTAGTTAACAGAATTTTAAATAGTGACTATTCTGATCGAGACACTTGAATAATAACCATTGTAGATGAAATTTACAAGAAATCATGCTGAGTTATGTCTGCTCTTTGTAAGTTAAGGATCTCTCAACGTTACGATGAATAGGGATGAACAGTTTTTATTTTTAAGTTACGTTACATTGATAACTAATGAATTTTGAACTAATTATTATTAGTATACCTACCAATATATAGACAGGTACATAAATTCCATGAATATCACAATCATCATCACTAGCCTATATACGTCCCACTCTGGGCACAGGTTTTCTTGCATGGGAGAAATACATGAGGAGGTTGGGCCATAGAACCACCACGCTGGCCCAAATGCGGGTTGGTGAGTTAAAGCGGTTGCAGTAACAACCGGGGCCAACGGCTTAACGTGTCTTTCCGAAGTACAGAGAAGCTCGAGATTAAAAAGGACATGGCTAATTTCTGCCTAGGTAACTTTCCAGCATTTACAAGAACACCACTAAGGTATCAAATTATAAAAATAAAATAATGAATTATCGTATATTTATTAATCCTGTAGAACTTCACAGTTTTTTAACTTAAATTAATAGTCCTTAGTGCAAACTTCCGGTTATACTTTTACATTTGACGTTCCTTACCACATAGACGACTTAAAAATACAATCACTTTTGCAAAACACTAAATACATAATAATATAACAAAATAAGAATAGGTACTGTTATAAAAACTCTGTCTGACTATTCAATTATTGATAAATATTTTATTTTTAAAAATCATTTAAACTTATTTAACTGATAAGTGACATTAGCAGTTAGCGGTCATCACTGCAGTCTCAATGGATTTCTCAGTTTTTAAATATAATGATTTATTACTGTTTGTTTTAAAATTACTTAGATCAAGTGAAACAAGCGCGTTCATATTTTGGTGAACATGTTACGAAAAATGGCATTTATAATAATCGAAGTGTCGAACATTTATTTTAATAGCAAAGTATAATATTGTACATTTTTAACCGACTTCAAAAAAAGAAGGAGGTTATCAATTTGTCTGTATGTTTTTTTTATGTTTGTTACCTCAGAACTTTTGACTGGGTGAACCCATATTGATGATTCTTTTTTTGTTCGATGCGGAATATTTCCCATTTGGTCCCATAAAAAATTTTTGGAAATCCATAAGGTAGTTTGGTTTTTAAATCAAAAAATCTGTAAAAATTAAGTCGTCTAGATATGCGAAGTGGCGGATATTTGCTTTCCTATGAATTTTTAGTGAAATGATGCGATATTAGAAAACAATATAAGCTCACGGTCACCCATCTAGCTTTGACCTTCAAAAGTTATCAGTAAAAATTGTAAAAAAAAAATTTAAACAAAAAATAAAAACGACTCCAAAAAAACTGTAAGGGATAAAATTTTGGTTTGGATTTGGAGTCGGTTTTATTTTTTGTTTAAATGTTTGCTTGATGGTTTTGATCATCATGCGTTTTAATAAAAACATACCGACCGAATTGAGAACCTTCTCGTTTTTAAAGTCGGTTAAAACGGTTTTCGTTTGCTATGCCTGTCTGTGAAGTTCTTTGGCATTTTTATTTTAATCTGTAAGTGTTCAGCAAAATAAAACGATACTAAATATTAGTGTAAATGGAAATTGATACCTAGGCAAAGTCACTATGGAATCTTGGCCATGTCTTATTTACGATTGACCCATCCCAGGATCGACCATGGCGAAAGTTGTTTAGTTTTCGTAATCGAAACCAGAGCGATCAAAACACTACGCCTCCGAGCTACTTAACAAAAATATGTTCCATAATAATTATTACAAATAAAACTAATAACATATCAACTGATAATAAATAGGTAAATTAGTTACCGTTATTAATTATTTATTACTGACCGCAGACCCCACAAAATGTTTTAAACTATTATTTCCTAATTCACGTAATATTATCAGTGTACGTCACAAAATGAGCTATTAATTTGTACATAATTAACCCTATGCTATTGCGTTGTAAACACCTAATGAGTTGAGCGACAAACAATAAAAAATCGCTTTAGGGCGATACTTCGAAACATTGTTTCGGCCGAGGCAAAGAGAGATAGAGAGATATGTCTTCTCAGCGCGAAGAAAAAGACAGCAACAGCGCTCGCGCGTGTAGCGTAGCGAAAAGACACATTTTTATGCCCATAAAAAGTAACTATGCTGATTAGTTCGATACGAAAATGTATGGAGAGAAAATTTATATTAAACCTTGCTTCTGGTTCGAGACGTATCTAGATAAAGATTAAAGAAATATGAATGTATTTCCAGATTCATCGGTCCAGATTCATCGGTCTTTTTTATTTTTTCGAATTTCTTCGAAGTAGTGCCTTAAACAGACTATGTATATGAGTTTTCTGCAAACAATGCAAGCACCTGAGAGTTATACCAAAACAGATTAATGAGGGCCTTACTATAACCGCTGTAAAGGTGTTTTATCACCTGCCCATGTTTAAAATGAAAATGTCATCCGTAAAAAATTAAAACCAACTCCAAAAATATATTTCTAGGGGATGAGTACCTACTTAAATTTAATTATTTTATCCTTTTCGGTTTTTAGAAGTCGATTTTAATTTTTGTACAATTTTTTTTTCACAATTATTAGTGATATCTTTCTAAGTTCAAAGTTAGATGGGTGACCATCAAATTATATTGTTTCCTTCTATCGTATCGTTTCACTAAAAAGTCATAGGAAAGCAAAAATTCACAACTTCGCATAAGTAGACGACTTAATGATTTCAGATTTTTTTTATTTAAAACCATACTAACCAACTGATTTTGAAAAAAAATTCATGGGACCAAATGGCAGCTATTGCGCATCGAACAAAAAAAGAATCACGTAAATCGGATTAGTAATCTTGGCGTAATCGGTGTACATACAAAGAAAAAAAATACGTAGACGACTTACTCATTTCAGTTTTCTTTATTTATAAAAACCAAACTACCGAACTGATTTTAAAAAAAAAGTGGGACCAAATGACAGCTATTCCGCATCGAAGAAAGAAAGAATCACGTAAATCGGATCAGTAATCTCGGTGTAATCGGTGTACATACATAGAAAAAAAAACATACCGGCCGAATTGAGAACCTCCTCGTTTTGAAGTCGGTTAAAAACGTGAAAACCACTGCTCATCTACACAAAGTTTTAGACTACATATTTAGAGCCTTATAGAGTAATGCTCGTTTTCGCTAACATTTGCTTAGCGTTAGGAGTCTCTTAGCGATTTTTATCTCAGTCTATCTAAAGGAGTTAGAAAGAGACAAAAGTCGTGAAGAGTCACCTAAGCATAGGGAATCGTTAGTAAAAACGGACATATTATGGTTTTCGACACCGATATTTTTTTTAAAGCAAAGACCAGTAAAGCAAACAAAATGCAAGTGGCCAGCAATGAAAAATATTAACTAATTTTTTTTTTCCTTTTTACACGTACACTATATACAATAAGCTAGTTACACAAAGAAAACACTAATGAAACTAATACACTGATAATATTTGCACCAATTATAGTTACACATTGCACAACGACATTACATCGGTACTATATTGTTAAGACTTTAAATTGAATTATCAAATTACATGAAAAATAATCTATTCTATAGTGTCAAAAAATAGTATATAGTGCTTTCAGTGGTGTATGTTGGCAACCCAACAAATCATCATCATCACCAGACTTTTCACGTCCCACTGCTGGGCACAGCACAGGACTTTCTACATGGGAGAAACACGTGGTGGGAGAAGCACCACTATTCTGCCCTAATGCGGGTTAGTGGGTTAAGGCGGCTGCTGTAACAACCTCGTAACGACTATAACACGTTGCTCCAACAGCTTAGCATGCCTTCCATAGCACGAAGGATCTCGATATTACAAATTTTGAGTGACCCAACCGGGAGCGACCATGGTGAAAGTGGCTTAATTTTTGTAATCAAAACCAGAGCTCTCAAATTCTAACGAGCCTCCCCAACCCAAAAAATAATTTAAGTATTTTTTATGCTAGCCACTGAAGACCTAGTGTCAGCTTTCTTGATTGCCATACGCATGTATTGTACCTACGTGCTTCAATTGTTGTAATATTTATTAAATTATTTCGCATCTCAGTAAGCTAATCTTGAATAAATCAGTGCGAAACCAAGCCATCCTTGATTGAGTTGCCTACAGATTGGCCCTTCGAGCCGCATATGACCTCGCGACCTATGAAAGCAGATTTTCAAGCTTCAAACTTAAGTTTTATTGTTAAATTTTTTAAATTTTAAACTGTCAAACCGCAGCTTCTAGACAAAATTGATTTTCAACCGTCATAAACCCCCGGGACTCTCACTGCCGTTGAACCAAGAAAATCATATGCAAGTTCAATACAGACATAGGAACTAATGTCGATACTTATGAAATATAAACTTTGATCTTTAGATGCAAAGAACTATGACTATTTATAATTATGACAATGTTTTATAAGTGTATGACATTCCAACACAATATCACATCTGTCAGAACCACCCCGCTGCTTACTCTAGAATGGTCTCGAGACGTAATGACGCATGACGTGTTTCTAATTAAGCTATACAGTTTATATTCTATACTAATTAAACTGGTTAGCGTCAAGAATATTAACTTTATTACACGTGTTTCACGTGTTTTAGTTGAAGTTTTTATTGATTTCAAACTTGATGACCCTCTTATTGGTCAAGATATTAATAGAGTAAAACTATACGTACCACACCTTAAATCATTCAGTTCACATTCAGACCACCTACGGTCCGGGGTTCAATTCCCGTGGGGCAGCAATTTTCTTCTCGGCTTGGTTGTTGTTAGGGCTTTTCTAACGTCGCCTAGCTAGCTACCATCATCTTACTTAAGTCTGCTGCCATCATAATAATGTTAACTGCATAAATGTGTTCCACCAGTCGGAGATAAGATAGTTAGTTCAGAGGAACTAGCTATGGTTGAGGAATCTGAGTGTAGCTCGCTTCGCTATCATCACCATAATTTTTAATATTAATATTAACAATAAAATAGCCTTATAATCAATTTCACAACACCGGCGCTTCTAGACGCTGGTAAAACACAATATAACATTTATCTATAAATAATTAATCCTTTACAAAAACAATTTTAATCCAAATAAACACTTCATTAATTTCTTAATCAAATCTTAACATACATAGTTATAAATTTTATTATTGATTGTTTTTAAAAGATGCCATTCATGAAAACCATCGTTGGATGTGTGTTAAACTACCAAGCCATATAAGTGTTTAGGCTCGAATATTCCGCAAACCTACCATTAATCGGATTTCGAAGATTCGGTGAAAAATGAAACATATTTCGTGGCGTGAATGTTTATTAAGAAATTGTATTTCGTATCAAAATTGAAATAAACTTCACGGCTTAGCGTTTCATGTTTCGCAAGACTTTGGAGAAGCAAGTAGCGGAAAAGTTAGCAATGCAGGTCGCCAATACCATTATGATCATAAAACTAAAAAATCAAAATTTATTAATACTTCATACAAAGTAGTTGTTTATAGGTTTCCTCATATTAATGCCCTGATTATTGGACAATGGCCCGCAAACAATCCTGACTATTAAATGTAGAGGGATACAGCTACTCATGTAGACCGTTTAATTCTGCTCCACAAATTGACGGTATAATCAAGTCGGCTAGGAGTGGACACTTCCGAGTGCCTCTAATGAAACTATTTGGTAGTAATTTATTTTTGGATCTGTCGTTGATAACTGATATTATTAAATTGAAAGGAAGCGAAGCGTTTGTCGTAAAATATCGTCAGCTCAACATCGGTATTGTTTATGACGTCAAGTTGTCATTTTGAAAGCGAGATGGCATTCATCACACGTCAAGACGATAATGGACAAAAAACAGAATGTTTTTTCCACAAGTTATTTATTTATTCGGAAGACCAACAGCCTATAATAACAATTTAAGCATCTTAAAATAAACAAAAAAAAAGCCAATTATAGGTCCTCACAAGTGGCAACATATTGTAGGAGGGGGGCGATGATGCATGAAGTATAATTACGCCAATAAATGTAAAAGGTTTATTAATAATATTTACAACCGATCGCCTCACTACATGAATCAGAAGGATAGAAGATATAATATTTACAAGGCACGGAAAAACAAAAGATAACTAAGTACTAATATGTTACACGCAACGAAAAACAGTCCAAAAATAATTCAATCAAAATATAACAGCCAAACTGTAACCATGGCAACCAGAAGGGAAGACAAGAAGTCTGTCGTCGGCCGTGCTCGCTAACTCCATGGTGCCATAGAGGCCTACACTATGAAGGCGGGATCGCGGATGAAAATGGAAAATGAAATTTAATGAAATACATGTGTGGACAGGGCCCCCACATCATTAAGTAAGTATTACCCACTATAACAAACTATGCACATGCATACACACTCAATCAGCGTATTAAAAATCTCTTAAATAGGTTCAAATAAGTTTTCGCTCATAAGACGCTTCTCCGACACACAAATGGTATTAAACAAAATCCATGTCCAGCGTTCTGGACACTGTATTGAATCTGTTAGCCGCGCGCCAAAGATATGTATTCTGCCTATATTTCGAAATTATGCCAATACCTATCTATTTCCAAATGCTAATGTGATAAACAATATCGATGTTCATACCAATGCAGGCGGTAGTTCCGCGATATGTTCAATCAAAAAACTTGTATTCTCGTGCTCCTCCGTGCTTCGGAAGGCACGTTAAGTTGTTGGTCCCGGTTGTAAATGTAACCGCTATATACCACCAACTGGTATCAGGCCAGCATGGTGGTGTTATGGTCCAAACTTCCTCATGTGTTTCTCCCATATAGGAAGCCCTTAGCCCAGCTGTGGGTCGTGTTGATAGATTTCAATTCACATTTGCTCTCGGAGGTTTCTCCAATGATAAGAGTAAGGATGATAAGGTGATTCCGAACGCAGAATACTATCCAGGCCGTGTACGTCATGATAGAAAATGATAGATAGAATTTATTTAAAGATATTTCTTTTTTCTTCTTTTATTTTCTATATTCTTTTTTTTATATTTCTTAATGATAGCCGATAATATCTTTCTGCTGTATGAGAGGGAGGCCTGACACTGAGTATGGGCTCTTTATCCATTTATATCATGATGAAAACTCGCCGCAAGTTGTTGAGACCCCCCCCCCCCCTATCCCACCCCTTAGATCTAGAGATCCGGGGTACAATTCCCGTGGGAGCAAAAATTTTCTGCTTAGTTTGGCTAGCTACAACCGTCATCCTTCTTAGCAATAATGGTAACAGCATTGTTGTGTTCCGACAGTTGGAGGTAAGATAGCCAGTTCCTCTGTGGTTGAGGAATCCGTGTAGCTCGCTTGCATCTTCGGCCTTATTATCACTCACCATCAGGTGAGATGAAGGTAACCCCATTCATAATAAAAGAAACATACCAGATACAAAGAGTTTTTAATTGCCATATGATACCGGGAGTCTTACACGGCTTTGCTAATTAAGAAGGAATATATTTATATATACGATATAAGTTCAATTTTCCATAAAAATGAAGAAAAATACATTATATAAAATAGTACTATTATTATAACAAGTCTCTCTCATGCTTACTGAATCTTCTCTCATTTAAGTCATAATGTTTAATTATTACTTTATCGAAATGATTTCACTTGTGTGGCCGCTTGAGCCGCGCCGGGAGAGTAGGGTTGCCTCTTTTGATTTGGTTATTGAAATTGCAAGGCTATTTAAAATAAAAAATGAAAGCCAAGCCAGTTAAAACTGAACCGCTTTTTCCCCTAAAGTAAACAATATCATATCATCACAAATGTTTTATTAAGACCAGCTATTGCATTTTGGCACAGTATCTCGACTTACATAAGAAGTTGGATATTAGACAACATTTTTTATTTCTAGCTGACCCGGCAAACTTCGTACCGCCTAACAGTCAATTCATTAATTATTTTTTTTAATACTTATTTTTCTGTTCGGGACACCGGGTCAGCTAGTAAGATAAAAAAAAAAGATCGGAAGGAAGAGAGATTTTTCTAGTTTTATTATATTTTATTTACTAAGAAAAAAGAAAGTTAATAAGTCTACAATTACATTATGTCAAAAAATAAAAATTATGTATAAATATTGACAAATATTGACATTAATATTTATGCGATACTAACGTCACTCAATTGTTTTGCCTTCCCGGAACCCCTCCACTAACACATAAACTTTGTGGTATGGTATTAAAGTTCAAATTGACTTTTAAGTATTATTACGAATCTTTTGTATGGGAGTATAGAAAAGTGTTGTTTTAAGACTTTTTCAGGCAATTTTTTAAATTTTTCTCTCCGTAAGAACCATTCTCGTACTTCAAGGGACATTATAAAAAGAATTAGCGAAATCGGTTCAGCTGCTCTCGAGATTTGCGCTTAGCAACACATTCATTTCGCGATTCATTTTCATATTAAAGATTTAGATAGCATATACATAGGTACATAATTTTCACTTTTATTAGTGGTTAACATAAAGTTAAACTTTGTGAACTTCATAACAATACCAGTAAATGAGATATGATAACGATGATGATGAAGTTTATTGAGAGTTCTATAAAACGTTTTTTTTTAAATGAATTCCATTCCATGTAAGGTAAACATATTCACAGCTATATAACCTTGTAACTGTTTAAACGTGTAACTACATCTTCATAAAGTACCTATGTAACTTTATTTTCTTACTACGACTAACGGTGTTTTTATCGAACTAGATTTACCTGCTGGCTGGTGCTGGATTATGATTGGCGTGGAAATCGTTAGGGGAGGCCTTTTTCTAGCAGTGGACGTCTTTCAGCTAAAGTGATATGATGGTGCAACAATGATTAAAAGAAACTTATTGACAGTCTATTTTTAATTACGTTTATTTACTTGATTGGCAACCCTAACGTAGCTCGGGGCCATACGTGCCGAGTAAAACGAATGCTTAATTATATGATTTAAAAGAAATTATTCTTAACCTTCATTTTGATTCCTTTCACAATTTACTCGAACACCACTGTATCCAGTAATTTGGAACAAAAGGTTATATTGTTATTATTATTATTTGCAATCAAATTAACAGAACTGGTAAATAAAAGAAGTATGCATTTTAAGTATTAGTTACAGATTTAGAATATCATTTCGAACAAATTAAGTTTCATTTATTAAACTTCGAAATCAGCAATATAAATTAGACTCTAGATCTCATATGTATGCATATTTTTTGTTTATTTACGATTCAGACTCAAACACGTAATTGTTTTCATATAATGCATTAAAGTAATCATCTTAGTAATTTTATACGTAAAATCAGAACGTTTTGGCGAAAACCAGGCGAAATTATGCACAGTTTAGGAGATTCATTTATCAACGTCACAGCAAAAATGCTATTACCATATAATCATAACCACATACACATTATACTAAGGCGATTTCGCGAGCAATCGTCTCTCCTAATAACGAACCAAATAAAGGGTTGTAAGCGCTTCGAATTTTAATGAAATATTTGATTTATACCCGCCAACAGCATCAGGTAGCTTATTATAAGAATGTATCATTAAACATTACCTATATAATTAAAGGCTGCCTTCGCCTCGAGCCACCCCAATTTGAGAGCTTCACCGCATTATAATTTTAATAAAATTGCCCGCTCACCAATAAAACATGAGGAAAAAATGTACAAAATTATAACACATCTGATTGATGTATTATTTGGTAATTTATTGGTTGTAATTACATCGTGTAATAATGTAAGATAATGCCGGTGTGCTGGGACGATTTATTAGTATTTATTAAAGTATGAATTATTGTATAATTACTGGGATGGGAGCTCCCAAACTAAACAGAGCGGTTGTTTTAGGGTTGAATTTATGGGCAGTTCTCAGAGATCTAATCGTCCGCCCGACGTTCTACCGAACGCCCGTCTTCATAATACAACCGCTTACCTGAATCACTTATAAAGGTTCTATTAATAACTTCCATTACATTATTTTGCCACCAAAAAGATGACAAGTTAATAAAACCATTATTTTTTTACACATGAGCTTCTTGTTATGAAATTGAGAGATAAATATCACTCGTTAAGATTAACAGTAATAATATTAAGTGATTGTTATCGGGTTCAATCCCCGTCCAAGGACGTGAAATTTTTCTAAATTACATATTTCATTTCTAATAATGTTAAAATAAAATTAAGAATATGTAATGTTAAGCTAAACACTGAAGAAATACATAAATAAAGCAGAGAGTCAGGATACATAATTATAAAGTTTTATAATATTAGTATAATCTGGATTTTTTTATAGATTCATTTTAAGAAAATGATGTAATGACAATTTAAGTTAAAATAAAATATTTCACTTTAAACCACAAACTGGATACAACGTTTATTCTACTCATGTTAGAGAACATTCTGCTCGTAAGATATGTTTCTTTCATTCATATTAAAATTATGCTCTAATATTATATTCAGAATATATTCTCTAAAAATGGTGTCTGCTCAAATCGTTTCCGACAATCGATATATTTAGACGGTGGATTAGATAAATCGCTACCACGTGGTCGCTCCACCATCTCGATCGATCACTAGCTTATTGAATAAACAATCCACATAATTCCGATCATAATGATTCGAATGTAAACAAATAAACATCAGCATTAATAGTTTTTATGGGCCCTATACACATAACGAAGATCGTCGGAGATAAAATATTTCACATATGCGGTACAGAAAGCTGTTATTATCTTTCATTATAATTTATGCATTGACGTTATAATTACTGAAAGCATCTGTTAGTAGGTTTTCCTAAGAGGCGAATGAGTTTTTTGTGTTTCGGTTGGTGTACTCCGAAAGATGAAGTGATTATTGCATAGTACATAGTTTAATTATTGAAATTATTATTAAAGCAAAAGCTAATATTTTTTTAATTTCACAATACTTTACAATATTACATTAGGTATACTTCAATCAAGATTATAAGTCAGAATTTAGTGTTCTAACTGATTTGAAACTAGCATGCTATGCGAATATAATATTTTATTATGCCTGCTGTAAACACACATATGACAGTAGCTGGTAATACTAATTACTTGTCCGAAAAAAAATTAGAAATTGCAAAAAAAATTGCGATTCCATACAAACCGATCGTGTACGTTTTAATAAACAACTGCTTATTTCACCCATTTCTTTTGTTTTTCGACAAGTCGTCTTTAGGGTTACCAGCACTGCCATCTGGCTTCGTTTTCGAGAAATTTCCATTTACACCCTGCAAGATATTCTGCCATGAAGGGTCCCTTGAATGTATATTTTATCTTAAAACAATATAAAATTGAAAATTTTAAGTAACTCCCGGCCTTATTTAGCATCTATCTAACACCATCTCATTGGGACTATTCTTATGAACCCAAACACGCTATATCTGCTGTAAGTTTCTGAAGAATTAAGCATCCCGAAGACTTTTTGATGGTATAGAATCAGTAGAAGGTTAGTATGTGATGGGAATGTCACCGAAGTGACTGTACACCAACAAATCAATCGGATCTGTGAAAGTTAGTAAAACCCTTTTATCATGTACAAAATGAGCTGATAGTCATCAAACACCTGAACTTATCTTCATAATTAATTAATAACTAAGAACCATCCCAATCAGCTTTTAGCTTTCAAACAAAAAAAACATATTAAAACACATAGATACACAGACAAACACGTCAAACTATTAACACCCCTCCTTTTCGTCGGGGGCTAATAACTTAAAAAATACAAATGACATGTTCTGAAAATGAATGGGGGCTGGTATGTACTCAGCTACCCCCCAAGACAAAAGTTATATGAGAAGAAAGAATATATTTTTGAGAATATTATATTATTATGACAAAAAGTATAATTTTAAATGCAAAAATTGCATTCAAATAATATTATATAATAAATGCTAAAAAGCACGGCAAGTTGGCTTCTGCTCTTGTTTCTGACTAATAATAAGGATTTCAATTTATTTTTACTATATTTCATCACAGAAACTTGGATACAATGCTAAGATTTCTTGCACTTAAAAGTGCCGGGGTAACAAAATAAAAACGGGTATATTTAAGAGTCTCCGAGCATAAGCTTTCGTATAATAAACATCTTTATCGCGGGGAAGCTTTCAAATACCAATTTCGAACATTTTCTTTGCCTGCCAACTAAAATCGTTTCTTACGGATCCACAAGTCTCAAATGTAGGTATAAGTATTTTCCTTTCAATCGGTACCAGCCCACCTGCGCTCACACGGAATGGGAAATCTACTTGTTGTTTATCCTGTTCCAATTGGAGTTAAATGAAAGAGAAGCATTGAATTTCCATTTAGTTTTTGGCCATGCGCCTACTTATAGGCTTACAAGTAATGTAATTGACAACCGGCTGGTCCAGTGGTTTGTGCCCCTTGCTCTACTGGCTACTCGTTCAGGTCCCGGGGTCGAATCCCAGTAGGAGCAAACGTTTAATGAGAACGAGCATTTTGTTCACGAGTCATGGATGTTTATTTATACGTTTTTATAGTACATTTCTAATATTTACATACATTAGTATAACAATTACAAATGAAGAAAGAAAATGATAAAAAAATCATATGCTCCAGCCGGCTGAAATTTTCATCGTTTTTTTTCTTTACTTGTAATTGTTACAATAATATAAGCGCATAAAATCAAACATAAATGTGTTTTACATACATAATAATTATTATTATTATTATTTCCTTCGTTATCTAGTACCATTTATAGTATGAACATATTATTATTATTTAGTTTTAAAGGTACTTACCGGAGCCACTTGCAAATAGGAAGTCCCTGTGCAGGGAAGACGTCTTCAGGTAAGGGTAAAACAGCTTGCTGGCGTGCTGGGCACTTCGTCAATACTGCAACAAAATTGTTTATTTACATTGGTGTGTTGTGTACTGAACAGTATGAGGGGACTGTATTTTTGTGATGGTTCAGATTGACCTCAACACTATGAAAATATCCACGACCTCTATATGTAACTCTAGCCCGAATATTTTTAAATTTCGAATCGTAATCGTAACGTTCACGTGCGCTTAAAATTTCAAAAAAAAGCCAGTTATACTCGATACGATGGCAATTCGAAATTTAAAAATGTTTGTGCTAGGGGTACAGTTCAGTTTTACTTAGGCAATCGATACAATAAATTACGAAATAAATTCGCGAGCATAACGCTTGAATGCCGTAAAATAAGAGAACAATACACAGTACAACACGTTTCTATACTTTATATGTTTAAATCTATATTTTGCATGCAAGCCTACAACCACTGTAATATTTGTCCAATAAATAATTAGTAATTAAAATATAATAAAACTAGAAAAATTTCACGTTCTGAGGCAGGAATCGAACCCGCGACCTTTCGCAATCCGGGCAACTGCTCTGACCACTGAGTCACCCAAGACTTGAGATATCCCTGTTAAATTCTTTTAGTCTATCTGTATTTGCGTTTATGAGCTAACGTCCACCCTACAATGTCGAAATATTCTATTTCAACATCCGAAACGAGTATTTTTACAAATACCTACGATTCGGTTAAGTTGAGGCAGTGCTTTCAAATATTCTTAACATTTATAATAATGTTAAAATCAAAAATTAACAATAAATAATTGTCATCATAATATATATTATATTAAACAGTTGTGATTAATTTCGTTAATACGCCCATACATTTTAAGTTATACAGGAACGTGCTGCTCTTTAAACATACCATTTCTTTCGCAATATTTATTTATGAATAACATACTTCTTATTTATGGATTCAAAAAGTTGTCAACAACCCTATTCGTAGCATCTGCTGCGGAACTAGGGTTGTCAGCGTGTATTTCAGTATACAGCGCATGTTATAGCATATTACAGCGAGTCTTAATATGTGCTTCTCTATATTTAAATTATGTGAGACAAATCTCATTTAATATCAAGGTTTTCGTAAAATAAAAAAAAAACAAATTAAAATAGAGTAGTTCTATCGACACTTATCACTAGCTGTGCTAAAATGGTTTAACATAATTTTCTAAATAGTTAATATTATAATGTAGAAACTAGCTGACCCCGCAAACGTTGTTTTGCCATAACAAAAAAAAATATGTCAAAAAAAAAAAAAAACTTAGCAGCCGATTCTCAGACCTCTACTGAATATACATATAAATATCCTAGCTGTCCCGGCAAACGTTGCTTTACCTTTATGAAAAAAAAATTGACAGAAAAAAAATAGTAGCCGATTCTCAGACCTACTGAATATACATATAAAATTTCATGAAAATCGGTGAAGCCGTTTCGGAGAGGAGTAATGGTAACTAAAACTGTGAGTCAAGAATTTTATATATAAGATAATATAAACTAAATAAATATAGTTATTCTAACATTGAACAATATTTTCGTGAATATTTTGATGATTGTTGTTTAGTTATTCGATATTCAGTTACCTACAAACCATCGTTGCTTAAGATAGAGCACTCCTTTATTCAGATTGTTTGTAAGTTAACATTTAAAAAATTTTATATATAAGATAATATAAACTAAATAAATATAGTTATTCTAATATTGAACAATATTTTCATGAATATTTTGATGATTGTTGTTTAGTTATTCGATATTCAGTTACCTACAAACCATCGTTGCTTAAGATAGAGCACTCCTTTATTCAGATTGTTTGTAAGTTAACATTTAAAAAATTTTATATATAAGATAATATAAACTAAATAAATATAGTTATTCTAATATTGAACAATATTTTCATGAATATTTTGATGATTGTTGTTTAGTTATTCGATATTCAGTTACCTACAAACCATCGTTGCTCAAGATAGAGCACTCCTTTATTCAGATTGTTTGTAAGTTAACATTTAAAAAATTTAAATTACTAAAGCTATACCTAGTAAGATCCAACCATATATTCATCAATTAACTTATAAAAATCGATTATCTTCGTAAGTATATTTGTTAACTGACTTCAAATACAAGGCGGTTCTCAATTTGGTTCGTATTTTTTTTCTCTTATGCCGCAATTTCTGATCCGATTTACGTGATTTGTTTTAAAATCGTTGTTTGATTTTTTAATCATATTTTCAGATTTTTGTTTTCTGACGACTTTTTAGTGAAACGATACAATAGTAGGAAACAATATATACTAACGGCCAATCTAGCTTTGACCTGAAAAAGTTATCACTAAAAATTTGTAAAAATAATTCAAAATTTAAAAACAACTGAAATTTATGTAGGTACTAGTGTAGGTCCCCTAGGATTATTAATTAAATGTAATTATTTTATTCTTGCTAAAAAATTATATGCTCAAGATGGGAATCGAACCCGCGTCTCCTGGGGTCTGGCCAGACGCGATTACTACTACGCCACCGGAGCACTAGGGGTAACCTACTTATTTCTTCACAGCTTTCTACCCTTTTTAATCACATTTTAATGTTTTTTTTCATCGTTTTGTTTCTTTATTTGTATTTGTTGTTTTATCCTTTTAGTATTTTGAAGTAGGTTTTAATTTTTGTTAATATTTTTTTAGTAAGTTCCTTTTTTGCATAATTATGTTTACGCGGTATAATCATTAAATTCAAATTCAAAAACAGAACACCTTCAACTTTTCTAATCAATTTAAAACACGAAAAGTATGCATATATTATTATCGTTAACATACTCAGGTCGGGAACAAGCAAAAAAGGTCCCGCCCGCTTAGCAACCGTGCGGTTGTCTTCCCGCGTTCCACTTAGAAAGGCGTTCTGATTCCTGGGGGAGGGGGAGCTGCGCGATTTTTCACCCAAGACCACGTGTCGGTCACGTGCGTGGAAACTTTTCGGAGAAGTTTTCCCGACACACAAGACTCGGATTCTTTTTGTGAAATGCGCGCGCTTATGTGTTTTTTTTTGTTTCCCTTTGTTTGACCGTGTTTCTTTATGCGTAATCGAATAGAGGCATTTAATTTTCTTTCTAAATAGAATATTATGTGCCGTCTTTCATTTCAAGATCACAGTTACATTTTTACAGCTACAGAAAAATAAATAAGAATATTTTTTACATGTCGTTGTTCTTTGTCGTGTTTTAATGATTAGTCTTCGCTTTTTATCGCTATTTGTCTCAATGCACTCAATTGATAGCTAATAAATTACTAATAAAAACTAACATAACTTCGAATTCAACTGCCATAAAGACGTTGCTATATCGTTCGTTATTAATTACGATTTGTTCGTAAAAATGCTTAAGCATAATTTTCGCATGGTACATTATCCAGCTGTCTTTTTTACGTTACTTCGTCCATCGACACCATTTTTTTCGAATATTTTACAGCTCTAACTATCACATTTTATGCCCCTACCTCGACTTGTACCATGGACATTAAAAATTAAAATATATCGATTAGTTTCATATTTTGGAATGAACATTAATGTTGATTTGATACGAGCCGTGTCTAACACTCATAAAGTTTATAGACTATCGACATCATAGACAAGGAAATTATAATACCGAAATAGTAATAAAATGCCGCTTTCTCGAGACAATGCATCTATTCTCAGACGTTTTGCAATCAACAAATCAACTAAGCCGTGTCTAGAAAATTCTTAATTGAACTAATGAGAAGGCATTACAATTTTTATGGCGGCCATAATGATTACGATGCCTTAAAATAATAAAAGCAATTAGACAGTGATGGGCGTAGCGGAGGAGATGCGTTTGTCTCTCTCCCGCGCGATAGATTGCCCGTAAGCTGAGAACAATATGATTAGACGTAATTGTTTGAACGGTTATAAAAGTTGATGTCGGAGACGATACTCTGCTTGTCGTAAAACAGAAATGTTCCCTTCGGCGGGCTTAAGGCTTAATGTTAAAAAATAAAATGCTCGCGGAGGGTGTGTCGTAGTCAGACTGGACGTAATAACTTTTCGTTGAAGTAAAGTGAGATTCTTGAGTAATTTCACGATAAGGTATTTGTTTACTAGTTTGTAAAGTTGAACAAAAACCTTTCACGTATTAACATTTAAGTAGTTCTTTTCTATTCATCATTTAGCTATACACATTGTTTTGTCGCATTCCTTCCAATGACATTTCGAATTCAAACAAAAGAGATAAAACATTATTTTCCACAATAAATAAGGGCTATTAGTAAAGCTAGCAATTTGATATAATATAAAATTTTAAAAATCTAAGTAACCCCCGGCCTCATTAATCACTATCTAACACGTACCATCTTGTTATTCTTATAAGCCCAAACACGCTATAGCTGCTGTAAATTTCTGAAGATAGAGGCAACCCTCAAACTATTTGATGGTACAGGTTCAGTTCAAGTTCAGAATGTCTTGGAAATAACACTGAAGTTACAGTAAATCAAATTTCAAATCAATCGGATCTGTGAAAGTTAGTAAGACCTTTTTGTCAAGAGCTGATAGTCATGAAATGTCTGAACAGATCTTCATAAACTATAGCTAAGAACCATTTCGATCATGTCAGCTTTTAATCAAAAAAACCTAATTAAAATTAGTCGATTCGTTTAGGAGCTACGATGTCATAGACAGACACACAGATACACAGAAAGACACGTGAAACCTATATCACCCCTCTTTTTGCGTCGAGGGTTGATAACTTGAATAGCGTTAGATTAAAGCACCTCTCCTTTATTTCCATAATAATCCTAAAAACAACCCTTGAAAAATCGTATAATTCCATGACTACAGTCAAAATACTTGATTGCGTTAGTACAATCTGTATATTAATCTAAGCCACAGAATTTTAATGACTGGCTGCACAATTAAAATGACTGATTCATAGGCAACGCAGTTGGGATACAAATGACTCACTAGAATATTTCTAATTAGGTACAATGGGCAAAGTGATGAAATGATGCGATCAGATGAAAATAGATTAAGACTTAGATCATGCTATAGGAATTACTATGCGACATCTTTGTAAGAGATTTTGAGTGGAGAAAACGGAAAACAATATTCCTATCATATTGATAGCAATAGACTACACGTTTTTTTTTATACAAAGCACGACAAATGACTCAACACCACCTGATGTGAAGCGGTAAGAAGAGTCCATATGCGAAGACAGCTAGTGCAGTTCAGACACTGCTCTAGCCGCCTCCACCTTGCCGGCCCGAAAGGTGCTTTTTCACGCCTCTTTTGAAGGAACCCATGTTATAGGAAGGAGGGAACACATGTGCTGGCAATGAATTCCAAGTTCTGGAAGTTCGGCAAAGAAAAGAACTACTAAATTTCTTTGTACGTGATGTTGAGGTGGAGACAGTGAATTGATGACTCCTAAGACCGGCACGCGTGCTCCTGAGTAGGACATGACATGGACGTGACATTGATAGAGAAGAAACATATAGTTATTACAATTTTCAGCAAAAAATATTGAAAATACCGAATCCTTGCCAATAAACTACTAGTTAGATTCTTGGTACTCAATCATTTAAATAACCTGTTTGTTTTCAATGCACAAGTATACCTATCTAAGCTCCAAGTCACTTCAAGGCGTATGTATGTTAATGAAAAATATTTCATAGAATTAGACAGTGAAAACAGATATGTTCTAGATGAGAAGACATGTTATAGTGTAATTGGGATGTTGCCTAAGTTTGAATTGGGAGATATTTTTCACACATTCGGAATATATACGCTACTTTTACCCATAAAAACAATTTAAACTTAGAAGATATGGAACATTGTTGAAGTTGTACTGTTTTGAAAATTAAAAATGGTGATATTTTTTTTTCAAAATTTATCAGATTTGTTAATGATATTAGATTGCTGATATCAATTAAAACAACTATTATTATGACAACTATCAGTAAAAACCTACTTAATACATAGTTATTATCAACTTTGTCAATATGCCCATACATTTCTTAGTAATGTGGGAATATGTGACGTCACCTGTTCCGTAAATTTTCTATGGAGCGTTTTTGGACGATGCGCCGCAACATATCAAACATAGCACTATATCTGTGAAACTATTGATCTTAGACATACTATTTCTTTTGCAATATTTCTTTATGAGTTATAAACTTCTTATTGATGAATAAAAAAAAAGTTGTCAACTACCCTATTACTGGGCATTAAAGGCATTTCATCTTAGGCACCAGGATGACAACGCACCAGCAGTACCAAGTGGTTTTTTTCCTTGTTATTGCAGGACGACGGTAACCACTCTCCACTAGGTTGGCTCTCCGATTGTTTGTCATCTAGTTGTCAAAAAAACAAAAGAAGAATGACTACTCAAGAGTTTTTTTATATACTGATAATTAATAATAACCTTCTTGCCTTTGTCCAAAACAAAAAAAAATATGCATGATTGTCTCTACATTTTTTAAAACCAATTATGCTCAACCTCCTTATTATTTACATTTGCATGAGCTCGATGCACCAGTTAATAAGCTTGGCAAACCCGTTAACAAAATCATGGATTCCCAACTGTCCAAAGTTTTTTTGGCAACTGTCTAATTAATTTAATTAACCAAGCGCGCATATGCTTATGCATTGAATTCTGAGTTTCTTATATATTATGTTACTTAGCTTTTCCTTTCTTTTTATTCATACCTTAAATCGTTTGTTATAATATTAAGTGATTTCCTGCACCTATTGATGCACTGATAGTTACCAGCACTTACCATGATACAAAAATATATGGATAGTTAGTATATAATTATTATACCGATGTTTTAACTTTTCAACCCTTTCTTGTCAGCTTGTAAGTTCAAAAAAATCAGTAATCTGTTTATACGTGGACTGTATTAGCCCCATAGAAATAGTTTGTCACTTTCAAAAACAGCTTATGCATTTGATAATTTCATGACATTTGTATAAAAATAATATAACATTGGCTGCATTATTTCATAGAAATGTCATGAAATTATCAAATGAAAAGTATGTTTTTGAAAGTGGCAAACCATTTCTATGAACTAATACAGTCCATGTTTTAATTTATTGTCGTATTGACGGCACCACCCTGTATATTTATAGATTTTTTATAAAATATACATCCTAATCGCAACACTTATCTAGTTATATCATTAGAAAGTGGTTGGCATAAATAAAGCTATAATTTAAAATAGGTAACGTGTGGTTCGATATTTAAAAAAAAGAAGTTTTAAACACTAATATAAATATAAACACTAGAAATAAACACCTAATCGTTCTATATTATCAACATGCTATAAAATATAATATTAAATTACAAATACATTTGACTGTAATAATGACTGATGGAAAAGAATGATAAGCATCTGCGTGAGAGCACGCAAAGTACAATAATTACACACAAAAGACGAGAATGAGATTGAAGGACAAAATATATACCAAAAATATAAGAAATATTACTTATTTAGTGGTTTTATGTAGTGACACATTGACATTCGCAAAGTATAACAGCAACAATATTTATAATAATGTAACAGAGTCACTTACTGAAAGAGACATAATAATAAAATTCAACGTGAGAAAAGCTAAAAAATAAACTACTAAATTTTCCATTCATATCAAAATGGAGTCTTTCGCTAGTTCTTAATTGATTTGATTTTTATTTTATTTATTATTATTTATAATTTGACTGACACTATTTTACTCATTTTGCACGTTAAAATTATAAATAACAAGTAATATAAAATTAGTTAGCAAGGGTGGAACTTATTTCCTTAGGAGATCTCATCCAGCCAAACCATAAATGTGTGAAACATCACTTTTAACAGGAAACACCGAGTGCCTCAAAAATATTATTAGAACAATATATTTTTTTAATAAGTACAGTTAACAGAGCATCAAGCGAAACATTTTGACCTTGAGACCGCCCTTACTGCGTTCATAATAGAGGCGGCTTTCGTAGTGCAACTGTTACACTTGATGTGCTGTCATCTGTACCTTAAGTTCTTCTTTTCTCATAAGTTACTCGTCTGGTCTTATGGTTGCTCGTGACTCTACTAAAACACTTTTCCTTGCACAGCAATGACTTGCTTATGCCTGGAATTGTTGGGTATCCAGATGCCAGTACTGTCGCAGTGAGATACAAATCCTATTCAGGGCAAAAAGGTCAGTTCGGCGAATGTTCATTCCCTCAGGGAGAATATGTTTAAATAAACGAACGAGATTTTAAATTTAGTCTCTCTCTGGGGAGACAAAAATCTGGTAACGTTCAATGTCTGTAAAATACAGGCGTGTCTCTTCACTGGAAAGTCTGTCCGGGATGCATTTGTTCCAATTACCGACCATCTGGAGCTTCTTGATATGGAGTAGACGTCTAACCTCAACTTCGGTGTCATCATCCAATCCAAAGCTCAAACCGAGACCAAAAAACTAAGCATCCTCAATAGGGTGAAGTGGTACTTCACTGATGGACAGCTTTGGGATGGCTCACGTACAAACTCGCTACTCTGGATTAGGTGGAATATAGAGCCAAGAGGCTTATTGCCGACGAGAGATTTGTGAAGACTCAGCTTCTTAGCCTGCACCACCGACGTAAGGCTTGCTTGTCGGTCTTCTACAGATTGTACTTCGGAGAGTGTTCAGGAGCTTTATGCGATTATCCCGCCTAGCCCATTTTACCAGAGGACAAACAAGCGTTCAGAGAGCTGCCACCCACACCTGGTTGATTTACTAAATATATTAATTGCTCTTCTTATTAAGTGCTCTTCGTCATCTTTTGCGATGCGCACAGCTAAAAAGTGGGATGCACAGCCGGCTTCGGTGTTCCCTACTGCTAACAACCTGAGTTCCTTCAAAGCTAGATTAAATAGGCACCTTCTTTGTAAGCTCGCAACATGTTCGACCTCCTCTTAACTTCTATCGAAGCTAGACTGGGTTCAAGAGCAAGCACATTTTAATAAAAAAATGTGATGGGCTCACTCGTCTGGTTGCATGAAGCCTATGGATGAGGGCAGCGCAGGACCGATCGGTTTGGAGATCCTTGGAGGCCTGTGCCCAGCAGTGGGCAGCTCTCGGCTGAATGATGATGATGATGGACTCATTGTGAAAAAAAAGGATTTGATACATCTCTCGCTACATTTTTTCATACGACTAGACAATTGAACTTCAGTGCCGTGTATCATTACAGTAAACTTAAAACGTGTGCGTGAGGCATGACTTTTTATTTATTTTAAGGTAAAGATAATAATATGCCTATAATAATAATTAATCTTATGAGCATTTCCTTTTCAATTTTAACCGCAAAGGCTGTCTAGAACAATGCGGAATTCGAAACGTAGCCTTTAGGGCTTGCATTAACAATATCACCCCCACATGTCAGTCGATGACACTCACAGACAGCCGAGCTTAGGGTCTTCACCCATTGCGACCGACATCCGCCGAACATTGTCCGATACGAACGAATGTGGCTACACACATTCGTTCGTATGTCGCATCGGACAAGTGTAAGGTGACGACGTTTTCAAAACGATCACTATCTCTTCAATCGTTTGTGTTTCCTTGTAAATCATTTGTAAACGACAACAGCGCATTCAAGTATTGGAATGTTTTTTTAAAATGGAGTCTACGAGCTGAACGAGTTAGTTCAATTGCCAACAGAGTTTTTTACTCGATAGTTTGGCTCGATAAATGTAAAAACAACTATTGAATATTGATTTTACTGAAAATCATACATTTTATTTTATTTTATTTTTACCTAGCCTAAAACATATCACGTGAACGATCAACCCGTGGCTCGTAGCTTATAGCTTTGGCTCTGTTCATTGAGTCATCGAGTAAAACTGTCTGTGTACTCGTGGATGGAGCATAATAAAGTAACCACCTCTCACCACTCATTCATTCATAACTCACCACTGCTCTTCATTTTGTACAGTTCAGTTTAAAATTCTTATTACCAATGCAATAACTTGAGACTCTAGTAGACTTGAAACTTTTTTATGGGCAAAAAATTGAGAAAGTTCGAACGATTAATCTAGCGATCAGTTGTCACAGGATTGGATGTCATTGCTATTTGAGGTTGGAGTTCGAAAATCTTAAACTCGCAAGGTGTAAATCGTAGTAAATTTTTTTTTACCAAAGTATTACCGACGTTGATCTTAGACGGATCGTTCACAGTCTGTGAGGGCCTTTAGTCAGAGCAACCGGAGTGTACTTTATATCTAAGACAGTAAATTACTTAGACTGCTTGATTAGTCCCAATAACCATTTGAGTTCAATGAAGTCGGACATCGAATTAAGAGAAATGTTTCCATTTAAAGTGGTACCTACTTCCGAAAGTCTCATGGAGTTGATACACATAAATCACGCAATTTGGTTTCAATGACCCGCTGTTGGGAAAATTATCAATAAGTACCTACTATTGCGGATTGGGTTGAAGATCGTATCATTCTTGAACCATTATCTAACAGATTAAGATTTATAGGCTTAAAATTTTTATGAGTTAAAACAATTTTACCAATTAGTGATCAGTGTCATCATAGTAATAATTATATCTGTTCTCCATTTTTAAAGTTCAAGGACTTCATATTTATATTATGATTATCGAATACATCAAAGCACAGGCACAGGTATTTTGCTTTTATAAATCAAAAGTATTTACAAACAAATATTCAATTTGACAGACCCACTTGATTTTTAGACGTTTAGATTCTTTGTTCTTTATAAACTGTTTAATAATGAGCGTTGCTTAATTTTCAAACTAATTATTGTTTTTCCAACGTTCTTATCTGCACTTTGATTAGTACGTTCTGTATTGAGCTCGACCACAAAATACTTTAAGTTGCTTAATTATTACAGTTAATGACAAACTGAGATTCTATTTAATAAAGTAAATTAGTTAAATAATAAAATAGTTGATATGTTAGGTATGTAGAGTTGTTTTATAGAGTTATTCGTCATCTCACCCGACAAAAACTCGCCCGATCGGGCGACTTGGTAAATGGTCTAATTACACTTAATACTCTAGATAAGCTTTTTGAAGTATAATTACACTTCAAGAAGCTTATCTAGAGTATGTCGAAAATCTTTAAAATTTTTGTGACACGTCATTTGTCAAAAAAAACTTCTACACGCGAGAAAATATTTTTTTAAATAAGTCGTGGAAATCGTTAGTCGTGGCGTTTTTTTAAAGAAGCATGTTTTAAAAGATTAGCTATCCCTGGTATTTTTTTTTCCTTCAATGATTTTTAAAATAGGCGTTTCTGAAACAAAAATATAGTAATGACAATTCTATAGTTACATAACGTTAAAAGTATGTAGCAGGTATGCATGCTTTTAAATTGATAGATACTTATGAAGTACACGGAATCTTATGTGCCGTAATTTTTATAATGTATTTGAACATCATCGGTTACTAGTTCTTTCTGAGTTTGACAAATTTTAACTAAAACTAATAGAAGAAAAATTATTGAGCTTTTGACAAAATCAAAATCACAAAACAAAGATTTAGAGGAAGTTGGCATAGTGCAGAGAGGGTGCGAGTAGACTAAGGTGGGATGCGGACCCACAGTCCCAACTGAGCTAAGACAAAATAAAAAAAACTATGAATTTCTTCTAATCTTTTATACATTGTAATCTAACAGTTACCATTATTTATTTACTTAAACTTTTATTCTACATTATAAAGGTACGATACGGCGGACTCAATGCCATTAAGATTTCTCTGCCAGTCAACCGTTAAAATTAGAAAGATGAAATAGTAGTGCAAAAATAATTATATCACAAAAACATATAAATACATACAAATTATGCCTACATATTATATTGCTAATAAGATTAATGAATAACTATAGGCAGATAACTACATAATTAATAAAAAAAAACATAATCAACTGGATTAAGGTTCAGACTCCAAAAAGAGACTGCGAAGTAATAGGTTGAAAGCCAGTTTATTTGTGGTCTCTTGAATATGGGAATTATTCATTACTTTGTTTGATAATTAATGAGATTAGAATGATTTCAAATGAAACTATTCTTTCTTTTTGGCTATATTGTAAAAACGATAAATTTACTTAAAAGTGTTTCAATAGACAATAGCTTAAATAGAACGACAGATATTTTTTTATACTATTGATAGTTAATGTTATATTATTATAGTATGTAGGTACTACTTCTTTTTTTATTAATGTGAAATTATTTCAAAAGTCAAAATCCCTCATTGGCAAAAGTTGTTCTGAACATTGTTCTATGTTAAGCTATAGTTTTTGTAAAATTCTAATAAGATACTTTTGGAAAGGCAACACATGTCAAAAAGAAAATTAAATCATCAATAGAAGCACAGCCAGAAGAAACTAGGGCTAACAAGTGAAATTTCTTTTCTTATTCATTTCAATCGTTGCAGAATGAATACAAAAGTTCAAAAAGCGACTATTTTAAATGGATCTAATTCAAAAGTTGGCGGACCAAAACAGCTGTCAACTAGTGCACCATCTGTCACATCACCCCTCCTAGTTCAATATAGATTCGTTGGGGTTAATTAATAACTTGATCACTCACTCAGACCTTTGTACGTGATGTTTTACCGGGTTTCAGTCGGAAAGAAGTCAGTTATTAGGTGCTCGTTTGATTATGGTGTCATTCATTATTTGTTGATGTTTTTTTATAAATTTGTAGGTGCCACTGGCATTAAGTAATTTTTGTTATTGTAAATAAAAAAATACGTATTATTATATCTTTAAGCGAGTTAAAGATGCGAACACTAGAAAATACTCGTGTATTACAGATATTTAACGAAATATATTTCATATTCACTTTTATGCGGGTAAATAGAATAGTGTTTAATTAATTTGAAGATTTTGGGTGACTGTTTAATTTGAAGATATAATTAGACAATCATTTAATATATTTAAGTAATGAATGAATTTTTAACTGATGAAATTGGTGCCAAATATATTTATTGTTTTTAGTTTGAAAGAGTGGAATTTTGTTCAAATCAATAATTATTAAATTAATAAGTATATATTGACAGTTTCTATTACATAGTCAGTTTTTACTGAACTAGTGCAATAGAAGTCCTGTTGCTATAAAAGTGAAATACTTATATATTCAATGAAATCAAAAATTAGTTTAGTGATCTCGATAAAAATCGCCGGTTACTTTCGGTTGGTATTTAAATTAGGATAGATTTTTAATAAATAACTATTATACTGAACTTAATGGGAGATATAATTATTTATTATCTTTTTCTCTCAGTGGAATGCAATAAAAATACAATTAATATTTTTTAAGTAGTTCGCTTGGTTTGTAATGATGAATACAAGAGATTGTACTTACCTAATAGTTCGATGAGTACCGAAAGAATACGTAGTATGAGAAATGATAAGGCTTATGTAGGTGAGTAAGTATATGCTCACAATAAGCATTCTAAATGCTAATAATTCCTTATTGTAGACATATTTATTTCCAATTTTGTATGTTATTTCCAATTTTTTATGCGGTGTTATAGGTGTAGATACTTTATTAGATACCCATTAGTGTACCTGTGCAAAAAATATAGGTATTTATACTTACAGGTAGGTTTGAAGTGGGTTCTGTGTGAGGTACCTACTTACCCACTTTAAGATAATAATATATAGAAAAATATTTAAACTGTAAAAATTAATGTCGTGGAATAAATAAAACTGGGGAAATATTTAAATAATGTTCTTTAAATTTTGGATAGGTAAAGGTACTTAGCTTAATGAATGAAACCTCATTTTTTATTATTTTTATGATACTAAAGTTTTTTTAATAGTAAGTATCAAAAATCTAGAAAAAAAAGGTAATATCACTACGAACATTATTATTGCAATAGGTAAACCTACTTTATAATACGTGCATAAAAAAAATACTGGGTAATTATTCAATTTGTCAAACTGTATTTAAAAAAAATACCTAATGCACCTTACTACTAATATTTTCATGTTATTGTGGTAATTAAAATATTCCTTACACTTTCAGTTCATTTTTCATCATTATTTACTTTAAAGTTTTCAATGGTTTGTAAATGATATAAATGTTAAGTATAGAAAAAGGAGCGGTTCTAGTGATTTTTTTCAAAGCATTTCTTATAGCAAACGTAATATTGAGCATATTGTAATAAATAATTTTTCGTAAAAACAATATCTATTAAATAAATTAATATATTTAGGTATTGTTTTCATTGAGTTCGTGTATTAAACATTTCATCATGACTTTAAATAATACTACAGCTTTTTTATTATTTTATCGAAAATAGTTATTTATTAAAAATATTTCTATGTCTACCTTACAAAACCTAAGCAAAATAATAACGAACATGTATAAAACGGAAAATAGACTGTAATGCAATCATCATAGAGATGATTTATGATCATCTCTCTCCTACACAATGTTTTATCATTCAGTGCCTAATAAAAGATTCCATAACAGAGGAACAGTTAATTATTAATAAGAAATTGATAGCCTCTTATAATTATACCAATCATGTTAATTCATAATTATTGTGACAATTAAAATTATATTAAAGTCAACAATTTTGACAAATAGTTGACCGGTTCAGTATGTCATTTATAATATTTAATTTAAACAAAAAAAATGTTAAATTTTGAAAAGAAATATTGTAACTATTTGATAGTTAAAGTAATAATACACAAAATATAAATCATGCAGTGTCTCATTTCTCTTACTTGTACAACATCAATAACTACTTGACATTCCTGAAACTTCAACAAAAAATGAACCATTTAATTTACTGTCGCTAATTGTAATGATGCCCAAAAAGAATCGCCGGAAAACTATCGATAGTAAAAGAAAAACGTACGCGGAATATATTTTCGGGACGTCGTGGAAAAAAGTGAAAAAAATACCTACAAAAAATGCAACTCATGACGCAGCCAATCGGCTCTTTGTTGACTCGCTCGCCCCGCCCCGTCGCTACTTTTCCTCTTTGACGCGTCAAAAACATAATAAGCCATTTCAACAGTTTTTCCGACACACACGAGCATGTGCCTCGGGTTTTCTTTGGAACAAGTTTGTTTGAAATTTCCTACTTTATTGAATTGAAGCCAAACTTTTTCGCGATAGGATATATCTCTGTATTAAAAAGATAAATCATAATTTCGAAACCGCACAAAATAAAACCGCATAAAACATTTGACGGTTATCAACTTAGCAAAGTTAAATTTTTCAAAACTTTTAAAAATACTAGTCTTTTTATTTTTTATCAGAATTCAACTTTTTCATGCTTCTGCTACACATAAATTATAAAACTACTATTAATAAAATAAACAAAAATGATATCACGATACAAAATGCAAAACAGAGCTCTACCATAATAATGCAACTTAACAAACAAAAGCACATCGTACTTACAATATCCCAGAAGCTGATTGTTGGAAAGGCTTAGATTTGTTTTCGTAGCAGTGACGTTGTTAATTAGCCGGCGCTCGCTGATTCATCACTTTATAGAGTCTCAACGGCTAGTCCATGCCAATACAATTATCGCACTGCAATCTTATCCAGTTCCTCGATACAAATAAAATGAACAACACTACTTCCAGTTCAAAATTCGAACGCACACGAAAGTTTGAATACTTGACAGACGCGCGAAACGTTTTTTTGTAGCTGTCAAACGTGGCGCAAGCGAGCGCAAATACGGCCGTCCACGTCAGTACTCTGACGTTCACTAGTCGCGACTCGGCGTAAGTCGAGGAGAAGAAGGCAGCGGTCTCTACCAACCCGCCTTTCGTTCGTCTCGCTCTCGCGTGGCATTGCCCGCCCGCACCATTTTTACGGTTTAACCAACTCAATTCAATTCAACTCAACTCAATTGTCGTAGCGCGAATGCCTTCGCACTGGACGCTAGAGTGAGACGTATAGCTATAGCCTTATTTCAGGCGCCGTAACTTTTAATAGTTTGTATCCGTATTAGATCTTATGACAAAATTCAAGAATATTTCCGTAGAAATCGTGTCAAGTAGGCGCATGTTGACGTGCGATGCTTTCAAATCAAGAATCTGCGTTCGGAAAAGCAGAATAGAGCCTTAATCTTCGTTTAAGACGCAGCTGTGGCCGGCGATTGTCGGTTTCGCTCGCGCCACTATCGTCCGGCGCGCGATTGCTCCGCGCCAGAGAGAGAAATCCGAGCGGGAATAGGCGGTGCCGGTTCTGTCGGCTCTCGCTTCTGGGTGTGTAAAGTTTTAGGCCGAAACATGTAAAAATGCATCTTGAAAAAAAGTTATGTATTAAAAAAAGAAGCTTAGTGCGCGGTGGGGGGACATTAATGCTAGCGGGAGGTAGTGAGGATAGCTTTTTTCGCATGCTGTATTTTCGGGGGTGTCCACGTAACTGGACAATGCATTATAGGCAGCGCAGGCTGGACCGACGCATCACCTTAGTGGCCCATTTGAACTCTAAAACCATTTCATTTGACTGACATGCCTTTTTCAGCTGAATTTAAAGCACAGAGAAATTTCAGCTGTAGACATTTTTTAAAAAACAACCAAACTTAAATTGCTGCAGTGGCAATGTTTCGGAAAGTTTATGACACAAACTTTAAAAGTAGTTTTTAACTTAATATTTATAAAAAGAAACCATTATTTTATAATTACATGAGCTAATACAGAAATCAGTTGAAGTGAAACAAGTTTTAAAACAGCTTTAGAGCGACAAAGCAGATACTTACTCTCATTAGATCCTTCTAAATTTGCGATTTATCCCTCGAAAACGTTAAATCCGTATCGAAAATGATAATTTACAATGTTGATTTATTACGTCAAAGTCCTAATAAAAAATCTAACCTTGGTATACTTTATCCGTCCTATGACGATCTGAAAATTGTCTTATAGTTAATGTTATTGAAATTAATATTTAATGTTTATTGTGTCCTGTAAATTTGACGAAAAAATTTACATAAATTATGTCATAACTAAGTTTAAAGATATTTATAGTAGTATGGATAAGAAAATGTGAAGATCAAACAACACTTTTCTCTATGTAGAGCCACTTAATATACCTAAATAGTATGTGTAGAATAGTTTAGGTTTTATCTGTAAAAGTATAAAAATTACGAGAATTTCTAAGATTTCCAACAAATTCATAGATTTTTGGGGTATCACATCATAATATGCAACCTCATTAAACCGCACAAAATACTTTTACCTGGCATAATACGAGTTTATTACACGCATGGACATATGGATATAATTATATACATACAAAACAGCTTTTATTACAGTCATGCACACTACTCTCTGCAGTCACACTGAAAATTATACTTTTTTAGTTTTCATTTAATATTAAATACCATAATTGTTAAAAATTACTTAAAATTTCCTTAACTACCTATTTAAAAATGCATCCTACTGCGGGAGCAAGCCTAGTGACCTCCAGGCACCAGCCTCTCATACTTTGGGATCATTCCTAAGAACAATTGTGTTTTATCTTAAGTAATCATAATTCATAATATGCTATTGTGAAGAGGAAAATAAATACATATCTTATCTTATCCTCATTACCGCTGGTGGAAGACCGCAGGAATACTCTTCACTCAACCAGACGGTCTCAACTCTAATTTGGAGTTTAGTAGGAAAGAAAAAGCAATAGAATGAAAAGATATGTAAAATGTTTTACTAGGTGGTAAGCCCGTATGTAGAGTCGTCTGGGTAGCCTTTCCTACTTCAGACGTAATGGCTGTGTTTTCGGATTGAAGGGAAAGTGTAATTACTGGGCATAGTGGGCATTACATCGTAATCTTAGTCTGGCCATAAATAAACAAAATATTACATTTGAATTTGGAATCTGTCATTTTTATATGATTGTTCATTGAGTTTTCTCATTTTGGCGCCAATACATTCTACAATATTTTGCCATATTAAAATGGAGTGGGGTGATAAAGAGAACCGAATCGCTGTGATTGCATTACACAAAGTAGGTATGGAGCCAAATGCAATTTTTAACTCTCCATACGCTTGGTATTAGTAAAATGTTTGTGTACCAGGCTATTAATAGGTACAACGAGACCTCCTCTGTTTGTGACAGAAAATAAATCTGGCCACGTAGTGTTCGTACAAAAAAGGTGGTCAAAGCAGTAAGGGAAAGGATTCGAAGAAATCCTGTCCGATAGCAAAAAATTTTATCTCTAGAAATGAAAATAGCACCTAGAACCATGTCGCGTATTTTAAAAGATGACTTGGAACTTGCATCCTATAAGAGACGTACTGGTCATTTCTTAACTGATAATTTAAAAAAGAATAGGGCGATAAAATCGAAACAACTACAAAAAAATTTTTACAATTGAGCAACATTTTAACAAACAAAATGACCGTATTTATGCTCAAAGCTCTAAGGAAGCTTCCCAATCAGTCGACAGAGTGCAACGTGGGCACTATCCGACTTCAGTGATGGTTTGGTGGGGTATCAGCTATGAAGGAGTGCCTCAGCAATACTTTTGTGAAAAAGGTATAATGAATACATAACATGTATCTATTCGTCATAATTATGTGTAGGTATTAATTAATACATTCCTGCGGCAGCCGACAAAACAAAACAGGTATTTATGGACTAACGTGACAATACGTAACTTCATCAAAGCCTGGTTAAATCCAAGGCTTATCAAGTCCTCATATATTCTCAAATAATTCGCGGGAAATGAATACGCGACCACGTATGAAAAAAATATGTTTGGAAACACATGAAACCTTAAAATTAAAAATAGTATTGGGAAAACCTCTGATTTTTTTTTTCAGTGGAAGAATTAAAGAAAACCTTAAAAAAAATCAGTACCTAACGAAGAACAATAATTTTTAAAACCTTCATTTGTTTCTTTTTTTTCACTATTAATAGCTTTTATTCGTTTACTAGGTGGTAGACCCATATGTAGGGTCGCCTGGGTAGGTACCACCGCCATTCTTATTTCAGCCGTGAAACAGTTCGCTGTGTTTTGGATTGAAGGGAAAGGTAGCCAGTGTAATTACTGGGCATGGATGGCATTTCATCTTAGGCCTCAAGATGACAACGCACCTGCAATATCAAGTGCTTTTCCTTGTTATTGCAGGTGTCTATAGGCGGCGGTAACCGCTTACCACCAGGTGGGCCCTCAGCTTGTTTGTCATCTACTTAGTTGTATAAAAAAAACCCAGTTCGAAATAATAATTAAATTTTAGTTAAGTTACCTCCTTGGTGCATGTTCCGAAATTACAATGGTTCGATCCATTTTTAAGCCACATTCTAGTCATAAATCAAATCAAATCAAAATCAAAAACTACTTTGCGACACTATTACCATTTATTTGGCCAATACAGTAATTGTGGCTAATCTTAAAGAAAGTTGTCAAACCAATGATTAAAATTTCAAGCGTAAAAAGTTAAATAATCAAGAGCGCACACGAGAACTGCTACCTTTAATTGTTAACCAGTTTGGCAGGAACTGATATTGTAAATATTTTTATATTATTTTTAGTCAGTTAAACGTTAACGAAGAGGTGTAAGCTACGTTTAAAAGTCGGTCGTAAGCAATAAATAAGCTATAAACAAGTGTGAAAAAGTGATAATTTATATGTAACTTTTAACTCATAACACTCACTGTAAGTAGTGAACCTCAACATATATAATCAGCTGTAACTGTACTAGCTGCTTAGTTCAAATAAGATAAGATAGTACCAAAAATAAAACTATTTAATTGCTTAGAAATGAAAACTCTGACTCAATCAACGTGTCACCACAAATTGGTACTTTTAGGTAGGACTGTAATTAATCTTTTTCTACATACTTAGTTAAGTAGATAAATAGAAATAAATAGAAAGCGGCATCATGCTAAGCACAATACAATGCTGTCACTCTTGACATTAGTCGGAGAATCAGTGCCTAACCCTTCCATGAAAAATATTTTTTCATGGTAAACGTTTGCGTCTAAGCCTGTGAAGACAATACAAATCATAATACGAAACAGGAATCTATTGAAGTTAGTCTGGATACTGAATCTTTCCTATAAAAAAATATCCTAAAAAAATTCCTAAGTAATCGCATCTACCATGTCATGGAACATGCATAATTTAAGTCTGAAACTTCAGAATAAGTTTTAAGGCCTACTATTTGTTTATGAAGTTCCCCGTCGACCAAATCTCAGGCTTAACGCAAAAAAAAATCAATGAAAGCAAACCTTTTTCGAATCCCACGTGCTACGCGTGGAAAATGTTTTTTTAATAATATTTAGAAAAGTTTAAAAGCATGAGATCTTGCATGAAAAACACATTTCACTACAGTATGTGTTCCCTCGTTCCTATAACATGGATTCCTTCAAGAGAGGCGTAAAAAAGTATCTTTTGGGACGGCAAGGTGGAGGCGGTTAGAGCAGTGTCTACTATAAACTGCACTAGCGGTCTTCGCATATGGACTCTTCTTACCGTTTCACATCAGGTGGTGTTGGGTCAGGTGCCGTGCTTCGTAAAAAAAGATTATTTTTATACCCATTGTATATCTTTCAATAAAAAAAACCAGTAAAAAATATTTTACGAATCCTACATTTTTCCTTATAAATTTTATTATACTGGCTGCCACAAAAGAAAGGGCCCAAATTAACTTTGATATTTTGTTACTCATATTGACTTTCTTAAGCCGCATAAGGCTCCCGGGATCATATGACTATTAAAACCGAGTGTATCTTGAATGAGTGGCTTGATAGGTTAAGACTAAGAATATTTATTTAGACCAGCAAATTTTATCCCATTAATTACTGAAGCAAAGTACAGACAGCACATCAAGCGTAATAATTTGACCTTGAGACCGCCCTTACTCCGTTCGTAATAGAGGCGGTTTTCCTAGTGCAACTGTTACACTCAATGTGCTGCCGTGTGTACATTGTTATGCTTGAGGATTTAACCGGATCCTACTAGATTTTTACCCGAAATGTGATAGGGATAAAAATATTAACTCCTCACCGCTAGGAAAAAGACAAAAATAGCGCTTCAGCGTGTAGCGTAAGCGAGAAGATTCAAAAATAACTATGAGAGTTTCAGAAAAATCATCCGACACGATTGTTAATATTAATGATATCGGCTTTTCCAGTGATTTCCTTTTGAATACCTGCCTAATATCTAAAATATATATTCAGTCAAAAAGTATCGGGATTGTATGATTTGTTTATGGTTCCAAATTCAATTTTTTGTTTTTTTTTGTTGTTAGATTGGCACTACTGTTTTCCATTTTGGCGCGGAGTTTGAGTTGCATCTATTATTTGTTATACAGTTCTGTTTTTAGATATATCATATCTAGGTTCATTGCGAATTTCATAATGGACAAAAACATCAAACAAAGAGTTTGTCTTAAATTTTGCATCACCAATGGAATTTCGCGTTCGGAGTCACTGAAAATGTTACGGCTTACGGTAAATCGACTTTATCAAACACGTGCTTATGAGTGGTACAAAGCGTTTAAAAGCTGTCGAAATGTGATGGAAGATTTGCCTCGCTCTGGTAGGCCATCAACGTCTGCAACTGAAGTTAACATCGCAAATGTGAGGGAAATAGTGAATGAATATCCTCATTCAACTTTGAGAGAGATAACCGGCGAACTTTCTGTATGTCACGAGACGATCTGTGCCATTTTAAATAATCATTTAAGTATGAAACATGTTGCCGCTCGGCTAGTCCCAAAAGACCTGAATTTTCTCCAAAAACTTAATAGCATGAGAGTCGCTGAGGACATGCTAGAACGAGTCAATTTCGACCCAACATTCAAGAAACGCATCGTTACTGGTGCGACGAGACGTGGGTTTACGAGTTTGACATGCAAACTAATCAACAAGCTTCGGAGTGGCGCCTTCCAACTGAACCAAAAGCGAAAAAACCACGCCAAAGTCGATTAAAAGTCAAAGTCATCTTGACTGTTTTCTTTGACTTTCGCGGTGTTGTACACTCGGAATTCTTGCCGGAAGGTGAAACGGTAAATAATAGTACATTATGGTACAAGTGTGTAATGTTGGTGATTACCGCTGAGGCGCATTGAGGCCCGAGCCGTCAGGCGAGGGTCTTAAGTAGCCGAGGACGGTAATCATCAATACACACGTGTATCATACAACGTTTTTCAACACACTTCTGAATAAAATAATACTTAAATAAAAAACCATTTTACATAGTAGATAAAAAGTTTATTTAGAGAAACAATTAGTAAATGTGCAGTTAGTAAAATTATAATTAACTATTTTTGATGATATAGCGGTCTCATCAGATAGATTATTTACTGAAATACTTTCATGTTCTATTGTTATTTGTGATGGTTCATTATTCGTGTAGGTAGGTGAAATCCAATCATTGGATGTACTTGGTATTTCGCTAGTAGGATGCGTCTCAGAATCAAGTTTAATTCTTTTTGTGATTTTCGCACAAATTTCCTTCTTGTTTTGTATGGAATCTTCTACGTATGCAAAAGCATCTGGCCATGGTTTTCTATATCTTTTACAGTTATATTTGTTAATTCTTGTATCCTACAGGCACCAGTTACACCAAATATTAAAGCAACCTGAAACAAAAGAAACAAAAATTAAAGTCAACAAGCTGCTATTAAATATTTAATTAAAATTAATTTAACTAACCTTTGTAGCCAAATATTGGTTATCTGGAGCATCTTTAATAAATTTTTCAATATCGTCAGATGATAAAACCTTTGATTTTTTGCTTCTAAATCCATCAGATAGTCTCTTTAGATAAGCTGACAAATTCGAGTATGTTTTTAAGTCCACTCCATTCTTTGTTCGGACTGTACTTTTTAACATTGAGTAAATACACCACAAAGAGCTAGGTTTGTACTTAGAAGATAATTCTTTAAAGTACGCCATGAACACATTTTCTGAAAAAGACTGCGTATTCTTGTTGTTCTGCCATTGTATGAAATTTTGGTACGCTAATAGATATTTTTCCTTTGAGTTTTCTGGTAGTAAACTTTCCATAACGTTCTGGGCTTCACATCTTATATCGGGCGGTGTACAACATAAATCATTTTCTTCATAAATTGTATTTGCAGACATCTTAATTAATAACTAACTAAATAACTTCAAAAGAGAAAACGAGACGAGTTGTGAAAAATGTTTCGTAATGGCGGGAAAAATTAATCAGTTTTCCTATGCGCGCGCATCGGCCATATACTAAAAAATGAGGTTTCTTTTTTTTGGGCTTTTCGCGGATAGCTTTTTAGCGCAAATGTAAGCGTAACTCAACCAATAATATTAAAGAAAGAAAGAAAAATATTTTTATTTGACATGCACATAACAAACAACAACAAGAAGCTTAAACAATAAAAAAAAAAAAATAGACATATACAAACAGTTTATACTTAACAATAAGTGCAGTCAACAAGGCCCTATCTCAGCATAAAACTTTTGCGACATTATAAAAAACGTCGCAGAAGCGCTGTTATTATGATAGGGCCTTGGGCGTGACTTTGGATTTTAAACTACATATACTTACACATATACATAAATACAAAAAAATACATATACTTACACATATACATATAGATAAGTGACATAAACTCAATCACATCAGACATGGCTGTATGGGCATTAGTTCCTTTTGCCTTCCCATTACAGGGAGATTTAACAACAAAAAAAGAAAAAAAATATATATTGGCAATTTTAATTATTAAAAAAAAAACTATTACTCACTAGTGAATAATAGTAATGAAAAAGTCACAGTTTGATTATAGGTGTCATTATGTGCCTAATTGCCATGGGATTAGAGCCACTTTATGAGGAAGTGTGTTGAAAAGAATATTATTTGAGCGTTATGCGGTGTTTAAGAGAGCCAATTCGACGAAAAAGGCATTTATGGAAAGAAAATTCTTGGATTGGACAAGGCCATTATTGTGAACGAATTTTTGACCAAACACTCAACAAATACCATCAAGCAACCACCATATTCACCAGATATAGGTCCAGTCGACTTCTTTCTTTTTCCTAAACTCAAATTACCACTTCGTGGCACCCGTTTTCAATCGGTAGAAGACCTAAGGAGAATTCATGGCGAGAACTGAACTCAATTCCGGAAACAGCGTTTAAAAAATGTTTTGATGATTGGATTATTCGTTGGCGTACGTGTATCGTTTCTGAAGGAGCATACTTTGAAGATGATAAAAGAAATTTGGATGAATAACTAACATTTTGTGTATTATTGATCTTTTTCCGGTACTTTCTTGACAGAGTAGTACTTTCTTATTTTAAGAGGTCTTCTTGAAAATAAAACGAATCGAAGCAAAATGTTTAAATAAAAATATGAAGAAATGTAAAACTTATTTTCAGGTCCGTCAGATCTTTCAGCGACCAAATGCATATTAAGTTCAAGTAATATTTTTCTCAAGCAACCTTGCTTGTTAGAGTTTAATCATGGCCTGTCTTAACGTACTCGTTATTAGGAAGTGGCGGTCTGAAAGCTGCTGTAATTGAATCAGACGCCGTGCGTGGTCGACCTAACGCGCCGGTTTGTTCGGCTGGAGCCAGCCTAATTGTGTTACTTATCATGCTTAACCTTAGCTTTGATCGGTTTTTAAGGTATATAAGCCTTTCTTATTTCAGCCGTGAAACAGTTCGCTGTGTTTCGGATTGAAGGAAAAGGTAGTCAGTGTAATTACTGGGCATGGACGGCATTTCATCTTAGGCCCCAGGATCACAACGCACCTGCAATATCAAGTGATTTTTCCTTGTTATTGCAGGTGTCTATAGGCGGCGGTAACCGCTTACCATCAGGTGGGCCGTCAGCTTGTTTGTCATCTAGTGGTATAAAAAAAAAATCAGTAACTTATCAGGTTATTTCATTATGCTGCTTTAAGCTGCGATTTTCTGTATCCGTAACACGAACATTTTCAAATTTCGAGTTATTTTTAAAAGTTTCAAACAAAACCCAGACAAACGCTAACGTAACTACTCGATACGATGGCGATACGAAATTCAAAAGTGTTCGTGCTAGGGGTACCGTATGTAAACTGTTTGTCAGAAACCTCTTTACTCATTGACGTTATAACTCTCGTACCGTTAAGCGCGGAAAAAAGTTTACCGCTCCAGGTTGTGCCACGAAAAGCTGGAGTGAAGAAAGCCTCCTTGAAAAACGACGTGAATAGACAGAGATCCAGCAGCAGGTCAGGTATTTCCTATACAGTCCACTTCTATCGAAATTTTACACCACTTGTAAATTAAAATAGTGTTTTACGTATCAGTACAATTTTATTGTCACACATTAATGAATGAACTAAATAATGTATATGCGAGTCGCGGCTTGATGGCGATCTGAATGACGTCGCGTTCCGGTTAGTGGAGAAATGCTACATCGACAATGTGCGGTGTTTTGTACCGTACACCACTAGAAAAAAATATGTTCTGGAGCGAACCTCCAACCATTATATTCCGCCTGACGGATCTGAACACTAGACTTGGAGTTGGGCTGATTGATTTGATTTTTTAATTTCTTACAGTCGTATCTGTTTCTGCGTCATAACCAAACGTTAACGCAACTATTCTATTTCAGTTCAGCACCTAAATAATGAAAAAAATCACCAATCAAACTCATTTTTATAAAGAAACAAAGAAAAGAAAGAAATATTTTTATTGACTTGCACATTACACATTTACAATAAAATAATAATAATAATAATTACAAGAGTGCAACGCCAATAGGCCCCTGTCTCAGCACTTAGCTTCTACGACATTCGCAGAATGCCGCAGAAGCGCTGATATTATGACAGGGCCCAGCCGATGTCGCGAAGTAATATAAAAATATATCTAAAACAAAGAATATAATACAAGTGATATTTTAAAACTAAGGTATGGGCTACCAAAACAAACCGAAAAACAGATACCTTCTGAATAAATAAATATATAAATATACTTATACATACACACATACATATACATACATACACACATGTATATACACATATAAAATTAGACATAAGATTAGATTTTGCGGCGTCTCAGTCAATATTTTTATCACAATAATAAAAATAAAAAAATGAGCCGGAGCGAACCATGCGTTACAAAATTGGTGTAGTTTTATAGATCATGTGTTTGTGCTGACGTGCAACTAAAAGATCATTAGAACAAAAGTGATTATGGTGTGAAATACGATGAATTATTTTTTTGTGTTTATCCTCCCCATCAAGTAGCATCATATGGATACCGTCATCATACACTTCGCGTCAAATACTCCCAGGGTGCATTAAAATGAAGAAAAAAAAGAGACACTGAAGACATGGCTGTATGGGCACTAGCACCCTCTGCCTTCCCTTTATAGGGAGAATTTAACATAAAAAAGTGGATGAAAAGGAAACACAAAAAAATGAAAACGTGATTGTCATTTCCCAATATATATTTTCCTCTATGATTGTCATTCTCCTTGCATTCTATAATTAGATATACTCTTTCTAATCTGTGACGTTGTTATTGTAAGAAATACAAATAAAGAAAACGTTAAAAAAATTGTTTGCTCCAGGCGGGAATCGAACCCGTGTCTCCTGGGGTCCGGCCAGGCTCGATAACCGCTACGCCAGCGGAGCACTGTGTGTAACTTACCAATTTCTTCCCAGCTTTCTACCTTTTAACGTTTTTATAGCAACGTTTATCTTACCACTCATTGAAGTTTACAACCAATATTGAACTGAAGGAATACTTTTTCAAGCATTTTTAAACACACATAACCCATTATTAACCCTTTTTTAACTCATTACTAACCCAGCTTAAGCATTTTTAAAGACACATTACCTTTTTAATTATTGATTTTAACATTATTATAAATGTTGGAAAAATTACTTATTAATTAAAGTATATCTAAACTAGAAAAATTTCACGTCCTGAAGCGGGAATCAAACCCGCGACCTTTCGCAATCCGGGCGACTGCTCTAACCAACTGAACCACCCAGGACTTGGGATAGCCCTGTGAAATTCCTCTAGTCTATCTTGTATTTTCGTTATGATGTTGAAATAGAACATTTCGACATTGTAGGGTGGACGTTACCCACCCTACAATGTCGAAATGTTCTATTTCAACATCCGAAACGAGTATTTTTACAAATACCTACGATTCGGTTAAGTTTTGTTAATTTTATAATTTTAATAATTAATTTTAATAATATTATTAAAAAATAATATTGTTAATTTTTGATTTTTTTAGTAAATAAAATATTTATAAATTTTAATTACTGGCATATAACCTATTTTTAACTCATTGTTAACCCAACTTAATAAAACCCAAAAGTGTTTCTCCCATGTAGGAAGGCCTGTGCCCAGCAGTGGGACGTTTAAAGGCTGATGATGATGATGATGCCGTGCAAGCTGCTCGCTTGTGGAATGCATTGCCTATTGAGATAAGACGAGCTCAGACGTTAAGTGGCTTCAAGAGACTTGTAAAACAATTTTATTTGACACTGTTATAGGTATGTGTTTCGACATCTGCATATTTATGTAGTTAATAATAGGTATCTTAATATATATAGCATATATGTATTTATAAATGTATGTATGTATACATGTATTTATTTAATATATTATATGTATGTTTATATGTGTATTTTATGTAAATTAGTAAGTTAAAACATTTTTGCTTGGTACTCATAGTCATACATCGCCCACTTTCCTTACCCTATATATTAGTTTATATCGTGTCCATCCTAAGGTTGCCTGGAATAGATCGCTTTTAGTGATAAGGCCGCCCATTGTACAAGTTTATTTTAATAATACTTTCTGTTTGTTTATTTGCGTGATGTGTGTTGCGCAATAAAGTGTTAAATAATAATAATAATAATAATGATGATGATATCCCTCAGCAATCAGGCTAGTCTAAAGAGTTACCACAGGATTTTTCGAAAAGTCTAATAGAAAAGTAATCATTCGGTTCGGTCATTTAGGTTTTAACGACCGGCTGGCCAAGTGGTATGTACCCCAGGCTACTCGGTCAAGAGGTCCCGGGTTCGAATCCCGGTAGGAACAAATGTTTGTATGATGAGTACGAGCATTTGTTTACGAGTCATGGATGTTTATATGTTTATTTAGTATATTTCTTATATTTATATACATATTATTATCATTATTTCTCCGTTATCTAGTATCCATAACACAAGCTCTTAATGATGCTTACTTTGGGCCTAGGTAATAGGTGTGAGTGTATAAATGTTTATTCAACCAGCATGAAAATCAACCTGCAAGTATATTATTAGGGCAACAAAATGAAGCACAGTCTTGTTCAAAAAAGTTACGCATATTTTCTGACCTTGATGAAGTTAGGGACTCTTTAAACTTGAGCAGTAATAGTAATAGTGAGTTTGTTATGTTTAGTGATGAGATAGGGAAAAACATGGGCCAGATGTTAAGCCAACAAACAGGCCAAATTGTAACAAATTTTTGTATGCCTGGTGCCACTTATTCACATATTTTAAATAGTGTTGTACGTAAAAAGTTTTCTTCTGGCACTACAATTATTCTTTTTATTGGGAGGAGAGGCAATGTAAGCATTAGTTTACTGCAAAAATACTTCAATCGGTTAACCGAAATGAATGTTAAAAAAATTATTTTATTATCTTTTCCGTACAGCAAATTATTAACACAGGGTGAAAACAACTATAGATATAAATGTAATAACAAATTGCATACTATGACTTATTATAATGATTTGATTGAAATTATTGACTCTAATATTTTTATAAGAAATTATTATTTGACTAAAGATAATTACTATCTTTCTAAATCACAAAAAAATCACATAGCATCTTCGCTTTCATATTACATTATGAACACACAGTTTAATAGAAAAATTACCTTGAATAATGGAATGTCTTTAAACTAAGTTTTCAGACAAAAGAGTCAAACTCTGGCAATTCTACCAAATATAATAATAAAGTTATAGATAGTAAATATTATTATAATAAGTCAAAAGCCATTTCCAATTATTTAAATATTGTACATCAGAACATTCAGGGTATGGCTGGCAAGGACCTTGAATTAGAACTATTTTTAAAGTATCACAATATTCACGTTTTATGCGTTACTGAACACTGGCTGAAAAAGTTTGAATTGTTTAATATCAATGATTACCAGATAACAAGTGCTTATTCTAGAAAGACTGCTATTCATGGTGGTTCATTAATTTTAGTTAGGAATAATTACAAATGTAAGGAACGCAAAGATATTGTGACCCTCTCTATAGAACGGACTATTGAGATATCATGTGTGGAATTGGAGAACAGTGTTATAGTCTGCGTTTACCGCCCGCCCACTGGTAATTTTATCCTGTTTGAATCAACAATGGAGGATGTGCTGAAAAAAATTGTTATCAAAAATAAAAATATTGTTGTATGTGGGGACTTCAATATTAATATACTTTAGAAATCTGTTTCCTCGGTTAGATTATTAACATTGTTTGCTTCATTTGATTTAATTAATCAATTTTTAGAACCAACTAGAATCACTGCTTCATCAGCGACTTGTCTTGATAATGTTTTTTGTAGTCACTCACCTATTAATAAAGCTATTCTAACAAATCTGACGTCTGATCACTTTGGTCAGATGATAACTTTTAATATAAATAAGGCTGAGATACAAAAGAAAGTTACTTGTAGGCCAATAACGGCAAATCGTATTGACCGTTTTAAAAATAATGTTATTGTAAAACTTTCTGAGCTGTCATTTGAAAATAGAAATCCTGACGTTTTGTATAGTAACTTATTTGACTGTGTTCAAAATGAATTCGAAAAAACCTTCACTATCAAAACTTTTATGTCGAACACTAAATTTAACTTCAATGAGTGGGCCACTAAAGGTATTTATAAAAGTAGAAACCAACTTTATGAATTATACGAGACTAGAAAGTATAACCACGCACCCTCTTTTGTTGACTATGTGAGGAATTATTCAAAGCTATTCAAAAAAGTATGTTTTATTGCTAAATCTTTATATATAAAAGATAAAATAATCAAGTCTAATAGTAAAGTTAAAGCTACATGGGAAGTTGTAAATCGTGAAACAGGTAAATCTAAGCCACGCGATACTAAAATTAGCTTAAAAATAAATGACGTCATTTTAAATTCAGAAACAGATGTTGCCGGTGCTTTTGAAAATTATTTTACAAATATACCTATAATAACAACATCTACATTAAATTCTTCTCCAATGGAATCTGAAGAACTTTTGAAAAAATATGCACCATGTAAAACTGATCTTTGCTTTAAATTTAACTTTGTAAATCCCTCAGACATTATGAAGACTTTCACTAAGTTAAAACAAAAAAAGTCTCGTGATATATGGGACATGTCAGTGACAGTAATGAAGAACATAATAAGCAATATTGCACCTTATTTAGCTGTAATATTTAACAATTGTGTTGAGGAAGGGGTGTTTCCAGACTTAATGAAACACAGTAAAGTAATTCCTTTATTTAAATCTGGGTGCAAAAGTGACCCAACTAACTTTAGGCCTATTTCTATCTTACCTTCATTAAGTAAAATATTTGAAAAAATAATTGAAGACCAATTGCTGTCATACTTTATTAAAAATGAATTCCTCCATAGCGAACAATATGGGTTTACTAGAGGTCGTAGTACTACCGATGCTGGTGTTGCGCTTCTCAAGCATATTTTCGAAGCTTGGGAGGTGCGCCAGGATGCCATTGGTATATTTTGTGATCTTTCCAAGGCATTTGATTGTGTTGAACACGATACTCTTGTACGTAAACTGCGTCATTATGGTATTAAGGACAAAGCTTTAAAATTAATATCATCTTATTTAAGTGAAAGAATTCAAAAGATTGATATCAATGGAGTCAAATCTTCGGGGTCTTATTTGAAGATGGGAGTTCCACAGGGTTCTATTTTAGGGCCTTTTTTGTTTTTAATATATATTAATGATTTACCTTTCTATGTTAAAAACCTTTGTGATATTGTTTTGTTTCCTGATGATACCTCTCTCATATTTAAAGTTGACCGGAAAAAGAATTGTTTTGACGATGTAAACAGGGCACTTTCGAGGGTCTTAGATTGGTTTACTTTGAATAATTTACAATTGAATACTAAGAAGACCAAGTGTGTAAAATTCTCTCTACCTAATGTGAATAATGTTCAAACCTTTTTAAAAATGAATAATGAAGAGCTTGAATTAGTTAACACTACTGTATTTTTAGGCATAACGTTAGATTCTAAGCTACAGTGGTTTGGTCATATAGAAACTCTTGCAGGAAAGCTTAGCTCAGCTGCTTATGCTGTTAGAAAAATTAGAAACCTAACTGATGTTGACACAGCTCGACTGGTGTATTTCAGTTATTTTCATAGTGTCATGTCTTACGGTATTTTGCTGTGGGGTAAAGCAGCCGATATTCAAACTATCTTTGTCCTACAAAAACGTGCAATAAGATCTATTTACAAGTTAGGCTCTAGAGATTCCCTTCGTGAATTGTTTAAAGAAATAAAAATACTTACTGTACCTTCCCAATACATTTACAGCTGTATAATTTATATTTATCAGAACAAATACACTTTTGAAAAAAACAGTGACACTCACAATATAAATACTAGAAATAAGAATAAGTTAGCTATTTTAAGTTATAGACTAAAAAAACACGCAATTCTTTTATTGGGCAAGGTATACGCTTTTATAACAAAATTCCCGCAGCAATTACTAATTTACCACTACATAAATTTAAATTATTAGTCAAAAACACCTTGCAAACTAAAGGTTATTACACTATTAATGATTATGTGAATGACAAATTTGTGTGGAAAGAAACTGTACTCCAATTTTCACTAGATATGCCAATTTGATAATATATAATATTTAATTTATTTAATTTTATAATATGTATTGTGTTGTTGTGACTGTGCATTGTCGGACAGCCTTAAAATAAAGTTAATACTTTTGTTATTAAGTTTGTATATCGTTTCTAACTAGATATACTTTTACTATTTTTTTTTCTGTATGGCACTGCACAGCAAAATATTGAAATAATGTAACCACAACAATTGTGACTTCATATTTTGAAAAGAGTGACTACACGAGTTTGTTGCCGGAGTCTTCTCGGTAGTTCAACTTTTGGAACCGGTGTAAATTTAGACATGATAGACAGATTTACAATAAGACATTGTAAGACCATTTCTTAAATAGATATACATAATTTGTGATTTTTGACGATTCGAAAGAGCTTCTTAGGAGCCTACTTGAATAAATATATTTTTGATTTTGATTTTGATTTAAATATTATTATTATTTATAATATTATTATTATTATTAATCATTGGCTATTTTTGGTTTGTATGTAAAGTTAAAAGCTTTTATTACTCAACACTGCTTTTAGAAAAATCCTCTGTCAAATAATTAGATGAGTAGTTCGTTAAAAATATTTTCTACTTAAAAGTTTGTACGACAATACCTACTATGTGTTAAGTAGCGCATTGCTTTTTTAATATTCTTATTCATTCTTGGTTGTTTTCAAAATCGAGCCCGTTGTTCATTCTAAATAAAACACAAGCAGATAGTATTTGATTAATATTTGAATACGCAATGCTAACACAAACTACATCCAATTCCTCACGCTGTATCCTGGGAACATTGGAATCGGAATTTGTTCTGTGAACTCTATCGTTTGTTCGGGACGCTTTTTACCTTTGCCCGTCCGTGTATTCTGTGGATAAAAAAATTTACACAACTATTTTCAAAAATTGGTTTTATTTTTAAATAATATTTATTCTCAAACGAAACTGAATTGCACTTTGAATAACTAGTCAAACGGCGATAAATTAAAGATTGGCTCTATAGGCTGTTGCTATTAATCATCATCTTCATCATACCAGCATATGATGTCCACTGCTAAACAAAAGCCTGCCCCATTGATTTCCTAATAAAACGGTTCTGCGTAGTCTGCATCCAACGGCTCCCCGCGACCCTGACCAGGTCGTCTGTCCAACTACTGGGAGGCCGTCCTAGTTTGCGCGTTCCAGTATGTGTTCGCCATCCTAAAACTTTAACGCCCTACCGGCCGTCTGCTCTGAGTACTATGTGCCCTGCTTACTGCCACTTCAACTTACTAATTCTATGGGCTATGTCAGTGACGCGATATAGTATACGCTACTGTTACCCATATAAACAATTCATACTCAAAAATTTTAGAAAATTGTTGAAATTTTATGGTTTTAAAACTTTGAAAAATCGTATTTTTTTCTAAATTTTATCAAAAATTATAATCATATTAGGTACATCAATTAAAACGACTATTATTATGGCAACTTAGAATAAAAATAATTCTATTACATAATATTTTTATTAATTTTGACAATATACCCATACATTTTTAGTAATATAGCTATATGTGACGTCATCTGTTTCGCAGATTTTATAATGAGCGGTTTTAGACGATGCGCTGCAACATATCAAACATACCACTGTATCTTTGAAAATATTGTTTTGAAACAATTTTTTCTTTTGCAGCCTTACTTTATGAGCTCTAAACTTATTTTTTATGAAAAAAATAAAGAGTGGTCAATTACCCTATGATACTGTTTTTTACACCACAAACAAGCGTACGTCCAGTCTAATGGTAAGCGCTCACCAGTCAGTAGTCCATAGATGCTCGTCACACTGGTCATTACTCATGCGTTGTCAAATCAAATCAAATCAAATTTATTGCATGTCACATTACAAAAAATGGGATGGTACATTTAAAAAGGTATACATGTGACGCCCTGCAAGGGCATGGCAATTAATACAGTGCTAGGTATAAATTACTCACTAACATCATAAAATTTACATTTTCTAACAATTTAGAAAAAAAAACATATTTTAAGCTATGAACAGTAATCAAAATAACATCAATTTATCCCAGCTATTGAATTATAATTTAAAAATTTAATTATACTAATATAACAAATTAAATTAAATTTTATATTGTATTCAAATACTTTACAGTGTAGGTATACAAGTAGGAACAAATTACGTCATTAAAAACTCATTTATAGAATAATGGCATTTGAATGTCAAGTAAAACTTTAGTGTTCTAGAAAATCATTTTGAATTTTGTTCGTTTTTAATGTGTGCCGGTAATTTATTAAATATTTTAACAGACAAATAATAGGGGCTGGTATTTAACATTTTTATTCTAGACTGCGGTAAGCTTAGCCTGTCCTTATATCTAGTATTAACATTATGAATATCTTTTACTTTGGTAAAGTTTTGAAAGTTCTTGAAGGTAAATATGCTTATGTCATAAATGTGTAAAGACGGTAGTATAAGTAGATTAAATTTTATGAAATAAGGTCTGCATGATTGAGTGTTATCTATCTGGGCTATTATTCTCAAACATTTTTTTTGCATTATAAAAAGTTCTACCCTGTAAAAGTCAAGAGAAAAGGTTATGTTTACAACATAGGAGTCCCCTGCTCCTAACACTTGCTCTACGAACACAAAACTAAAAAATATAAAATTAAAATTTTTAAGTAACTCTCTGCTTCATAAATCATCTATCTAACACCGTCTCATTGTGACTATTCCTAGAGCCCAATCACGTATCGTCTGTAAGTTTCTGAAGAATTAGGCATACGGCAGACTTTTTGATGGTATAGGATCAGCTCAAGTTTAATATGTCATGGGAATGTCACCGAAGGGACAGTACACCTAATTACAAATCAATCGGATCTGCGAAAGTTAGTAAAACCCTTTATAATGTAGAAAATGAGCTGATAGTCATCAAACGCCTGAACTGATCTTCATAAATTATAGCTAAGAACTATCCTTGTCAAGTCAGCTTTCAAACAAACAAAAATTGGTTCATTCGTTAAGGAGTTACTACGCTGCCACAGATAGACACACGGCTATACATAGACAGACACGTCAAACTTATAACCCTCTTTTTCGCCGGGGGTTAAAAGTATAGCCGAATTGAAAACTGCCCCTTTTTTGAAGTCAGTTAAAAAGTTGTGGCAGTGTAGAGTTTGTCGCTAAAAATTCGAGTGGAAGAAACAACATAGGATAGGTACCTCGTGAATTTTGACTTTATGTTCAAAATTCCGAATTAGGGACCACAACGTGGTAAGTAACTAGTAGATACCTAGTGAAACAAAAATTACTATTTCAAATCAAACTTAAGCAACACAATCTATGTTTCTAATACAATTCAATGTTCCCTATAGAAATATGTTTCCTTAATCCTCCATAAAAAGATAAATCGCCTTTGACCTGTATAGTTCAATTTCCAATTGTATACAAAAATAGCTAAGACATCTCTGAGACACGGCAGACGTCGATCGTAAGCAACACTTTTACGTAAATAGCTAAATGACGTCACAACTTTAAATCTGGCAGTTGCACCGGTCGAAAGTTGCCGTATCTTTAATAATTGATTGCCGGTCCTTATTACGTATTCGAAGGCTTTTGAAGGCATAGAAACCACTTGTGTAGAACATTCATCTAGTACTTAAGTGCAGTGTGATTCACTAATGGAAATATTCTACATCGAGCTTGACGACTGACAAGATAACGAGCCGTCATTGATTTTGACGATTGAGCACAGCGCTGCGCGTAAGCGTATTCACTAATATCTACGTCAATCTCTTGGCTGCATACGTTTATCACTATTTTTGTCTATGTATCGCAATTAATTAATTCATTATTTGATTGACTTTTAAGGAAGGCTAGTGTCGTCAACGGTTCTCAAATAGTTGTCAAACAAACACCGAAATGTATGACAGCGCTGCCGACAGCCAATAATTCAAGGTTGCTGTCCTATGAGAATCGCATAGCTGACAACATGCTGGTTTCAACTTTAGAAACACTATGATTGTGTCTGTCGAATGTCGAATTGTATAAACATGTGATTAGCGCATAAGTAAACAGGTATACATAGCATATGTGACAACGTACAAATGGCAACCTTATCGCTGAAAACAATCCTTCCAAGCAATATTAGGATTATTAAATATATCAAGGGAGAGATGGCGATGTAACGTTAGATTCAATATAAAGAAGGTTAAGATTAAGGCCATTATTAAGGTCTGACAAGCAAAAAAATTGTCCCAAAGTCGTCGGTTTTCGACAAAAGCTGACTGTACTTTTGTTACCACCTATTCTTAATAATATCTACATATTATTAAATACTTTACGTACTTTACTTACTAATACGAGGAGCTCGGTGGCGTAGTGGATTGAGCGCTCTGGTTTCGATCACGAAAACAAAGCAACTTTCGCCATGGTCGGTCCTTGGATGGGTCAATCAAATTTATAATCTTGAGCTCCTCCGTGCTTCGGAAGGCACGTTAAGCCGTTGGTCCCGGTTGTTACTGCAACCGCTTTAACCCACCAACCCGCATTGGGCCAGCGTGGTGGTGTTATGGCCCAAACTCCTCATGTGTTTCTGCCATGTAGGAAGGCCTGTGCCCAGCAGTGGGACGTATATAGGCTGGTGATGATGATTAAATACTTTAGGTAGTTTGGATTTATTAAATCTAACTTTCTTATTATTCATAGTTTACACAAATCAATCCTGTCTATGCTAAGATTCAGCGATAGGCCTATTCTATTTGAGTTTCATCTCCTAAGCTATTTATATTGTCTTTTTTATCTATAAAGTTAATGATAAGGTTAAAAATAAATATGTTCACTTTAGACTAGACATTCGTTTTGATTGATTATCAAAAAGTTGATTATTATTATATGTGAATCTTAATATTTCCTGCGAAATACATAGCTCTTAAGTATTTACGCTAATCAGTCCCAATTTATTTAAGTAAACTAGTATATATTTCTTTAAACGATTGCTAAAATAGTTGTACTTATCACCGTTACAAGAAAATGTGTGGGTTTTGCCAAGAGATAGAGATTAGTCTACTATCACAGAGCTTATAGCAATAACATACAAACTACGAGAAACTTACACGTAATAAGGCCTAGCATTAGATCTCCGTCTCTCGTATATTATTATCTGGAGTCTGGGTCGTTGCTAAAAATTAACAAGCCTCGATTTGTTGTAATCGAGCGCCATTTTGTGTTATTGAGTTAAACCAACTTGAAGCAATCACTTAACAAAGCTTGGAATAACTTCATTGAGCTTGATTTACGTCAGTTTTCCGTTTTGCTCACTAGAGTTGCGAAATATCGATTTGTTCGTGGGATAGAGTTCGATGAAGAAGCAGTATGCGCGTGCGAGGGTCGCCTAGAGTCTTAATTAACCCTGCGAATACCCGCTGCAACTCCAGAATAATTGCCCTGATTTTCGCAGAGTTAATTTGCTGTGTGCCGAATAAACTCAGACTGCCCCAGGTAGCCCGGTCTTGCGGCCCAGCTTCTCATATGGGACGTATATGTCATTGTAGCAGCCTTTGTAGGCTTTTTATTTAACCTATGTACATACAGCATGCTATTATTGGTATTGGCCATTTGTTTTCCCCGGGATAAGCAAAGCCGGAAAGTGATGCCTAACAGATGTTTGTCTTTCAGGAGGAGCTTTGACAGAATGTTTCATGCCCTTTCAAAGGGACGCCCTCTTTAAAAAGGCATACGAGAGCTTTCGGCAAACGAAGTAGTTTTAAACCACATAAGACGGCGGATTCTTAAACTTTCTTTACGCTATTTTCTGGGATATAGAATAAACACTTTTGAATTTTGACCAAATAGTATCTATAATCCGGTTCAATACTGTCTCATTTATATCTAATATATTAAGTATGGATGCTTGAAAGATATTCAGAATAATAAGTAAGCTAGAAAAGTCCATATCCTGGGTCGGGCACTGAACCCGCGATCCGACAGTGACTGCTCTGACCACTACTCTAGTCCTCAGTAACTAAGTGTATTTGTTCGATTGAAACTGCGGCATTTCATAAACATATAGGTATAGGTTAAACGAAGAAACAAAGTCAGTTTGTGAACGCGGCCTGGACGATCTCTACATCAGATATGATAAGCTGTATTCCTCGCTAAAGAGCACCACTTGATTCGTAAAATGCAGTCACAAAGTAACAGTACGAAGATCCTTGCCTATGCCCAGCAGTGGGCGTCTCATGACTAATAATATGATGATGATGATGATCTGTGTAGGTAATTAAAACGAACAAAAATAGCTGAAATCTTCAGTATCCCGGAACCACGATCGCAGTGAAGTAATCGAAACGTTGGCGTCCACCAAAGTAATAATGTAACATCTAATTAAACGCAAGCTAAATCTGATAAAGGGATTTTGTTTGACGTAGAAAGCGTAATATAAAAATTGTCTATATTGCATGTCAGAGAAATATAGATTGATAAACTTCCTTTAGCAATTCATATTATTAGTGTGAATATAAAACTAGACTTAATTTTACAAAAATTAGTGCCTAAACTAATAAGGGTGCCACAATTATATTAGCATATTGACGGCCACGAAACTCCATCTCCAGACGGGAGACAAGAAAAATGAATAAATTATGAGAAATTCTCCAAAGGAAAAAGCATTGTAATAACTTTAAATTCAAATCGAGAACTTCTCTTTTACAATGATGCAGTTAAGGGGATTTTACACCATTAAACTAGATGGATGGAGGTAATTATTTTGACTAGTTAAAAAAGTATATACAAAAAAACGCGGTAAAAATTCGTTGCGTTTGCCAAAATGATGTAGTAAAGAAGTGTTTAAATCTGTAACTAAAAGAGAAAGCAAAAAGTACTCAAAGGGGTCTCGTGGGCGATTTGATAAAAAAACTGCTTATTTTACCATCTTAAAAGAAAATGCAGGTTTTGGACCAAAAAAATATTTAACATATTTTATTTAATTTGATCTTTATAATGTTGAATCATACTTATCATAAAAATATACTCTGTACCAACTTCAATTCTAATTGCTCAAGTGGTTTTGTTGTAAAATACTAGAAATATATGTTCTTCAAACAATAAACTGGACAATTATTGATTGAAATGACAAAATGAAATTATGAAATCTGTAACATTTTTACAGTCACAAAGTGACGTAGAGCATACTAAAGTCATATAACACGAATCTTGAGCATCTGACTGGGGTATCACTTCTACAAGACTGCAGCCAAAGATCACTACTTTCAGTTTTATGTTCCTGCAGTGTGTGGGTCCACCAGAGCTGATAAAGAAAGCGTTATGTTGGATTCAGGAGACTCGTATCCCTTTTTTTTAACGCTGAGAGGAAGCTCTACCAGCCTTACCGGGGGAGGAGATGAAAGAGGTGTGGGGCTCTCATCCACTTAACCCCTCAGCGATGTATCTAACCATCTTGCTGCGGAATGACGATATTGTGGTTGGTGTCAAGAGCATAATATCCGCTATACCGACACGAGCAGACGACCAAAGACTGTCAGTCCCTTCTTGTGGGGGACTCGCTCTCATAACTTCGGTTAAATCTCACGTCGATACAGTGACGCACGGACCGGGCTGTGAAAGCCATACCCGGAGCCCTAACCATAGACGAACCGCCGGTCTAGCAGACCGGCAATCCACGTGCTGCAGCCACACATCGCAGCTCCGCTGGCCCTGAGAAGGGCCCTTGTTGACTTTGACACTGCCAGAGAAAAGCTTGGGAGGACCTAGGACAGGTGGCCTCACCCCTAGCGCTTCTACTGCATCGGCAGGCCTTAAAGGCTTGCCATGCCCCGACCCCGAAGGGTCACCGTCCCTGTACAACGCAAAACGAGGATGTGAGTCGAGGCTTAGCGGGTATGAGGCTTAGGTCTGGAGGGTTTACACGCATTCAATAATGATTTGCCAGTAATTATTTTTCCGTTTTCTAGCATCCATAACACAAGCTCTTAGTAATGCTTACTTTGGGCTAGATAATAGGTGTGAGTGTATGAATATTATTCTTATTCCACCCTGCTGTACGGGGTCACGGCAGACAGAAGGAGAATTGTATCCTATGCTATCATCAGCACGCTTTCTCTTGATTTTGACATGGTGCTAGAGTTTTACAATGTCAAGATGCTACGAGCATTCAACAAACTTTGAGCACTACTACACAGAACTTTTATAGCATTACTCATGCAATAAGAAATGACCATTATAGTCCTATTTCTCGACTGGGAAAGTAGTACCTCCATGTTACAGGAGAGCAGTCTCCTGTAACATGGAGGTACTTTATACATAAGTGTTATTGACTGCAGAGTCAATAACACTTGTGTATAGTAGGTATTCTAGTGTTGCAGTGAATAAGGGTACCCAAGCTCAATGAGGTAAGTAGCATACCGTACCAAATGTAGAGAATCCCAGCCTTATAGCGGGCGTAATTCATATTACTCATAAAATATCCTGTACCTATTCCTAAGCCCCGCTTTATCTTTACACTTATACGGACCCTTAGCGAATTGCCAAAACTTGGAGTACCTATTCAGAGAAACGAACTCGGAGGGCATCAGATAAAACTTGATTAATCTATGAAAGGAGTTCCGCTTCTTATTATAATAAACTAATTAATGATGGAGGCTAACAATTCATTATCGAAGCAAAACTGCCTTCGGAACAATAATGATAATGAGTGTAATTAATTATAGGAAGTTGGTTCAAGGCGTTCTGGATGGGTGGTGGGGGAGTTTAGTTCGGAGGCTGGAGAACTCTTTTGATTTTAATGAAATATACAAGAAATACTACGGAGTGATCATGCAGATTAACAGCTGTAAATAATAGACTAATAATCTTATTTCTTAAATAAAAAATATTTTTTTTTTTAATTATAAAAATATTTGCTTGTCTTTGGAACTGAATAGGTTGACCGATAAAACAATTCTCCAACTTTTTTCATTTTCGGTGATTTAAAACGTCCAAGAAGGTTTTATTATACGGATATGTAAGGAACTTGACTATAAAGACGGTACATCAAAAGGTGTCGACGCAATATTGCTTGCAAGATCGACATATAAATAAAAAGATCCCGTTATTGGACACTAATTTAATTAAAGATTTTTTACAAGCTTGTGTAGGTAAGTAATCGATTTGAATCAGTATGATGATAGTTATTATAAAAAAAACTCGGTTCTCTTCGTCGGCGCCCGAACGTTGCCGACGACCGCCGCCGCTTCGTTCCACGTATCGATAATGGCGTGAACAAAAGGTAAACATTAATATGATTTGTAGAGATATATCTTGTCATTTCTCCGGAATACTGCATCAAAAATACCTATGTTATAACCAAATTAAAAGCAATATCGATAGGTTCCATGAAAAATTAAAAAATACACTAAAGAGAGAATTATCTTTTTCATCTTTCGGGTTTTCATTGACACTTTGAAGATTTGTCAGAGTTTTCTTATGCCAATTGTGAGATATTTTTTATTTATCTATATTATTTTATATGAACATTTATATAAGTACATAAGTATTTTAATAAAAAAAAAGCAAAATACTATTTTTAATAAAGATAGGTAAAAATCGGTCGGTAATATCGCTACTTGTTTTTTTTTATACAACTAGATGAAAAACAAGCTGACGGCCTACCTGGTGGCAAGCGGCTACCGCCGCATATAGACGACACCTGCAATAACAAAGAAAAATCACTTAAAATTGCAGGTGCGTTGTCACCCTAAGGCCTAAGATGAAATGGCGTCCATGCCCAGTAATTACACGGGCTACCTTTTCCTACAGCCCTAAGCACAGCGAGCTGTTTTACGGCTAAAAGAGACGGCGGTCTCTTATATTGTCCTGCTAACCCCGATATGAGGTTAAGGCGATCTATCGAAACGTTGTTTTGCCCGAAACAAAAAAAGACAAAACAGCGATCGCACGTGAAAAGTAAACGAAAATACACAAATTATTTTATTAAAAATTAACTATAAAGATTACAAAAAAACGCTTCTACACGATTCTGAATATTAATGATATCTACTATTTAAAGTACTTTCCTATTAATGATCGTTTACCAATAATCTTAAGTTTTCTTGTTAATAAGAGGTGTTTTCGGAAATAAAATGTATCGAGGCAAAATCCTTTAATTGTGTTTTCGTTCTACACGTGTCTAGATAAAGATATAAAGTAACGTATACCTGATTTTCAGATCCGTAAGATCTTTCAAGAACCTATTACATTACTTATAAAAGTGCGAAGTTTTTCAATATATCGCCTTAACATTCTATAATAATCAAATCTAGCACTATGATTAAAGTAAACAAGTATCATAAATATTCTTAGTTTAATTTTTAATATTTCATAGAACATTTAAAAATATGAAAAAAAAAATATGAAAAATAAGAAAACAGTCCTATGGCTAACTGCCCGGTAGTCAAAATCAGCACATATTACGGAGAAAATTTTATTTTCGTGTTTTGTTGTTTGGATAACCAAACAAGAATAAAACGCGACGGCCGGCTGGCCGTGGTCTGTGCCCCTTGCTATACTCGCTGCTGGGTCAGGTCAGCAAATGTTTGTATGATGAGTACGAGCATTTTTTTACGAGTCATGGAATCTTTATGTTAATTTCTTATATTTCCAATATTTATATTCTACATATTAATTGTTATCAATATTTCTTCGTTATCTAGTATGCATAACACAAGCTCTTAACGATGCTTACTTCAGGTTAGAACATTGGTGTATGTTTATTTTTTAATAATATTGTAAACCAATTAAGAATAAAACACGAAAACTAAAATACCTCCGTAATAGGCGTTGAAGTTGCTACCGCCGTAATAGGACTGGTTACGTTATTTAAAGCAGAAAAAAAAATAACGCAAATATACAAATGGACAGGATAAAATTCACAGTATTCCTCGGTAGCTCAGACGGTTAGAGCAGTCACCCGGATTTTAAAAGGTAGCGGATTCAGTTCCTGTCTGTGGACATAATTTTTTTCTAATTTAAATATTTATCATAGATACTTCCAGAATAAAATTATTTCATTAAAAATAAAATAATACCTTTTTTATACCACTAAGGTGGCAATCAAGCTCATGACCCACCTGATGGTAAGCGGTTACCGCAGTCAAAGGACGCTAGCAATACCAGAGTATCATTTGCCCGTTGCTGACTCTGTAAAAACCTAAAGGCGTAAAGGCGTAAAACGCCTTTGAAGAACCCCATGCTCATTCGAGAAAACCTCTGCAGGGAGATCATTCCACAACCTGAGCGTACGCGGAGGAAAGTTTCTCTGAAACCGTACAGTACGCGACCAATTTGGTTCCAATTTGTGAGGATGAAATCCCTGCCGGTGACGAGCGGTGCGATGATAGAAAGAGGCCGTTGGCATCATATCAAATAATTCCTCAGAACACACCCCGTTAAACAAGCGGTAGACCACACAAAAGGAGGCAAAATTCATAGAAAATAATACAAATAACAAATATTTAGCTAATTATTCACGAAACATCTAAACCGAATCTCTCAATAACCCTTGCTGCGTAAAATGGTCCTAATCATAAGGGAATAGTGGCGAAATTTACTTTCGAGCTAAGCTTGAAACAAAAGAATGATTGATTAGCATTTGAACTGGAGAACAATTGAAAGTCCGTTTAACGCAACAATTTCTACTACTTTAGCATTTATATAAGATGCCAATTAAATGGACGGTTTCTATAAAGTAAAATAATATTTTCTCTAAGAATTATTGAAGGCAGGTAGGTTTAATGATACGTGGGTCTCGTCGTTAGTTTATCATGCTGTGGGGTTACAGCCTGTCCCTGTATGTATTCTGATTTTTACTGCTATTGTTGTGATTCTGTTTTGTGTACCTGATTTAATTAATTAATTGTATTTAATTCGATATCGAGGAACTCGGTGGCGTATTGGTTTGAGCGCTCTGGTTTCGATTACGAAAACAAAGCAACTTTCGCCATGGTCCATCCTAGGATGGGTCAATCAAAATTTGTAATTTCGAGCTCCTCCGTGCTTCGAAAGGCACGTTAAGCCGTTGGTCCCGGTTGTTACTGCAACCGCTTTAACCCACCAACCTGCATTAGGCCAGCGTGGTGGTGTTATGGCCCAAACTCCTTATGTGTTTCTCCCATGTACAAAGGCCTGTGCCCAGCAGTGGGACGTATATAGGCTGGTAACAATCAGGACCAATGGCTAAACGTGCCTTCCGGAACACGTAGGAGCTCGCGATTACAAATTCGGGTCAATCAGACCAATCCCGAGATCGACCATGGCGAAAGTTGCTTTGTTTTCATAATCGAAACCAGAGCGCTTAAACCATTACACCACTAAGCTCCTTAAGCCTGTAGATATAATGTTTTTCTTAACTCATAATGCATTTGAAAAACTATTGGTATTCGTTAAATAACTAAGCCGCTTGGAGATTAACGCGGTCAAGGTCGATCTGAGTTAGCAGGGAGGTTCGGGCTGTATCTATAGCACTACCAAGTACAAAAGTATTTATTCCGGTCATTAATGAAACAATTTTCGTCACCATTGCTTTTATTCGCATTGAATTTTAAATTAGGCACGTAAAATATTATCTTCTATTGTAGTGTTGTAAGTTTCGTCTACTATGCTGTGAAATTAGGGCGTCTACTTTGTGGACGTACAAGGTAGGCAACACGTGTGCCCATGGATCTACGATTGTTTATATAATAGCTTATTAACTTGCGTGCATAATCGTGAAATTACGGAAACCTGACCTTTCTTCTTATCATCATCGTATCTTTAACGTTAAAGAAACAGAGGGTAGGCAGAAATATTGTAAAATGCGACGTGATATTAGATATATTATCATCATCACCAGCCTATATACGTCCCACGAGAGGAGCTTGGCCCGTAACCCCACCACACTGGTCCAATCAAATAAAAAAAATAAAAATAAAAAAAGTAATAAATTGACACAATAAAAAGGAAGAGATTGGCGGCTATCACCAATGTCGCTGTATGATTTGCGGACCTTTTCTCAAAATAGGAACGAATTTTAACAATAATATTGGTTAAATATTACTAATGAATATTAAATTCAGTTTTACAATTTTAGGATAATAGCGTCCGCTTATTTTATCATCAAATCTGCATTGAAATTTTTAAAGTTATAAAATAAACCCAAACTGTACCCTTGTAAATTTCACATCCTTCCGCAGGAAGCATCGCTTCCGTCCACTTATTACATAAAATTACCGAGCCACTATAAAGAGGTCTGTATGAGCTCTCATTAGGTTCGCGGTATCGCCCATAAATACATTATTGCGGGTAGACGGGGCCGGCAGGCGGCGGGTTATCGAATTAAAACTTCACTAGCAATACTAGAGTTGAACACCGTATTAATACACCATGTATAATTTGTGCGCTTGGACAAACTTGGCGCGTTCCACTGCTGCCGACGTATTAAGTACACGTTTTTTTGGTAATCATAGCCATAGAATAGACAAAAAATGTTTATTCTGTTTCGAGATCACACCAACGGGTATCTGAGTGATATACAGTGACACTACCGCTTAAAATTAAAAAAATATATTTGATATATTAAACTTTAGCTTAGATGACATTAGTAATTATTAGATGGTATGGATATTTAGTGTTTTAGTGTGCACTAAAACCTCACATGGGGACCGTATAAACAAATAAGTTTAGAGGTAGACTGCAAATGAGGCGGAAGGATGACATAAGGGCGAGAGCAATATGGGCCCTAACTGCCTAATATAAGAATTTAAATAAATAAGTAATCAATTTAATAAGGTTTAATGGAGGCCAACCCTAAACGATTAGTCGATAGGCGGAAAAAGAGGAAGTTTTAAATATTAATTGTTTTGATCGCTTAAAGGAAACACATTTCGCATTTTTCTACGATATTTTGTTAATAACTAATATTTTAAAATTACCTGCACAAATGGACAAATCTGAAGAATACTTAATCAAAGTAAAATTTAAGATATATAAGTACTATGTAATGTCGCTATTAGCTAAGAATAACAATCTTAAAATGAGCAAAACAATATGCCTGATTATATAAGACAAATCATTTTAATAACATAATAAGATCATAAATATTTGTATTAGTAGTATTTTTGTTTATGATCATTCCAAAGTCGTCATCCAGATTGGAGAATAGTCGGGCCAAATGGAAAACACGCTGTGGGCGGGCGGCGCGGCGGCAGCGGGCGGCGCGAAGGAGCGATCGAGGTAAGGGTACTGGCTACGTAATTAGATTTTCAAAGTCCGAATACACTGCTCGTACTTGTCTTCATAATAATGTAAGCGGAGCGACTCAGCTTGATAGTTGTTGTAATTCGTAAATTAAGTAAACAGTGATGTTTTTAAACTTTGTACTTCAAATTTTTAAGATAAAAGTGTTGATTTATTTACACGAATACTTATCGTATTACACAGTGCTTAGTCAGTCATAATATTATATGTATAGGCGTGCAATATTGGCATACAAAATCTGTGAACGTTTTAGCTATAATCATTACAATGCCGATTTAATTTTATAAATTCTACATTAGTTTTAGTGATCGTACTTGTATTCGTGAACATAATAACGTTTTCTATTTGAAAAGAAAATGCTTAGATAAACGATTGGACATCATTTTCTTAAAACAGTTTACTATCGTTATCATACTAGCGTCACTATTGTTTTACTTAAACACAGTAAAAATTGCTCCTCATCTTTATATTTTCTTTGTTTTCAGCACTGCACTAAAATCAGCACCCGATTAACATGTACGGTCACATGTGAAAAGATGGGAACCCGTCCCTTTATAGCAAGTAAATTCAACTATTTTCATTTAGACGACCGCCTGGCCGAGTGGTCTGTACCCCAGGCTACTCGGTCAAGAGGTCCCGGGTTCGAATCCCGGTAGGAACAAATGTTTGTATGATGAGTACGAACATTTGTTTACGAGTCATGGATGTTTATATGTTTATTTAGTATATTTCTAATATTTATATACATATTATTATCATTATTTCTCCGTTATCTAGTATCCATAACACAAGCTCTTAATGATGCTTACTTTGGGCTAGATAATAGGTGTGAGTGTATAAATATTATTATTATTATTATTATTTCTTTAACACTATTCGCAAACCTTTTAATTCAACATTGAACATCTTATCGACTCTCGTTATATAGCACCTGACTTTCCTGGAATAGTTTTCACACATCATCATCATTTTTTTATATTTTGTGTATTTCATCGAAATATTGTTAGAACGATGTTACGTTTACCATAACTTTGTTTCCACGTACTTTTCAGTTTTAAAAATAGTCACTACATCAAATGTTACTACACTAAAGTCACTGTAACATCGAAAATGGAGATTTCAATTTGTTTGTGACACTAAATAATTTATTGCATGTTTGTATGAAAAAATCTGGGTTTGGTTAGGTTAGAACAGTAGGTAAATGCGCGAAGGTGAACAAGGAGCGTAGCAAACGTGCTGCGGAAACGGCCGCCAAGGTCCAGTTTCCATCTTTTGTTAGAGAATGAACAAAAAATGCTGTAATATTACATTTATTATGTTTTAGGTAAGTTAGTATAATTTACGATTGACCGCAACAGTTTTTATCGTCATCACATGAAGGCATCGTTCAATGAAACGTTATAACGATTGAAAGATGTTTGATGAAATATTAAAATGTGTACCGTTAAATATTTATTAATTTTTCCATTTACAGTTTTTTCGTTAAAACAATAGCAAAATGAACCGTTATCCAGGTAATCAAAACAATTTTGAAACATTTTGCCATGAAACATTATTCGATTGTAAGAACTGTAATGATTAGATATTAGGTTAATCAAGTTTAGATATTAAAAAATAGTTTTCAGTAAAATGAAGTTTTATATTGTAATATGCTGTGTTCTAAATAGAGACCTTTGAAAATATGTATGATTCACTTTGGACATCTCCTGTGACTTATGCTCTTTGCGATAAAGTTCACTGACTGTGAAAACTTACTGTACTTGACTGTTCAACTACTACTGCTTAAAACTCTATGATTTTTCAAGACGGTGGTACCTAATTAAGTTAAAATTAATATTTATTTTTGTATTGCAAAAATTTTAAAGTTAATATGTCATTTTTTCTATTGTTGTAAGTAAACGCCAAGTACCAAGAGCAATCAGTCCACACTCAACATCGAGGTATTGGATATTTAGTTTGCTTTGGGCCGGCGGGGCGAGGGGGACGAGGTGCTTAAGTCCAACTATAAATTAGGAAGGGTACAGTTTCATTAATCACCCATACGCCGTTATTATTAATTAACCCCCTTTCGAACTACTGGAGGTATTAGCTATCGACCCGCTATCCCCCTATGTCAACATTAAAGTTTTAAAATTTGCGGCAGCTCATTTTCTTTTGGTTAAATTTCTTTAGTTACGTTAAGTGAGTGGGGTATTATTAATTAGTTTAGCGTAGAACGCAAGATTTCCTTTCAGGTGTAAAAAAATGCGCAGAAAAGTAAGTAAAATCGAGCTCACGTGATATTGGCCCTAATTCTGGCGAACACATGCTTAGTTTAAATTTAAGTTCAGTCTATTTCTTTCTCTCAAAATGAAAAAGAAAAGGATGGCAGTCATATTAATTGACATTTAGAAAGGTGCGTTTAATTTTCGACCTTATTGAACGTGCTAAAATGCAGTGTTTAGAAGGCACATCCGTACATGCCGTCTAAAATTGTCTATGGTTTCTTTGAAATCTATCTAAATTTAAGTGACAGCTCTAAACAGATTCTTGCTATCTTTTTCCTATAACTTATTGCAAGAATGAGATATACTGTACTTAAATTTAGAATTAAAGTGTGTTTCCAGAATTAGGCCCATTATATGGTTAGCAAAGTAACGGCAACAGTCGTATAGAAATACCAGATATTTCTTTGTCGTGCCTAGCATAGGCCTAAGAATAATTTACTGTCACTATCTATATTGGTTACCAAAAAGATTTAATATTACATTTACTTGCTCAAATCCATGAAAAATTAATAGGTTTTTATCAATCCCAACTACTTTAGTACGTAGACTTGCTCATAATATGATAGAACTGCCTCAACAACAACAACAACAACAACAATTCAACAATTCTTCAACGGGATTAATAAAAACTAGGTACTTACACTCAATAGTAGACAACTTCGGTGCAATAACCACTCTTCTTACAAAGCAGTAAGGTTGCTCAAAAGTAGACCACCAAATGGCTTATATTTTAATCTAAGCTTGAATAGATTTAGGGCGAAACTGCAGTGTTAGTTTGTAATTGTGTCTGAATAGTAGGACGGTAAGTTTAATTATGAACGTAACGTTTAAAGAAGTAATCTATACTATCGACTGCTTGTTATATTGTGTGTATTAAAATTTTAAATAACATAAAAATTCCGACTGCTTTCTACGACAGTTAAATATTTTTATTTTAATAAAAATATTTAATAATGGAATGCTTCTAATTCTTAATCTACTACAAAAATGGATAGGTACGTTGATTTTGGTTTAGATAATTTTTCTTGCTGTCATGCTACTAAAACCAGCTAAAGGTCGAAGAAGCGGTAAGTATGTAATCTAGTATGATAAGACAAAAATAATAATTAGTATTTAGGTACTATCTTGAAATCTGGCAGCTGTCCAGTTGGCCTTAAATAAGTCGTAATTATGTCGCGCAACTCATTTTCTTCCACTTTTTTAACGGTCTATTTTGTATCGTTGGTCGTTACATTATGCTAGCTAGGGTGACATGCTCATGATGTTGATTTCTATATTATCTCCGTAGTTACTGGTAAACTGCAAAACATCTTTCAATAAAAAAATAAGTTACTCTGCCGAAACACCTTGTCTCGTTAAAAGTAGTTTAAATTTGTGTGATAGTGAAACCGTTTTATCGAGTTTTAATGTCAAATCTACCAGTTTATAGGAATGAAGATATCAAAATTCAAGCACTTTTCAGATTTACTATAAGTAATTCTTAGTTGTATAAAACCATTTTTTTATAGAAAGTACGACAAATGACTCAACCCCACCTGATGTGAAGTGGTAAGAAGAGTCCGTATCCGAAGACAGCTTGCAGTTTAGACACTGCTCTAGCCGCCTCTACCTTGCCGGCCCAAAAGGTGCTTTTTCACACCTCTTTTGAAGGAACCCATGTTATAGAAAAGAGGGAACACATGTACTGGCAACGAATTGCAAGTTCTGGAAGTACGACAAAGAAACGAGGTACTAAAATTCTTTGTGCATGATGTTGAGGTGGACACAATGAATTGATGACTCCAAAGACCGGCACGCGTGTTCCAGAGTAGGAAGGGAGAAGGTGGAATAAGGTCAAAAAGCTCTTCAGAGCAAGGTCTCGACGCCATTGCAGAGGCTCAAGGTTGTTCCTGACGTCTACATCGCCAACGATACGGACAGCATGTCGCTGCAGTCTGTCCAGGGCATCGAGGAGGTACTTGGCGGAGCCATCCCACAAGTGCGAGCAAGACCGTACCTGAGTTTTGTAAAGTAGGAGATTTATAATTGGTCAGGCGTGAAAAATCGTCGCACCTTGTCCAGGACACAGAGACTTACTTCCGTAAGGTTGTTTTGATTAAGGTTTCGATGTAGTTTCTGGAATTCAGATCGCAACATAGCTCCAAGAAATTGTATTATAAACAAATAAGGTAGGTTTTAATTTAAAACTGTTACAAGATTGATGGTGTTTTAGACAGAGTAAGCCATAATGGTAAAATGTTTTATAGAGTTTCTCACATACACCTTGTCATATTTTGACTCTTATCAGGTGTACATGAATAACTACCTACAACATGCGCTGTTATCAATCAACTCAAAACAAAAACACTTCTATGTGGAAATAAGGCTATTAACAGCCATTAAATTAAAACGGGCACACGATTAAATGTAATTTATGTAAATTACGCCAACTGTGAGTCTTAAGTAGATTTACTTGTGAACATTCGTTTTTCTCGACGAACACGTTTCCATTGCACAGTAATGATATTCACTTTTTAATTTTATTATCGTAACCATTTTTCATAAAAATTACAGAACTAATTTTTTTTAAACTTATACATATATGTAGCTTACGTCCTTGTTTTGTTTCACACATTTCAGACACAATATGTTTTTAATTAGCATGTGCTCCCGGGAATCTTACGCGGCTTAACAATATAATATATTTTTTCACAAAAAATATAATAAGGCACGCCTGGGAATAAAAAGTGACTTAGGAACAGATGACATCACATCAGGTGTAACAATTGCACTACGAAAGCCGCCTCTATTGCGAACGAAGTAAGGTTCCAAGGTCAATTTGTTACGCTTGATGTGCTGTCGACTGTACATAAGACAGTATAAAAGTTAGATGAGCATAAAACGTTTGAATTTACTTGAAAAAAAAATCGTGCTCAAATTGCTGATTTAATTTACAAATTACCTAAAAACATACAATACAATCCTATAGAGGTCGCTCGGAAATCTTGTTGTTTAAATTATTTTCATATTTTCATTTCGTACATACGTACGTTTGTGAGTACGAACATTTATAGCAAAATAATTTATTATAGTTAATTGCCACTTCACAAAAGCTTAAAGTACCATTGAAAACTCGCTTACATAAAAAATGCCAAGCTGCATCGCAGAGACGGCACGACGAACGTCCGTCATATTTTACGTCATGAAAGACGTCTGTCGTCGTGCCGTGGCGGACGGTCGAATGGTAACGTTTCTAATAAGACATAAACTTTCGTAATTAGGTAGCCGTGAAATTAATGTTATACCATGTGAACTCGTAAAACTAACTTTTAATTATTTTTTCGTTTACCTCTTAATCTGCTCTCATTATTTTTAATTTATTTTCTGTGTTTATGTTTGATATATAAGGGAAATGTAAATATCTGGAGATGTTAACTTTTTTTACAATCTTTTGATAACATACTACAGCTAATTGTAAGAGGTTAATAATATTTTCTTTCTTCTGTTTTGTATCTGGGAACGTTTCCACCAAGCGCGTCTTACGATACATTGCAACCTTCTTTTGAAAAAATACGAGTTATACTGGGCCTAATTTTGACCGCCTTCACATCCTCCCCACGCGGGCTCACGCCAAATGTAAATTTAATTTTAGTGCAAAAAAAAATGGAATGCTTCAATTAAGTTCTTGCTATCTTTTTGCTATCTCTATCTTTCAATAATGAAAGAATACTGTAACTTGATTTTTTATACCACTGGTATCAATTAAGCATACGGCCCATCTGATGGTAAACGGTTACCGTAGCCTATGGACGCTTGCAACACCAGGGGTATTGCTTGCGCGTTGCCGACCCTGTAAACCCTTTTCACGCCTTTTTGAAGAACCCCATGCTGTACTCGTTTAAGAAAACCTCTGCAGGAAACTCATTCTACAATCTCAGCGTACGTGGGAGAAAGTTTAGAAACTACTTAAATTTAGATTTAGAATGTGTGATCTGAATTAGGCCCACTCTCAGTTCAAAGAAATAAGGGTCCACTGCACCTAAAGTATGTTATTCGCGACTTACTGACCCATTGAGAGGGGCGTTCCCTGTCTACAACCAACCAACCTGTCCTTTCCAACTTAGCTGACTTATCAACATCGGGGAACAGTCCATAATACTTGACAAAGAAGTTACTCTTGTACGATATTCTTGTGATTACTGAAAGAATACATAGGGAATACATATTACACATTATAAAAAATCTGAGTGTTTATATGAAAAGGCTTATCTATGTTACACTGAAAACTATCCTTAATTAGTCAATATTGGCAATGGCAACCAGCGTGATGTACTTAGCCTCCGGAGACCCGACATACCCGACACAATTAAATTTTAATTGTTGATGTCATACATATAAGACGTCTAGATGTTACAGGATTAAAAATAGTCATACAGTGGGACTTAAATATATTTTGTAAATTTTGTAAACCTAACAAATGTTTTCAATTCCAATCATGGCTTAATTGATTTCAATTGAATAATTTCCAACAAACATGTTCAATAATTACTGTTCGAAGATAAAAGTTGCTTTAGCAAAAATCATTACTGTCTAATTCTAATTATAACTAAGACATGCAGTGAAAATTAGTTTCATCTAGAAAAAACGCGTTCTGGTATAGACTCTGACGTACTTTCAAATTACTATGAAGTAAGTTTTTACCAAAAGTGTATTTTCGACTTATCTAAAGAAATATTAACTATCATGAATCTATGACACCATAATAATATGTGTAAGAAGGGCAATCAAGGAGTTTTGATTGCAACTAATCCACTGACAAAGCTCAAAGTAGCCAAAGGCTGAGCGTATGCTAATTAATAGAACAAAACAGGGCTTGCTAACCGTTGCAGTTCGAACGTAGCCCACTACATCTAGCTATCCGGACTGACCCACCCCTTATAAATAATAGTGGTAAGTCGCCCACCACCCCCACCCCAAGGGTAACAGCTACCCTCCGGATCTCATTTCCAAATTGCATTTCGAAACTGAATCTCGACTTTACAACACCCAAGCAACGTTCGATTCTGCGTCTTACTTGCAAGACTTAAGGTCTTATTATAGTAGTTTTAAGTGCGAAATTTAGTGTCTGCGCTGAGGTCATAACCTAAGAAGGGGTCTCCTTCTCGGCCTGTACAAGCACTAACTCGTATAATGAGATATGATAATAAACGCTCCAGTTGAATATTGATGTTGAGGAGTTAGATGCACTCGGCATGTTTATGGGCGGACCTACTTGTAATTGTGTAATTAATTGTTCGCAAAAAGTTTTCTTCGCGATGCTTTGTTTGGATACGATTTTGGATTTATGTCTGTTTTCACTAACCATTCCCTATGCTTAGGCGATATTTGTCTCCTTTCATGCACATAGACAATAGAACTAGTGCAAATGAAGGAAATTTTGACCGCCTGTGTGGTCTAGTGATTGAGACCACCGAAATCAGATCTTGAGGTCCGGGTTTTGATTCCTGTGGGGGCAGAAATTTTCTGCCCGGTTTGGTTGGTGGTAGGGCTTTTCTAAGTCCGCCTGGTTACCACCATCTTAACAAATTTAATTCAGTATGGGACTCTTTGCTAGTTCACGTTTTTATTTCTTCTTTTTTTATTAGGCTACAAAACTGGTTACAATCAAACAAGTCTTATTATTTTACTTAGAAACTATAAACTAGATTGTTTCCTACTAGAAGTAAGCACAACATGCACCATGTATGTTTTAATACGGTTCAGATGAAAAAATGTCGGCAAGCAAATACTATTAAGAAACAAAAATAAACTAAAAGAAATTATAAACAAACAGATGATATGGTAGCTTTTTCTTGTAATATTGGTTCCGTCAAACGACGCGTGAAGAGGTACCCTAATGGCTATCAGGACAGGGTGGTGACGACAATAAGGAATACGACGATTTATATCTTGGACAGTATAGTATTGGCTGTTTTAGCTGTGGGGTTGAGTTATTTGCTAAGCCTTAATTAAAAAGAAATTGACAAATCACACGCAATAAAGTAACAATGACCATCGTACTAAACAAATATTTGTAAGAGTCATGGCACAATATCTGCCCTCACTTCCTAGTAACATTTGAGTCATACTTGAACGTCGAGTATAATATTGAGAACATATTTTTCACTGTTAATTTATTTTGTGCACAAAACAGACTAAAACTAACTGAAACATCACACAATTTAGATGTAGATTGTAATCCAAACATATCATAATGGGTATTTATAAAATTCCCGAATTATAGATAAAACTGAGGCTTGTACGTATAATGTCTTTTAAATTAACTAAAGACAATTCACTACACTACACCGATGTTGAGACTATCGAGCTTGGAGTAGACGATTTGACTTGTGCATAAAGTTGGACATAGTTTAGGTAGAAGATCGCCGGTTTGTCATTTTACTGCTGGACTTCATTGCACTAACAGACGAATTTAATGTCCTCAGTTTGACGTTTGGCATTACAAAACTTTCGGCTTTGACAGCACTTCAAATTTAAGAGAGCCTATCTATATTTGAGTATTCGGCCGTAAGTTCGGTGTTAAGTGTCCAGTTAACCGGCCAGTAACCAGTGTATTTCAAAAAGCATCCCATAGCGTATTCAGTGTAGTTTAATGCGCAACTCTATCTAGCGCGTTTTGAAAGAGCAGTGAAACACGTGTCGCGTTTAAACGCTAGTCAAATATGCGCGGTTGCTATAGCAACGGCAGAGTTTTATCCACATCTAGCGTATCAGATCGACCTTGGGACCGGATTTACTACGCTTCACGAATGTATGGATACCTATTAGAAAAATATCCCCTACAATGTCAAAATAGACCTGAGTCGATCGTGATTGATCGAATCACTTTGATTCGATCACTATTCATTCACGAGTGATCGGGTCGCGAGCCACAAAAAGATTCGATCACTGAGATCGATGTTAACGCGCTAGCTTGATCACTCACTTTGTATTGAATGACAAAATTTTCTATTTACTCAGTGACAAAATCTAATCATCGTGATTAAGAATTTGAATTAATAACACAAAACGAACAAATACTTTATAAAAAATATTGATATTATAAATTTTATAATAGGTACTTAAATATATATAAAAAAACTGTTATTTATAAACTCTAAACATAATTACGTGTTCATTATATGTATTTAACGCTATAACAACGCGCGCGCGACACGTATCGTACACAGTACCCAAAAGAAAGACCCGAGACCCACGTTGCGACCCGTGACGTGCGTGATCCACGACCCGTGAGCATAGAATAGTACCGAATCATGTGTTGGAGTGCGGCTCAAAACACTTGAGACTCGCGAATCTCGCGATCGATAATTTGATCGAAACATTGTGAGTCGATCACCAACCTAATAGATCGTGATCGACCCGGGTCGCGGGAAATGATCGATCGACACAGGTCTATGCCAAAATCGCTCATATATTAAGCATTAAATAAAATCAGCGAAGTGCTATTAGCGTCTACATTCTACACTGAAGACTGTTGACGCGAGTAGCACTTCGCTGATTTTGACTCTGACACTGACCGCTTGGTAGTAAGCAGGTTTCGTAGCCTGTAGACTCTACACTACACTTACTGATATCGGGCATGTCACGTTGTGTTTTTCAACTCATGCTAACAAAGGATCAAAATGCAGACGCAAAAGTTAAGAAATCTAATTGTGCACGTATCGTCATAGCAATACTTTTTTCCAACGATTAGAAAAATGTGTGAACTAGAAAAAAGACTTGTCCCGTGGCAACAGAAAACCCGCGACCTTTTAGGTTAATTTGTACTGTGATATTATGTAAATACCTAGTACACTAGAATAAATAAAAATGACTCCCCAAAATGTATGTATACGCGCTTCCGAACAACTGCACCAAATTGGATACTCGTAATTCTTTTTTATTGTGTTCTTGATTGTCAGGACAAGGTTTGTAAATAAGAAAACTTAAAAAAAATCGTACAAACTGTTTTTAAAAGTCACACACTATGTAAAGTGGGTGAGCGAGTGAGATAAAAGTCAGTGGGGGAGATCTTCAATATTCCGTCAAGCGGCGTTATTCCACCGGAGGGCTATGATAATTGAAAAAATTGTCATAACCCTGGAATATGATGCTTGATATTCTGACAAAACACGGGAATACTTGTTGTTAGGCATACTTTAAACCTTCTCCTTGGTTATATAAACCTACTGTTATGGGAAATGCAAATAAAAAGTTAAATTTGTCTCATTGTTTCATTAGGTGTGAGTACACCACCAGTGCGAGGTCGTAGTGGCATCTTATATATTATAAAATAAGTATAAATCATATAAATTAACTATTATGAACTAGGAATATTACTAGAACTATTACTAACTTATTCGCATTCTGTATAGTAGAAACGAGCTTCCCATTTGATGTTTGGATAATTATTTGCTTTTGACGGACTGAGCGGGAGCTGCGATTTCTTCGAATCATCGTTTCTTTATTACATACATACACAACGTTTTTTATTTTATTTTACATACCTACTTCATGACTATGTTTTTGTATGGGAGTGGGAGTCACTAGGCATATTTGGCTTAGCAACACAACAATCTTGTAGTTTATAAAACCACGTAGTAAATAACCTACTTTGTCACACATTACTTGTACAAGCGTATTATATGTTTGTATGTTAAAACAATTTTATTGTTCCAACATTATGAATCATACTCCGGTATTATTGTAAGATATGGTCTAATATTCCACATGATGCCTTTCTTGGTAGTCAGGGTAGTGAGGGGTGTAGTCATGTCATGTCATAATAGTGATTGCACCGCTTAAGCTTAGCCGTAAAAGTGATAATTGAACTCTGAATACGGTACCATTGTTCTCTTGATAATCTAACTATATTAAAGTTGCGTTGAGTTATAATTGTGCCGCTAAGTCTACAATTATCTTTTTATGTCAAAGCAAACAATCAGACAGTTCTTCCTGGTGGTAAGTGGTAGTCATTGCCAATAGACAACTGAAACGTGAAGAAAGGAGGTACCACTACGTGCTACCTCTTTTGTTTCGACCTCTTTTGTCATTTCATCTCTCTAGTCATTGATAGCATTCATCTTTCTTGCAATCGATTCCTGAGTTCGACGGTAAAGAAACTACATTTTCTATTATTTCAGTTTTAAGTCTACTGCGCATACCATATGGCAATCTATAAAGTCAGCATATAATATTATGTGATACTAAGCTTTATACTCTTTATCATATTGTAGTGTTTGTCTTGTGGATAGTCCTAAATTTAAAAATAAAAATTACAAAAACAAACTAATTTTGCCACATGTTTGGTCCCGCGAGCAAACACGTCGGAAGTTAATTTGTTTTCGACTCATCCGGATGGGTTGAAAAAATTTAGTACTCTAAAACGACATCTCATATTTGTTTATTACCATATTTTTTCTAAGTATTCACCCACTCAAACAAAACAAGAAAGACTACATAGGCCTCCCACTAGATGGACAGATGCCCTGGTCAGGATCGCAGGGAGCCATTTGATGCAGGCTAAGCAGAACCGTTCTAGTTGGAAATCGAAGAGGAAGGCCTTTGTTGAGCTGTGGACATCATAGGCTGGTATAACGATGATAATTCATCCAGTCACAACCTGAGAACATACAAAATGCCATCAGATCGTCTATGGCCTCTATCCACTTTACGCCAACGCATTGGACAAATTTTAATAGGATTGGTGTCCAAGCCTAAAATACACCAAATAACCAAAGTGTAAAGGAGCCATGGTACGAAAGCCACTTTTCAGGGTGTTTGACCTTTGAAGCACACAAAAGCACTATCAAGCCTCTTTGGCAGCAGTCAAAGCAGCCAATAGTTTTTGTTCGCGAGTCTGATACGAACAATTAAGCGTTACTAGCGCTGCTTACAGCGATGGCCGCTCATAAAATCTGCATAAGAAGCCTGCCTAAAAGACGACATGAAGACGACGGCTGTTCTACAGTAGTTACAAACTTCTATTGCATTATTCTTAAAGCACGATAATATCTTCAAGTTATTTAGTGGAAGTCCTCAGAAATATTTGAATAAACTGCGTATAATATACTTTATATTTGTGTTTGGGGCATTTGGTATCATTTTTACTAGGTGGTAGGCCCGTATGTAGGGTCGTCTGGGTAGGTACCACCGGCTTTCTTATTTCAGCCGTGAAACAGTTCGCTGTGTTTCGGATTGAAGGTAAAGATAGCCAGTGTAATTATTGGACATGGACGGCATTTCATCTTAGGCTTCAGGATGACAACGCACCTAAAATATTAAGTTATTTTTCCTTGTTATTACAGGTGTTTATAGGAGGCCGTAACCGCTTACCATCAGGTGGGCCGTCAGCTTGTTTGTCACCTAGTTGTTTAAAAAACATTGGGACTGTTTTAATTGCCACCTGAAGCCTTTTGAATAAGAATTATATCCGGGATATTGACCATGTAATTTCTTAATATCCCGAATATAATTCTAATTAAAATCTTATTAACCATGAAAGTATTAAGTGCTATATCTATTGACTTTAGCGACCAATGAGTAAAAGTAAGTCCTTGAATTGGGCACTTCCCATAGTCGGAATCTTCTCCATCTCAAAAGTTTCGATTTATTTCTCTGTTGTTTAGTTCCACTTCATTTAGTTTTGCTACATATTTTTTTATTAGATTTGAATGCAAGTCAATTAATTTTCATAGTGATTTAGGAAATAAAACTAATTTTATTTCCTCCATCACGAAATCAGTCTAGGCTAGAACTCGTTGCCTTATTCAAATACTTACAAGTGGGTATGTTTTACTTTTGATTTACTGCTGAGCAGCAGTCATACGAGTCGGACAGTTCAATTTAACTATTAACTTTAATATTTACTTCTAAACAGATAGCAAAAAAGTGAGTATTCCTAAATTTTTAAAAGAAAATACCAAAATGTTCAAACTTAAATTGTACTTGGGATCAAAGTTTTTATATTTTCTTTCAAAAAGTTACAAATAGTACCTAGACCTTTTATTGCTAACTTTTGAAAAGAAAATATAAAATTGTGAATTAAATTGAATTATCCAAACTACATGACCACTGTAGAACGCAGCTAGTGGACTCATTACTACAGTTCCAGATCATTGTTTCAAGTCCACACAATGGGACGCAAGTTCGCGCCCCGTCTCCGTGTTTTCCACTGTTGCCGTATGCCGGTTGCCGACACAAAATAAGGTATAGTCAAACGATAATAATTTATGATAGAATATGTTCAGTACTTTTAATCAGATTGATTTTTTTTAAATAATTTAAATTAAAAAAATATTAAAGATTAAATTTTATAATATAAAAGTTTAAAAGATATTGAGAAAATAAACTCAGTGGTCAGAATAGTCAACCGAATTGTGAAAACTTCGTGGCCCAGGCCTGGAACGTGAATTTTTTTAGACTAGATATTTACTTTTCAAACATTTAAGTATAAAAATATAACGTCATCTCGCCTTCTATCGCAGCAATCTTCAATGAGTAGATTTATTGATATATTCAGTGGTAATAGCTTAAATTTCCATTCCCTTCTTATCGGTATTTTAAGAGATTATGTTGTCTTTATTACCTAGATTAGTCAAGTTAAGTTATGCAACTGTGATACTATTTTTTTATACAACTAGATGACGGCCCACCTGGTGGTAAGCGGTTACCGCCTCCTATAGACACCTTCAATACCAAGAAAAAACCACTTGATATTGCAGGTGCTTTGTCGTCGTGAGAGCTAAGATGAAACGCCGTCAATGCCCAGTAATTACACTGGCTAGCTTTCCCTTCAAACTGAAACACAGCGAACTGTCTCACGTCTGAAATAAGAAAGGCGGTTTTACTTACCCACAGAACCCCACATACGGGCCTACCACCTATTTATTCTGTTAGTACAATAACTTTAATCTACAGCCCCTTATGTTGGTTTATTTTCTATGTCGACACAAATGGACAAGACCTAACTATTCGACGATGTTCTATTCGGCGACAGTAAGTAATTTGCAACAACATTGTATTCGTTGGAGAATAATGTGTAGGTTTATTACGCGTTACGCTTTTAATGAGATGTACGTGTCCCGTAGGTATATTTTGCCAAGATTCTGTTACGGCTCTCATAAAACTTTGACGGGTTGTATAAAGGAACGGTGCTCTTGTCCAGTTGTTGTTTCATTCTATTGTTGTGGGTTATAACTTTTTGAAGTGTTTCAATGGACTTTTTAGTATCCTACGAAATGTATATTACTTTAAGCAATGGATATACTTAGAAAATTTCATACGGTGCTGGTAAGTTTGCAATTGAATTGCAATAAAAATTTCAAAATTGTAATTAAATTACGCCTTAAGCGGCATTAACCAACGGGAGCGCTATTACAGTGTAACATTCAATTGTGTCTGGCAATTCTGGCATCTGATGCCTGACGAGGTAAAATATCAATGGTTATCACGAGTCATCACTTTTTGAAAACTATTCCTCGTTTAATTTTTAGATAAATCGATTTAAATAGAAATTACATATTGTGTATCTTCCAGGAAATTTCAAGTCATGAGATAAAGCACCTGTCGATAGAATACCTAAGTTACTAATGTGACCGAGTGGTCACATTATAGGTCTCCTCCATTATAGGTTCTAGGGTACCTCTGTGTCATAAGTTGACTATTATTTTTATTTTATTTTTGTTCTATATTATTTTAGTATTGTAATAACATGAGTAATCTAGCAGAGACTGATATAGAATTATGGAATTATGATATATTATAAATTTTAATATTTTTTATTTTATCATTTACTATACTGTAATTCTGAGTTATAAATGAGAAAATAAAAAAGAGCTATTTTCAATCACGGTCTGTCATATGTTTGTATTTTGATTTAAAAATAAGTTATTTTAATATTTAGTTATTCTAGGTACCTATAGTAAATAATTTGTTCAGTGCGAAATATATAATTACTTTTAAATGAGTCTACGTCATATGACTAATTAGTTATAATATCAAGACCTGTAAATTTACTGAATCATACCATAGCAGATTGTAATTAATTACATAAAAATTGATAAATAGATACCACAAGGCTTAATTTGCGACACTTAAAGACAATAAACTTACTATATCACTGTATAATCTAATGCTACAAATGTATATGGATGAATAATAAGCCATGCAGCAAGCAAAAAAACATAGCAAAGATTTTCAACATCTTTAACATAAACTACCAAAAATGAATAATGTCTATAAACAGTACAAATAAAGGAGAAAATGCACGTTTAATAAACACAACATTCTCGAATTAACAAGAAGTTGAAGTTATCGATGCTCTACTGTAAAAGATCAAAAGAGAGAAGTCAATGCCGTGAAATATAAGACCGCCGGACTCACGGCGCGGCGACCCGCCCGCTTCTCAAGACATGTATAGAGTGGTTGTGGTGGGCTTATTAGCATTTAGGTGTGACAGAAGTGTATTTGCATAATATTATAAACGCTTCCTAGTATTCTAGTAAATGTACTCATCAAAAAACTATAATAAACGTCTCATACAGGCGGTCATTACTATTTGGAGAAATATAATTATGAGCAGCTTTGGCCATAGCACCATGCTAGCTTATTGAAAGCTGGTGGCGGAAATAAATGCAATAATAACCCAAAGAAAAATATATATAATTATTGGTTTAATTAATGAAAAGATTATTATATTTTATAATGTTGATTAATTATTAAACAGGAGCCTAAGAACTTGGATGCAAAATTCAAAATAAAATAAAAAGAAAAACAATACATATAACTAATCATCTTAGTTTTCAATTTACAGGTGAAGGCATTTTAATAATAATAATATAACAATTATCATACAATCACACCTATTATCTAGCCCAAAGTAAGCATCATTAAGAGCTCGTGTTATGGATACTAGATAACGGAGAAATAATGAAAATAATATGTATATGAACATTAGAAACATACTAAATAAACATATAAACATCCATGCCTCGTAAACAAATGCTCGTACTCATAACACAAACATTTGCTTCTACCGGGATTCGAACCCGGGACCTCTTGACCGAGTAGCCTGTACAGCAAGGGGTACAGACCACTCAACCAGCCGGTCGTTGCATCATTGCAAATTTAATATATATTCTAATAAATAAACTTATACAGGGTGGTGCCGTTACTACGACAATAAATTAAAACATGGGCTATATTAGTTCATAGAATTGGTTTGCTACTTTCAAAAACATCGTGTTCGTTTGATAATTTCATGACATTTGTAAGAAATTATATAACATTGGCTGCATTATTCTGTAATTATATTTCCTCCTTTGGATAATTTTATAGACTTATACTGAAATTAATAATTAATTTTCTTTGCAAATTTTAGGTTATAGCTGCTCTACATACTACCAATTTCTCCCGCCCGTTTTGTTTTTTATTTGAACCACGTAACGGAGTAGCGATGTTCTGTTGTACGTATCGTCTGCCTGTCCACTACCGGGCGGTACTCGCAGTGTGTGTGTGTGTGTGTTGAGAGTGTGTGAGACTTTACGTGTGGTGTGGGTATCGGTCGTCTTTTGTTTTGGTGACCTTCACCTTTGGGGTCGCGTTGTTTTGTTTTAGCCCCGTCCTTCTACCCCACTTCGAAGGAACGAGGGAAACTTCGCGCGGAAGCGACTTGTTGTGAGCTTTCGGCGTGCGCTTGCGAGTTGTTTTGTTTTATGCAAGTATTCGTTTGGTATTCTGTAGGGCATGGAAAGTGTATTTGCTTCTGTTTATTTAGAATTGGGTTAAAGTCTATTTTAGAAGTCTGAAAGAAACTATAACCCAATTACCTTTAACGCACATCAAATAATTATGTCATTGTTACGTCCATTTTAGTTTCTTTGATATTACATAAGTTATTTGCAATTATAATTAAAGTTAATGCGTTTGTAAGCAATAACAATAAACACCTAGAATATATATTTCAGTAAAACGACACTAAATATTCGACTTATATCGCCATTAAAAAACTTACTTGCAGTCATTAAGTATACAATTATAAACTAAGAGTAGCAATATACATTTAAGTAGAAGCCACTCAGTTAAAAGTCGTATTTCACAATCTCTCTCACTTTACAATTTGCACTAAATTTATCATACAATAACGTTTGTATCTGAAAATTATTATTCAAATCAACCTGCATTAATCAATGCGTCGATAAAAGAAAATGCGAGCGGCGATGCTCCTGCGCACTGTAGTGCTGAGAGACGAGAAAATATTTTTTTAAATCTTTATCGATGATATATATTTTCTATTATTTTTTATACAACTAGGTGACAAACAAGCTGACGACCTACCTGGTGGTAAGCGGTTACCGCCGCCTATAAACACCTGCAATAATAAGGATAAGCACTTGATATTGCAGGTGCGTTGTCATCCTGAAGCCTAAGATGAAATGCCGTCCATGCCCAGTAATTACACTGGCTACCATTCCCTTCAATCCGAAACACAGCGAACTGTTTCACGGCTGAAATAAGAAAGGCGGTGGTACCTACCCAGGCGACCCTACATATGGGTCTACCACCTAGTGTTCTGTTCTTCTGAGATATTATAAGACCGTACCAATCTTTGTCAACAACAATGAGTTATGTATGAGGCTCAGGTATCTAGCTAAGTTTATTTGTTTAACTAACACAAAGTGGTGTTCAAAATAATATTGAAAAAAATTGCAAAATCTTATTAAAATAAGACATGTAACTACGAATAATAAGGCACTAATAACTGAATTGCACTAAATGATTAGAAACGAAAATTGATGGTGACTGGGATCTTAATATTTAGTCGGTACGCTAATTCAATATTTTTCAGAAATATGAAACAAGTCTTATATTTTTCATATCGGTGGACTTATAACTAGATAAGCACTTTATCTGTTTGTCGATATCGATAAATCATTAAAAGCTTCACTTTAAATGCGAAGACGGTTGTTGCGTGAATAAGTTCAGATGTGTGCGTGCGCCTCGAGATAATGAAGTACCCGCACTAATATATTATAAAGTTCATTATAAACAATTATTTATTGTTAGCGCATGTTTATTAATAAGCCAGACGATGGCTACTGTGCCGTGTACCAGAAATAGGGCTGGCGAATTCACTTGCAACGCGTAGGACGACTTTTATTAATTGGTCGAGTTTTCTATTAACTACGTTTTATTGGTGGTGATATTTTACAAATAATTGGCGTGTTTGTTTTGTTGAGAATGTTTAGCTTCAACTAGAGGCGAGAAAAGAAGATGTTTTAAATTTATTAATTTAAAATGTTTATTTATTTATTATATTTTTTTTGAATTTATATAATATTGCGCTGATTTCAATAAATAAATGTTTATTTGATGCTCACACTTAAAATTAAAACTAGAACAAAAAATATTTTGCAAATTCAAAGGCATTGTTAATCTGCGGAAATAAAAATAGAGTACCTTAACTGAAACGGAAATAAAAATACATTATTAATAAAGACATCATAAATTAAAAATTAATTGGAAAAATTCAAAGTCGGGTTAGCTTTGGAAGTACCTACAAAATTATCACAATATTGAGATGTTTTTGAGAACTCAATTTTGTAATACAAAGATAGGTTATCTCATGCCAAATAATCACAAATACGTCTTAGACATAAGCCATTATCAGAAAAATTGGTATCATTATACCTTGAAATACAGCTTAATGAAACCGCATAAGACTCCCGGGGGCATAATTATGACAATTAAAATCCAATCGTGTCTGGAATGTGTGGGTTGACATCAGTTCTTGAAGTTTCTTGAAGCCATCTACAGAATTGAAGTCTTCAGATCTATTGCCTAGAGTTTAAGTTTGTTACTTTAGCCCAGATAGTAGCATTTTTATCTTATCTTATCTTACAATGGGGCCATGACTAATTCACAGTGCACTTCAACCCGTTGGGATCTTTTGTGCGTCCCCTGCGTTTACTCTTTCTGTTTCCAGAATATAGTTGCCAAAAGCATTACTATATCTTTAGGCAGAAAGAGCCTGCAGTCTTCTGATTTTGGATATGACACTTCCAGAAGGCTTATTCTGGTTCTAGCCAGGGCATCACAATGAAACAATGCGTCATTGATTCCTGACATTCACCACATGCTCGACAAGGTTGTGTTCGACAAGGTTGTGTACACAAAATGCAATTCTCCCCGAATTGCATTTTGTGTAGCATGTAGCTATAAAGAAGCGAGCTTATGATCTACCGTTTGTATAGATGTATTTACTCCATCCTTCTACCTCCTCTCCTAGTAGCATTTGTATTCGTAGCTTTTCCATAATTTTAATATTTGTGTATACATAGTAGGACCTGTGTCGTCAGCGCCATCTCTTGATGATATGTCTGGAACGTTAACATTAAAACATCAATTTCTTCTTCTACTTCTGGATTATTTATTTTCGGAACTTTCTGTGTTAATGAACGGTTTATTTAAGAAGAAAGTTTGGAAAATTCTAGGTAATAACTTTACAGGTTATTTTAGACTTTTTCAGAACAGTGTTGTTTCGCAGCTGTTTTGTTTTGTATTATTTAAAGAACGTTCTAGAGATCGTAAAGAATTATTTGTAGCGGATTTACTTGCACTCTTTAAATTTCGCGCACTTTAAAGAAGCGACTCTCTGATATACTTCAAGGCATTTTCTTTGAAGTATACTAGAGAGTATACTTGAAAATTCAAAGTTTTGAAAATATCTAGCTGCTACTATACTTTTTTGTGGACAGTATCATTCATTGCTGCCCATACTTTCTTAAAAAAATGATTTTATGACTGTTTTCTCACACAACAGTACACAACAGTATCAGAGTCAATATCAGAAAATACCACCAACGCGAGACTCAATCCCATCCATCACAATACTCAGAACCGGTTGTGCTTCCAATTGAAACAATATTATTTTCAGCCTTAAATAGTTTCGCATCATCGCACAGTCATATAACAATCAAAGGAATTTCACTACTATTAAGAGTTTACCTGTGAAATGGATAGTGTTTGACTGGTGACTAACCTTATACCAATCTAGCAAAATTCAACTACTGGTTGCCCATTTCCTGATATTTTCGCAAACTTTTACAAAACTTTTTTTGTAAGAAGGCCTATTCATAATAAATAATACACAAAACGTACCCTAAGCGGTTAGTTAAACTGTTTAAAGACGCTCGTAGTTACCTACGAGTTGAAAATCAAGACAAAGCAATACAAGGTGTTTGGTACTCGGTGAAAACTTACTCGGTTAACATGGTTATAAAATAGTGGGTAAGTTGTTATCAAAAGTTCAAAATTCTAAAATTTATTTTACAATTTTGATTATATGGTAACACTATAGTATTTATATGAGTATGTTTACCTATGTAAATACTATTGTATTTTGGTGTTTGGTTATGGGGAGTACCAAACACCTTGTATAATGACAGCTTATGAAGCAAAGCATTCTGCTCTCAACAAAACACATATCCTCCTTGAGCTCTGGCGACCTTACCTACAGCAGAAACAGATCACTTCAAAGTAGTGTTATTTGGCCGATCTTCTATGTAGTAGAGGGACCTCTCTTAAAAAAAATAATTAAACATATTTAAAAAAAAACAAAAAAAATAAAATAATTAAACATGTTACAATATTAATTTTAACTTTTCCATTACTTCCTGTTCTTTTCCTTCTGCCTGGAAAATGGCGCATGTGATTCCCTTACCTAAAGTGCAAAATCCTTCTACATCATCACAGTTCCGACCTATTTCAATTCTCCCATTCTTGTCGAAAGTATTAGAGCACATTATACACCGTCAGTTGTCATTCTTTTTATATTCCAACTCCCTGTTGTCACCGTTCCAGTCTGGTTTCCGACCTGGCCATAGCACTGTCACGGCGCTTGTAAAGGTGACTGATGACATTCGCTGGGCCATGGAAAATAAATATCTTACAGTCCTTATTTTACTCGACTTTAGTAATGCGTTTAACTTAGTAGACTTTGACGTTCTTCTAGGTGTTCTCCAAACATTAAACGTTTCTCTTTCTTCCTTGAAATGGTTCGATTCCTATCTTCGTGGTCGCTCTCAGCGGGTCCGCCGTGAGGAGACATTCTCTGACTGGTGTAATCTGGCTGCTGCTGTACCTCAGGGTGGCGTCCTATCCCCTCTTTTATTAAGCATATTTATTAACTCTCTTACTAAAATCCTTTCTTTTAAATTTCATCTCTATGCAGACGATTTGCAAATTTATCACCATTTTGAACCGGCTGAGATGGAGTCTGCGATAACTTTTATGAATCATAACCTTACTTGTATAAGTAACTGGGCGAAGTCATATGGTTTGTTAATCAACCCGTCTAAGTCTCAGGCTATGATAATTGGTAGCAGACATTTTCGCAATGGACTAAATTTATCTGCTTTGCCTCCTTTGCTACTAGACAGTGTTACAATAGCCTACACACAAACTGCGAAAAATCTAGGGGTTATGTTAGATTCCAATCTTTCTTGGCATGCTCACATCAATGAAATAAGTCGCAAAGTGCACTTTACTTTACATTCGTTGCGATGCTTACAGATTTTTTTGCCCCTGAAAACGAAGATCGTTCTCGCGCAATCCCTCATTTAACCACTCATAGATTACGCTGACACGTGCTTTCTGGATGCCAATGAGGAGCTCCTCAACAAGCTTGAGCGGTTGCAAAATGTGTGTATTCGTTTTATTTATGGGTTAAAAAAGTACGACCATGTCTCTCAGTACCGTAAGGAACTTAAGTGGCTTCCTATTCGTCTTCGTAGGAACACTCGGCTTTTATGTCTCCTTTTTACCGTCCTCCATGATCCATCCTACCCTGAATACCTGCAGGAACGTTTTACTTTCTTACGTCCTACTGATGCCCTTTGCAGACCCAATCTCAAACAGCTGCTTAACATCCCACCTCATAAGACTGATTTCTATTCCTATTCCTTTACCGTTCATGCAGTTCGTTTGTGGAATCTACTACCGCCTGACATACGTGACTTAAACACTATTTCCGCCTTCAAGCGACGCGTCAAGAACACTATCTTTCCTCTCTTCCGTAAATGCTGTTTATATCTATGTTATATATGTATATAAGTATATATGTATCTATTTAATTATTTTTATTTTATGTTAAGTCAATTCATATTTGTTTACACACTGTGTCTACATTAATTTGTAACTAACATATCCTTCTCGCAGGTCTGCTGGCAGAAATTTCTTTAGAAATAAGCAGTGCCTTTGTACAAAGATTAATTTAAAATTGTTTCTTTTTATAAATTGTGTGTACATAAAGTTATAAATAAATAAATAAATAAATAAAATATATTTTATCTGCGTGCCAGCCCTAGCAAACCCTTTAACTGTCAATGCAGTATGAAAGTAGGCACAAAGCCGTTGGGTCAGATTGTTCCACAGATTGCATGCGCCCGTTAAGTCTACCGCCAGTAAAACGAAAACTCTCGTTTGGTATAATAGAAAATAATCTAACACCACGTAAGTCAATAATAGCCACTTTCCGGGAGATGAAAAACTGCATAATTTTACTTACAGTGACTCCCGTCTTGTTGCTTTTTACTTTACTTGTGGGTTTCTATTGGACGTTGCTTGTTTCTGATTGGCAACGCCTTTTTCAGTTTTCTAGTCGCGCTAGAGCAAGTCAATGGAGCTGGATAAAAATTGGCACATATTAAAATTATAATCCATATTAACACAAATAAAGCTTTTGCGTTGCCAGGGATAACCCAGACGAAGTCGCGGAAGCTAGTTCTACCAAAAATACCATCAACTCTGGAATTGATGCGCTGACGCGTTCTTTTACTTGAATTCGTGATGATTTTGTTGATTTTTTGGTACTTGTTTATCTTTAATATGTATTCTTGAAAGGATTGATTCTAAATACACACACTAAAAATGTATATCGCAATGCTCTATAGCGGCATCTAGTTACCTTTGTGGTTCTGTCTGTCTGTGGTAAGCCCGTATGTAGGGTCGTCTGGGTAGGTACCACCGCCTTTCTTATTTCAGCCGTGAAACAGTTCGCTGTGTTTCGGATTGAAGGAAAAGGTAGCCAATGTAATTACTGGGCATGGACGGCATTTCATCTTATGCCTCAGGATGACAGCGCACCTGCAATATCAAGTGATTTTTCCTTGTTATCGCAGATGTCTATAGGCGGCGGTACTTACGCCTACCATCAGGTGGGCCGGCAGCTTGTTTGTCATCTAGTTGTATAAAAAAAAGTCTAGATAGAAACGAGTAAATACCTTTAATTTTTTTACCATTAATTTATAATTTGTATAACTTATCTAAGTTAAGTATATGTTAAAAGCGTCTCCACATAACTACTTAGTTAGTAAATATTTAATTATGAGTTTTTTTTCTCGCATGTGGAGTTTACCTATAAGTAATTGTTGCACTTATCTATTTATGAAACGTGTGTTTTTTCTACTTAGTGTACACAATTGTTAGTGAACAAAATAAATAAACACCTATAATTATTAACAAACCTAATTTCTGACTTCAAAACTCTAAAATTATTTCTATATAAGAAATATAAATGTATTTTTTGGAGTCACTGCCTGACTTTTTATTGTTTCTGGAAACATCGTAACACCAACTTAAAAAATACATTTTAGTACATTACAATATTTAGCTCACCGACATATCAAGCTTTTGTCTAAGTCCTAGGCTTATCGGAACATCACTTAGATTCAGCCGAAACTACTTTGACCTAATACTTGCAGTCGCAATAAGTATCAGGTGGCTCTACCGCTGATTCGGAAATTCGGGAGAGGCGAATGAGTCAAACCAGCAAAGAACTTTGCAAATTTTCTCAAGAGCTCATTAAAAAGCGTCTTCTTCTATGAAACACTTTCTCTTGATTTTTATATGGTAGGGAGCGTGAGTAATGCCCAAGGTGCTACGAGCGTCTATAGGCTACGGTAACCTCTAACCACACTAAAAGAAAAAGTTGCTTAAATGTAAATCAACTTTCGACTGCCTAAGAGTTAAAAAAGTGACTAAATACCTAGCCAAAAGCAGTTGGGTTTATTTTCTACCAAACTATTGGACCGCTGTACTTGTTCGTCACCCTTCTCGCTTAAAAAAAGTATCGTCGTTTCAATCAAGTCAAACAGCTTAAAATGTAATCCATGTGTAGTCCGTTCCCTGAAATCAGCAGGTTAAAAAATAACGGTTTGAATTATTGTGTAAAATATATACCTAACTTCGTGCTTTGTAAGTGAGATTAAAGGTTTTGTCTAGTAATAACTAATATCTAGGAAAAAACCTAAATTAAGGAAACTTTAACCGCTTCGGCCCAGAGTTCTAACCACATGGGGGCAGGAATTTTCTGCTCGGATTGATTAGTGGTAGAGCTTTTTATAACTCTGCCTGTCTAGTACTACCATCTTACCTAAGTTATCCGTTATAACAATAATGTTAACAGCATTGTTGTGTTGCGGCAGTTGGAGGTAAGATAGCCAGTTCGTCTGTGGTTGAGGAACCCGGGTGTAGCTAAGCATCCGTCTTGGGCATTATCATCGCTTACCATCAAGCCAAGAGCTACCCCGTGAGGAATAAATAAATAGTAAGTCACCATAACTAAAACTCAAAATTTGGTACTGATAATAGGAAAGACTATCTGAATGGAAGTCATAGACAGCAATTTTCAAGTGGTAGGTAATCAGCAGGTAGTGAATTACAACATGATAATATCTTAATTGAATAAGCAGTCACTTATAACAATTAACTCACACTATTTACAGACAATTGCAATTTGAAAAATACTGAACAGAAGCTCGCAGACGATACGACCCCCACGTGAAATACCTACGTATAAATTTTAACATGGATAGTGAACAAAAAATCACTACTCACACGGCTCGAATAAGGGTTATGCCTTTTAACCCCACACCGCGGGTCCAAGCGTTCGATAAAGGAAACAAGAAAAAAACCGCGCCACCCCTAGGCTCGCAAAAAACAGATAAAATGGCGCGGCGTAATTTAAGCGCCCGTGCCCGTTGTCGATAACCGGTAACCGGCAGCAGCGATCACGGGCTATTCTTGCATTTAGCACCACCGGCATTAATTTGATTGACCTTCTTTAAGGTTTGTCAGTCAGCCTTGCAAGGTTCTTGATAATATGATGGTACATATTCACCCTATGCTATGGTGCCACTGAAAACAAGCGTTATGGCTCTTTCTCTATATGTACTCTTTCTTTTTGAAGTCAGAAAAGCTCTTTGAGGGTACCTGATTGTGATAAGGGCCAAGCCAAGGTCATGGAAAAAGTGGTAAGTGTTGTAAGTGTTCATAAGGTTGAAGATGGAGTAAGCTAAGCCGGCTTCCTCAACCACAGAGGAAAACTAGTAACTTCTGCTAAAAGATCACAGTATCACACCAAAAAACTGACAGTTCCCAGAAAGACAATGCAAAACTATAAGTAGCGTTGGCGTGGTGCGCCGGCATCAGTCGTGGACGACCTTTCATCTCCGAAACATATTCTCGGGGCACAGCGCAAACCCTTCCGGCGTGCTGGCATGGTATATGGTAAGTTATGTGGCCCTATCTCGTCACCTATAGTGAGCTATGTGGTCCTATCTTGTTACCCCCACTCCCAAATAAAGCGGTTGGAGTAGGTCATAGGCCTTTGCCGCGATAAAATGTACCTACCTCTGACGTAACATATGCTGAGAACTTACTTACTTATCGATCGATAGTTTTTTGTTTTATTTTAATGAGTACTGACTTAAGGAGATTTTCATTTCATTCAATACAAAAGCAACACGCCATCATGCGGTGGTCTTACCATCAGCAGCAACGGCGGGTGAGTAACTTAAGCTCTCCAGTAAATTACTTTTCTATCGGGTGGCCAATATTGAACCAAAGGTCTCGGGTTCGAATCTCTATAGAGGCAGACGTTCTTATGATGAGTCCGGATATTTTGTTCACGAGTCATGAGTTTTCTGTGTTTGTGTGCTTTATGAAAATAGTTTATTTATTTACAGGTATATTATTTTATACATTTCTTCGTTGACTAGTATCCATAGCACTGGCTCTTAATTTAGGCGACAAACTAGGTGCGATCCAAAGCCACTTTACACACAAACTGCCTGCACCGTCAACATATTTATTTAAAGATTACGAACGAAACAACCAAACACGCAGCTTTATACCATAAAGTTTTTTAGAAAATCAACCTTACCTATCGACTAATAGAAAACATTATCGCATTTCAGTACCCCTAGCACGACCGTTTTTAAATTTCGAATCGTAATCGTATCGTTCAGCCACGCTTATAATTTCAAACAAAAGCTAACGTAACTACTCGATACGATGGTTATTCGAAATTTAAAAGTGTTCGTGCTGGGGGTACAGAATCAAACCGGCAACTGACAGGCAAAAAGAATTTAAAAAAAGTATTATATCTCTCCAGATTAGCACAGCTGTTATATTCAAATCGTGAGACCGTAATATGATAAGCGTAATCTTCCACCGCACCTAATAACCGATTACCATATCAACATACAAGTGACCCAATAAAACGCAATAATACATAGCATAAGTGGACGACACGGTCCTAGAGCACCTATCTTGCATTAGCCGCAGGATCTCTAAACATAGACACAATGGCTGGTCATCATTCAATTGTGAGGATGGAAATCGTTTATCTAAGATGAAACGATCACTTCATTGCATTTCTTTAAGTTTCATGCATTATGTATAGGGTTGGTGGTGTACAGTTACGTCACGTTACTAAGAGGACATATGACAGTCAGTGACAAGGCACACCAGATGCCAAAAGTGTACCTAAGCATATATTTTTTCACGTGACCGTTTATATGTAGGATGGTTCCTTCTTTTTTATTTATGTTCTAATTTCTTTAATAGCTCATACCTTGCGATGTACTACTATTCATGTGTACTATTCATGTTGTTGTTCACGCAAATAAACGATTGATTGATTTGACAGTATTAATGAGTTAATAATTATTTATGCCTACAAAATTATTATAAACATATTGTACTACTAAGTAAATATAGTCTTTATTAAAGGTAGCCACAGAGTGGTTATATACTTATGTCTAATATGATATTATTATAATGACGCATTTCATTATCTTGATTGTTTTACGAACCCTATAGACTATAGTACCTACGTATTTCTTTTTACTACAATTTCAGTTTTGATATTTCATCAACCAAAAGTCGATTAAAGCAAATTCTATTTCAAAGTTTAAATTACATTTACAAAACGTCCTAAATTATTTTAATTAATAGAGAGATTGAGAGAAGAAAACTTCTTCATAGAGAACGCAAGGGTAATAAATAAGATTTCTTTATAAACTGAATTTTGCTATAAGCTTTACTCATGTCAGCAACGTGTCAACGTTTTTCCTGCTAAGAAAATCTTTATAATCATGTCTCATTATACACATTCTTTTTCTACAGTCTAAAATCAAATTTAATCGTAAAAAAAAAAAAAAAAAAAATTGCAGTTGATACGTTACTAAAGACACGACAAAGAACCGTTTCTTTAACTAACTTAATTCAAATTCAAATATGTCTGCGCAATTTAAGGTTACGGTATAATTAAATAGAAAAGAACAATTCCCATAATATGAAAATTCTAAACAATGTTTACAATACGGACAATTAAGAAGTTTGACATTAGGCTTGTCAACAGTTTTTGAAAAAAGAACTTTCAAGGTTAGCGTGAATACAGCCTTTATAGCGCAGCAACACTCAACAATAGGTAAGTATGTGTTTTACCGTGCAGGAAATCCCCTCTAATAATTAAATATTACGAAGAAAGGCTACAACTTGAAAATCTACGGAACTCTTCGAATCCTTTTAATAATACGGAAACCTTTCAAAACTAATTTATTCGGCTACCAAAATCCTCGGTATAATTGTACATACGGACCCACGATTTTTGGGTTTTTATTTAGGAGGTAACTATCTCCCACCAAATGATATATGGCGTAATAGACGGCATCCACACGGGCAGATCGAGGGCGTGGCTTGTCCATTACTAATGTAATATTATAAATCCAAAAGAAATTATGTATGTTTCTTTTGTTACAACTTCCCATAGTATAGACACCTGAAATAACAAGGAAAACAAATCACTTGGTATTGTAGGTGCGTTATCATCCTGAGACCTTATTTTCGGGGAGAAATCAGATTGCAGACCTACCCGCCGCTGGCTAGCTAGCCAGCCTAGGCGACGGGCGTGTGTGGGGGTCGCCCAGTGCTAATGACACTAGGTATACCCACTAAAACTCCCTGGTAACTCCACGCGGGGTAGCCTAGGCTCTGATCATTCTGAGGCCTAAGATCAAATACCTTCCAGGCCCAGTAATTACACTGGCTAGCTGCCTAATTATGAGAAAGAACCTTTTTAGCCACAACCTACATCTACGCGGGCGCAGCCGCGGCTACTAGTATTGAATGTTATAAAAACAAACGTGTAATATAAATATTATTTTGAGGAGCTCGGTGGCGTATTGGTTTGAGCGCTTTGGTTTCGATAGGAAAAACAAAGCAACTTTCGGCATGGTCGATCCTGGGATGGGTCAATCAAAATTTGTTATCTCGAGCTCCTGCGTGCTTCGGAAGGCACCTTAAGCCGTTGATCCCGGTTGTTCCTGCAACCGCTTTAACCCACCAACCTGCATTGAGCCAGCGTGGTGGTGTTATGGCCCAAGCTCCTCGTGTGTTTCTTCCATGTAGGAAGACCTGTGCTCAGCAGTGGGACGTATATAGGCTGGTGATGATGTTGATGATATTGTATTATTTTAACTACTTAGTTGCCACTCACGTGGATTTTGGTTTTTCAGGATGTTATCTGAATCCATACCAAATTTCATAAGGATCTAGTTTACAAGTGGAACGTAATAGACAGACAAGCTTACTTTTGTATTTATTAATTAATACGTATGGTTATTTTCTCCGTTGCCTCTTAATGATGCTTAATATGGTCATCCAAAGCACGACTTGTTAGAAAAATAACTTTTAATTCATATAAAAAGTTTATAACTCATGACGAAATGTTGCAAAATAAATAGTATGTTTAAGATGAATAGTTTCATAGATATAGTAGTATGTTTAATGTGTAGCGGTGCATCGTCCAAAAATGCTCCATAGAAAATGTACGGAACAGGTGACGTCACATGTTGACATATTGATAAAATTACTAATAATAATAACTATGTAAGAAGTATGTTTTTATTCAAAGTTGTCATAGTAATAGTTGTTTTAATTGATATGAGGAATAAAAATTTTGAAGAAAAATTAACCATTTTTATAAATTTTCTAAAGAAACAATTTCTTGTTTTTATGGGTAAAATCAACATACATTGTCGAATTTTATGAAAAATAGCGCCATTTTCAAACGAAGGCGACATCCCTATTGCTGAAACTTCATCATCTGTTTGTAGAGCAGTTTTTTTTATCAAGTCGTGTTTAGGATCACCCAGCTAGCACTGCCATCTGCCTTTGTTTCCGGAAACGGATCCCTTATTTTCTATAAAAATCTTGAACACTTTAATGTCTTACTCGATGCAAATAATGATATGAGTAATAATATATTTATGTAAGTGGCAGTTAGCAACTGTCCGGACAATTTGCGCGGACAAGGATGGAGCGGTCCCCGCTGCAGCTGGCTCGAAGGTCGAGAGGAAAATGGTAATCACCACCAATGGAACATCATGCGCGTGATTTGACTAACTACTATTATGTTTAGTTTGTGTTTTAATAGGTATGGCACTGCAATTGAAAAGAGTCGTTACGTTTGTTAATATAGAGTTGAGGATATTTTGTAAAAGGAAAGGGAGAGTGTGAATTTTTGGACGCAGGGTAAGTCCATTTACATCAAGGCAGAAATAAATTATTAAGCTCTCGATAGCCTTATGCGCTAGTTGTATAAAAAAAATTTAAACAAAAAATAAAATCGACTCCAAAAAACTGAAAAGGATTAAATAATTAAATTTTAGTAAGTAAGTTAGTACGAAATGATAGCTTCCTCCTTTTTTCGAAGTCGGTTAAAAATCACTAATTTTAACAGGTTTCAAAGCGGGCGGGCTGGCGTGCGCCGATTCAAAGAAAAAGGTTATAATAATCGAAGAAAATCAGTTCCAATATAAGTAGACATAAATCCGTAAAAGTAGTTCATTTCTGAAAAAAAAATGCTCAGAAGAACAATTTTTAAGTCTTGACTTGGATACCTATGTCCCCTTATATTGTTTCTGGAAATAGGAATTAGTTATGACGACACGACGAAGCAAGAGTCACAGGAATAGAGTGGAAGCACCAGATCGCTCGCGGCGACACTACAACACTCATTGTTAGAGACAAAGCTGGAATATAAAATACTGTCATTTGTTCAAGTCTAGATTTAAACAATGCGTACGAGTGGTACTTACCAACGCGTGGCCTACGGCTGTGGGTATATTTAATTAGTACGAAATCATGTAATTAATAGCATTCTGATTATTGCTTACTAAATAAACAGTTGTCTCACGCTGTACCTAATCAACAATTGACAACCGTGGACATGGAAATCCATGCTTTTTATCGAAATCGGTTGAGCAGTTTTGAAAACGCAACAGACAGATAGTTTTATCTGTCTTTCGCATTTAAAATATCAGTAGGTATGTATGAGCAGTAAACATGTATCCTACGCAATAAGGTTTCGTTTTAAATAAATAAACAAAAACAGACGTCAGAGTTACTTGATAATAAAAATACTTGATGTTACCCCTTTGCTTCAACAACCATAAAAACTTGTCGCGGAAAAGAAAAATAATGACGCAACAAAGCTCTTTATTTCACACAATTACGACGATATGTGAATAAGACAGAGACCTCACTGAGTTTTCACACAAGCACAACTCTTTACAAGTGGTGCCACAGAGTAAAAAATTTCACGTCGAGTAAATTTATATTCGCCAGTTGGTAAAAAAGGTCTTTATACCGTCCACGGAAATATTTGATTTAAAAAACATGCGCACCAAATGTGTAAGTCACCGGCGCAGAAAGTAGTAGGAAAAGCAGGCGCCTAGTGTCAAGTGTAAATCGCCTTGTTAATTTCACTAGCCCTGCGGCGAATTTCGCCGAGGACCCATTGTGTAGCCGGCTTTATGTCCCGTCTTTCCGTTGTCTGTACACTGCTTTAATTGCGCGCGTCATTGGCGCGCTTTTTGAAAAAAGAATGACGTGTAATTAACGCGCGAATATGGGACGTGACGACGCGCGTTTTGAGGGAGCGCAATTTTTTAATTTTTTTTTAATTAGGCAGGAGAAGGGTTTGCATTGCGTTTTGTTTTTGCATCACCTATGTAGCAATATATCAATTTTCATAATTTCTGTAAAAGTTCCTCATAAGAGGACTTTCAATACCTACACATCGAATTGAGGTTGAAATATGTAACTTATTGAAATTAATCCACTTGACCTGATTTAACTCGCGTTTGATTAGATGTAACATTAATAATATATACTCGACATTTCGATTACTTTACAGCGATCGTGGACACGTGAAGATTAAAGATGTCAATTGTTTTTAATAACTTTATATGTTAACTATCGGCACTTTGTGTTATATTATGAGTGGTCCGATTCACGTATCCGCAGCTCACGGTGTCAGTTCAAACTTAATGACAACATAATGACATTGTTAGTTATCTATCACTAAGCTTTTGAAGTTTTTTTGTGATAGACATATAAAGATTGTTGACGATTCGAAAGTGCTTCTAACATACATAACAACATACATTGTGACTGATATACTTATTTACATTAGTGTACTCTTTTTTACGACATTATAAAATGTCTGTGGTTAGCTATGAAGCAGGATACAAAATACATTTCATTATTAAATGTGCGCTTACAAATATTTCTTCACCAAAACGATGAAAGAAATAGTTATCACTCCGTTGAACGTTATTGCTTGGCCAAAATAAATATACACCGCAAACTATTAACATTCAACCAAAAGAGTGCTCCAAATAATTTACGGCGTAATTAATATGATGTATACTTTCGCCAGGCGTAATAAGTAAATAAAAAATTATATTATTATTTTTTGCGAGCGGACAATGACTGTCCGAAAAAAAGCGATGATACATGGTCCTCGTTTGGTTGGCTCGTGTATATTTTTTTTTATTAAAAAATCACATTAACGGGCGTTCATTGGGGCGGCGATAAATAATGCCCTCCTTATTCAAATTTTTGTTTTTGTTCAGCCCCCGTGTTATAAATGAGCTTATTTGGACCGGCGGCTGAAATGATAGGGCGCGATAAAAATGCTCAATTATAAATGCTCTGAGCGAACAGTATCCGAACGTAGCCAAAGGGACTGAAAACTTTGTTAGAGTCAAACGTTGAATGCAGAATGGGACTGGACTTAGAAACAACAGAATATACTAAAGTACTAAACACGAATACTTTACCGGCACATGTATTCATGCGTTTCTTCACACTAGGCGTGTAAAGTCACAGTATTCTTATATTTTTGCGAGCGCCACACATTTGAATTAAAACCAATTTACCGGATTTAACTCGCGTTTAATGGGATGTTACATTATTATTATACACCCGACGTTTCGATCGAGCATAATTATGCTTAAGAACACCGCTTTATCCTAGAATGTTACGTGAGGCTAGTGGAATCAAAAAGCATCCTAATTTCAATAGAGAAGACGGTTGGAGTGTTCTACCAGCTTGGAATCCCATCGTGCCCGTTTTCACACTGTCCGATAAACTGACACAGTCGGCTCCGTATGCGTGAATCGGAGCGCTCAAAATATAACACAAAGTGACGGTAGTTAACTTTAAAACTTAAAAAAGACAATTGACATCTTCAGGCTTCCCGTGACCTTGTTCGCTGTAAAGTAATTGAAACGTCGGGTGCGTAATAATAATGTAATTTCTAATTAAACGCGAGTTAAATTCGGTAAATTAGTTTTATTTCTAATGTGACAAGTCACATTATACGTCGGCAAGGTGGAAGCAGCTAGAAGTGTGTTCAAGTTGCACTAGCTCTCCTCATATGTACTCTTCTTACTGCTTCACATCGGTTGGGTTGTCACTTGCCGTGTTTTTGGATAAATAAAAGCTTAGCTTAGCTTTTTAATAAACAGCGGATATTATTCGCGATTTCAAAGTTTTCCTTTTCAAAGTCTCAAGCAGTTCTTCTATTTCTGGTGTGAATACCATTTGACATAATTCAATGGAAATAATAGCATTACTAGCAGGTTAGTGGTTATTTTTTTAATGAACAAGGGGAGTTGGATATTTTGTCTGGTATTTGTAGAATGGAGTTTAGATTGTTCATCCATGAAAAATCAGTCCGCGAAGCATTTCACGCTTTATATTTTCTTCTCATGCCCATAACAACCCAAATAGAAAGCTAATTTATACATATGAGTTATCATTCATGGGATATCTACCTAATATGGACTTGTGAGGTATTATTCATGGGATGTCTACCTAATATAGACTTATGAGGGATCATTCATGGGATGTCTACTTATCATACGGGGCATCTTATTCATTTGATAATTTCATGACATTTGTATGAAATAATTTAACATTGGCTGCATTATTTCATGAAAATGCTATGAATCTATCAAATGAATAATATGTTTTTGAAAGTGGTAACCCATTTCTATGAACTAATATAGCCCATGTTTCTATTTATTGTCGTATTGACGGCACCACTTTGTATAGTTATGAAGTATAAGTAATTCTAACCATTCATGCATTTAGTATAAGTATCACGACAAGTTCCTTAAGCGGTAATTTCACAAAACTCTAACATCTTTCGCATCTAATAATTGAAACTGTAAAAAACTCTTATTCAATAAAACCGTAGATCAAATAATACTTCTATCATCCGTAATGAAAACAAAGTTTTCTTAGTTTATCCTATAAAACTATAACTTTACGAGTAATCACATTCGTAACAAAAATATTAAGCCGCAACTAGATGGCATCTTGATGAATTAGACGTAATTATGGTCAATATATTTATGCGTTACATTAATGTTAACTGTCTACCTCATAAGTAGAGCTATTTTTAAGCATCGCGATTGATTTATTAGTCGTAATAAATTATATCGCAGCCCCAAGGCTATAAATGATACCAGCATATACGTTTGCTATGTTTATATGGACGAGGGTGATATTAAAATGATGAATATGACAGATAAACCAATAACCGTATTTACACGAAACCTGCTTAGGATCCATAAATTTAATTAGGTAAAATATTTTTTCATCAGCCAAAGAGACGATCTATCTCTACCCCTTTAAGTTTAGATGGAATCGAAACGTCTTGATCGCGTGCGTTCAGCTTTCAACAACAAAATGACAGCGGCGTTTCTGTTGTCAAGCTTTGGAAACTACTTCTTATATGTGGATTTTATGGGTAAACGCCAACGAGACGTTTCGATTCGGTTTACAATTACACTAGGAGTACTGAAGTCATGCGACCATATTCTTGCCTACTACTACTCACATACTACTCATCAAATGACTATTATAAAATCCATCTCTTAGAGAATTCTGCATTCCTAGTAGGTCTAAGTATGATGTTATGATCTTGTTGGAGCAAACTCCGATCACTCACATGCGAGCAAACATTCGTACAATGTCTTTGCACGCATGCAAAGTGAATGTAGCGAAAACTTTCATATTCATTTGCAAATGTTGGTTCTACCCATGTGAGTTGGCGTATTCGAATGTGAGTGATCGGAATTATTCTAATGACGTATATGTACATCTGTTTATTGAATTATCGAGGGAAATCTATGTATATTTTACGTAGCTTAATTCAGAATCAGACTCATTTTATACGTTCGTTACAATTTAGGCTATAGTAACTAATAATAAATTATTTTATAACCACTAAGAACGAAAGTACCTCTAAACTATTTTATGTATTCCTAGTACTTTTTCCTGGCATCTTTCATAGTCTTGTTGGATTTAAAATTTAAGTAGATAGGTAGATAAATCTAGGATTCTCTTCTTTGGGATTACCCAAGTGACTCTAGGTAATCTCCATCGCATCGGTGCGAAACCTGGCCGTAAGACCGAGTTGCCTGTTGCTTCGGCAGAGGCTACCCTCCCTGATGGGCAGTGGAGTTACCGGGGAGTTTTAGTGGGTATTCCCTGTGCCAATACGATCAGGCACTGGACGAGCCCCACACACCTCCTCCTCGGGGATTCCTCCCCGAAAAAAAGGATTTTCTTCTTGCATAGACATAAAGCTTCATCTTAGTTAATATTTGGCTATTTTAGTTTTTGAAATTCGTTTTAGGTTTGGTCACTTGTTGAAAAAATAACTATTTTTATTCTACAGGTAGTAGAGTTTGTTTGTTGTGCAGTTCCGTTCCCTGTCTCCGGGGGTCTCCAGAATCAATGGAGATGTCGCCGTAATCTGGTTGAATTCACTGCTTAATCTGTCAAGCGGCGATATACCACCGGGGGGCGATAACAATGGAAAAACCATTGTGTCTGGAATCTCTTGCTTGACGGGTTAATTGGATGCCTAGCCCGTTGATTATTGAATTAGACTTATTCAAAATTTAACAACATGGCGTATTGAAAGTCCGCTCAATTAGATACTTAGGCAGATCGTCTTGTACTGAAGTATTTTGGTGTGATTGATAGATTCCAGGCTATTTTTTATGACCACTTATAATCAAAACGATTTCGGTCATAAGGGGTCATGAAAAACAACCTTTAACCAATCACTCAAAACCGTCACACAAAAGCTCTTCGATTTAAACGAACTGCCTAGCTGCCGAGTCTAATTGAAATGCTAATTTGGTCTGGTCACATGTTGCGCTCAATGACTTGGCTAGTTGCCCTTCAGCCGTTTTATTGGATGCCGGCGTTTTATCAACGGCCTAGGCTTACAGTTAAGTGGCTAACTTAACCAGACAGCTGCGACAGAGATATCAGACCTAATCTATTTTTGAAGTCAGTTAAGATAGATTAATTTATCACTAATATATACAGTGCATTTTCTTGGACCAAGCGATTAAGCACAGACTCTCCGCAAAATAAATTCCATTGTCAAAATATAAACAGTACACAAGTCACACAATTATGTAAATTTAATGTTACCCCTAATTGCCAACTTATTTAAAGAGGTTTCTGTTAATTTCCACTGAGGGTGGCAACCCCAACAGTTTCTTTTCTTGAGATTGTATGTAAATTCGGTTACATAAGGTATTATCGATGGGGTTGCCAGTGGAGTGCGCAATAAAAATTCTAATTACAAAAACTGGTTAAAATTTACTGAGTTTTGTAACTTTATTTAAACTTTTAATTTGAGGACTTTTTTGAGTACTTTGTTTTTTCAACATTTACAAATGTTAGATGGCATGGTTTTATTAAAAATGCTAATGTTGGGCCAGGGCTATTATTTGTCTCTCAAGATAAAGGTTTCATTGGGTTCTTAAAACGATAGGTAACGTGTGAATAGTAACCAAGGAGTTGCGAGCTAGCGTCTAAAGGCCAACTGCATATTTATCACCCATGTCATATAAAAGAACAAGCACACGTCCTACAGTGATTGCCGTAGACTATATATAGGTATGTGGAAGGTTGCTAAGGGAATAGAGAAAAAGACCAACTATACTCACAGTATCCGCAACATACGTAGTATATAGCTACGTTCTATTCAAATTTGGAGAACCTGACAGAATTTAGAAGCCTCCATCTTACATAAAATCGCAGGCAAAGTTATGTTAATATTTTAGTATTGTCTTCTTGCAGAGACTAGCGTAACTTTCAACGGATTTGGAACGGTCAGCTGTCGAATCGTATGAAAACAATAGCAGCGCTATATAAACGCTATAAAAACTTTTGAGATAAGGGTAGAAAGCGGTGAAGAAATTAGTAAGTTATACCTAGTCCGGTAGCGTGTTGGTAATCGCGTCTGGCCGGACATCGTTGCCGACAGCCAATATTCAAGGCTGCTGACTTTAGAGAATCGCAAAGCAGAGCACATAGAGAAAACTTTCAAGTCGAAAATATTACAGATGAACAAAACTTGCCACACTTAAGCAAGTCGGATAGTCTAAAGATTTATCAGAGAATTTGTCGAAAAGTCTAATTTTAAGGAAATTATTGTGCGATTTTTGGTTTGTATGAGAATCTAATAAGTATTTTCGTACATCTAATAACTTTTAGAATTTTACTTTTAGAACAGTTTTTGTTCGATTACAATATTTTCGACTTGAATGTCTGTATGAAAACCGAGTGGCGGGAACGATCATATGGCGACTTCTTCCCTATCTTGACTTCCCAAGCCTTCCGCTTGACTCTTACATGGCTGACACAGCGTAGGCAACGCGTAACTAACAAAATATCTAAACTAAATGAAAATGTTATAACTTTTTCATCTGCTTTAGATATTCTTTTCCCGTAGTGTCGTCTGGGTAGGTGGTGGTTTCCCACACAAAACCACAGCAAACTGTTTAACGGCTGAAATGAGGAATCATTTCGCTGTGTTTCGGATTGAAGGGAAAAGAAGCCAGTGTAGTTACTGGGCATGGACGGCATTTCATCTTATAGGTCTCAGGATGACAATGCACCTGCAGTATCAGACACTGCTTACAACCAGGTGGACCGTCAGCTTGTTTGTCATCACTTGTAAAAAAATATTTATAATATTCTTTTGTTCTGGAGCGAGAACGTCCTTTCAATCCGGGTGACCACAAGTATTCTTTATAGCAAATAAATATTAATATTTCTGAACACAAGGGTTAGCGACCTAAATAAGGTTAACATAATATTGACGACATTATGGTTGCTGCGTGTAACTAAGTGTAGTTCCTGCCAAGGCTATGGTCCAAGATTCCAGCCTCGATAAGGCAGATTTTTGAGAATTAGGTTGGGTACCTACGATTTTTTTTTGACAAACCCTGCTGTTTTGTATATTTATTTAGTCTTATCTTTATAACCTTTTGTACCTTATCTTCCGTATGACGTCTCCTTGACAATAGAATTTCTTTTGTGTCTAATTTTTAGGCAGTTCTTTTTTTTATATATATATAAAGCACGACAAATGACTCCACACCACCTGATGTGAAGCGGTAAGAAGAGACCATATGCGAAGACAGCAAGTTCAGACACTGCTCTAGCCGCCTCCACCTTGCCGGCTCGAAAGGTGCTTTTTCACGCGTCTTTTGAAGGAACCCATGTTATAGGAAAAAAAAAAGCTCATAAAGGTGATTGATTGAGACTAGATAATTAGTGTAGGTGTACGTATGTTGGTAGGTGATATTAGTTCCAATATAATACCTAATACCAAGGAGTAAGGACACATAATATCATAATATTATATGAGTTTGTTTTCCGTAGTTGTCATACATTTGCAAATTTCCCTTATCTCTTCCTGTATATCCTGTCCATCTTAAAGTTTCCTACACGCCTAGCACCAGCACGCACAAGGAACACGAGACTCTCTAGAAACGGTTGCTGGAAGAGATCTCTTTCAACGATAAAGTTGCCCATTGTGTAAATATTGCTTACATAATAATCTTTATTATCATTCTTTTATTTTACGTGTGATGTGTACAATAAAGTGTTAAATAAAATAATGTTATTATGATTATGACTGTGTTAACAATAGTTAAATACATTAACCATTTTGCCAGTCGGTGGAGTGGTACTTATTCAATGGAAATACAAAGCTTTCTGAAACAATTTATCTGTCAGAATTTCAGTTTAAAATATTAACAAACAAATTATCACCAAACGCCATTACACAAGTTTAAAAAGTAAAGGGTACCCTAATTCGAATTCACGATTCCATATTCAAAATTCGAAACTATCGAACAACGTTGCGAACTCCCTCTAAGGTCAGGGGTACCCCACCCGCCTCCCCTTGATCATTTATAATGCCAAAATGTTTTAATTAAGATGCTGTAAAATGTAATTTACATGCAAATTCGGTTTATGTTAATGTGCCGCGTATATCTGTTTGGGTGCGTGCTTGCTATCTAATTTTGCGACAGTGTGTACCGTCATTATCTTGGCTCTAATGAGAAATCTGGCAACGGCTTGATGTTTGCATAATTAAACTTGCGGTTGGGAACGTTCGTTTTGATTGTTGTCGTGATAAAATACTCGCTCTTAATTCTTCTTAGACGTATGTCGGGATACAGGTTTCCGAGCGGTGTAAGTGCGCCAGTGTTGCGCGTTCGGTTTTAATTAATTATTATTTTAATCGACACCCGAAATAGATATAGTAGGCATTAGGAAGAAACTGCGCTCAATTCTGGTTACATTCGCATTATGTTTAAGTGTTTTTCTCTCAACATGGATAGGAATAATCGCTACGAATATTTAAATGCTAAAGTAACTATGTATGTCTGTCTGACTGTTTATTACACTATCACTCAATGAATCTTATGAATCTAATTAGAAATAAAGTCATATGAATACCAAGGTGTTACTTCTTAAACGGCATGAAGAACCTATATCCTAATACACAAGATATGGTACCTTTTGGCATGGCAGCAGAAATCTGCGGGGTCGGGCGGAGAGATTGCGCTATGGATACACCTGTAACATTTCACCTAAGTCCTATGACAGTTCATAGTTGTAGTAGTGTCCCCTAATTAAACCGAATCGATTATTTAGTAGGAATCGAAAACATTTTCAAATAAAATGTAATCGATGTTTCATATTTTTAACAACTGTCCCTGCCGAGATTCCAACCCCGGGAGCTCTTGCTTGTAATTGTTAAGGTTTCACATTCATGCGGCTATTTTTCAGAAATATCATTTATTGTTACAAATAATTTAATATCTACTGTGTACACCTGTCACTTTATCAATATTGAAACATAGAAAACAAAAGATAAACAAATATGTCACTGTGAGTATTCAGCACCCCTGCCGTGAAAAAATCAATCCGAAGCTTCGGAGACGAACGAAACAGTGAAATGCGAAACACGAAGTTATCGAGCAGTTTGCTTTCGTTTTGATTAACAGAGAGCATTCGTGAGGTAAACTAACTTATGACGTCACGACGAAGACGTCAAATTTGCTAGAAACTTTGGAAAAAGTATTGTGGTAGGCCATCAGAATCTAAAGGCTTGTATACAAAGCATGTTTGTATAAGACAAAAATCTGGAAACTTCTGGAAAGAACGAGGGAGCTGGCTGAACCGAACCAACGAAGGTCAGCAACCTGCAATCTAGATTGTAAATCTTCCTTTCACTGCTAAGCTATTGACAAACAATCTGATCACCTACGTACTTAAAATTTAATTGGAAACTAAAAACATATTTTGGTAAGAATAATCACGGATAAATGTTGATTTCAAAAGCAGTGGAAATGAAAGTTTTTTAAAAAAAGTATGTTTCGATTTAGATCTTAAAAATCCTTTAGACACACGTGGATTAAATCTAATACAAAATTAAGACAGCAAAATTAAGACCTGCAATCTAGATTGTAAATCTTCCTTTCACTGCTAAGCTATTGACAAACAATCTGATCACCTACGTACTTAAAATTTAATTAGACATTAAAAACATTATTTTGGTAAGAATAATCACGGATAAAACTCGATTTCGAAAGCAGTGCAAATGAAACTTTTCTCAAAAAAGTATGTTTCGATATAGATCTTAAAATCCTTTAGACACACGTGGATTAAATCTAATACAAAATTAAGACAGCAAGGTAGACTAGAGGCTTGTTTTTTTCTTCGAACGACAATGAGGTCGCATAATGAAGGCGTGTATAACCATTATAATATTAGCGATACACGCTGCAACAATGCCGCGGCGCCACTTCAGCTACAACACTCGTCCGGACACCGCGAACTGTGCGACTTGATACTTGGATTTGGAAAAGTAAATGTAGTCTGAATGAAAATAGTTCGCTCGCATAAAGGTGTCTTGCTCCTTTTCTCTTTACTTTTCATATGCAAAATATTTGGCACTATACAAGTGAGTTTTTCAAGCGTGAGTGGATGGCCAAATCGCATCTTAATTTCAACTTCTTTCTTTAATTTTTATTTTAACATTATTATAAATGTCGCGGAAGGACGCGGAAGGTCGCGGGTTCGATCCCCGCCTCAGGACGTGAAATTTTGCTAGTTTAGATTTTTATAAGTAACTATTTTTTTAATTTTAATATTATCATAATTGCTTGAAAGATTATAAAACTATCTAAACTTGAAAACGTCATATCCTGGGACGAGGACCACAGAAAACGACGGACGGCCGTTGGGGCGGAAAGGTCCTCGAATGGCGGCCGCGTACCGGGAGACGCAGCGTTGGTAGGCCCCTCACAAGGTGGACCGATGATCTGTTAAAGGTCGCGGGAAGCCGTTGGATGAGGGCAGCGCAGGACCGATCGGTTTGGAGATCCTTGGGCCAGGCCTATGCCCAGCAGTGGACGTCTCTCGGCTGATATGATGATGACTTTAAGAAATTCATAGGGTCATCCCTAGTTCCTGGTAGCTCAGATGGTTAGAGTAGTCACGGGTTCAGACCCCCCAAGTCTATTCGAGAGGCCTCGTGGATATCTCGAGTAGACTGGGGGGGGGGATGTCGCAGGCATGTCCTTACACTTACAGTTCGTTTGCGCACAGTTACGCGTGTTATCTGTATGTCTGTGAAATGAGTAACCGCTACGACTGCATAAAAATTACGTAAGTTACCACACAAGAAAATCAGCGACAATATTACTTACCTCCCTATTTTTAAGGCTTGAATTTCCCAATTACAGGCAGTAAGCTTTACTGAAACTTTTGAATATTTTACCGTGACTAAAATTCAACATATTGATAAATTTTTAATAACTTGCGCGACTTGTTGCATAATGTATATAAAATCTGAGAAAATATCTTTTTTTTTAGATTTTATGTAAATGTGATATTTTTTAAGATTTTGTAAACCATTCTAATTGGTGTGTGTTTTGTACGGATTAAAAAATAGTGATTTTACGTTAGCTGAAGAAGAGAATTCTGAATGCACTGATTCGGTTTCAGCCAGTATCAAAAACGTTCGTTCGCCGTGAAGCCGGCAAGAGCGTTTAAGAGAGTGAGAAAAGCTCGCCGCCCCGGCCTATTCGTTTCATGGAGGGCGTCCGCCTACTTCTGTGTCTGAGGTCGGTGTACACAAATAGAGTATCCCGACTATTTTTAATTATGAAATATTTTGTAATTTTTGTGTTAACCTGTTTTGAAAAATTAATAATAATAATTGTGCTACGACGAGATAATAATTTAGACTTCACTGGAATTTTAATATTTTTATACATCTAGGCTTTTTATACTATTGAATATGACTGGCATACCAATACATGACCAGAAGGGTTTAGATAGTTACACAAATTTAATTTCGTGGAGAAATTTGATACACTGAAACAGCGTGGCTGAAATTACATAACTAAATGTTTTAAAATTAGCCAATCAATACATTTTAATGGACAAGGACACAAGTAACAGATAAAATTACAAAAAAAATATATATTACTAAGCAGCACTCTCTCCTAGGCAAACTGCAGGGAAAGACAATAAAGTAAAGGGATACGAATAAAGAACAACGCAACACAAGTGCACACAACTACAACCCAAGTGCATGCATTCTACCGCCTCTGTGGTCTAGTGGCTGAGACCATTGCCGTGGGGGCAGGAATTTTCTGCTGAGTTAAGTCGGTGGTAGGGCTTTTCTAAGTCCGCTTGGTTAGCTGCCACCATACTTAAGTCTGCCGCCATAACAATAAAGTTGACAGCATTGTTTTGTACTGGCAGTTATGGGTAAGATAGCCAGTTCTATTTGGTTGAGGAATCTGGGCGTAGCGTGCTATTTTTTTCTTTCTTTTATACAATGAACCGCAAATGAGTCAGTCAACACCAACTGTACCCCTAGTGTAAGTTTCAATCGAATCGAAATGAAATCGATTATCGTCGTGTTAACCTTTCAAATCCATATAAAAAAGATTTTTCCAATAATTTACAATAGGCTTTATCATGGAGAGTGTTCTGATGAGCTTTTTGACCTTATCCCACCTTTCCCCTCCCTACTCAGGAGTACGCGTGCCGGTCTTCGGAGTCATCAATTTACTGTCTCCACCTCAACATCACAGAAAATGAAGTTTGATAACTCTTTTCTTTGTCGGACTCCAAAAACTTGGAATTCTTTGCCAGCACATGTGTTCTCTCCTTTTTCTATGTGAAAACGTGAAAAGGTACCTTGTGGGCCGGCAAGGTGGAGGCGGCTGGAACAGTGTGTTTCAAGCTGCACCAGCTGTCTTCGCACATGGACTCTTCTTACCGCTTCACATCAGATGGTCTCATTTGCCGTGCTATGTATAAAAAAATGTAATACTTTAAATAAAGACTTTTAGAGGCTTCTAAAAGTCTTTATTTAAAGTAATACATTTTTTTTTATAATAAGTATTTTATTTTTACAGCCAATAGCATGTTCATTTATAATTTACTAAACTCTTTCCATGGTGTATTTTAAAAAATCCTAATTTACGTGGACTTTCAACGTGAAACTTTTAAATTTTTATTCAATATTGGAAAATTTTTTAAAAATGGAATTCTTACTTACGCTGCTTTGCTATTGCAGTGTAAATCTCAGAAGAATGTCGGGGCGAGGTGCGGAAGTGAGTGGCCCTTAGAAGGGCGACTGGGGACCGACCTGACACTCATTTAAGTAGCATATAATTCAGTTTATTTAGCCGAATTGAATCTCAGTGGAAAGGGTTGCTTGAAAAAATGTTCTGAAATTTTTAAAATAAGCGTCGCTCCTTACAACGTTGGGAGGAAAAGTGATTGTTAATATTATTTTGATGAAGATCTCTTTTGCTCTCTCTCTCTTTCGCGTTTAAAATGTCATTGTGAATAATATAATGATGATAAGAGATAGAATAACTGTTGTATAATAGAAGCACAAATCACAAATTTAACTGTGAAGGTGGCTACAGGGAAATGTCCTTATCGTCCACACTATGAGCATAAACTGTTCATATTTCTTAAAGTGGTGAGGTGGTAAAATTTTAAATTTTTTACAAGCTGTACTATATGCGCCATATTTCATGCATGTAGATTAAATAGTTTTCAAGAGTAGCTCAAAACAGTTCGTGTAATACGGCGCGTTGCCAGTTCTTTTTTTTTGAACTTGGCTGGAAACGCTGCCGCGTGTCTAGATCACAAAAGAAATCGAACTGCGTGCGTTTTTTTTCGTTTCTGAGTATATCCTTTTTTCTGTTAAAACTTATCTCTTTTATATTTACGATAACTGGTACAAACATTGCACGCACTACTCAAAGGATGAAAGGGGTTGATATTCGTTTTTATTGGAATAAATCAGTGGAATTGTGCCCCAGCCAGTCTTAATGAATGTCTTATGGACGGGATGACGGACCCTGTAGGTTTTCCTTTAATTAATTGATTTAATGAGAATTCGGCCTTATTTCTATGCTGGCCTCGAGGAGTGTAATTTGAGATTCAGACAGACTGGTCTCGATTATATTTGGGGAATAAAATGAGCGTAAATTTTTGATTATGAAATGAGTAAATTAATTTTCGAAAGGATGTGCCGGCAAATTGAATCTAGAAATCAGTTTATAACACTTAATAGCCGTTTGAATCCGAACTTAATAAAAAAGTAAAATCAAATTTACAGTTGAAATTTTTATTTTAGTTCTAAATTCTTTCATTTTAAATACATATCGTAAGATTTCCCGAAAAATTTAAGTCAAGTGGCAACACACATGTATCTTATCTTATATAATACAAGTAATACACAGAAAAATGTAATTACACTATAGCTTTAGCATTTTGCTAATTTTTAGTACAAAATGTCCGTAAATTAGGCCGAATCGGGTAACAAATGCACACGTAGACTCGCTTTCACATTCATTTAGTTGGGAAAACAATTAAGCTTAGGGCTGATTTTTCAATCCCCAGATAAGATTTATCTAGAGAATAACTTTGATAAGTTGACATTTAATCTATAGAAAATCTGTCAAAATGTCAAAATTATTCTCTAGATAAAAATTATCTGAGCATTGAAAAATCAGCCCTAAGTCAATCAAAAGCATCGATATCAAAACTATCGAACGCAAAATCCACAACACTAATAGAGTTGTACCAACAATCCCCGTTTACAAGCAAATATAAAAATAAAATGCAGACACATTAGCCGCATCCCCAAATAGCTACAAATATCTAATTGTCTTGATCAGTGAGTAACACCATCCCTTCGCTGATCCAAAATTACACAGCATGAAAATAAAATAAAAAATCTCCGAACTCCATTAGAAACAAAAATAAATTGAATTACAACACGATCGACATTTTCGATTTGGAGGCCTAACTCAATTAGACGGCAGCGCTGATGGAAAAATAAAATAAATACGGGAACAAAAAAAAATTAAAACAAAAAAGAGTCCAGATATAATTTGAAATATCTCCGTAAATGCAAAGTGCGAGTGCTGTTATTTTATTCAAATGAGGGAGAACTTTTTTTCCAACCCTTTCTCTCGTCTCCATCAAAGTGGCCTGATATTCAATTAAAAAAAAGAAGAGCGCCGGCCCGCGCCTGAAAATTAATCAGAAAAAATGCTTTTAACTAGATCTACATTTTAATGAAATTATTATTGACGAGTATTACACAAATGGGTGTGCCCTTTTGCGAGATTGCGTTGCTAATGCCGAAAGAGATGTCGTTTATACCATTCTTTTTAAAAGATAATGTTTTTTTATGAAATGGTGTTATTTATTCCTGGCATGGTCTGTCTTGCTTTGTGTTTAATGGGACTTGAATATTGTCCACATATAAAAAGCAGAGTTTTTGTTACATTAAACTGATTTTTAGAAAAAAATAGCGATATTTTACTGAGTCGATTATAATTCTAATTAATTACAGAATTCCAAAATAGCCGCACCTAGGGGTTTTCTCTACATATTTCCAAACTGAGTTTCGAGCCTTTTCGAAAACTGTTTGTATGGCATTAGCACATTGATATAAGGATATTGCGGTCAAAAACCTTTCAGTCATTTTCCAGACGATCAAGTCTTAAATGAATGTCCATAAGAGAACCATGGTAAAAACACACAATCATACGAATTTCGAGCAAACCTATAGTCCCTGCATCACGAAGAACTCCCGGTATAATCGATCTTTCGATTCGATCACCACATTATTTGTACGTAAGTACTAACATTACGATCTATTTCCCGCTTTTCAAAATTTACTCATTAAGTTTTAATCATTTGAGTGAAAGCATAGCTTTTTTTATACAAGGTTCGGCAAATTACTTAAGCTAACTATTGCAGTATAAACGTCCCGCCTTGCCGGCTTATAAGGTGCCTCTCCATGGTTTGCGTAAAACAACCCATATCGCAAGTAGAGGTAAAACGCGCGCTTTCACTGATCTCCATACTTTGGAAGCATGATAGACGACTCTTCCTCTTTGTTTTTAAAAAAAGTTTGGTGACTCTACACCACACTTTTTTGTGCGTATAGTTAGACTGGAGACAGCATATTTGTAGACTTCCATGACCAGCATATGTGCTTTTCTGAAGGAAGGAGGAATGTAAAATGAAGATGATTAAGTATTTCTTTAGAATACTCCATGGTACAACCGATAAAATGCACTTAGCGAATGTCACGTCACAATTGTAGAGGCTCTAGGGCGACCGCCTGCTCTAGGCTCTAGGGCAATAAAGCGGACAGCGTGACGCTGCAATGTGACCAATGTATAGAGGAGGTAATTGGCGGAAAAGAATAGAATATATTCCAAGAATAAAGTGTATTTCCTATTTCAAAAATTTTGAAAATAACACATTAAGTCATTCAGGGGCCGCGTCAAGACGGAATGGTCGCTACTAGGTCAATCAACTATATTTATAGATTACTAGCTGTGCCCGCGACTTCGTCCGTGTGGAATATTGACATTTTCCATACAAACTTTCATCCCCTAATTCAATCGGTTACAGCCCTTTTTGCATTAAAAAGTAGCCTATGTCCTTTCTCGGACTCTCGACTATCTCTGTACCAAATTCCATTTAAATCGGTTTAGTAGTTTAGGCATGATTGCGTAACACACAGACAGACAGAGTTACTTTCGCATTTATAATATTAGTAAGGATTTCTCGGTCCTGATCCTGACCGTGACTGAATAATTAACATAAATCACAGTGGCTGTTTTTAACAATTAATTTATTAAATATTTCAATTTACGGTCCAAAAAATAGTTGACTTACTTCTAAAAATATTATGGAAATGCACTGCATACTACATAATTGCACTTAAAATTACGACGTGATCGCAAAACATAGTTGTTTTGCCAGTTTGACGTCGCTGTAGACTCATCTGTTGGAAAGTAAATAACTAAAAATACATATTGTCTAAATCTCACTAAACCCAACCGCTAGAGTAAGTAAAATAATAGCCTAACTTAATGCAGCTTGCATTAGCTCAATGCCAAATTTATCTAAGCATTATCAAAACATAATTTCAATATGCATATGAGGTCATGAAAAGTGCTTTTCCAGATACAGAGATAGGAATTAATTGTTGATCTCCATAAAGAAGGCACGCTATCACACCGTCGCGAACATAGCCAAGGAATGCTTAACAGCATTCATTCATCTTTTCTTTTATTAATAATAATTGTAAAAGTTAAATACAGCAATGACCGCGTAACTGATATTACATCGGCACCCATTAGAAGGTTTGCGAAAAACTAAGAAAAAAGGAAAAGTTTATTTTATAGCTTATTTTCTTTTCAACGACTAGACGAAATGCTAGCTTACGTAAAACAATCACTTGGTACATTGCAAGTGCGTTGTCATCTTAAGGCCTAAGATGAATGCCTTCCATGCCCAGTAATTCTTTATGATACTTATTATGATCCGAATGAAACCTTAGCACAATAAAACTAAAACCATGTCATCTTTACAAATAACGGAACATGGTTGCTAACAAAAAAAGTTTTCAAGTTTTGATGTAGGCGGGACAAAGAAACGAGAAAACAGTAAAAAAAGAACTACGGGTAAGAATGCGTGGACACATCGAAATCGCAAAATGTTAAGAAAGAAGAAAATACATTTATTCAACGCCAACGTTTAAGCGGTTAACGAGTCTCATTCAGACAACTATTAAACAAAGTATATGGTACTCAGAAGCGAGCCCCTGCCCACATGTTAACATATATTATATAGTTATATGTATAAATACTAAAATGTTATCAAAAGGTAAAAATTCTGCAAATAATTTTGACATTTCCTATACATTTTGTTTAACCGACCAAACTATTAGTATGAAGAAATTCGAAATTTATTTGAATTTTTTAACATGAGGGCATCCATGTTGCTTGAGTTGTTATCGTGAGTACCAAATGACCTGTAGATTAATGAATATTATATAAAATGTTTACATTATTGTGATGGAAGATGTTAAAAATCACAGCTTTTCTACATTAATAGTTACAAAGTAGTGTAGTTGATAAAATTAGGAATATAGTTGCTTTACTGAATTTGTGGATTAGAACGTTTTTCAAACAAAAATTGTTAGTGTAAACGCAGGGCCAAATCTTGCTGAAAATCATGCCCAATCCACTCAGAACAAGACGCCCCGGTAGATTTACGGATGGCTTAAAATTTACATTCAATGAGTGTAAGAATATGTATCGAAGTTGATTATAGTTTCGTCCCCTTTTTTTATTTCAGCCGTGCCTGTGAAACAGTTCGCTGTGTTTCGGATTGAAGGAAAAGGTAGCCAGTGTAATTACTGGGCATGGACGGCATTTCATCTTAGGATGACCACCCACCTGCAATATCAAGTGATTTTTCCTTCTTATTGCAGGTGTCTATAGGCGGCGGTAACCGCTTACCATCAGGTGGGCCGTCAGCTTCTTTTTCATCTAGTTGTATTAAAAAACCCTTTTACTTCTTTTAGTCACTCAATTCCAAATAACAATATTTGCAATAACAGCAAACTGTATTCCACTAATTAAATCTCTTTAGCATTACGTCACGGTGTTATATAAATCAGCAACATTTGAGAGTGGGTCCAACCAAACACATTATTATTCACCGACGGCGCAAAATGAATTCGTTTTTATTCAAACGCCAGAATGATATAATTAAAATTTGAATACAAGATTAACTGGAGAAAAATTCAATATCGAATTTTACTGTTCGCAGTATTTCATTATGCGAAAGGATTTAGAATGGACCGTTATATTTTTTAATTAATGATTGATTATTCGATGTTTTTTGATTAATTAAAAGAGATCCAATTACAATCTGTGCGAGTTTGGTTCAACTTTTGTGGTTATATCGAGCCGATATTAATATTTTATTATATTGTATTAACCTATATCTGATACTGGTCAATACTCAGCAGCTCATTACTAGAACCGAAGCATGCCATTTTTGAGCAATTGCTACTTAGTAGTGTGCGTGTATGTGTTAAAAATTAGCATGTTTATTATTAGCGTTAGATTTTTGAGCATTCGACCTGAGGCAAGGGTGGGAGGGGGCGTGATTTGAGCGCGTAAGATTTTTGCAAATGCAGTTTAACAATTTTTTTTCGCTGCTACACGATTGTGAATATTAATAATATCTACTTAAAGTGTTTTTTATACACCTAGATGACAAACAAGCTGACGGCCCATCTGATGGTAAGAAGCGGTTACCGCCGCCTATAGGCACCTGCAATAACAAGAGAAATCCTGCAATAACAGATAGCATTACAGATTACATTACAGCAATATCAAGTGGATATTGCTGTAATGTAATCTGTAATGCTATCTGTAGACAACTAAAATTAAAGATAGTCCAACAATATGTATTCTTACACAACAAGATAAGTAGTACTAAACAGATTATAAAACTTTTCCTCATAAGCGCAATGAAAGACATGGGATATTGTTAAACGCTACCAATATGCGTTTGTCCAAGTCCATGACTGGGGGATGACTTCTATATACAACCGGAACAAATAAATTAACGTAATTTTGAAATCATTATTGTTATGGGATTAATTTTAAAAGGTTTTCTAAAGAAAAACTAGCGTTGCTTTTAAAATTAACATGTAAGGGTCGACCGAGACACGATTTTCGTTTTCGGCCGAGACCGAGTCTTAACCGAGTAAACTCTCGGTCGAGATCTAGACAAAGTAAAAAGACTCGGTTGAAAAATGGAATTTGGCATAACGATAGTAATATTTTTGCATAATGTCACAATCGAAAGCTGACTCCCGCACTCGCACCCAGCGACGAACGTAAATCCCATATTGTACAAATGTCTCGGTTATGGCCGAGAATTTCGGCCATTTTTAGCCGAGAACCGAGACTGAGCTCTCGGTCGCGGCTTGTCAATATGACACACATCTGCAGATCTGTATCTTGGAAAGCCACCTTTAATAACTCCTTACCTATATTTTTCACATTCATCATCCAACGTCAAACCTTTAAAGTAAACCCTAACACAAATACAAGGTGAATACAGAATACGCACAAAGACCAGATGCCTTATAGAGACACCAAGGATACATTTGCTTTTATAGACGCACAAAACCTTGCGAGAGTCTACGCCTACAGAGAGGCCGAAAATTATAGTGGGGGGTGTGGGGATGGGGGTCTGATATGTGACCGGAGAGTCTTGTTCAACAAACGATGACGATGATTTAAGCCTAGCCGTTTTAAGTGTATTACGGAGGTAGAAATCCGGCTTTCGGAGCTCAGGGTAGATTTGAGTGAGCCAGCTATTATGGAGCCTCCTCGATTTATGTGCACGTCTATTTGTCGGCGTAGTGTTGCCAGATTTATTCAATTTGGGCAAGATGTCCGTTAGATGTCTATTGAGAAAATTGCATTGGAGGAATGTACTGCAAATAACTCTTTTAAAACTTTGGAATAGAAATAATTGTTGTCCTGTCGTATTGATTGACGCACTACAATTAGCTAATTAGCTTGGCAGTGCTGCATAAATTACAAATATTTTTTTCCGGATAGGACTGAAAGTGTTTTTATATTTTTGAAAATACGATATTTAACAACTTTTTTTGTAACGAACAAAAAAAAAACTGACTTCAAAACCTTACAGAAACTCTACATAACAGAAGGTCGCAATTGTAAAACTAGTGTGCACCTAATGGTGTTGTGTTGGTGACCCCTAGTGAAAGTTTAAATTGAATCGACACATTTCAAAACGTATGAAACCGACAGCAGCGCGTCGGTTGTAAAGTATTGGAAACTACTTTTTATACACGTTTAAGGGATTGACAGCTGAAAGCAATTAGAAATATCTTACACAGGGGTACTGCATAATGTTGCCAGAGGCCTCGGGGGAATTAAGGCGATCTATCGAATCGTTGTTTTGGCCAAGACAAACAGGGATAGATATATGACTGACTCAGTAGGAGAAAAAAGGACAAAATAGCGAATTATTTTATAAATTATAAAATTGAAAATTTTAAGTAACCCCTGGCCTCATTGATAATCTATCTAACACCATTTGGGGCGAAAATGTCCTCAAGTGGCGGCCGCGTACCGGGAGACGTAGCGTTGGTAGGCCTCCCAGGTGGACCGATGATCTGGTGAGGGTCGCGGGAAGCCGATGGATGCGGACAACACAGAACCAATTGGCATGGAGATCTTTGCGGGAGGCCTATGCCCAGCAGTGGGCGTCTCTCGGCTGAAATGATGACGATAACACCATTTTTCGTACCACTTGCTCAAAAAAGTGACTTTCTATGCCACGAAAAGCGAACATAACAATAGTCATTTTTAATCTGTTAAAAACAGGGAAAGAAAATTGTACTGAATTTCATTCATCCTCTAGGGGGAGAATGTGATTTAAATTTGGAATACTTACCGAAATTTATACTGAACTACATCTGTGTTTACACCATTGAGTTTGTATATAAAGCATTATACATCTTTTTGAAAAAGGAATACGCACAAAAATGTAACTCTCTCTGTCAATAATTGGACCAATGTTTCGAATGTTAACTTTTACTTTTAATTGTCATTATTTTTAATAAATGCTAATGTCATATTATTATTCTGTTGATTTTTTCGCAAATGGTACGAAAAGTAGAGTATTTTCCTAGGTGATAAAGCTGTCTTAATCTTGGGTGAACTTAAATCCCTCGCTACACTCAGGACTCGTCTTAAATCCCTCGCTTCGCTCGTGATTTAAGTTTTTAACACCCTCGCTACGCTCGGGAGTAAACCTCGAGTCCTTCGTTACGCTCGCGATTTAAATCGTCACCCGCGACAGAAGACACTGCTTTATCCCCTTGGTTAATAATCTACTATTATTGAGAATATTCTTATGAGCCCAAACACGCTATATCTGCTGTAAGTTTCTGAAGAATTGATCATCCCGCAGACTATTTGATAGTACCTACAGGATCAGCAAGTTAGCATGTCTTGGAAATACCACCAAAGTAACAGTAAACCAAATTTCAAATCAATCGAATCTGTGAAAACTAGTACAGAAGTAAATGAGCTGATAGTCATCAAACGCCCGAACTGCCCCGAACCGAATTAAAATCCGTCCATTCGTTTAGGAGTTACGATGCCACAGACACATAGATACACAGACAGACACGTCAAACTTATAACACCCCTCATTTTTCGTCGGAGGCTAAAAATAACTATAAGTATAAAAAAAACGCTTTTTCACGATTGTGAATATTAATGATATATTATACTACCTAAAGTTTTTTTTATACAACTAGATGACGAACCAGCTGACGGCCCACCTGATGGTAAGCGGTTACCACCGCCTACAGACACCTGCAATAACAAGGAAAAATCACTTAATATTGTAGGTGCGTTGTCATCCTGCGGCATAAGTTGAAATGCCGTCCATGCAAAGTAATTACACTGGCTACCTTTCCCTTTAATCAGAAATACAGCGAACTGTTTCACGACTGAAATAAGAAAGGCGGTGGTGCCTACCCAAACGACCCTACATACGGGCCTACCACCTAGTAAAAGAAGTAATTTCCTATTGAATACAAATTATCTTAAGTTTTCAATTGCCAATATATTGACGCAAAATACTCTAGTTATCTTTTTGCCCTGCACGTATCTAGATAAAGACATGAAGTAATGTATATCTGATTTTCGTATCCGCACGATCTTTCAGCCATCTATAACATTACTTAGAAAAGTGTGATTTTTTTTTAATGCATAACCTGAGAAACTCGCGTCTTCTATGCTATCTAGCATAGCTAGAGCTAGCTAGCTTAACGGTTTCCCTTCATTTTGTAAAGGGTGGTCCACGCGTGGGTACTTATTCCCAGGTCTTAGAAGCACCTATAAGTAGGTGACAGTAAGTCGCTTACATCAGGCGTGTTGTATGCTTGGTGGCTACGTTTTTATTGTGAATCTTTATAGCATATTATAGGACTCAATTTTAAATACTTCTCTATTTTAAAGCAATAGAGGTAATAAATACCTACTCATTCAGTACCTACTTAAATAAAGGGCATGTTTCATTAACGGCTAGGTGTAAATGTACACTATTTGAAAAAAAAAATAGGGAAAAGCAGCTGAATCCGGGAAAAATACTAATAATTCGTTTTCACGTGTTGTCACTGGTACAAAATTCAATATGATTCGTCCATTTCAGTAATATTCAATATGGAAATAAGGCGGGCGACATAGATGTCAACTAAACAACTACCTATTTTCTAGTCTAATAATTTTGTAAATAACAAGCCTTTAATATAAGATTGAGGGCGTGCTGCTGGCAACCAGCATAAGTTAAAATCCAATCAATTACTGAGCTAATCAGATGTAAACATCCAATCGGTAGTTTAACAGGCGCAGTAGTAAACAGTACAAACGTTCGTGCTTATTACCCGACGCTCACTAGGAGGTAATGTTTTAACACAACTCGTAATAATTTCCACTTAATACATAATAAATTGATCCGAGGGCGTATTCTTGAGCCGCTCGCTATTCCGGTGACACTTATGTATAAAGCGAGCAGTAAAAATATATTTTGATATTTAGATAACACTACTGCTTTGCTCGCTAATTTTGTAATAAAGCTGGCATCTCACTTCACAAGTCCCTTACATTTCAGCTGTCGAATGAAATATATGAAAAAAATATTTTTGACTACTTTCATTTCTAGTGAGGAGCTTGAGAGTAGTGGTTTGAGTGCTCTGGTTTCGATTACAAAAACAAAGCAACTTTCGCCATGGTCAATCACGGGATGGGTCAATCAAGTTTCATACCTAATCTCGAGCTCCTCCGTGCTTCGGAAGACACGTTAAGTTTTTGGTTCCGGTTGTTAGTGCAACCGCTTTACCCACCAAGCCGCATCCAGTGTGGTGGTTTTATGGCCCAAGCTCCTCATGTGTTTCTCCCATGTTAGGAGGCTTGTGCCCAGCTGTGGGATATATATAGGCTTATGATGATGATAATGATGACTGCATTAGTACATGTAAGAAAGAACCCTACCCATGGCATCAAAGTCGGAAACAAAATTTATCAAACTTTTTTTTTATACAACTAAGTAGATGACAAACAGGCTGACGGCCCACCTGGTGGCCCAGGGCAAATATTACTTGCACCAAAAACTAATAAGGTAACAAGTTAAGGTAGTCGAGCTCTATAATTATCAGTTTATAATAACAGAAAAAATGTACACACTACAGACATAACGAAAATAGATATTGGGTTACTGAAACTTACCTACAGAGCAAGAAAGCACACACTGGATCGCTTAAAAACTATGCCACTGTCTGTACCTTATTACAAAATGTATACTTATCTTCAATATTACGCGTGAGGCTAATAGCTCCCTGTTAGTACGTAATAAAATGCAGCAGGGCTTGCGCCCGCGCCGATGGGAAGTCGTCATGAATTTATGTTGGAAATTCGCTGCCCAACGCCATTTTTGTGGGTAACTGGCCGGCAGGGTTGTCTGTAATCATTGGAAAGAAATTAAAAAGGACGATTCAGCTACCTATCTCACTTTTGGAAAACTGTTCAAAATTAATAAAAAATAGAAATAAAATGCAATAATGAAAAGATACAAATACATTTCAAAAGTTGTAAAAAAAGCTCCAAAATGTAGAAAATTGTGACATACTTTCTTAATTTTATATGAAGTTGGCACTACAAAAGCCCCCTTTATTACGAACAGGGTCAGAGCGGTCTCAAGATCAAACATGATGTGCTGTCGACTGTGCATACAACCAACCATTTTTTAAATTGTAAATACATTTTTCTGTTCCTCACACATTATTCTGTTTTTGCGTCCAATCATGTTAACTTAACTCTGTAATATTTCAATTTGTCTGTTAACTTTTAGGCACTGTTTTGGTCTTTATACTTAAAAAAATGTATCCAACTAAACCATTTTTGTCAATGCATGACTGTTTGATGCCATAATAAATAAATAAATAAACATTTCTGTAAAGCTTTGTTTACGCTGACTGTATAAAACTATAAATGGAGAAAACGGTCCTATGCAGGCAAGTGGTACTGAGTAACTGAAAATACATTTAGAACCTAGGCCTGTATCACGTTGCTGGAGATGAGCCTGACATACAGGCATACGCATAACAGTATGTTGGGATGAGGGCAACTGTCGCTCAAATCTGTCCATGCGAGAAGTAAGGGACATGGGAGCTATTTTTAACCGACTTCAAAAAAGAAGGAGGTTACATGTTCCACTGTATGTATTTTTTTTGTATGTATGTTCACCGATTTCTCTGTCAATTGTGGAGCGATTTTCAAAATTCTTTTTTTATTCGATAGAGTATACTTCAGTGGTAGTCCCATTGTCACCAAGTCAGGATCTAATGATGGGATCCCAGGAAAATCGAGGCCAAACCTCAAATTTTATTGGCACGTACGACATATTAGGTTGGGGAAAAACTCTTTTCGCATTATAGTATGTATGAACTTGTAATAAAATCTCTTTGGCTGTAGGTACTATTTGTATCTGGCTGGTTTTGGTATCATTAAAAGTTTAGATTTTAAAAAAGATAATTCCAAATTCAAATTAGGAAAATGTGTGTTTTTCATTTGTTTTTCGTACTGTCAAGATGAGTGAATCTAATGAAGAAATTCGATACATTTTAAAATTTTACTACAAAAAAGGTAAAAATGCAACGCAAGCCGCGAAAAAAAATTGCGATGTTTATGGACCTAGTGCAGTGTCTGTGAGAGTAGGACAAATTTGGTTTGAGCGTTTTCAATCCGGAAATTTTGATGTCAAAGATGCACGTCGCTCTGCTCGCCCTATTACGGATAAAATTGATGCCATTTTGGAAAAACTGGAGCAAGATCGGCATTTCAGTAGTAACGACGTAGCTGAAGAACTGGGAATTGACCACAAAACAGTTTTGGCGCATTAAAAAAAAATGGGTAGGTACACAAAAAAGCTCGATATTTGGGTACCCCACGAGCTCACTGAAAGAAACCTAATGAACCGTGTACTCATTTGTGATTCTTTATTACGACGTAATGAAACCGAACCATTTTTGGAGAAGCTGATAACTGGTGATGAAAAGTGGATCACGTACGACAAGAACGTGCGAAAAAGGCTTCACAGACTGTGGCGAAACCCGGGTTAACTCGCAACAAGGTGATGCTGTGTGTGTGGTGGGATTGGAAGGGCATTTATTCATTATGAGCTGTTACCACCAGGCAGGACCATCGATTCTGAACTCTACCGCGAACAAATGATTAGATTAAAGCAAGAAGTTGACAGAAAGCGGCCGGAATTAATCAACAGAAGGGGTGTGGTTTTTCATCATGATAACGCTAGACCTCACACATCTTTAGCCACTCAGCAAAAATTAAGAGAGTTTGGCTGGGAGGTGTCAATGCATCCGCCGTATAGTCCTGACCTTGCACCATCAGATTTCCACCTGTTTCGCTCTCTTCAGAATTCTCTAGGCAGTGTCAGGTTAACATCACGAGAGGACTGCCATAACCACTTGTCGCAGTATTTTGATCAGAAGCCCCAAAATTTCTATAGCAATGGGATCATGTCCCTACCTACAAGATGGCAAAAAGTTATCGAACAAAATGGTACCTACATACTTTAGTTAAATGTAAATAAACTAAATTAAAAATGTTTTGTATTTTCTTACAAAATGCGAAGAAACTTTTTCCCCAACCTATTATTTTACTTTTTTTCAAATTTATTCAAGTATTTGCTTCTGTTAGTCATCATCTGATGTTGATGAACTGATGATGGAAGGTACAACTCCTTAACGGTTAAGAGTTAGAAGATAATTCTTTCATAGTCGATAGTGCTGACGGTCACCCATCTTGCTTTGACTTTAGGAAATCACTTAAAAATGTGAAAAAAAATATTTTTTAACAAAAAAAAACCGACTTCAAAACACTAAAAAGCAAAAAATAATTCAATTTCGGTACCGAGGTGCTTACCTCCTAAAATGTATTTTGTTTTGTTTGTTTTCTAAGCTGTTTCCAGATATAATAGAAAGTGAAGCACCAACTCCAAAAAATACATTTTAGGAGGTATAAGTACCTCGGTACCGAAATTGAATAATTTTTTGCTTTTTAGTGTTTTGAAGTCGGTTTTATTTTTGTTAAAAGTATTTTTTTAATGAGTAGCCTCATGTAGGTGGGTAATCATCTTAGGCAGAGGAGCCCAACATATCTCTGTATTACCCCACGATGAATGGAATACGTAAGTGCATTTTTCCCCCTTAAAAGTCCTACATCACGAAAACAAAGCTTTCCAAGCACATCAGTATAATAACAATTATAAGTTCCCACGAAATACCGTAAGCAATCAAATGTTTTGTGTTAAGTTTATTTTTTAAACTTATTCAACTCTCGCAATTTCTGACATATTCCAGTCGTCCTAACATGAGTTGGGGAAGGAAATCGCTTATGTTGACGCTGTACTACAATTCTCGTCTTGGAATATAATCGACATAATTATGTGACCTCAACAGCCCTGCAACACCCTTCTATCGTCGCTAGATTTATTCCCGCGGCGTCGTGATTTGCGAGACATTATGATAAGTGGGCGAATGGCCGAGCAATTAGAACAGCGTGCACGCACCGTACAGCTGACTCGACAGTATGTCAGGATTAGAACACGCTGTACACTGCGCCGGAGGCATGGAGGAGGCGCACCGGAGGCGTGGAGGAGGCGGGACTGGGGCGATTATCCAAAAAATCCAGTTTGTATGTACAAACGGGGATATTTCATATTTGCTCCAAAAAATTAAGTCAAAATGGACATGTTCTGGGTTAGTTATTAGTCACCAGCTTCGCACAATCCGTCATTTCCGTCAATTGGTAAGTCTACTGGAATATCAATGTCTTGAAAATCAATGCGCAGAGCTGCTTTTATTTTGTACTGTATATCTTTGCCCAAAAGATGTGACCGAGGAACAAAACATGGACTTCAGAATCTTAAGTACTCTCTCAGAATGTACTGAAAGTGATATCAAAGTAGAGATACTGAATCAAAAGGAAAATTAAATAAATTCAGCAATAGACGACGCTACAAAACAACAACAAAAAGTAACGGAATATTTTATCAATGTCTTACCATACAAAGTGTGGTAAATGGTACTCACTTCACAATTAACCACCATTATGCTGGTTGAATTTATTTTGCTGATCAATAATCCAGTTTTAGCAATCAATAATAAAACGCTGCCTCTCCGTGTCTTTTTTTATACCTAAAAATAAGGCTGGTTAATGAGAATTATTTAGATTATAATAGCTGTTGTTTGATCTATAACAATTACGAAAATAAGAACTGTAACGAGTTAGTTCATTGTGGATTAAAAAACTATATTTAATTTATTTGATGCCTCTTTACAATAAGAGTTTATGCATAGAAATAGATTTTTAATTGAAAATTGCCATTTTTTTCAATGCCAATTTATTTCCAAATCACATGAAATGAATGACCACCTAAAATATAATAGTTTATATCCAAAGTGCAAAGTTTTTGTTAAAATTTATTAGTAGAAAATGGGGGTCAATTACTTGTACAATATGTAGCCGATTTCAATGTTTAGAACTTATTTTTTTTATTCAAATTTCTTTTTCTTACTGCATTCACTTAACAATAAATGTCTTAAATAATCCACAAAATTAAAAAAGGTTAAGCCAATTTTAAAATAAGTACAAAAATTATAGTACGGAAATTCCAGTTTGCACAAAATACTTCATACATAACGGGAATTTAATATCATCATACTAGCCTATGATGTTCACTGCTGAACAAAGTCCTCCCCCTCGATGTCCAAATGGAACCGTTCTGCGTAGCCTTCATACAGCGGCTCCCCGTGACCCTGGCAGTTCGTCTGTCCAACTAGGAGAAGGCCGTCCGACTTTACGATTTCCGGTACGTGGTAATTATTGGAAACCACTTTTTATATGGATCTGAGGGGTGAACACGACGATGATCGTTTCTGTTTCGTTTCGATTGAAACTCGCACTAGTTCTACAGCTCCCTTCTTTATAACTATCGGTAAGGCTTCGAATATCGGAAACTCCGACATACCTGTCATTTTTTATCGCGATGCGTCAAAGCGAGACGGGGTGTGACTTTTCGAATCGAATCCGTGAACCGATAGTTGAGAATGAGGGGGCTGGTGATACTATACACTACTTGGTAAAACAAAACTTGAAATCACGAAAAAAAGTGCCATACAAACAGGTCGATTTGAAACAGCAGTTTTTGTTTAATAACACGTCACTGAATTACAAATAAAGAAAGAAAACGATGAAAAAATCATATGCTGCTTCGGGAGTCGAAGCCGCGTCTCCTGGAGTCCGGCCGGACGCGATTACCTCTACGCCACCGGTGCACTAGGTGACCAATTTCATCACCGCTTTCTACCCTTTTTGTGACGTTTTTGTAACAGCGTTTATCTCACCACTCATTAAAGTTAACACCTCTAGTGATCCATAAAGTAGGCGATATATCCGCACAAAATAAAACATTAAAATATGACGGCAGTGAATGTCACAATTAAATTCAAAATGACAATGTGACGTCATAAACTATACCAATGTTCATAGCAATAAAATTAGGCAGTCACCCCGCGCCGGTACGTTTAGTTTTATTCTTTTTTCCAGTTCTCTGTCTTTCTCCTCTTCCTAGATATTTATAATCTTAACTTTAGGTTTAGACCAGACGGGAACTATTTTAAAGGATTCTGTTCAAAACTCTCTCCTGCTTATGAAAGCGACTTGAATCTATCGATGACTTACAAAGTTATCTCTTCGCCTATACTTTAATTAAACTGATACAGTAAATGGTAACAAGAGCCATCTTGAACGAGTATTACTTTAAATTAGCATACGTAATTATGCGTTCTTATCGCGACTTAATTGCAACGTAACGAATTAAGCCGTGTATTGACAGGTAGTTCATTATTTTTATGTTTATAATGAGAGGATTATTTTTTTGGTTTTTAAAACCTTTTGTAATAAAACTGTTTCCCCTTAAATCAAGTAAGTGAAGTAATTAATATTGTTTGTCACCAGTTAAAAGTATAATTTACTGGTAATAAAAGCAGTTATAACCGCAGATGAAGGATAGGCTCCTGCTATTGAAAAGTATGTTTTAACGTCGTAGCTAAACGAAAATCGTTGAACGTGGAAAACGTTGTAAAATGTAGGTACCAATAATGAAAGTTGCTGAGAGTGTCTTAATAATACCTAGCGACAGTACCTACTCTCGTGTTTTTAAGGGCGAACACTTCTACCATTTTATTTTTTAACATATTTGCCCAAAAAAATGCATTTACGAAGTGTTCGAAATAAAAAAATCACTCACTATCTTAGATACATTAATCACTAATCTGTGATTCTCATAGTGTTTTACCACACGCTCTGTTGTAAGTTGTATGGCACCAGGCGTATTTTCTTTACGGTTTTTTTTAATTTCCATAAAAAATATGAAAGAATTCCGCCAAGGAGTTTCACATTACGAGGATTTATAGGCTGAATAATCGAACCTCCATGAAAGCGCACGCAGCGCTTTAACGCACCTGTAGGTAGTATTCTTCGCGACCAAAAGGTTGTGAGCGCCGAAATTTTATAACGCTTAGGCCTCGGCCTCGAATCTTGCGGGCAGCGGGGCGGCGGCGGCGGCGGCGCGGGAACATCGCGGGAAACGCAGACCCGTTCTCGAAACCAGCGGGCAGGTCGCGCGGCACTATAGCGGCGTAGTGTTGTGTTCGTGGTTTTATCGTCGAAACATTTCAAAAAAATCAAAAATCAAAAATATATTTATTCAAGTAGGCTCCTAAGAAGCTCTTTCGAATCGTCAAAAATCACAAAATATGTATAATTAAATAAATATCTAATTAAAATATGGTCTAAATAATATGGTCATTTGTTTGTTTTCGCGAACGAAATGTCTGAAGTTCTGAACAACGGCGACAACATCTTTTTGATTCAAATTTATTCCTAACGTTCGATTTAGTGGGGGAAAAGAAGTGAATCCCTACTATAGGGCAAGGAAAATAAAAGGAGTTTTATCGAAATTACGAAGAAGATGGTTCACATCTTTGCTGTTCAATATCGGTGTCCGCTAAAAAATTGCTGAGATAATTATTTGCTCTACCACGTCCGAAGACATTATGACACGTCACAAAAATAAATTGCACATCACTACAATGCAGACGCGCGGGCGGTCACCGCTTGACTGGAATTGGAGTGCACCGCTCGTTGCCCGCGCCGCCGCCGCCGCCGCCCCGCTACCCGCAAGATTTGAGGCAGAGGCCTACGCGTTTCGTTCTAGCAACGCTAGCGGAACCACAGAATAACTGATGTATAACAGAAGGTTCACTCTCGAACAAAAGTCAAGTATAGGTATAAAAACTGCTTGAAATTGAAACTTATCTTGTGACTGGAGCGTTCATATTCCTTTGGGCACAGCTGCCGCGAAACTGTTTTGGCGGTAAGAACATAGGGTTGTCGCTCGTCAATTTTTGTAGATATTTAATAACTTCTGCCATACATACTACTCCCAGAGAAGAACGCCGGCCAAACATACCTAAGCTGCGGAGTATCACCCCCTGGCTGAACATAATAGTGATGGGGGGCAGTGTCTTCTTCAAACTTTATATTATTTTTAATGTTTACTTTATAACTGTATTTTTTTTTAAATTTACTCTCTAAATTAGAAGTAATACAGCAGCAGGTAAGGAACTAATATACTCTGCTCTAGACAAACGGAGCTACCTTCAGAGGAAGCCACAAACCACAATCTCAAATAGAGAACCTTATTTGCCGTTCCGCATATAGCCATGAGGTAATGGCCAATAATTAATTCTTTGAGCAGCCGTCAATGGTCTGGGATGCGATTCCAATGTTTGTCACTTTGCCGAACTAGTGCACACTAATGAATTTATACGGTACCCCACGAATTTACAAACGTAGCTGCGGCTGTTCAGATGTAAAAGCATGTAACTGACAAACTTATTTGTATTTAAAATTAACTTAATAAATCTATTAGATACGCACGGACAATAAATACGACATCCTTAAAAGTTTGGCTATGTCCGTTCGTCCGTGCATATGTGACAGTAATTTTATTTAGAGACTAAGTATGATGACTACAAGTACCACTGTTTGGTTATGAATTATTATATCTTTTAATTCGTCAATCTGTAATCTGGAATCTGATTGAAATAATGATTAATTATTTACTGAGAACTATTTTGAACAATACCCAGGGTTACGGAATAAGGTCACGGGGCTACCTGCGTGGCAGGCCCACGTGGGATATTGATGCTCTGGTGCTGGGTGTATCAACATCGGATCGCGGCACAGATGCGGGGAGAAGGACCCGTCTCTGAAGAAGTAGGACGGATCAGCAACCTGGCGCAGACCTCTACTGCGCTACTGTTCCCGCCTCAAAACTACTCCGCGCGTTTATTATAATTCTTTCGGGATTCAGAAAAAAAATATTAATTCATAATTTTTCTGAATAATGTTTATTGTTATTTTATTGCCTTGCAAATTGCAATGCAGTCATTTCAAGTTTTTGTGAAAATGGAATCTTCCATAATGTTACGATTATTTTGTTTTATTTTTAATGGGATGTCCAACAGAAGTAACAAAAACCATTTCACGATTCGCACAAAGTAAACATAAAGTTCTGCTCCAAAATTTTGATATCTCACTCCGCATTTACCGTGTTCTTCATATCATCATACATATTGGCGTTTATTTTGAAGTTCAATTTATTTCTGGCTGCGGCGTGATCGCGCTTTGAGGTGTATTAATACAATATAACAGTTAATTTTTAATGGATATTCGCCAGCGGACTTTTTACGGACAATTTGTATGACGGAAATATTGTATGGGGTACATTAGTTTGTTGGGTACGTGTCAATTGGTTTATTAATATGGTATGTTTTATTGGTTCTGTGCAAAAGGGATAGTTCATGATATTCAAGTTTTAATAAGCATTTCGTTCCTTAACAGCCGGCGCTCATGCACAATAGAAAATCTATTGTAAAATATTTTCACTCCACTTTTGAGTAGGTGGCACTACGAAGTAGTGTAGTGTTGTGTCCCTACGATGAGTAAAATCGCCTGATCTCATTAGGAAAGCGTTATGTTCGGAACTGGGGAACTCGTCTGTTATGCCTTCAACATAACATGTTCTCCTTATTTCTACAGGGTAGGCAATAGGTTGGCGTGTATAGGCTACGGTGCTCGCATTGTTATCAAGCGTACAGTCCGCCTTTTGTTCACCATATGCCTCTCGTATAAAAATGTAGCAAAGTATTTAGCTACCGTATTAAGTAATCTACAGCACTGGAATATTTAGTTTGAATATTTTTTAGTAATTCAACAAAACATTGCTTCTTTTTCATGCATACATAAATAAATAATAAACTCTCTACGCCTTTCCCTACGTAGGAACGCTTGTACCCATCACTGGGACGTATACGCACCTATATTTCTTATTTTAATGTAACAAACACAGTTTAATTTAGACTTATTTCATTAATATACTTTTTGGGGTTCATGTAACTTAACCTTTTGAAACCCAATAAACCAGACACAATTGAATTTTAATTGTCATGTCAACTTAAGTTGCCATCCGGGCCTTAAAGGATTAAATATTTAAAAAGCCAAACAAATTCAATATCCAATCGCCGGGTATCACAAACGTTTTGCTATCTCAGTTCGTCAAAGATCCAATCTAAATCTGAACACCTCAAAAAAGCGTCCTGAACATCAACCCAGTCGCCATTAAAAAAAGTCAGTCCTCCATTAAAGCGGGGACGGTCATCGACCGCAAAAAACTATCGGCGAATAGAAAAAAAATTCACAAAATTGTCCACGGTCAAAAAGAGTTCCGATTGTCGCGGTTTGGTCTGCGCGGGCTGTATTAATTCTTGGACGTCCGTTCGTTGGACCGCAGAGCGCGATTGAAAAATAAAATAACCAATCATTCATTTGCGTACAATCATGTTTACGTGTAGTTTGACTCGGTATGTTAAGGTCGGCAGGTGCCAGTAACACTTGAATACTTATATGGGCTAGAGCTATCAAATCAAAATTCTCATCATCATAATTTACTCCAGGGTTAAACTCAAAATCATCTTTATTATTCCTTTACTTCTTAATAATTTAGATATTTACTTATAAAATTAAAAACTATATCAGATATGACATTAGCATGAGGCCGTCGGAAGGTTTACAATCATCTTACATGATTGCAATCTCAAAGCTATTGTCGATCAATTTGTTGAGGATCTAAAGATTTAGAGGATTGTATTTAACGAAATGTCCCTTGGTTTTTAGCTTTCTCTTTTATAATACTTCCACAAACTCGTAAAGCTACCAGATTTAATGCAATAGCTTGATTCTAAGAGCTTTTAAATCACAAGAATCTCATTTAAATGAATGACTTGCCTACGACTGTTATTGAACTCACAATAATCTGCATGCTCCACTGCACGCACATCGCCCGTCTCTACTTTTGAATATTTTATAAGTAATTAAGTTTTAATCCAAAAAACGTCAATTGCAGTATGCCCCGAGAAACGAATGGGAACTGGAAAACAATATCGATCATTACATACTTTCCGATTTCACGGTATCAATCATAAAGTGTGTGACGGGCTTTGGTTTCCACAAATGGGATGATAGTGAGGGAATCGAATTGAAATAATAATTGTTTGATGCTTTACAAGAGTCATTTAACATTGAGACCGAAATTTTCGGGACATTATTAATACAACTGCTGCTTTTATAGGGTTGAATTGTGTTAATGATTATACAATACGAAATGAAAATGTTGGTTGATTGAGTAATGATTGTATTTTATTTTCATCTTGTTCATTCAATTTTGCGTTCACTTTTTTTGGTGTAGAGCTGACCGCCAATTCTAAAACAGATAATCGCACATTTCTCATTTCATTTAAAGAGATTTTACCAGATTGGAAAAAAGCAAAGTTACTTTATGTATGTTTTTGACATTTGTATTTGATATCTAAATAACTTTACGTACCCATATTCCTAGATTCCTACCATGATAACTAGTTTAATTTACTTACTTATTATATGGCCAAAGAAATCTAAGCAAATTTACAATAAGTATTAATAGTAGTCTAGACATACAGTAAGGCGAATATGCGTTCTATTTGCCATATTTACTACTAAAAGCTACTTCTGATTCTGAGGCCCATACCTACTATGAAATTCAATTATATATATTTGTATAGGATAAAACGGGACTCGGTAAGTGCACTGATTATAATGAATAATTCAAACTGCAAATATCTTTACACCGCAAGAGCATTTATAAATTGCGTGGGTCTCTCATTCGAATTCAGTCTTATTAGAGTTATCTTTGCTTTTGAATTCATTAAGAAAACTATCCTTAATTAGGGCTCCGATGGGTGCTTATGTATGCTGCGGGGGTACTTTGTGATAACATGTGATTACTTGGTACATTGGTGTCGTTAATTATTTGATATTGGGTGGATTTTAGCTACTTAGCGAATTTGGAGGAATTTTCAGCATCTAAATTTTAACTACGTTACTGCAAATAAATATAACTTGGGGTGGGACTTAACTTGCAAGATAAAGAGTTTATCGAAAATTTGGCGCTTCTTAGTAGAAGTGACAGATTATTAGACTAATTAGCTTTCACCAATTATTAGCCTACGGTCCAGACACCACAGGACCAGATGAATCTTGGATTTGGTAGAACCCAGGATAAGACACCTGACTTCGCCTACTATGTACTACTTAATAGGGAGGGAACCGTATTGCTATTGAAAAAGCAGACCATAAGTACCTAATAGAATGTCAACAAGTGGTTCACTAGTTCATTATTCTTTTTGTATGTAGTCCAATATCAGAATGTTTCCCGTGATAACTATAGTATTAGGATCATTTTATTCAAATGATGTCTTCATCGGTTGATTAAAATGATGAGGATGCATTGATTGACGCCGGTGTAGTGTGTCATAAAAATCAAGTCCATTCTCTACTTATAAAAGAAAAAAAATCCTACCATAAGATTAAAAGATACTTTTCTTCCGTACCTACGCTCTATCTTAGATTATTTTCAATCTCTCTTATTTCATCTACCTCATGAGCTAAAACAATTCTCAACATCAAATCCAAGTCTTCAATTACAAATACCATAGAATACGAAACAAAACGCTCCAGAGAAAAAAGCCAATCGTGACTTTATTCATACATAGTCGCAAACGAGGTCCCTCTGTCAAGCAAATCTGTCACTTATTGCCGGTAGGACAACCGCTTTCGCCGCATTAACATTTTATTAACATTTCCCTGCCGTCATTAGGGTTGATATTTGAATATCTTTGGATCGGAAATGCACAAATTAAGCGGGTGATCTGTTGGTCGTAATGAGGGTACGTAATGATGGAGACCAGGAGGAACAAAACAACACTTGCTTACCTCAGCGACTTGATAACGAACGGAGGCTGCGTGGAGAGGAATCTGACTCTTTTGTTAACGAACTGTTTAAAGAAATCATCATTTTTATAGTATGAGTTATTTTTTCAACTTTGTCCATTACTTGGACACATCCTTTGGCCTGCCGGCGACTCCTTAACAATAAAAAGCACATGTTGTATGTGTCTGTTTTGTAAGGAGGTAAGTATCTACTTCACAAATTAAGTAGCGTAGGTAATTGATGTATTACTACAATGATATTGCAATAAATATAAAATATTTTTGGGCAATTTATTTTTGCTTTCCCGAAAACAGTAGGTATGCATAAATGATCTGATTTTGTAGTTATCAGGTGCTATATGATAACATTGCTAAAATCTATTTTCAATATATTTTAATCTACAATAACATAACTATGTAGACCGCCACTGTAAAACTTATGTATTTGGTTCCATTTTTAACGACCCACGCGATGTAGTATTAAATATGTCAAATAGTTTTTTTCCACGTAGATATCATCATCATCATCATTTCAGCGAGAAACGCCCACTGCTGGGCTTAGGCCTCCCCCAAGGATCTCCAAAACGATCGGTCCTGCGCTGCCCGCATCCATCGGTTTCCCCCTATTAGTAGGTAGGTATATTGTTAAAAAAAATTATTGCCATTTTTAATAACCATGAAAATATAAAGAGCCAAAAATTTGTTTCAACTAGGGCAGCATCTTTAGTTACACTTTGTATAAGTACCTACATGATATTTGTTTATTATACCTAGGTTTAAACGTTGCTCTAGACTCTAGACAGTTATACATTTTATTTATAAAAAAACAGCAATATTTACACTCACGTAAGTACATCTCTAAAATAGAAAGCGCTTTTTTTCTATTATTTCTCGTTACTTCTCATCAATTCTATAATTAGTTGATTTGAATTTTTCAAATATCGAAAAAAGTTTGATGAGTCAACTCCACAGTATCCGGACCAATAGTCCTTATTAATAAGGAACGGTAGCTCCGGCACAGACGGACGGACGGACAGGGCGAGCGACATTTGTAATGATACTAAATAGTTGCGCGCGGTAGGTGCCCCGCAAACGAGTAATGCGTTCACAACTCCACTGAGATGGCTTTATACGAGACAGACCCAGGAACACAAGTAGTGACTAATTAGGATTACCATAACCATGAACCCGGTGGCGTAGTGGCTTGACCTTTGGTTTCCATTATGAAACCAAAGCAACTTTTGCCATGGTCGATCCTACGATGGGACAATCAAAAATTTAATCTCTAGCTCCTACGTGCTTCGGAAGGCATGTTAAGCCATTTTTCCTGCCCCCTTATTCTCAACTGTCGGAAAGAATTCGAATTTCGGAAACTCTATACCTGTCACTTTTTATCGCGCTGCGTCAAAGCGAGACGGCATGTGACTTTTCGAATCCAATCCGTGATCCGACAGTTGAGAATAAGGGGGCTGGTCGGCCAACGTGGGAGGCGTTAGCCCAAACTCCTCATCAAGTGTTTCTCCCATGTAGGAAGGCCTGTGCGCTGCAGTGCGACGTATCTATTTATATTAGCTGGTGGGTGATGATGATGATAACCATAATTATGAAAGTATATTCAATGTCTTCTCGGTGCTGAACAAAATCTGGACCAACTCCGACCGAGACCGTTTCCATCGTGATAGAAAAGGACAAAGAGCTCATTCTCAGTCCCTGGGATTTAACATGAATCTCCTTATCAGCTAGCAGACAGAGATTATCTACTATCCTTTACTGTCATGATGACACAGCCTCATTTAAAATTACCTCGTGTTCAGATTAACCCGACTCTCTCCTAAATCAACGAAATCACTTGACTTATTTCATTTTATAATTTGCTTAATGCTTTTTACAAAGTTTGAAGAGTTTAATACATAATATTGTCTTATATTTTCGTGAGCACTACACATTTGAAATAAAACCATCACTTTACCGGATTTAACCTGCGTTTAATGAGATGCTACATTAGTATTATACACCCGACGTTTCGATTACTTTACAGCGATCGTCGTCACGAGAAGAAATATGTGTCTTATCGCTGTAAAGAAATCGAAACGTCGAGTGTATAATATTAATGTAGCATCTAATTAAAAGCGTCATAAAACGGTCTTGAAGTGGCAGCCTTGAGGGGAACGTGCCACAGAGGCAGACTGCAATGCGGTGAAAAGATGACGTAAAGAGACTGGCGGGATCCAATTGGATGCAGGTGGCACAAATCATGATAAGTAGCAGTACCTGAAAGACGCCTACACCGTAATGGTTAAGAATGGCAAGAAAGAAAAAGAGAAGACAGGCTTGCAGGTAGGTAATTTCAGACGAACATCTGTAAATAAAAATAAATTATCGCATCCTGCATAACCCGGTCCAGCCAATAAGTCAGAAGCACCTATCTGCGTAATGTCTCGGCGAATCATTTACATATTTTAATGAGCACAGCGGCCTATCTCTGCATTACCTAGGCACAGCCTAGAAACTTCAGTCTGGTACGTATGTTTGACGAATGATTGTTTCAACGTGGACATAGCGAATTAATGAGCTAAGAAGTTGATGTTGCGTCCCGTTTCATGATGGGATGCTCTCGCTGATGCTCCTTTGTTTTGTGACATCAGAAAGGTGAACGAACTTCTTATTGTGGGTGAGTTGCATTGTAATTTTATAATCTGATTTAATTTTGTGGAGTAAAAGACATGAGGATTGAAACAGCGTGCATGAGGGTTCAGTATCAATTTCAGATAAAAACAGCTTTGCAATACGAGACCTTTGACACTTTATGATTGTAAATAAATATTTTGTAGCATTGCTATGAAAAAAGTGACAAATGAAAGTTCCTTTCAATTTTAAAACATTTTCAACGATATCATGTTTGCGAGGAAAAAATTTCGTTGTACGGTCATATCAGTAGCAAAAGTTGGTTAACATATCCTAATTTTCGTCCACACTATAAACAATAGACAATAGATATTGCAGTGGATAAGCCACTGCTATTTGTTATAGTGGAGTTGGTGTTAAGCGGTTTCCAAAAACAATAAATAGTGAAGCCCGTAGTCCCGTAGGCCCGTATGTAGTCCTCTGGGTAGGTACCACCGCCTTATTTTAGCCGTAAAACAGTGCGATACCAAGTATTTTTTTTTCTTGGCGACGGTAACCACTCACGAATACCACCAGAAAGGAGGTCTTTGTTAAACTTATCGTAATCATCAAAAATTACGTGTAAACTCGCTACAGGTAGCCATTGTTGTGGTTTATTGTAAACTCGCCATACTAAGTTTTTAGTAACGACTGCAGAAAATTCCAACACTTGAGATAATAATATCGAGATTGCAAAAATAAATGTAACTACCTAACTATTAATGATATTAGGTACGAGAGGGATTGCGTAGATTGATATAAATCTAATAGGTACTATTAATATAACTAGTTGGTAGGCCCGTGTGTAGGGTCGTCTGGGTAGGTACCACCGCCTTTCTTATTGCAGCCGTGAAACAGTTTGCTGTGCTTCGGATTGAAGGTGAAGGGAGTCAGTGTAATCACTGGGCATGGACGCCATTTCATCTTAGGCATCAGGATGACAATGCACTGCGATATTTTTTCCTTGTTAATCTAGTTGTAAGTATAAAAAAGCAACAAAAATGAAATAGGTATAGGTAGGTAAGCAATTACCTAATACCTATCTAAGAATCACACAAAAACCTTTTTTTTACAAATCACAGTCCATAAACAAGTTGCTGATCAGGGATGTTGACTACAAGTAAAAATGTAAGTTTTTCACATTTGTTTCCTAAATATAAATTACCTATATTAATAGGAATGGTGCCAAGAAACAAAGACAAAAAAACCCGTCAAATTAGTTTAGAGAGAAGCATGCTCAGTATTAAACTTAAAGACAGATGTAAACTGACTACTATCAAAAAGAAGACAAAAAATAAAGATGTTGGAACAGTAATAAAACAATTAAAATGGCGGACAGGTTACATGTTGAGATCTACCAAGAACAAAATATGGAATAAAGACCTTACAGAGTGGTATCCCCGCTAGAGCAAAAGAAACAGAGGTAGACCACTGAAAAGATGGCAGGATGATATGGCAAATGGATGGAGGAGAGTGTGGCATACAACAGAAGGGAATGACATTATTTGGAGGCCTATGTTAATGGACAACCAGACTAATATAAGTTAGTCATAAAAATAAAAATGTTTAAATTTGATTGGCCTGAGAAATAAAAGCTTTAGTATTATTATTATATTAATAGGAATGAATATTGTTAATTTTTGATTTTAACATTACTATAAATGTTTGAAAAATTGCTTAGTTATTAAAATGTAAAACAGAAATAAATATGTTTTGCAAAGTACATTTTTAGTGCTATAAGAACTTATGTGGATTTATTAATGCGAAATATATATTTCTAAATTCTTTTTTGAAATATTAATTTAACATTATTTTACTGATACTTAATATTTTAACGGTATATTTTAGTAACTACTTGAGAGTTAGTATGAAAGTCGTGCGTCGTCAGTGATCTTAACGAAATTTAAAGTATTAAATACCTAAGTAGGTACATCTAGGTTAGTATTACAACTGCAGAACCGTTTATGATAATGCGAACTACCCAAATGAATAGCGCAGTCTATGTCTAAGACAACGTATGTACCAAGGCTTAATCGTCCTCGATTCTCCAGGCTCCAGCCAAAGACTTACCATCAATTAGGAAGCTCTAATTATCAGTTCGTCCTGCAGACTCCATGAATATGCAGGAGAACTCTCTCTACGAAGCACACTTGCTTTAATGCATCTGTTTTGTAATTAACATGAAATTTGACTGCTGCTTTAATTTAGATAAACTGTAAAAGAATTTACTAGGTATATTATATGGTATTTGTTTGAGTGTGACCTGCTAGTATTATTTGGAGTCTTTCCTTTTTAGGGTTTCGTACCCAAACGCTAATATAAATATTAACAGCAAACTAGCATTAGCTTTATGAAAACTTGTCGTCAAATTTTTAAATGGCAAGTCAACAGTGGGTGTCTCTCAGCTGATATTATGATCATGAATAGTCTAAGAGGCCACGGGATTTTTCATAACGATCATGGATATGGTTAGATTTACTTTTATAGTTTGTAGAGTAGTCCCCTAAGATGAATGATGTCGGTCTGCCTGCTCTCAGTGGTTGCAACTTCAAGTTACAGAGCTTACAAGAGGCTTAATTGTTACGAAAAAAAAACGATCAGGGAAATGGTCAGTTTTAGTACATATTCAAAGTATGGCATCTCCGCAGATGAAACAAGTTGGTCTGGCGGCTCTCAGTGGTTGCATTTCAGAGTTATGATGCGCGCAAGTCACAGCATTGTTGCGAAAAAAAAACGATAACAGAAATGGTCAGTTTTAGTGCCTTTTAGAAGTATGGTGTCTCCACAGGTGAAACGAGTTGGTCTGCCTGCTCTCAGTGGTTGTATTTCAGAGCTATCATTGTGTACGCAATACGCTTATGTATGGAAAAAGCTTAAAAAAATAGCCAAAAACGTAACAATCGACAATGTTTTAAAATTCCCATTGACCGCTGCTGTCGTGTCTCGACTTGACACACACTGCACTCTTCCTCCTCCCGCGCCCGCCCCCGCGTCAGTGAGCGTGGAATAATCGTTGTTGGGGGGTGTGCTTGCGCTCGTTTTTGGTGTTTTTACATACAATTTAACCGTTACTAGCATTTTTACAATAATATCGAGAATAAATACTAAGTGCCTGTTTTGTGAAAGTAAGACGGACAAAAAAATGTTGCCTTTTAATAAAAAATAGTTTGGAAAAATGTCATGGTATATTAACAGTTCGTATTAACGGTAATTTAATAACCAAGATCAACAACAGGGGTGAGTTATTCCACGACTTCATCTTAACGAACTGTCTTCAGATACTTAACAAAGGCTGCCTTCCCACCTTTGTTACGAGATCTAGACAGGAAGTTCTCGACGTAACTCTTGCTACTAACAATCTAGCCAGGACGATAAACGACTGGAACGTTAGCAATGAAATATCTATGGCCGACCATCGACAGATTAGATTCGTAATTGACACAAACAAAACATACAAAAATATAACCTTTAGGGACCCTAAAACCACAAATTGGAACCTATATTGGAATATGTTAGGAGAACAACTACATAATGCCCCTAAGAATATAAGGTTTCCTGAAACTGTAGAATATGCGGTCCACCTTATTTCTCAAGCCATCACGGCATCCTATGAGATGAGTTGCCCTCTCAAGACCAAGAGGGACAATAAAGTAACATGGTGGCACCCCAAACTAGACAATCTCAGGAAGAAAACACGTAAACTATTCAATAAGACTAAAACTCCTGAGAACTGGGAGCGATATCACAAAGCCTTAACTGAATACAATAAAGAAATACGGAAGGCGAAAAGACTTTCGTAAAGGAATATCTGTGAGGAGATCAAGGATACTTCTCATGGGGCCAGAATTCACAAAATCTTAGCGAAATCGCCAGCCAACCAACTGGGACTTTTAAAGAAACCAGATGGAAATTTTACTGATACAGCGGAGGAGACCCTGGAGCTCTTAGCGACAACACACTTCCCTGGATCAGAAACATTATCGAATACCGAATATTAACCTGAGCATCAGCACTGCCTAACCAGGCCTAAAAACGAAGACTGGAGAAGAGCAAAAATGATCAGACCAAATAAAGTGAAATGGGCTATCGAAACCTTCAAACCATTTAAATCTGTGGGGTAGATGACATTTTTTCAGCACTGATGCAAGAAGGGAAAGACATTCTCACACCGCTCCTGGTAAAAATATAGTGCGAGCTACGCATGGGGATATATACCAGAAAAGTGGACATTGGTCAAGGTATGCTTTATACTTAAAGCAGGCAAGAAGGATTATTCACAACCAAAATCCTTCAGACCAATAAGCCTAACCTCTTTCCTGCTAAAATGTATGGAAAAAATCATAGACGAATGCATAAGGGAAGGACCTTTGAAGGAACTCCCTTTACACTCCAAGCAACATGCTTATAAAAAAGGGAAATCCACGGAAACTGCTCTTCTTGAGCTTACGGACAGGATCGAAAGAGCTCTGGAAGACAAGCAGATAGCTCTGTGTGCTTTCCTCGATATTGAAGGACCTTTTGACAATGTCACTATTGGATCCCTTACCAAAGGTATGGGAGCCAAAGGGATCGATGACACAACGCCCCGGTGGATAAAGTCAATGCTGCTTAATAGAACCGTTAAGATAAATCTAAACGGAATAACAAGAAGTTTTAAGACAACAAGGGGATGTCCGCAGGGGGGCGTACTGTCGCCACTGCTATGGTCACTTGTTGTGGATGAACTCCTTACAAAAACAACTTAAATGGGTTTTGATGTGCAGGGCTATGCCGACGACGTAGTGGCCTACGTTATAGGTCCTTGCCAAAGCACTGTATTATCAATACTACAAAGAGCTTTGAACACTATTGTCAAATGCTGCGCAGATAACCAATTGGGAGTTAACCCCTCCAAAACAACTATAGTGCCCTTTACTAGGAAGCGCAAGTTAAACAGGCTTGCTACACTAACTATTAAAGGAACATCCATGCCTTTTTCCCAAGAAGTCAAATACTTGGGCATAACAATTGACAAGACACTGACTTGGGAAACTCACTTAAACAACGTAATCCAAAAGACAACAACTGCCTTAGGAATATGTCAGCGCCTTGCAGGGACGAGATGGGGCTAAAACCCCAAAATCGCCCTATGGCTTTATACCACCATCGTAAGGCCGATGCTAACGTATACCTGCGTAGTCTGGGAGAAAAAAGTCATGCAAATAACAACCATCAATAAGCTAACCAGCTTGCAACGCACCGCGTGCTTGATAGCAACTGGGGCTTTGCGCACAACCCCGGCGGCAGCCCTTAATGCTCTTCTTAACCTACCCTCCTGTGATTCCTTAGCGATAAAATTAACAAGATTGTTAGACCCCCATTCAGATATAAGGTTCAACACTCTGTTGAGCTCAATGGTAAGATTCTCTCTCTCTCACGTTTTCAGCGCGCCCAGCCCCTGGGCGACCGTAATATCCCCCATGCATAACATGAACCGCGAAGCGCAACCATCTGCGAGGACACGGATTCTTCACTCATGCAGAAAGTCGGTATTTATAGAAAGGGCAAACAAAACCTTACAATATCCTATGTAAAAACAAGAGGCTCAAATAGATGCTAAATTTCTTTGTGCGTGATGTTGAGGTGAAGAACAGCGCGCGTGCTCATGAGATACTGCTGTTCTTCGGAGGGGGAAGGTGGAATAATAAGCCGGCGATTCAGTTGCAGAGCTGAACGGCCAGACCGTATGCTGGGAGCTTGGAGAGAAGAGCCCTGTGCCAGACCCGATCAAATGCTTTGGCAATGTCAAGGCTAACAGCCACTGACTCACCACGTTTGTCAATAGCTTTAACTCAGACATGCATTAATTTAGACCGAAACCCGCACTGTCGATTATAAATTAATGATTGATCTTCTAGATATCGGATCAGCGGGTTGCTTAGGATCCTTTATCCGTCTCCCTTTTTGGGGACCGGTTGCACATTGACCTCGCTCCAAGATTCCGGCACACACCCAGTAGAGAAAGAAAGACGGTATAGACGCATTAAGACGGCAGACAACTCCGCTGCGCATTTGACGATGACGAAATCTAAATTAAAAAGAATGAATGAAGAATCTGTGATTTTACCCAAAAATTATTAGAAGATTTTATATGATGATTTTATTATGATTATATATCAAGCTAAATATTTATAAAAAACTGGATTAAATATTTTATATTGTGGTTTAGTATAGATTTTAATGTGACTAAGAAAAAGCTCAAAAAAATATTAAAAGAATATTTGAAGTAAATAAATATTTAACTCTTTAGGCGTTTGCAATATTCTACAAAGTGATTAATTTGTGATTTTACTCAAAGATTTAGATTATGAAAGTTAGATTAATAAAAATTGGATTTGTTCGATTTATATTTTTATTTTATTGATTACTGTTATTCTTTATCTTCTCTGAAATACAACTACTGAGAACAGGCAGACCAACTCGTTTCACGCGTGGAGTCACCATACTCTTAAAAGGTACTAAAACTGACCATTTCTGTTATCGTTTTTTTTTCGCAACAATGCAGTGACTTGCGCGCATCATAACTCTGAAATGCAACCACTGAGAGCTGCCAGACCAACATGTTTCATCTGTGGAGACACCATACCTCGAATATGTACTAAAACTGACCATTTCTCTGATCGTTTTTTTTTTTGCAACGATGACCCCTCTTGTAAGCTCTATAACTCGAAGTTGCAACCACTGAGAGCAGGCAGACCAATATCATTCACCTTGTGGGACTACTCTACAAACTATAAATGCAAATTAAACCGTATCCATTATCGTTATCAAAAATCCTGTCACCTCTCAGTCTAGAAGGGAAGCAATGTGTGAATAGCAATCGACCCTACAAACAACAAATATACAAGTCAAATCATCAATTTTACAGGACGAGCAAAAATCGGAAAAAAACGAAAAAAATACATAGTAATTAAAACATAACAACATAACATACCACAACACACACACATAACATAACACAACATAACACACTACAACACACTACAACACACAACATAACATACACACATAACAACAACACACACACACATTTCAATGTTTTAACATTGAAATAGATCATTTTGACATTGTAGGCATATCCCAAGTCCTAGGTGGCTCAGTTGTATAGAGCAGTCGCCCGGATTGCGAAAGGTCGCGCGTTCGATTCCCGCCTCAGGACGAGAAATTTTTCTAGTTTTATATTTTAATTACTAAGTAATTTTTCATAAATTTATAATAATGTTAAAATCAAAAAATAAGAATATACGAAAAAATTAATTTTTAATTTTTGCCATAGTGTATGTATTGCAGACGCGTACAAACAGGCTACTGTTACCGCTTACAATCAGTATACTTGTTTGTACTCACTCTTGTTTTAGCTTTTAAAAAAGCTAAGTTACATGAAATTCATTAACAAAGCAACCTAATAACTTCCCCTTGCGTCTGGGAGGGGCAGGGGGGAGGGTGACAAACAGCACTCTGTAATGTGCTACTGTTGAATTGCAAAAATCTCATTATGCTCTAACTGTCGTTATAGGAGTAATTAACTGCTGGGACGATAAAAAGGTGTGGAGTGGTATTAGAACATTTTTATTTTTACAACAAGATTTTTATGTTATACTCTTCACCTCGAACGTAACAAAAACTTTGGCAGGGTTGTAACTCCATATCCCCATTTTGAGAAATCCCCATTTTAAGAAATCCCCATTTTGAGAAATCCTCTTTTTGAGAAATCCCCATTGTGCGCCTAAAGGCTCCATATAAAGCCTAACACGGGTCTCAAACAAACGCACGACCCAACCTGACGCTAAGCGGTTACGGTAGCCCTTATAGACGTTCGTAGCACCTTCGGTACTCATTCTTCGTTGCCTACCCTGTAAAAAAAATTGAAATTTAATAGACTTCGAAAGGCCTTTCAATATGAAGCCCCATCTCGTGCCACTATTTACAACTGGTTTAACAAAAGAGGTTGACAAGGTAAGGTTGACAGAATAGTTACCTATCAGCAGTGCACAAAATCCTCCATGAATAGTTAGCGGTTAGAAAGCTTTGTGCCCAGTGGATAACTCATAATTTGACCTAGACCCAAAAACTCCGTCGTGTTGATGGTGCCGTGAAATGGTTCAAAGCTTTAACGGAGGTGACTCAAATATTGTTTTCGAAATACGTACGAGTGACAAAAGCTGGATTTCCTGTAATGATACCGAAACTAAAAGAAAGTCTGCTCGGTGGCGTTTCCTTCTGAGGAGTTGCCAACTAACATGAAGAGAGGACGAAGCGAGGGAGAAAAGATGGTGGCCTCGTTCTTCCAAAGGACAGGTCATTACGCGACAATTGTTTTAGAGGGTCGAAAAACAATTACTGCAGAGTGGTACACTAACAATTGTTTGCCACATGTCTTGAAAAAGTTGCGGAGAATCAACCTCGCAGTGGGATCCTCCTTCACCAAGAGAACGCTTCGTCGCACACTGCCAGGCCATCGACTATTTGGCGACGTCAGACGTAGGATTACTCCCGACCCGATTAGGCCCGACCTCGCCTCTTAAGATTTTTATTTATTTACGAAAATACAAGAAAAACTTCGAGAATAACGTTTTATGGACGCCGAGCAGCTTGAAGTGAAGTGCTTTTCTCAGTAGTTCCATCGGATGCAGCGAAGTATTGATGTGAATGGACAATATTTTGAAGAGATATAATAAAACTAATAACTTGCTAGTTTGCTCAGTTTTTTATTTTGTGACAGCTTTCAGTTTGACCCTAGTAAAATATGAACCTACCCAAGTTCAAGTTACATTTAAAAGCGACATTTAAATTGTATAAAAAAAAAGTTCCATTTCATAACCACCATCTAAATATTAGAAGTCTCCATAGCTCGCCCTATTCCCTGGTAATTGTGTTTCGTTATAACGAGTTTTTTGGCGTCGTCCCGTACGGCCAGCCCAACCTGCGCGGTGCATTTGCTTTGGCCATTTAGCGCTTCCTACCTATAAAATATCTACGTCCAAATGTGACGGTCATGATTCACTGCGTTAATATTAAATGGAAGTCCTGCAGGAATAGCTATATACTTTAGCTACCATTATAAAACCAGATTTTTTGCGAAGTAACTCAAAAATGTAAGAGTGAACTGTATATGTATATCCAAACGACACTTATTGGTTCTGAAGTACTCCTGTGAACTACAAGCAAATCGTAGAGTACATATTAGTGTCCATTTACCTACATCGATACATCGCTGCATTCGATGGAACTACTGAGAAAGGCCCACTTTTCCTTAGGGTTCTCTTCGACGGCCTTTTAAAATGCTGCCACTGCTTCCTCGGCGTCCATAAAACGTTTTCCTCGAAGTTTTTCTTTTATTTTCGGGAATAAATCATACTAACGTGTCTCAGATGCATACTACATAAAAGTTCCATGTTCAAAATTTAAATTTATTTTTTATTGTTTTGTTTACAAGTTATCAGTTCCAAAAACTTTCAGTGTCGCCCTCGGACCAGATCGCCGGCAATAGAATGTATTTTTTGTGGGTGCTTCAAAGATCAAAATAAATCAAGCTGGACATTGAAAATGAAAAAAACAATTTTATTTAAGTAATTAATCAAAAGTTAAATCTATAGTGTTATCAACAGCCATGATGTCGTCAAATTCCTCTGGATTAATATTAGGAATGACTTCTTTTACAGAAGGTACTGCTGGATTTATGGGTGATTTATCTGGTACAGGTACGTCTTTATCTGGTTCTTCTCTAGGTTTGACAGGAGTTTCGTGTTGTTTAGAAACCGGTACCACATTTTTACGGCGCTTTTCCTTCGAATTTGCAGTAGCTGGTAGTATAGAATTCAAATGGGTTTTCTGTAAAGAAAGATAAGATGAAATAAAACCTTCATAAATAAAATTATACTTCTCTAAAGTACTGCTGCCGACCTGGTCAAACATGGTCCTACGTCAGTGCCTCTCTTTCTTTTCAATCGAAAAATAAAATGATAAGTGACACGATGAGAGGGAGGTACCTATATCTTAACTTTAGTTTGAATCTTATTTCTCGGCGTTTTTGTGATCTTTTGCAAGGTGTAGGTTACTACCTTCTTCTGCTCATCCTCTGATATTTGCTTTTTTTGTACGATTAAAGTTATAGAGAAACTGAAATAAATTTATGGTAACAATCGAATTAGCACCATTTGATAGGAGCGAGAGACTAACACTGCCACGCGTTCTGTAGGTTCGATAATCGGACTGATTTTGTTATCATCGCTTGCACGTGCACGCTGCTAAATATTTGTAAGGTGCACACTTCGGGATACAAATACCATAGGGCAAGGTAAATTATCACAGGTATCATGTACTCTATGGCGAGCAACTATAAGCTATTAAGTTGACTGCGCACCCTCTGTGTCGGACTGAGTATTTGTTTAACACCAGTATGTCGAGTGATGACGGGTGATAAAATATACAATATATTTTTTATGGACTGTACAACTTTTCGCTAAAATCAAATGAACCTGAATATATTTCCGATTCCGTCTAGATATGAATGTTAAGTTCCATGTTATGACGTTCGTGGAACACATGGAAGACAGTTCTGCTGCTTAGCTGAGGTTTTTAGATTGAACTAATTAGATCAAGAAGCGACCTGATTTCCTTGCAATGTTATGTTATCTCTGCATGTAGACACTAAGTCTAACGCAACCAAAACAATATATGAAAGCTATCTAAACAAAGGATCCTTCCCAATTACCCTTTTCAGAAGAGAAACAAACTAATGTTACAATAATAAAATTACTCATAATTTCCACTTGAAAATCGCAATTGCATAAGTAAAACCCTATCAACACTGTCTATTTAAACATTCAGAATCGAATTTAAATTAAAATTGGTGTTAAAATCGGTACACGATTCATGACTAGCAAATTATTTTGACGGGTAGTTCGTTATCCATTTGCCCAATACCGGATTTCACTGATACATTTAATTGATTATTTTATTATAAATAAATTCTATAGCTCGTTCACCGGATCTATTTCAATATTTTTTCACGAAACTAACTTATTTAAATGCTATATAATTATGTATCGTGTAGGTACTTAGTAGATTAGGAGCCACCGGCATTCTTTACATTCTGTTATTTTTTTTGGCATTTTCTCTAAAAATAATGGCGTATGTTGCATGCTGCGGCAGATTGTAGGTAAGTACACTAATTTAGTGAGCGATTTGTAACCTTCATTCACATTAGAAATTGTCATGTTGAACTTGATAACCAAATTAAAGGTACTTACCAGAGAAGGATTTCTCCGCACCAATAACTTGACATCCTCAGAGTTAATCGTCGATCGTTTAGCATGTCTAGAAAGAAAATGGCAAAAAGTAGATAGACAGCACCGCAGACCAAATAAAGCGGCAACTCTAGTACCTAAACTGTAATCCGTCAGTGGATTACAGTTTAGGTACTAGAGTTGCCGCTTTAGAAAGGCGGCAGTAGGTATTATTTTATTGATGTGGAAGGAAGATCCGTGTCGGTGATGGTGTAGCACTACATGGCTTTTTTATCTTACACTGTCTTGTTTGATCAGGGGCATTGTCATGGGCTGGAAGTGGGCATTACGGCCGCCAGCTAAGCCTGAAGTCCTATGTTCGAGGCTCTGCAGGGTCAGATATTTGTATGATGAGTACAAATATTTACTGAGGAGTCATGGATGTTTATAAGTTTATTTAGTATGTACCTAATAGGTCCATGGTACAAGTAACTGGCCGTGGCTGCGCCCGCGTAGATGTCGCTCATCGCGCTAAAAGGTGGCCTATATTCTAATCTGCATATAATCTACCTTCATTCAAAACTTCATATAAATCGTTTTATCAGTTATGGTGCGAAAGCTTGAAAGACAATTACCTACATTCGCTTATAGAATACCTACCTATTAGTTTGGATTTTATTAATATTTATAAGGGTAGGTATATTTTATTACAACACAACGTCAAAATGATGCTTAATTTAGGGGCTAGATATATTTTTTTATGTTGACAGCATAGGAGACAAGTCCGCCTGATCCCAACATAATATTTCCTGGGTGAACTCTGCTTACACATGAGAAGTTCCTACCCCCACAAACTTGACACAATACGTTTCCTATTTGTTAGCGGCAGTTGGGCAGGCTGGTATAAGAGGCCTTTACCCGGGCCCACACGGCCCAGTCGGCGTGTCAGTGTACCGGCACGTCGACATTAAACAACGCAGTTGGATTGCGGGGTCACTTTACAGCCCCTCCAAAAGGATGGGACCGATACCGGTCAGACTGCCCTGGCGACACAAACGGTCGCAGAGGTGCATCACTGAGGGGTTTAGTAGGTGAGAGCCTCACACACTACTCTTTCTCCTCCCCGAGAGTTAGGCAATAGGCTAGAGAAGAACTTCCCCTCAGTGAAAAAAAACAGTTGGTACTTATAAGATTATATAACTAAGCAAGTGCGCTATTAACTGCAACTCTCTACTGATTTTTTTTAAATTTAGGTTGATCAAAGTTAAGGAAAGCAAGTTTCTAAAAAATTCTAGGTAGGTAAGTACATACACTTACTTCGCAAACGCTTCTAAATCCAGTCCATAGACTGCTAGTTTTTTAAAAACTAACTCTGATATTAATTCCATAGCCGGTTTTGTGATTTCTAAGCCTAGAAAATGGCATGTTTCTGAACTAAGAGCTCGAACATCTCGATGCAATGTGGCGCGAATTTTCTGAAAAATTAAAAAGTTGCTACAGCGCCATCTATTGTAATCTTCATAAAACACCAAGTAACACCAGGAAGGCAAGTGTGCTGTGCTGTTAAATTTTTAGTTCGGTATAAGATCTATAGATGGCAGTATAAGCGGTATTTATATTTTGATAATTTTAAAATAGATTGAGTGTTAATTAAGTAGTATTCTGTGTATTTAGTACTTAGTACCTGTTTTCGAGATAGTCCATCAAAATTCATTTTTTTTTCACAATTTAATGTGAAACCTTTCGCACATAATTTCCAATACTTGGAAGTTTTAAACTATTTGAAAAACACGTTAAATAAATAAACTTTTACTTAATTCAGATTATGCAGTTCTTACGCCAAGTGCTTTCTAAGCATAAACCACAAAAGATCACTAACACAGAATAATGATCAGTAAGCAAAGATAACCTCAAATGTTGTCTAAATGTTGTTTGTTATGACTTTTTTTTTCTTTTTATAAAGAAAAGCAAATGGACTTAGATCACACAGCCACGTCAAATGTGTATTATAAAATAACAAATATTTATCCTGTTTGTCTTGTATTTAAAATTAATTCATTAACTTTGACGTAGATAAATTGGTAACTCCTGAAGAAATAATGTTCATTTCACGTTTTAATAAATAGTAAAAAATATTAATGAAGTGGAAGCTGACCACTAACATTAAACTTGTCAGTCGATAATCGGACCAATTTGCGCTACCACGGTCTTCTCATTGGAATTCCGCTACCACTTCCCCTTAAATCATCCCGCGCTAGGTCCATGGAGTTATATAATTTCATGGCTAGGTCTTGCTCGTAATGTTATAACACAGATAAACGAATTTTACCAGTGGGGAATCGCCTTTGTACAAAATATTAATGCCTTATTGTCACTTGAAGTTTCACAATATGAACTGCAATGTCCCTAAATAGTCGGTGTGTTCCTATCCTAGGCCCCAAGGTCCCAAAGTGTCAACCCCAAACGACTCAAACATGTAGATAGGTAATCCTCAGATAAAACAGCACATTTGCGCCGTTTGAGGGATTCAGCTTTGCTTTAATTTGTTTACGTTTTAAATTTTAATTCTCGTTACTTCAGAACCTGGTAAATAGAGAATCTGGTAAACTGCTGCGGAGGATTTGTGTGCATTATTTTACATAAAATACAATAAAGACAACGATTAAAAAAAAACAAATAAAAAAAACGTAACGTTGATTGAACGTAATTTAATATATTTGTGAGCACACACGTATGCGTCAACCCTCAGCGCACTATCCCAGAATTTAGCCGCATTTTACGGGAACGAACTCGCGACGGCCGGCGGTACCATACCGTTTTGCTCTGCGTTAATACCTACATTCGATCCGCTAACTGCAGGGAAATATTCTTCATACTGTGGTTATATTCTCTTTGGGCGGTACGTGAGCTTTATTTCGGCAGAGACAAAGAGGGATTGAGATAATGACTTTTAGCGCAAAGAAAAAAGACAACAATGGCAGGTAACTCACGCGCATAACTTAAGCGGCATATTGAAATAATAATAATAATATTCACACACTCACACCTATTATCTAGCCCAAAGTAAGCATCATTAAGAGCTTTGTGTTATGGATACTAGATAACGGAGAAATAACGATAATAATATGTATATATATATTAGAAATAAGTATACTAAATAAACATAAATATAAACATCCATGGCTCGTGAACCAATGATCGTACTCATCATACAAACATTTGCTCCCACCGGGATTCGAACTCGGCACACCTGATCGAGTAGCCTGTATAGCAAGGGGCACAGACCACTCGTCCAGCCGGTCGCCCATCAGTCGATCGCCCGCCGGTCGGAAATAATTTATTAGTTCAAAAATTAACAGATTTATGAAACAACCCGTTTACCTACCCAGGCAATTATTTTACAGTTTGGGTTTTAAATATTCATCAAAAAGTGAAAAAGGGAGTGAGAAGTCCTGTTTGTCTTTTTTCTACCAAAAAAATGGCATCCATAAGTTTTAGCTTTTGTAGGTATTTCATTATTGTATACATATAGTTAGTCATAAATCGCGGACCATAGGCTAGACAGCGGACCCGCCCGCGGGGCGACCGCCTAACCTTATCGCTATGAACGTTGGTATGTCCAAATCTGTCCAAATATACATAGTGGTGCCGTCAATGCGACAATAAATTTAAACATAGACTTTATTAGTCCATTGAAATGGTTTGCCACTTTCAAAAATATCGTATTCAATTGATAATTTCATAACGCAAAGTATATAAAATTCTCGACTCACAGTTTGAGTTACCATACCACTCCGAAACGGATTGACCGATTTTCATAAAATTTTATATATATATATTCAGTAGGTCTGAAAATCGACTAATAGGTATCTATTTTGTTTTTTTTGGCCAATTTTTTTATGGCAAAACAACGTTTGCGGGGTCAAACCAAATTTTAGTAACTTCCTACCAACGTAATTTGTCCTAACAAAAGGTATACCTATATAATACCTACTTAATAAATGTTTTTCTTTTACAGGTACTCTTTTTTATGCAACTAGATGAAGACAAGCTGACGGCCCACCAGGTGGTAAGTTGGGCTGTCGCCCCGCTGTTCGGTGACATAATGAAAATTACGAATAATTTCAAACTTTGGATGAGTTAACTATACATAAAAAGGCATTATTGGTATTTTTTCCCGGATGAAGGGTTTCTAGGGGTTTCTTATGGAGTCCATGGTAATACTGAGGAAAGATGCTTTCACAATCAGAATTTATATTGATTTAGATAGTTATATCAATTAATACTTATATTTTTCTAATTTAGTCACAAGGACTATCCCGTTATTTCTACAGCTATAAAAATTAAATGGTAACAATTAAAAATGCAATATTTTTATTTATAGTTTTATTGTGTATCTGTACAACTTTGTGAAACAACCCAGTTGATCCAAACGGAGAGAAATCAAAAGCAACTTTATAGGACCTTAATGATTATTCAATGTACAGTCGGCCACAGAAGTAGCTTACACCTTTAGTACCATAATTATTATTACTATTACTCTTACAAGAATTGTAGTTGCTACCATACTATATGAACTGAGATGTCCCAGAATGTATGAAGACCCGGCCAGGTCTATATACAGTAGACAACACATCAAGCGCAACAGTATGACCTTAAGGGCACCTTTATTGCGTTTGTAGTATAAGCGACTTTCGCAATCTGTACACTATATTAAAAAATAGACAAAATCAAAATATGCCGAACAGTTTTTGATAGTCCACTTTCTTCGCCAATCAAAACAAGACTTTACTTTAAAAAAAACTAGCAACACTGCTATGACTGATCATGGCGCTTGTCACTTGTTGACTTGACACCGACGTTCGGTTGACTTCTTTATTGTCGTCATCGTCTGCTACAACATATTATTATTGAAAAATAATGAAAATGACGAATAATTTTGAACTTTGGACAAGTTAAGGATTTTTTCCCGGATTATGCAATTTTTTTCTCACTTATTAAGATAGTTTTTTTACACCTGGCCAAATATGAAACTTCTTTGTCTTGGTACTTCTGAGTTCGACTGTGTATGTCATACAAGAAAGTCACCATAACAACTGTATAGATATCATAAAATAATATTGTTTTTGCATAATATGTCAATTATTATGACAGTACTTTTGGTTAGAATTACGTATAGTAAATCCTAAACTTTGTTAATACAATTCTTCCAAAAATGCTCTTTTAAATACTAACATAAAAACTATAACAATCTGAAAAAGATTAATTATTATTACTTACATGTAGTGTAGGTATTATCGGAAATTAAAAATGGGTATTTATTAGCAATACAAAGGACATGTTCTGAAAATGTATGGGGGCTGGTACTCAGCTACCCCCCAAGACAAAAGTTATATGAGAAGAAAGAGTATATTTTTAAGAATAATAAGAGACAAAAACTATAATTTTTAATGCCTGCATATAAATAAAAAATAGCATTTTATTCTGGTAAAAAAACTGTTATCCAGAGATGTAAAATTCCATTTTAAAAAATGTGACACGTCACAGACATAGTATAAAACGTCAATGTCGTCTATTGTCTTGTCAAATATTTTTTAATAACTAGGCATGGGGTTGATTTGGTTCAGCCTACGACTATTTTGCAATTATATTTTATTGTAAATGCTAGAAGAAGATGGCAAATTAGTTTCTGAACTTGTTTCTGACTAATAATAATGATTTTAATTTATTTTTTACTATATTTTTCCAGAGAAACTTTGATAAGAAGTTTAGAATTCTTGCATACACTTTTCAAAATTACTCAAAAATGCCGAGGTATCAAAATGAAAAAATGGTATATTCAAGATCCTCTGAGCATAAGCTTTTACATAATATATAATTTATCGTGGGGGGCTTTCGAGTACCAATATCGAACATCTACTTTAAAAAAAAAAACATGTTTTCTTAAATTTTATACTTTGAAATATAGGTACACGATCCGATTACAGTAAGGTAGGAACATATTGATACTATTGAATTAATACCAAATGACTGGGCCATAGTACGAATTTTACAAGTCTCGTAAATACTAGTGGTATTAACTGGCATAAAGAGATACCTAAAAGGTATGAAAAAGATTTGTATGTAAGTGTAATAAAATCTTAGTATTGTCTTATATTTTCAAGATCATTACACATTTGAAATAAAACCACCTTCTAGAAGAAACCAATGCCCACCAACCAAGCAATAAGAACATTGGGTATAGTAATAATGTCACATCTAATTAAATGCGAGTTATAATCAGTAAAGTGGTTTTATTTCTAATAATTTATTATATTCCAATTATTATAACCATTATAAAAAAACAATTTAAGTATTAGGTATAGCATTTGGGCAAATAAATACAATAACAAGGGGATTTAGGGCCAATTTTTTCTATGTCAAATTGTCAAAATTATTCTTTATCCGGAGAATAATTTTGTCAATTTGACAGTTAATCTATTTAAAATCTGTTAAAACGATTCGTTGTAATGGTTGAGTTTTTATTACCGACTGCTAAGGGCCAATATTTAACACTTGGATAACTTTTATCCGGAGAATAATTTTGACAATTTGACAGTTAATCTATTCAAAATCTGTCAAAACTATTCGTTGTAATGGTTGAGAGTTTTTATTACCGACTGCTAAGGTTGTCCCTTTTTCTATATATTTTAAGTAGTCACTAAATAAATGTGTATTGTGTCACATTTAGTTTACCAATAATATCTGATGATTGAAAAATTAGCCTTAAAAAATAATAAAGAGTCAAGTGCCTTACTAAACTATTTTTTTAATGATTACGTGTCAAACCAAATTGAACTTTACTTAGTACAATAAGTGTTATAGAATAAAATCATAAAAATTATAGACACAGCTCGTGAATCTTATTACCGTTGAGTAAAGTTTAATTTCGTTTGACACTTTCCTTACATATAGATATACGTTAGGTATTAGTTTTAATAGTCACTGGATGCTCTTATTGAAATCTTCAGGTATATTACAATCTTTAACTCTTTGAAAAGTTCATTCGTATATCTCGAATAAACCTTTATCGGTGGCGGTTAAACAGTTAAACAATTTCATTAAAATATTAAATTTTCAATTAACATTTCAAAATTAATTTCTTCATACATTTAAAAATATTTTTTGCATACCTCAAGGCAAATCAATTCAATTATGTGCATCTACAGTTTTCTTATCAATATACACTTCATCACTACCTCTACAAAAATAAAAACTATATACATTTGTTTTCACTTCACATAACAATGCATCAACATTACACTGGTGACTGCAATATTATACAGTAATTACATATTATTTCAGGGGCCCGACACATAAGATTTTGAACCTTATTGTAAAGTATGAAACATGGACAAAATAGATTAATCTTTTCCAGACGCTAATAATTTACGTTGGTAAAAATATAATATTATCTGTTAACTTGACAGCATTCACTTTTAGACTTTTTTCACAATTTGCACGACGTCTTCGTCTGCCAGTACGTGTTCTATACCGACTTTCTGTGGCTGATGCTTCACTGATGATCCCCAGACCAAGGCGCTGGAAAGTAAATAGTTTTCCTTCAAACATAGCATTAAGAAAAACTGAACATTAGTGGGTTAAATCGGATCTGGTTTAATGTCACTTGTTAATTATTTGTAGCTCAATATTCATAAGCAATGGTTGCATGAGTCAATAAAACATTCCTACAACACCCTTTGGGTACAGGACATGAATTATTAGTGTCTTGATATTTTCCATTTTAATGAATGTTAGATAAATAAAAAGATTGATATGTTAGCTGTCTCTCACACACCCACACATAGTAGGTAAATAGGGCTTTAATTGAGATTTTTAATTACAAAAAAATCCAAATAAAATTATTGAATCAATTCGCTTTAGGGTAGGTTACAAAAATACTTACTATTTAAATTCCTTCACAATGGACCGATGCAATTTATTACAGAAATCCTCTACAGATGTTCTATCGGCATGCAAAACTACTGGTGCATTGTAATCCGGCAACTGTCCTTTAGGTTTTGTATATATCCTGATGAGTTTTAGATATTCCCACATCTTTTCCAATAAATCATCAAAGTTCCATTTGTGGTGAGCTGAGATAGGCACGCAGTGGGGTATTTTGTATATGACATCTAATTCTTCTATGCTGATTTGATCTAGAAAATAATATTTTTAAGTTGAGAGAATTATTGTTCCACTATGTATATTCATGAAAGTGCAAAAACACAACTATCTGTCAAGCCGCAAAATACCCTTGGGGGGCTTATAACCATTAAAAATTGAAGCTTGACAAGTTAAGAGCCATTGGCTTTTTCAAAGTACAAGGGTTATGTTTAAAAAAATTAATATGTTAATTTAATATAAGCTTAGTGTTAGTTATACCATAACATAGACGTGGATTGATTCCTAGTTAATTGAAAAATTAACTGATTAAACAATTAATTACTGACCTATCTTGTTTAGCAAATAGATGCAAGGCACATATATTCGGTTGCCTTCAATGACGTCGATGAGGTCGTCGCTAGTCGCGTCGTACCGCAGCGTGATGTCGGCGTTGTGGATCTTGTACTCTGAGAGGATTGTCTTCACTGCCTCTATGTCTAACTCTGATTGAGGACACTGAATAGACGAAAACAAAAATGCTTGGTAAATTGCTAGTTTTATTTTGAAATATTTTTTTATACAACAAGGCATAATAAGTGTTCTGCTACCGTAATGGATAGTAAGTGGTTACCATATCTCTCTAGCAGAAAGCAGAAGGTAATAAATAGTAGTTTAGATTGTGAAAGCTCACATGTTAACATCCAGCATTAGACATGTCTTGATATTTTTAAATAATTTCGAATAATATGAAAATGAAAAGTTTAGATTTTTTTTTATGAATGTATAAGCAGGCACTTGACCACAATGTCACCTGATGTTAAGTGAAGATTTTGTCGATGGTGTTATGTGCTCACCTAGAAATTTCCAATTCACTCTAGCCTTGAAGAGCTCCAAGTTGTATCACTAGGGGAAAACATCAGGAGGCAGGGAATTCCCCTACTTTGCTGTACGCATTGTAAAAGTGTTGGTGAAGCGTTTTGTGCGGATAAGTGGAACATCAACAACGTGATACGCCAATCGACACATGGATCCTCGAAGATTGAAAGGGGCAGGTGGATTCAAATTGGTTGCAAACTCACCAAAGTGTAATCTATAAAATACCGATAAACAAGCAACTCTTCGGCGATGTTCCAGGTCTTGCAACTGGCCCTAGACAAATTTTGGATCGCCAATGAGTCTCCTGGCACGGTTTTCTATCGAGTCTACAGCAGCTAGGTGGTATCTAGCAGAACCATCCCAAAGGCGACAACAGTACTCCATACAGGGTCGTACTTGTGCTTACCACTTTATAATAAAGGATTGCATACTTACAGTAATGTTCAAATTGATGCCACCCTTATCTTTTTTCCTAAAATGTATGTTTGGTGGTTGTTTGTTTAATCTTAATCCAAAGCCTTCCAGCTCATGTTCTAAGAGCTTTTTGTGCTGCAGCGGCTTTAGTACGTCCAGGACTATAAAGACGAGACTGCAAGTGCGAGCTACAGCAATCACTTGACGACCACGACCCTTGCCGTCCTTGGCACCTTCTATGATACCAGGGAGATCAAGAAGCTGAAATAATATATTTTCTTAACCTTAATATAATAGTTATAGGGAATATGCATGAAAAACTACTAAAGTTACCTTTTACCTTTAGTTGTAAGTACTAAGTAGTGAAAACAGAATTGATTTTGGCCAAAAAATACCCAAAATATTTGAATATTCTTAATTTTTGATTTTAACATTATTATAAATGTTTGAAAAAATCCCAAGTCCTGGGTGGCTCAGTGGTCAGAGCAGTCGCCCGGATTGCGAAAGGTCGCGGGTTCGATTCCTGCCTCAGGACGTGAATTTTTTCTAGTTTTATTACATTTTAATTACAAAATATTTGAATTTGATATTGCAGTATACCTATGTCTTGTTAAAACTTTTTTTAAATGAAAAAGGTCGCGGGTTCGATTCCTGCCTCAGGACGTGAAATTTTTCTAGTTTTATTACATTTTAATTACAAAATATTTGAATTTGATATTGCAGTATATGTATGTCTTGTTAAAACTTTTTTTAAATTAATAATATGTGGTGGGTGTGTACTGTGATGTCAAAGTCTGTATCGGATTCTAGCGTGCAACTTTAAGTTTTAACAACTACTTAAAGTTGTGTGGTATTTATTAATATATTTTGAATATTCTTCCACTTTTGTAAAAAAAAATTGTGTATTAATTTTAATACTAGCTTCCACCCGCGGAGCCGCCCGCGTGGATATCGGTTATCAGTCCAAAAAATATCCTATGTTCTTTCTAGGGTCCCAATCTATCATACCAATCATACCAAATTTCATCAAAATTGGTTCAGTGGTTTAAGTGTGAAAGCATAACAAACAAACAAAGAAATTCACATTTATAATATTAGTCAGGATGTTATGTTACATAACTTATGTAACACAATCATATTTATTCTTAATTTTTGATTTTAACATTATTATAAATGTTTGTAAAATTACTTAGTAATTAAAATATAAAACTAGAAAAATTTCACGTCCTGAGGCGGGAATCGAACCCGCGATCTTTCGACATTGTAGGGTGGACGTTAGCTCATAAACGCAAATACAGATAGACTAGAAGAATTTCACAAGGATATCCCAAGTCCTGGGTGGCTCAGTCAGTGGTTAGAGCTGTCGCCCGGATTGAGAAAGATCGCGGGTTCGATTCCCGCCTAAGGATAGAATTTTTTCTAGTTTTATATTTTAATTACTAATCATATTTAGTTAGCTTAGGTAAATAAAACCTGTAAATAGCTGGTTTTTTTGCAAAAGACTAATGCTTGTTTTCACTAAAATTTGCTTAGTGTTAAGAGTCTTTTAGTGATTTTTAGATCAGTCTATTTAAAGGAAATAGAAAGAGAGAAATGTCGTTAAGAGTCACCTAAGCCTAGGGAATGGTTAGTGAAAACGGGCATAAGAACATTTAAGACTTGCAGAGGCCACCCTTTCCCAGCAGGTGACAATGGCCCTAATTCTGTAGAACACATTCGAAATCTAAATTTAAGTTCAGTTCTTCTCATTCTCTCATTTATAAATGTCTATTTAATTTTTGACCTTAATGAAAGTAATAAGATGCAGTGTTTAGGAAATTTTAGGACTCATTTTGTATGACGTAATTAGTCATCAGTGGCAATAAATAAACCATAGCAGAAAGGCATATGAACAAAAAAAGGGTAAGAGATTATGTGATAAACAAGTTAATGGAACTTTATTACCCGAAGATTATTATACTATACTTTTTCTGAAAATATTAGTACTATCCGGCATATAATGAAAAAGTTTTGTTACGTTTGTATACATAACTTCACTACCATATTGCCAGAACGAGATATACTGTTCTTATATTGAGATTTAGAATATCTCTTCTGAGTAAGGCCCAATAACCACAAAAAATTATTAAATAATGTAAAAACTAAGAGGAATGTAAACAACGTAGGAGACATGCCCCACTCTTTCCAACATCACTTCCTTGATGAGCCTTGGTGACCTCACTCACCACAGGAACACAATACTATGAGGCAGTGTAATTTGGCTGCAATTTCTGTAAGGTGGAGGTGCATCACTGACTCACCTGAATTTTAGCTCCCTTATATTTAATGCAACCAGGCACTGTAGTAAGTGTTGTGAACTCATAAGCTGCTACTTCAGAATATACTCCTGCTAGGTTAGAGAGCAAGGTTGACTTTCCCACAGATGGAAAGCCTACAAACCCAATACGAGCATCACCAGTCTTGGCAACATCAAAACCTGCAATGTTATATTATGTAATTTAAAACTGGGTCAAATTAATATTAAATCTTACATGAAAAATGTTTTAAGTTAAAGTAAATTTGAAATAGCACGTAAATTTTTAATTAAACAGTAAAATAACCTAAGTATCAATTATTTGGTACCTTCACATCTACACTATCAAATTACCTTCGCCAGTAGCACCGCCACCGCCTTTAGGAGTAATCAATTCACGTCTCAATTTAGCTAGTCTAGCCTTTAGAATACCTAAATGCAGTGCCGTTGCTTTATTTTTTTGTGTTCGAGCCATCTGAAATACATATTTATTTGGGAATATAAGGTCATATCATATAGACATAGACCATATTTCAGTAAAGAAATATGTAAACAAATAATTAATGAAAGTTTGTACAAGTGTAATTTAACGTATTTAGCATTGTAATTGATCTAAATTCCTTTGCAGATTATAACCTATACAAACCTCGGCTTCTATAGCGGCAATTTTCTCCAGTATCGTACTCATGTTTGCGGTTATTTGTAAATAAACAAGCTCTAACAAACACGAGGAAAGTTTGATTGATAAAATAAATTAATTAATTCTACAGTTGTTAAAAAAATAGTTGAAAGCGTGTCAGTTTTCGATCGTGGACAATTCTCCAGAAAATTAATTTGACACTGACAGTAGCTGTCAGTATAATTCATCGTCCCAATGGACGATGGACAGGCAATGGCACTGTATACCATACAGACAATTATTTTCTAATTCTGTAGTTAATTGATTCAAACGCGATTGTAACACATCTCAATGCATCTTGTCTTGGGAGACTTCACAGCGCCATTTACAAAAACTAACTTAATTAACGAACTCTTTTCAGGATGTGCGTTAATTTAATTCACGTATAAATTGGTATAAATGACAACAGTCTTCATGAATACTACTTCGATGAGGTGGATTCTGACCGTGAAAAAAATAATGACCACAGAGTAACGACTCACTTTTTGCAGAGAGTATTTAGTGTATGAGAGTACACCTAGATGTCGCTTTTACACAGTTAAGTAATGTTTTGTACGCCACCCAATAGATGTCACTACACACAAAATGAACAAATGGAGCAAACCACGTGGAAACGGTTACCCCGCAGGTTTGCGCAACGTACACAAGAAAAGAAACAGTAGCGGGACAGTTTGTGGGTATGTTTCATACTGACATCCCCTCAGTACCACCTACAGCGCCGCCAAGGGAAGTTGTCTCGACTTTTCGTAAACAAATGCGCTAAGTTATCGAAAGTGAAATGGAATTCGGAGTCCGTTTTCTTTCGGCAATAGTGATGATTATAATAACTAATGGTCTTAGTCTCAACTTTTATGAGTTTTCAGTGTAAATAAAGTTTTAGTCTTCGCGTGAATCATTGAAACTTATGTTTGATTTACTTAGGTAGGTATACCTACCTATTGAGCAGAATAACAATGTCAACTTAAATAAAACTTTGGTAAGTATTCATATGAATTGTAATAAAAATTAGCTAGGTAAGTATTTTAGTTTGGATTTGGATTCTCCCTTTTGTTTTACATCGATAGAGATATACCTAACCGAAGTATTAATGTACACAAACCCTATCTACTTACTTAGTAGTCTTTTTTCTGCTTTACCTCAATATCTATTTTTATATTTACCCAATTATTTAACAAATTCATAAGTGTTGACGTCCGGATACTAAAAGCTTTTAACCCTTCTCAATATTTTATTATCTGAAGTAGATCGGTACGCATTTATACACAATTGATGTTTTAAAGGTATGAATATTGGCGGGCTGGCAAGGGACGTATGATGATTAACTGTCAAGGTCAAAGTTTTTTATGTTTTGGCCAACTTCGAATTGAGGTCTCCATAAAATTTAAGCAGGACTTTTTTACTATTCGGCCGTCAGACAATAGTCATAAACAAATTCACCAGTAACTGAAGTAGGTACCTATGCCGAAGGTGAATCAAACTTTATAATCTCTGTGAATTCTGGTATAAGGGCGAATAATTTATCGTGAATAAGTTATGAATAAGTTAAAATTAAGTCTGACGTCTCATTTCGTCCTACAATCTAACAATTGCTATAGTCCAATAGAGTCCACAATTTTATTTTGTTATACAGAGTGGTGCCGTAACACAACAATAAATTAAAACATGGGCTAGTTATATTAGTTCATAGAAATAGTTTGCTACTTTCAAAAATATCGTATTCATTTGATAATATCATGTCACTTTTATGAAATAATGCAGCCAATGTTATATTATTTCATACAAATGTCATGAAATTATCAAATATATAAGATGTTTTTGAAAGTGGCAAACCATTTCTATGAACTAATATAGCCCATGTTTTCATTTGTTGTCGTATTGACGGCACCACCCTGTATGAAATTGTATTACCCCATATTGTACTACATTAGTAGGTATGGAGTTTTATTTAAAAAATATTTTACAGCGTAGGTATCCTGAATGTTAGTCGAATTTTTGTTTAATAACAATTTATTTTGTACTTATTCTTAAAAATATATATCTTATACGTAATAGCTGTAACCGTAATAGCTGGTTACCGTAGCTCATATACTGAATATTTATAATAATATGATAGCGCAAAAATTTGGCACCCAGATCTAAGCACAGCTGTCTCTAGCTCCAACTAAAATAAGGAGAATCTATAGGGAAAACAATGAATGTCCAATAACACCCCTCTTATCGGGGGTTAAAAATGATAAGTTAGAGAAACACAAAATTTTATACTTTTTTTAAAGTCTGAATTTTCTGCCGGCACAGAGGCTCAGTCGGCTTACTTCTTTCCTTTTACTATGCAAATAGCGAGTAGGCAAATGAACTAGAACAGGGATGGCGAACCTTTACGTATCAGTGTGCCATTTTTCTAAGGAAATGTTTAATGACGTCATAGACGTGCCATCAAATCAATTTTTACTTTGTGATTATTGGTAAAATAATACTAATAAATAGTATCAATTAACGTAGGGAGGGATCACTCGCGTTCGCCCGTCATATTAAATTTACTTCACACTGTTTTTCGTAGTGAATAATTAATTATATGATCAGTGACGTGCCCAAAATATTGTGTTGCGTGCCATTAATGGTACGCGTGACATTGGTTTGCCATCCCTGAACTAGAACATACAACATAATCGCTCGGTGCTACGTCGTAGCGCGTCCGTAGAACGTAGCACTTTAAAAAGATTGACACGTTGGTTTTAAAATCAAAAGTCGCTTTATTTATCTTTGGTAAGAAGAGTGAGCTGGAAACTCACAAAAAATGTCCAGCTCCCTTTAATCGTCAATAATGATTCCTTGAAAAATATTAAAGTCCACAAAATTGTGGTATTTCTACCATAAATATAATAAAACCTTCGCTCAGTTTTTTGAACTAGTTCCAATACTGTGAGGATCTCGTCTTGTTCTACATGGCAAACCTTTCTCCTCAACGAATTCTCTGTATTTTGTTTTACAAATAAAGCTACGCTAACTCTAAAATAATAAAAAACAAGTTGTTTGTCTTTATGTAAAGCGATCTGAAGTAATGAGTGCACGCACAATGCTACGTCGACGTTGCACTCCTAAATTATTTAAATTGTGCTAAAGGAAAAACTTTAATGTTTTAATATTCTCATAATCAAATGAGCGTACGCACTATGTTACGTCATAGTGTGCCCGTAGAATAGGGTAGTTGACAACTTTTTTTTTATTTCATAAATAAGAAGTTTATAACTCATAAAGAAATATTGCAAACGAAATAGTATGTCTAAGATCAATAGTTTCACAGATATAGTGGTATGTTTGATGTGTTGCGGCGCATCGCCCAAAAATTACTACACAAGATCCGGTGTAAGCCAAGGTAGTACCCTAGGACCAATGCTTTTCCTCATCTTCGTCAACGATCTTCCGAATGGCGTTAGTTCTTCGATGTGTCTTTTGTTTGCGGACGACCTTAAACTTTGTTTGGGAGTTGCTACTGCATCAGATTCTAAAGCCCTACAAGCTGATATCGACGCTGTGGCTGAATGGAGCAGGCTAAATCGTCTTCCATTTAATGATGATAAATGTAAAATAATAACTTTTACACGAAAACGTTATCCTCTGAATAACGTTTATAATCTGTATGATGCACCAATGGAAAGAGTAAGTGACATTCGTGATTTAGGATTAGTAATGGACTCTCAATTAGACTATCACAAACACGTGGTAGCAATTTGTAAGGCGGCTAATAAAACATTAGGCTTTATAATGAGGACTTCTGCACAGTTTGACGACCCGTCAGTTGCAACGGTGCTTTATAACGCTTATGTCCGCAGCAAACTTGAGTATGGTGCTATTGTCTGGAATCCATACGAAGATAAGTATTGTCTTATGGTGGAGAGAGTGCAAAAGAAGTATGGTCGTTGGTTGTACAAGAAAAAGTTTGGGTATTATCCGTTCTTGTATCCATCTCTGTTTGTGTCAGGCATGATAGGTATGGTTACACTCAAATTTAGGAGAGTCATTCAGCTCATAATGTACTATCTGTCTATATTACATAACCAGGTAGATAGCCCAAACATAATAGGTAAATTTGAATTATTAGCTCCAAATCGTCTGGGCTGGGGCGAAGGGGGAACGGTGGCACCGCGGCAGCGGCCGCGTCTGCTGCGGCGGCCTCCGGCACGTACCACGTACGCCGTTCATGCACCCACCACCCGTGCTTTACGCCTTATTGGAGATATGCTCGCTCATGACTATGGTATTGACGTATTTGCTGACCACTTGGGACTGTTGCGTATGAGAGCTCTATTATATGTAAGCAATAATTTTTATCAAATGAATATCATATAATTTCCTAATTTAATCTGATCACTATTTATATAACATTTATTGACTGTAGTTGTACTCTTTTATATTATTTTTTATATTATTTTTTATGTTTTGTTTCGTTTACCATTGACATATTCATTTATTTGACATTATTTTGTATTCATTTATATTCGTTTGACTTAATTAATATAATTTCACTTCTAGTTGACATATTTTGCAATTGTTAATATTAATTCCTTGACATGTGTTATAATTTTGACATACTGGCGTTTTGGGTAACTGTAAGTCAGCATGTACACACTTGAATAAATAAATGAATAAATAAATGAATAAAAACGCTCCATAGAAAATCTACGGAACAGGTGACGTCACATGTTCCCATAATACTAAGAAATGTATGGGCATACTGACAAAATTGATAATAACTATGTATTAAGTAGGTTTTACTGATTGTTGTCATAATAATAGTTGTTTTAATTGCTGTCAGCAATCTAATATCATTCACAATTTTGATAAATTTTGAAAAAAAAATATCAATTTTTTTTTAATTTTCAAAACAGTACAACTTTAACAATATTCCATATATTTTAAGTTTGAATTGTTTTTATGGGTAACAGTAGCGTATATTTTACGAATTTGTGAAAAATATATCCAAATTCAAACTTAGGCAACATCCCAATTGTATTGATATGTATTTAATGACGAAATAAAAACAAGTACACCACTACAGTAAGTAGTGAATAGGAAGGTACAGTTGATTCTATGTCGGTTAAGTTATTATTGAAGTGTACTGGAAAGAAAAATTGTTTCTGGTTGGTTGTTTGTTTCTAACTGCCGTGTCTTAATGGTTGGAGTACCTACCTACGGCCTATCTTTTTGTACATACTTAGTAGTTTTTTTGTGCTAGAAATTCAGAATTAGATCAGTTTTTTTAAGTATAAAAGCACAAACTTAGCTTTGTCTTTACTACTCCCTAGTAACAAAGCTATGGATTTCTAGTACCTTCATTGTTATTGAATATAAACCAGAAGCACAGGTACTTAGACCCTACATTCTACTACCGGTAGTTTCAAAGTAAAAAAAAACGCCTAATATCTATAAAATTAAATACATGATTGAGGAGTGAAGAAGTAATAAGAAAGTCGACATCATTGAATTTTAAAAACTTTCGTTTTTTTTAAATTGATTGGTTTCTGTACATTGTTGTGTGATTTCTAATATGCTATCTAATGATATAATTTCTATTTTCCGACTCTTAGCAAAATTTTTGAAAAAATTATTCTTAACCAATTGCTTTCTCATTTTACGAGAAATGAATTGCTTCACAACAGACAGTTCGGATTTACTAAAGGAAAAAATACTACAGACGCGGGAATTGCACTTATAAAACACATATTTGATGCTTGGGAAAATCGGCAGGATGCTCTAGGTATCTTCTGCGACTTGTCCAAGGCGTTTGACTGTGTTGATCATCAAACATTATTGGGTAAATTAAAGCATTATGGTGTATCAATAAACTCATTAAAACTTATTGAATCCTATTTGACCAATAAAATTCAAAAAGTTGTTATAAACAAAACTGAGTCTTCTGGTGCGCCTGTGCATATGGGCGTGCCTCAGGGTTCGATATTAGGGCCATTGCTTTTTTTAATTTATATCAACGACCTCCCTTACTTTTCAAAAAAATTGTGTGAGACGGTATTGTTTGCAGATGACACCTCACTAATTTTTAAAATAGACCGAACTAAAACTGACTTTGAGGATGTAAATAATACCATTTCAAAAGTGCTATCCTGGTTTGAAAATAATAATTTATTGTTAAATTCAAAGAAAACTAAGTGTATTAAATTTACTTTACCAAATGTAAGGCAGGTTAGTACTCATGTTGAAATCAATGAAGAAACTATTGAATGTGTTGACTCTACAGTATTTTTGGGAATTAAGTTAGATTCTCGTTTACAATGGTATCCTCATATCTCGTCCCTATCTAAAAGACTTAGTTCAGCTGCTTATGCTGTTAAAAAAATTAGGTCTTTGTGTGATGTTGAAACAGCAAGACTTGTTTACTTTGGTTACTTCCACAGTGTCATGTCATATGGCTTGTTATTGTGGGGCACAGCAGCCGACATTGAAGACATTTTTATTTTACAAAAAAGGGCTGTGCGTGCTATTTACGGACTCAAGCCACGTGATTCACTAAAAGATTTATTTAAAGAAATTAATATTTTGACCATTGCTTCTCAATATATATATGAGAACATAATTTATGTTCACAAATATAAACATACCTTTTCAAAACATAGTGATATTCATAACTTAAACACTAGATATAAAAATAAACTTGCTGTTCCAAGTTTTAGACTTCACAAGACAAGTCGCTCATTCATGGGGAAATGTATACACATTTATAACAAAGTCCCGCCAAATGTAACTGAACTGCCTTTTCACAAACTTAAGTTATATGTCAAACAAACTTTAATGAAAAAAGGCTACTATAAGGTCCAAGAATATTTAGATGATAAGAATGCGTGGAAACATTAAAATTCCAAAATGTTTTTAAGTTTATTTACGTGTAAGTATTATGACTATTAACTTCTGTATACCTATTTTTGTGATTGTGCATTGTCAGATAGCTTGAAAATAACGATAATACTTTTGACATTGGGTACCTACTTTGTCGGTACGATGATATAGATTCTCTTCTAATTTTAATTATTTTTATCGCTGGGCGGCACTGCACTGCTAAAAGTTATATTTTTATAACTACAAACATTGTATTTGAATATTTATTTTGAAAAGAGTGACTACACGAGTTTGTTGCCGGAATCTTCTCGGTAGTTCAACTTTTGGAACCGGTGTAAATTCAGACATGACAGACAGACAGAGACTATGACGTTGTTAGTTAATATTTTTTTTGTGATAGTTGTAAAAATGTGTTTTTTTTGACGATTTAAAAGTGCTTCTTTGTGGCCTATTTAAATAAAATATTTTTTCTTTCTTTCTTTCAAAAAAATGTGTTAACCGACTTTTGTTGCTGTCCATACCAACATAATCACACTAGTAGTTCTAAGGGTAACAGATTTACCAGGAATACATAATTGAATCATGGGCTACAAAGGGAAAGCTGAATATATTAGAATAATTTTATTGTTTCAGGTACTCTTGTGAGGTGTATCAATAACATATAGGACGTAGTAAATGTTTAATCAATCCTATTAAAATTACGTAGAATAAATGACAATGACAGTTACAAAAAAAATATGTCTAGCAAACAGAAAACCAGTAGATTCAAAATCGAAAGAGGATTCTAACATTAGAATGTGTACCACGTGCGTTGAATCTATAGGCAAAGGGAAATAAAAAAGTAAAATGTCATCTGAAGTGTCTTTAGAGGCACGCGAACGGCCAGGGTTGTTAAAGCGGGCGGCCTCCGGGTGCGCGCGCGCCGCCTGCTCGCAGATAGGCCTGGTGATATTAGTGGTTGTGTATGTACTATTTGGTGCGGTGTTGTTTGAATATTTGGAGTCAGGGCCTGAGGTGCAGAAGAAATCAGCCATTCAGAGGTCCAGGGAGGAGTGCTTGAAGGAGCTGTGGGCTATAACAGGTGAGAATATTATGTAATATACAAGCTTGTTTCCGCAAATTAATCGGTATAATTTGCTTTCTAAATTCAAAATATGGGACAACCCCAGTGGGCGCGGCGGCTAGGGGATACCGCTGGTGCATAAGAGTAACTAATGCATTTCTTACGTTAAAAATCACTAAATTTCATACGACCTTTTACCCCGAATTTTTAAATAAAAGAAAACAATTACAACATATATAAACATAGAAATCGGCTACATATTCTACAAGCTCTAATTGACCCTCATTTTCAACTTATAAATTTTAACAAAAATAATCAATTCCATTAGTTAAAAGCTGCTTGTTTACTGCACTTTTAATAAAACTATTTTAATTTGGTAGATATTACCGGTTTTAGCAACATGGTATCCGAATTTGGAGAGGAGAAGGACCATTATGAAAAAATCCTAAGTTTCGGAATCGGGTAGAAAATCTCCAATTTAGAATTGATTTGAATACTTTTTAAAAACGCATCAGTACATGAACAGTACTGACACATCTGTGTGATTCACTTACAGAAATATTCGACATCAAGCTATAGGACTGACAAGACGACGAGCCGCCATTGTTTTTGAGTTTGAGCACAGCGCTGCGCGTAAGCGTATTCACTAATTTCTACGTCGATCTCTTGGCTATGTATGTTTGTCGCTGCTTTGAGTATACGACTTATAGTACAATCAATATTCTTCGATTTCGTTTCTCTTGTGATAAAATGTATCACAATGACTTCATTCAATATTTAATGGACTTTTACAAAAAGAAAAATAAAACAATACCTACCAATGGTTGTCAAACAAACGTCAAAAGGTATGACAGCGCTGCCCATAGCCACGAATTCAAGGCTGCTGACTTTGGAGAATCGCATAGCTGATTAAGATGATTGATGTGAATCGAGCGACACTTTCGGTCACTCAATTCACTTGCACACAACATTTTACTCTTTGTTTGGGCTGTATGTAGTGTGTTTGTTTCGCTTAACGCGTTTAGTAGCAAAGTACACCTTCGTGCTTTGTAATTAGTTGGGTTATATTGACGGTTGAGGATACCGGCACCGGGTTCGAATCCCGATAGGTTCAGATGTATGTATGTGCGTACGAACATTTTTTCCATGACATGTTTGTATTGTATGTTATATATTTTTGTTATAGTTACTAATTTAATTAATTTATTCTTTATTGGACACAAAAGCAACTTAAAACAAAATTTACATAATAAAACATCAATTAAGCAAATTATTTTTAATATTTCTCTGTTATCTAGTATCCATGACAAAAGCTCTTAATGATGCTTAATTTGGTCTAGATAATAGGTGTGAACACTCACACCTATTTTATTCAGTATTATAATATTACTGTTACATTTTCTAGTCTACTATATTTTAAAACACTGCCAAAATATATGCCCTTAATATTAAATTATTACCATATTTTAGCTTATTATATTACCTTAAGCAAGCCAACTCTTTCAACACATAAAAATCATTAAAACGAAGGCCTTTGTTAGAGAAAAGGCGTTCAGTTTCACGATGACAAACGAATGTAACCAATATTCTTTCCATTATTTTAGAGGCGTACGTTGAAAGTCGGTTGAATTAAAATATTTCCTAAACAAAGATAGAATCCTGGCACCGTTTGTATAGTCAAGTTTATATAAGTTTAGAGCTTACCTCTAATTTTGTTGTATAATGAACTCTATTAACAAGTACATTTATGGTTCATAGTGTAGCAAGAAATAAAGATAACTTAACCCCCAATTAAATTTATTGTTTCATACATCCCCTGCCGTGTATGGGAATAGATCTTCAGCAATAATAAAACGTATTTAGTTTTTGCTTAATTCGAATCTAACTCTATCTGTCTGTTAAGTTTTCACGAATAAACCGCAGCACCTATTTAGATGAAACTTGGTATGAAGAGAGATTATATCCTAAGAAAGGACATAGCCGCTGCTATGTACGGCTACTAGCGGCAAAATGAAAAACGTTGCCAAATATAATAATATATTACCGACTTCTAGGTACTGATTTACTGGTTACGACTCAAACCAAAGTATAAGTAAGTATTTGCTAGGTGGTAGGCCCGTATGTAGGGTCGCCTTGGTAGGTACCACCACCTTTCTTATTTCAGACGTGACACAGTTCGCTGTGTTTCGGATTGAAGGGAAAGGTATGCCAGTGTAATCACTGAGCATAGACGCCATTTCGTCTTAGGTGTTAGGATGGCCCTACAAACTTTTTTATGTTCGAAGAAATTAGTTCGTGCCTTTGCGTTTGATGGCTCTATTTGCAGAAAAAAATCCGTGGTTTTATTTGATGGACCATAGTTTAGCAAAGAATAAAATTAAAGATAAGCACACTGAGTTCCTTTCTACATAGAAAAGGAAAGCTCTAAATTACTTTAGTATTATTTATAGAGACATTAGTGGTATTTTTCTTTAAGTTCTATTACCATAAATATATTAGAAACCTGTTTTTTCTAGGGATATAATTAATTTATACTATATTATAAGCAATTTTCATTAGTTAATTTTTTTCCTTGCGGAACGTAACTGGAATGCAAAATGGCCGCTTGTGCATACAGATGGCCGTCTGTCATTTTGTTTCCTCTCATGTTTCGTGATTGTGTTTTTTGTGCTTTTGTGTATTTTTAGGCAAGTGTCATTGAAATTACCCTAATGAAAATATAGTAATATTATTTTCGAAAACTCAAGACATATTAAAATCTGTTTTGAAGAATAACTCGATGAAATCAAACATATTAAAAACATTACTGCAATGTATAATTAAAAGTGAGCTTAAAGTGAAGTTAACTTAAAACTGCAACATAAAACTACATCAACAAACTGTTTTATAGATGTAACTGGTGCCGAGATGTAAATAAAATTCTAAAAGACACTCCATAGTAGCATAAACTGATATTGAAGATGATGATGGTAAATAAATGTAAAATTATGGCCTGTAACTAAGAAAAATCATAATAAAAAATATTTGTGGAAAAGTGATGTCTTCTTTATCGCTTGTTTTTTCTATAATCTAAGAAGTTAATTCCAACTTAAAAAAAAAAGTGCATATATACGGATAGTTAGTTGTATTTAGTTGTCGTTTTCCACCAGATGGCGCTACTGCCATTTATTAGAGTGATGACTCTATCTCCCTATATATAAGTTATACTCTATGCCTGCAATATTAAGTGATTTTTCCTTGTTATTGCAGGTGGCCCGTCCGCTTGTTTGTCATCTAGTAGTATAAAAAAAGTATCGGAATATGGCGCCACATATTATAATACTTACCTACTAAAAAAATTAAGTAACACTTGTTATATTTGATATTGAAATGAAACACAGTTTTTAAGTGTACTGTTACTAACAATAAATATAGATATCAACAGTCTGAAATGAATGCTATTTACATATCATCTTTTACCCTTAACATCAACTCGTCAACTTTTAAGACTTCATGAGATTACTAACCGTACCCTTTTAACAACGAAAAAGTATCTTATGTCTTTGTACGTTATTTTGTTTACTTTTGAAGTCGAATTCAATATATGCCAATTATTTACCGCCTCAGCTTTTGCCTCTTGCTGAAAAATTCTCGAGTTCCTTGAAAGGTGAAACCTTTGCAAAAATTTACGACATTATTTCTTATCTGCAATATAAATATCTTTTGTTAGACAATTTTGCTTTACAACCTTCCCAAATACTGTTGTAGCCGTTAGAAGGCTTACTGTATAAGGTATGATATAATTTTCTCTGTTTATTTATAGTTAAGAGCTTCTGTACAAAGTATTTAAGCCTTCTGTACAAGTTCACGGTCACTCAACATTTTGGAAGTGTGTTCCTACAAAATAGAATCTCCTCATTTCTAAGAGGAAATCCGTAAGAGAACCAAAGAAAGAAGAACCAAAACTGAAATGACTCACATATCACGCATAACGGACGGCCGATGATGCTAGTAAAAAAGATAAAGATATTTATTAGCATGAAACAGGTGCATAGATCGTACGATCATACAAATAAATCTAGATGTCTTGCCTCATTGGGTGTACAAATTATAATATCGGCACTAAAATAGTTTTTAAACTGATTAAAGAAATAGTCATATGCCCTTTGGGTGACATTGAGCCTCCTTATGAGGCCCATTGTAAGCGGCCACGTCTCAGTTCCGTAAGTCATCACTGGAAAAACACACGAATTAAAGACTTTCGCCTTGAGACACTGCGGTAGTTGGACCTAGAATATGCTGCGAAGCTTCCCGAACGCTGCCCAGCTGAGTTGGATCCGTCGATTAACCTCTTTCTGGAAGTTGGAATATTTGTCCCAGGTAAACATAGTCGTCAACAACTTCCAGTGTAGAGCTTACCTTCACAGGAGTGGGTAGAAAAAGGGGATTTAACATAATATTCATCTTATCCATGTTCATTTTCAGACCCACTTATTGGGAGACTCTACAGAGGTCGACGAGCATTGTGCCCAAGTCCTACAGGGTAGCCATGACTACGATATCATCAGCAAATCAACAGAAACCTGTAAAATAACTATCATAAATAAATTTTACAATAGTTAATTAAATTTTTATCATTTAAAAATTCGTTAATTTAATAAAATAACATTTGTCAAATAGTCATATTATTACTGTTAGCCAACCGCAGTATAGTAACTGTAGCATGTAAGGACCCAAAAATGTACGAATCTGACATTACCAAATCTTCGACATTTATTATATAATATGACATGGTTATATAATAATAATAATTCAAAAATGAATAAAAAAAGGGACTCAAATAATGTAATTTCATCAACGATAATTGACTACAAAATTTAAGGACCCTAATGGGGTTATAAGCGAAGTTGACGTTACTAAATATTATTTTGGACTACAAATTGACAGTAAACTAAATTGGAAAGCACATATAATTATATATAAAAAAATAGCAGTTGATATGCGCTGTTCAGAACCACAATATTAAATACTGATGGGCTACTTACCGCTTATGCTTATGGATATGCCTGATGCTACTATACATACCCATTGGGTATGCATGGTAGCATCAGGCATTGTATTCTGGAGCAACTCCACAGACAAAGATATAGCATTTTAAATGCAGGAATCCATGACTCGAGTCATGGGATGATCTATAGATACATGCAGGTCATTAATTCATATATATTATAAATAATAAAGGGCCTAGCAGGCTTCTTTGGAGTACTCTATTTTTTACAATCCGTCAATTTGAATAATAACGTGTTTTCAGAGTTTTTTAATGTTCGATCTTGAAATAGTAGTGTATTCTATTCGGTTTGTGAGATAGCAATGTATTTAACTTTTGTAAATTTCTTCTGATGCGATATCGATCTAATTTACTGATATGAAAATCGTGATCTGCGCAGTCGAAAGCTTGGGTTACATCGCAGTACTCAGCACAGACAAGGTTTCTTTTATCAACATTAAAATTACATTTTACAAGAAGTTTTATTTTGACGAAAAGCAAAAAAAAAAACTGGCACAAAAACGGTCCATTTGTTTAGGCTTAGCTACACACAGACACACGGATACACACGTCAAACTTATAACGCCCCTCTGATTGGGACGCGTTGGGGGTCAAAAACTGGAATTCATTTCTTACCGCAAATTTTAATACAACATTTACCGCCCAATTAACATAATAAAATTGTCAAGTAACTACCAAGATACTTACCTAATGTTTTATAGATTACAAACTTACAAATAATTCCAAGGGACAAGGACAAGGACGACCATCTTCCTCTGTGTAAATTATTGCTCAGTGTTGTAGGTACTTGTATATTTATGAGAAAGGATGTACAAAGCTATTTCCTTTGATAGAATAAAAAATACGAAGCGTTAGAGAAAAATAAAACAGAGCTTCAGCTTGGAAAAATCATAATTACGAGTACAAGACTAAAAGTTATCTATTATGTTTATTGACGTTAAGTTATCTATTATGTCTATTATGTTTATTTGACGACCGGCTGGCCGAGTGGTCTGTACCCCAGGCTACTCGGTCAAGAGGTCCCGGGTTCGAATCCCGGTAGGAACAAATGTTTGTTTGATGAGTACGGGCATTTGTTTACGAGTCATGGATGTTTATATGTTTATTTAGTATATTTCTAATATTTATATACGTATTATTATCATTATTTCTCCGTTATTTAGTATCCATAACACAAGCTCTTAATGGTGCTTACTTTGGGCTAGATAATAGGTGTGAATGTATAAATTGAGGCGGTTGATGATTAGTATGTTTCTTGAACCTTAATGTGTTTAGTTAAATTGATATTACTTGAATAATTGAACAACGTTTAAGAACAAATTAGTTTTACGTGTCCCAAAAAGTGCAAAATAAAAAAATAATCTCATCATCATCATCATCATTTCAGGCGAAAGACGTCCACTGCTGGACAAAGGCCTCCTCTAAAGATTTTCAAGACAATCGGTCATGCTCTGCACGAATCCAGCGGCCACCTGCGACCTTCACCAGATCGTAATATAATATGTACTTATACAAGGCATACAGTTTCAATGCAGTGTCTAGAACGCTGGACATTGATTTATATAATACCAGTTGTGTGTCGGCGAAGCGTCTTATGAGCAGAAACTTTTTTGAACCTAATTAGAGATTATTAATACGCTGATTGAGTGTGTGTGCTTGTGCGTAGTTTGTGCAGTATGTATATTACTTAGTTAATATGTTGCCACTTGTGAGGTCATATAATTGGCTTTTTGTTATTTATTTTAAGTCACTTCATCATCACCAGCTTATATACGTCCCACTGTTGGGCACAGGCCTTCCTACATGTGAGAAACACACATAAGGAGTTTTGGACCATAACACCACCACGCTGGCCCAATGCGGGTTTGTGAGTTAAAGCGGTTGCAGGAACAACCGAGACCAACGGCTTATCGTGTTTTCCGAAGTACGGAGGAGCACGGAGGAGCTCGAGATAACAAACTTTGATTGACCCATCCCAGGATCGACCTTGGCGAAAGTTGCTTTGTTTTTCGTATCGAAACCAGAGCGCTCAAACCAATACGCCACCGAGCTCCTCCCTTAATTTAAGCTAAGTCACTTTGTTGTAATAGCTGTTGGTCTTCCGAATAAATAAATAAAAATAAATATTATATACAGAATATGTATACACATCATATTTGTACGATTAGAAAGAAATAACCTTCGTTGTAATTGATAAGTACCTAAGTAATGAAAACTTTATTATTATTATTATATAATTTGTTGCTGTGGTAAAAATCTTACTAACAATGAGCCTAATTCTGGGAATACACTTTAATTCTAAATTTAAGAACAGTATATCTCTTTCTCGCAATATGTAATAAAAAAAAGATAGCAAGAATCTGTTTAGAGCTGTCACTTAAATTTAGATAGATTTCATAGAAATCATAGACAATTTTAGACGGCATGTACGGAGGTGCCTCCTAAACACTGCATTTTATCACTTTTATTATGGTCGAAAATTGAACGCACATTTCTAAATGTCAAATTATATGACAGCTATCCTTTTCGTATTCCTTTTGATAGAAAGAAATGCACTGAACTTAAATTTAGACTTAGCATGTGTTCACCAGAATTAGGGCCAATAGTTATTGGGGTTAGGATGCAGATGTCAAATAGCTATTTCATTCGTTCTACTGACGTGCGTACACGTAATTGATCCGCAGTAAGAAAACACCTGCAACATTGAATAAAAATTAAATTTGAAGTAAATAAAATTTTCTTATTTATTTACATAATCGTTATGTTGGGCGAAGGAGAACTTGTCTCCTAAGCTGTCTTTGCTCTATCTTGCACCTCTATCACCCTTGTTGCACAAAAAAACCGTATAATAAGCTTCTGTAGTAGATACATAGAACCATAAAATCAAATAGTGAAAATGTCGTTACATTGAAGGTGGCCTATCTACATAAAGCCTTTGTGTTTCCGACAAAAAGCGGACTTTTCCTCTTTGAATACTGCCCTCTGAGTTCAGTTTGTACAACATGACAATGTAGAATCTACGGTGAGCAGTTTCGAAAGATTTTCTATTTACTTTTGATTGGTGTTCGCTTGCCGTTGATTGTACGCTCGGAGTAATAATTTTTTACAATCACTCCACGTGTGTGTTCGACATTATCTTTGAATAAAATACCCTAAATTCATTTACAAATACTTAATGAATAAATTCGTGAAATACGATATAGTATGTACAATACAGATAGTGTCATAATTATGATAAATGACGCATTTCTATTATTTGTAAATAACACCTGATCTCTCAAAAATAATATGGAATTAATACCGATGAACAGAAATTGTAGCTTTATAGTCATATATATATATCGTGCCGTATCGTGCTTTATAGTGTCTTAAGTCGCAATAAAGTCTGACTCAGTTCAACGATGTGACAATAAGATGACTTACTTAGCAGAAAATGCTTTTGTTCGTGTCCCAATGCCTTTTATTCGTCGCCACTTTTTTCTCAATATTGTTACATTGAACAATGTATAGGCATATCTGATACAGTATCGATTGGAAAATGGAAAATTATGGGTTGCTTTAAAAATGTTCATTTATTAAAATAATGACAATGCAATGCCATGGATTTTTCTATGTCGGACTGCGACCGTCAGAATCATTTTTTGTGTGTGTACCAACTATTCCGCAAATGGATGCACTAATATTAGGATTTAAAATAGGTATCGGTATTAAATTGGGGCGGAAAGGTCCTCGAATGGTGGCCGCGTACCGGGAGAGCCAACGTTGGTAGGGTAGCCCCACAAGGCGATCGATTAGGGATCGCGGTAAACCGATGGATGAGGGTGGTGCAGGACCGATCAGTTTGGAGATCGTTGGGGGAGGCCTATGCTCAGCAGTGGGTGTCTCTTAGCTGACATGATGATGATGACTAATTTTTAATAATTTAATTACCTACTACTACAAATATCATCAACATAACCAGCCAATATACGTCCCACTGCTGGGCTCAGGCCTTCCTACATGTGAGAAACACATGAGGAGCTTGGGCCATAATACCACTACGTTGGCCCAATGCGAGTTGGTGGGTAAAAGTGCAGTAACAACCGGGACAGCGGCTTAACGTGCTTTCTGAAGCACGATAAAAAAGTTGCTTTGCTTTTATAATCGAAATTAGAGGTCAGAACTCGAGCTAATCACTACAAATACTTTCTTATAATATATAAGAAAGTATTTGTAGTGATTAGCTCGAAGAAATTTAGAAATTAGATTGGTTGACTTTTTAAACTTTTGTTACAATATTTCCAGCCGGTTGAATAGTCGAGCGCAGTGTTCAAAATTTAAATTAATTAAATTCGATATTCAAAGTGAAAACAATTCGCCACAAGTTATTAATGATAGGACGACAGATGGCACTGACCCTCTGTCGCACCTTGAATATTGACAATGAATTATAATAGGATCTCTTTGTTTGCAATGAAATAGCGAAACGTTTTAAATTAAAAAAATGGTTGAAGATTTTTTATCCATTTCCATTTATTTCAGCTTTGATTATTTCTAATTGTTAGCTTATTAAATTTTCATACCTAAATGACTACTAACAGCTGAATACGAAAAAGCTACTAAAATTTAAAGTACTGCTTACAACTGTAGGAATGTTTGTGTGTTTGGCCTCTATGCACTCCAAAATCATTGATCAGATCGTGATGACACTTGAGTAGGGTATTTTGTGGACGCCCGCAATGGTTTCTGATTTGTAGAACTTAACCTATAATAATATAAAAAAACTTTTCTCTTTACGGGTATTGCAAAGCATGCCGGGTGCAGCTACTATGTAATACATTATTTTCTACACAATGTCTGATTGTACACAAAATTGAATTAAGACCAAAGGTTGGGTGGGATTAATGTCTTTTAAAAATAAGCTTTCTTTGTACATGTATTTTATTAATGTGCCTAAATCTTCTAAGTTTAATATGAAACTCGAATCTAAAGGTTTTATTCTTTCTATTGAGCTTTTACTTCGCGAAGATCCGAATTACGGCAACTACTGTCCTTTATTAAGTGTCTGACCCTTTTTGGTAACAAGAAGCAACACAAAAACAAATAAAATAAACAGTTAAGTGCACAGTTTAACATCCAATAAGGTGAATTCTGATAGCGTGCGTGCGAGTTAACAACGTAATCTACCCCTGCGATTGAGGAAAACATGTATTTATACAGTGAAACATGTAAGGTGGTCCGAATCACTTGTTTTGTTTCTTTTATACAACAACAGTGACAACGATACGGCCCCCTAGATGGTAAGCGGTTATGGTAGCCGCCTACCTATAGGCCCAGGGGGATTTATCAGTGGGAACTGACAAATCCCCCTGCAGATTAAAATCCGCCTTGAGAATAAAATGCATCAAATAAGTCTGGTTTTTTAATGAGATAATTTAATAAAAAAACATGCGTAAAGATCTGTAGTGTGATTCACTAACAGTAACATTTTAGGTATAGAGCTTGATGAGCCGGCATCTATAGATATTATTTAGCCTTTGAGCACAGTGCTGCGAATAAACGTATTCACTAACCTCTACGTCGCTCTCTTGCGACGTTCGTTGCTATTGTAGTGATACGTGAAGTACAATCCATATTTTGCCATTTAATTTTCTTGTGTTTTGAAATATATGACTATTACGTTCAATATTTTATTGAGTTTTACATAGAGATCTAAGATTAAACATCTGTTTAGTTCCGGCTCACGCCATGCTCGTCGTCGAAACTAGTGTCGCCAATGATTGTCAAATGGTTGTCAAATAAACACAGCCATGCCACGGTGCCAAGCTTAAGGAAAGTCCGCTAACTTTAAACAATCGCATAGCTGATTATAGTCTGCTGTCAATAGACGATGAGATTTACAGTAACTCACTTTAAAAGTCTAGTTTAAAATCAAGACCTTGGAAGAGAGAGAGAGAGTAATGTTAATAAACACCTAGCTTAAATTCAACTTTCTTAGGTTTCCTACATTATAAAATAATCAGCTTACATGATTTTATACTGGATGACCGAAAAGGTCAATGAATCCAGGAGACTTAATTTGACCTAACAATGTCTTTAAACTCACGTTGCTTTAACGTTTAACCACTGTGACAGGCAGTTATTGAATCATTGAATCGCACCATTTTTAATTGATAATGAGGATCACCGCCATATTGCAATGTTTGTTTGATGAAGCCTATGCAGCTATCGTTTCATGTGGCTGCTAAAATATAATTTGCAATATTTCCCCGTCTTCGTAATTCATACGAATCACATAATTCCTACAAATCGCAGTAGACACGTCTGAAATGTGCAATTAATCATTTTAACTTGAAAGATTCGTTTTAGCTGACGACAATCGTAAAAGCTCGTTCTCATTTTGGACGAAAAAATTAAGATGGTTCCGTCAAGTACGTAATTTCAAATTTGCATCTGTTTCTAAGTGAATGTCGTTTTCTAAGAATTCTGCTTATTTTAAACAGGTCAAGCATCGCTTAAGAAGATGTCTTGATAAGAATATTTGTTTTATAAACAATACATAATAAGAATCTATATATCATATAATAAGAATCATCTCCTTGAAATTAGGAAAAAAAGGTAAATTTTACCTCAAAGCCTTTTATTAACCCCCGACAGGGGAAAACAGGGGTGTTTTAAGGTTGACATTGTTTGTCTGTGTATTTATGTATTTTTGTGTGCCTGTCTGTGGCTGTCATCGTAGCTGCTAAAAGAATGGACCGATTTTGATTCGGTTTTTTTGTTCGAAAGCTGATGTGATCGAGATAATTCTTCGCTATTTATTTATGCTGATCTGTTCACGAGTTTGATGACTATCAGCTTATTTCCTACTTGACAAAAGGTTGTTACTAACTTTCACAGATCCGATTTATTTGTTTGGCTTACCTACTGTTATTTCGTTGGTATTGTCAAGACATGCTACCCTTGAGCTGATCTTGTACCATCAAATAGTTTGCGGGATGCTCAATTATTCAAAAACTTACAGCAGATATAGCGTGCTTTGGCTCATTAGAATAGTCTCAATAAGGTGGTACAAGATAGATGATTAATGAGGCCAGGGGCTACTTAAAATTGTCAAATTTATATCATACAACACAACGTTGGAAAGCGCAAAGTAGGACGGCCTCCCATTAGATGGACAGACAACCTGGTCAGGTTCACGGGGAGCCGTTGGATGTAGGCCGCGCAGAAACGTTTCATTTGGAAATCGATGGGGGAGACCTTTATTCAGCAATGGACATCATAGGCTGGTATGATGATGATGATGATGAACACAACGTTCTCTCAGACACGATTTAGTAATTATTTTCCAATACACATTTGTCGCCCTAAGCACGATGATAAACATTCTTGCACAAGTTATCAGTATAAATGAAATAATTGGAATCCTTACCTTAATGTTTACAAGTAGGCTGTACTTCAAAACCTAAATATATTTGAGTGATAAATTCTAAGCGATTCATTCTAACGTGTACGGAACCCGCAGGTCGTGATTACGCAGCGACGGGTTTAAAAGCAATTTCCGTGGGCTGTATGAGGGTTTTTAATATTCATGTCTCATGGATGAGGTGGTTATCGTAATGTATCAAGAAAAATGTCGGGGCAGCGATGTCAACGAGGCATTTTTCAGATATATTTTGTGTCGGTAAACGTGTAAGTTTGTTGAGGGTTATCGATTATAGTGACTAACATCGATAAAGTCTTAGTGTTTTTCTGAACTTTATTTTTTCCATTTTCAAAGCTTATGGAAAAATGTTTTGTTAGGACCAGTCCTAACGCATCCATCTAAGAATTCGTTGGGAAATCAACTAAAAAAGATTAGCATGATAAGATTGGTAAGCAAGATTATATTTGAAATGTGGTGTGGCGATGATTTTTACAAATGCAGTAAATCATCTTAAGCAGTTTTCATTTCTTTTGGAAATATAATCTGGTCCCCTAAAGAAATCTCTCTACTCTTACAGAAAGTGTCTCCAATGAAGTATTACTCGTAAGCGCCTACTTGCCTACCTTTACCATCTAAATTGTCTGATGCTGATGTGATGTAGATTCCGGTTGCTCCAGCTTGAAACATCCGATTCGCATTCTCATAGACTACCTTAGTGGCAGTTTATTTATTTAAATATTTTGCACAAAAAAGTGTACAAATGGAACGCCTAATAAATAGCATTTTCCACCAGCCAACCACGGGTTAAGCAGAAAACTCAAGAAGCGGTGCACAGCAATGAATAAAACATAGTTAATATAGCCACATATAAAATAGACTAAATTCATAAATATAACATATAATTTTTAATGTTTTAGATGCGTTTAAACGCAGACTTTATTGTAACAATTACAAATAAAGAAAGAAAACGATGAAAAATATGCTCCAGGCGGGAATCGAACCCGAGTCTCCTGATTTCCGGTCAGACGTGATTTACCACTACGCCACCGGAGCACTAAGTATAACATGTTAATTTCTTCACCGCTTTCTTTCTTTCTAAAACGATTTTATTTATAGCAAAGTCTGGCCGGAAATCTAGAGCATTTATTTTTTCATCGTTTTCTTTCTTTATTTGTATTTGTTATATTATATACTACTACATAAATACTTACATACAGGCCGTTTGGTACTTACCATAACAATAATGACGAATTTTAATAATTATTCTGAAACGAAACTCTTGGAATGTAAAGCCCTTCAAAGGATCGTTTAATTTTAATTCAGAACCATCAATGGCCGACAGTATAAATTTAAAAGAGTTCGATTTTAATTAACGTTAGGTATTTTATTATTTCCACTGCGAAAGTCGCATTAAAACCATAGTGATTCAGAATGCTTTGATCGCTTTCATATAAGAGTCATAATATTTAAACCTAATTAAATTATCTAAATGAGGTTTCTTTGTAGTGTAAGATTGAAAGGCTGATGTTTCATTTGGGATTAGTTTTCTTTTGATCACCTGATTTTCATGAATTTATTTCATTTTATTTCTTACGCTTAATTTAATAGTTGTAAAATTGCATCATATTTCTAAATTTCCAAAGCAAAGTTCTTCCATGTTTCTACTACAAGTAACAATGTGTTCTAAAATGTGCCTTTACAGAGAACGTGTCGATTGTACATCGAAATAAATGGCGCCGATATTGTTATCAATATGCCACAATAAAAAATATATATCGAGTTAGTTTAGCTGTCGTGAATGTTTGATGGTTACGTGGTTGGTTATTTGACAGCTGTTTAACGTTTATTTCTTTTATTTTCCTGTATTTTGTTAAGATAATATTCAAATTATTATACATTTCAGTTCATTAAAGTTATAGTAAAGCATTAGTACTGAATAAATACGGCCCGAGATAATATTCTGCTGGTTTTATTTATTAAGTGGCATTAGTTACTTGTAAATGATTTACTTTACCTACTTAATACTTATAAAGGAGTAAATTTAACTCTCATTAGTGTAGCGATAGTATAGTTATAATCTATGGTACGCATTAAGATTCTGCTTTGACCTCCACGAACCAGAAGACGTAGCGATGGCAGGCCTCCAACAAGGTGGACCGACGATCTGGTGAAGGTCGCAGGTAGCCGCTGGATGCATGTAGCGCAGCACAGATCGTCGTGGAAGTCACTAGGGGACGCCTTTGTCCAGCAGTGGACGTCTTTCGGCTGAAATGATTATGATCATGACACGCTTATTCTACTCTTACTTACTTATCTTTACTTCAAAACAATAAGGATACGGGTTTTTTACAACTAGATGACAAAAAAGCTGACGGCCTACCTGGTGGTAAGCGGTTACCGCTGCCTATAGACATCTGCAATAATAGGGAAAAATCACTTGATATTGCAGGTGCGTTGTCATCCTGAGGCCTAAGATGAAATGCCGTCCATGCCCAGTAATTTTCACTGGCTACCTTTCCCTTCAATCCGAAACACAGCGAACGGTTTCACGGATGAAATAAGAAAAGCGGTAGTGCCTACCCAGACGACCTTACATACGGGCCTACCACCTAGTATTTTTCTAGGATTTAACTTCTACTCAGAATATTATTTTACAAAAATCTCACAGTTGAAACCCGTCACAATTAAATACCAAGAGTAACCTAGCACACAGCCCACCAGACTGCTGAATAGATATTTCAGTTGGATGATTCGGCGTTGTCTGGATTAGAATCTAGGTTAGCTTTTGTTCAGAATCCGCCTTTGGGACGAACCTGTTTGGAAATCAGATATTTTCTCGTCAATAAATGAAAAACTGGAATTGCAGACTACTGATTCGTTGGTTAAATAAACAAATAAAGATACGTTACACCAAACCTTGCATTATTTGATTTCGGTAAAATGCGGTAAATATTAAAGTCTAAAAACCGTACCATAAAAATATGGTCATCAATAATATATTATGGCAATCACTCACAGTAATACCGTTGACATCTTACACAGAATTCTTGGCCATTATAAGGGTTAAAAGGCACTACAATAATAAAGTTATTGACACTACAATAATATAGCAAAGTTATTATTAATCCGATAAATTATTTCATCGTATAATAGTATGTACTTAAGCCTCGAATTTTCAGTTATTGACGTTCCATTTTCCGTTATGTGAATTTCTACCTCAGTTCTCCATGTAAATTTTAATCTCGGTATGAACATTAGGATGCCTTTAGCAAGACAGCAGCGAGCGGAAGAATCCGTAGTTAAAGACCCATTATGATAATGCAAATGTCTTTGTCAGTTATACTATCATTTTCATGTTCTGAGTTGAAAGTAGATTATGTTCCATCTGTTCAAGTCACAGGTTTATTTATATGCTTATTTAAGTACCTAAATGTCAAAATAGTGACAAAAGTAGGTCAAGATTTTGTGTACGGGCTTCAAAAAGTTGGTTTATTTTCTGAATTATTTCAGTTCTTCTTTAAACTGATTTGCCTATTAAACTTTTAAATTAATGTTATTTTTAATTTAAATAAATTATGTTAAATTGTAATTTTTCTTTGCATTATCACTGTTATCACATTACATCAAACCATTATATCCAGCAAGAATGATATTGAAAAATAAACTGCTCCACCTAAAATTTGCTATATCGGTACCGGTTTCGATAATATCGATTTATTAAATCTACATAACTGTTTAATGAAGCGGTATTTTTTATTACGAGACTTTTTAGCAGTCAATGAAGAATGATTTTACCTACTCTGTAAGCAACACTGTCTTTTCAATACGATTCATGTTTCGTAAATCTTTTATGTCTTTAAAACGATTTAGTTACATTTCGTTTCATTGTAATGGGGCCTTTCGCTTTGTTTCGAATTCGGTTCATCGTATTTTGGAATAAATTAAGACACTTTGTAATTTAAATGTTTATTCGGAGGATTGTTTTTATTTGTTTCAGGTAAACAATTCTTTCAAATTTCACAAATGTAAAATCTACATAACTTTCTCGAAAGTTATAGTCACGTTGTCTTAGTATGGACCCCATTTACCACAAGTTGGTAATGGTTGCTGATTTTGAACGCAAGCGAATGCCAGTTGAACAATAGCTCCTATATTAGTTGTTAGTTAACACATATTTTTTGTAAAGTTTGCAAAGTGGTTTTTGGGGGAGCATAATTGAATAAAGGTATTTTCATTCAATTTAATTTTCATTTTATTTCAATATCACAACGGGTAAATTATATAACATGGGAATTATTTCATACAAATGTTATGAAATTATCAAATCAATAAGATATAATTGAAAGCTGCAAAACATTTCTATGAACTAATATAACCCATGATTTAATTTACTGTTGTATTGTCGGCACTATTCTGTATATCACTCATAAGAGGTTGTGATATTGCTACTGGTGAACCGCAGCGTTAGTCGCAGTCTAACTGTTTTCTAACTTGACATTTGGGTATTTTATTCGTCTTTGAAAAATTCCTAAATTAAATTCTTAGGCGTTAATAAAACACTAAGATGTTGACAACTTTGTTTAAAATATTTGGATGCTGAAGCCTTTTAATTATTGTTCTTATAACGAAACATTTAAAATAATGTATTTGGATTTTCTAGCGGGAAATGCCCATGGAGGTAAAATGCCTAATAAGCTAACCGCCATGTCACTTATGTTCATGTGTATCGTGGCGTCATCGTTACAGTTTTAATAAATTCTTCACTTTTATGTGCGTGTGTCCGCTTGACAGTGACGTTTCTTGACTTTTTTATTTAATTACATTGCCAACGACGCGACACAAAATATTTCTAAATTCCGAATAATTTGCATTTCCCAACCCTTAGTTGTGGCTAATGCACATTTCATGCTAGGTCGAGAAAGAGATAACAAATACTTACTTTGAAATTGTAATAAATAAAGAATGAAGAATCTTTAAATATAATTTATTACAGTTCATTCATTTTGGAAATAAAAATTAAAATAAGCTTAGGCCTATAAATAAACTAAAATTAACCGAACTTATAAATAAAAAACACCACCTAAATCTACTGAAAATGGAAGTGTACCAATAAGACTGGTCGCATTACCTCGCTGAATTGCGAGGCTTATTCTTTGTGCGAAATACATACCAGCCTTATTGTCACTTAAAGTTTCACACAAACGATCTGCAATGTCCCTAAACAGTCGGTGAGCACCTGGACCCCAAGGTCCCAATGTCTCAACTCCAAACGGTTCAAATATGTAATCTCTAGATAAACCAGCATATTTGCGCCGTTTAAGAGTTTCAGCGGAAGCAGCAGCCGATCCTGGTGTCGACGAGGTACTTGGAAGATGGGTCATGGCTAAGGTGTCGACACAAGTAGCGTCCCACACCAAAGAGCTACCCATCTTCCAGGGCACAAGAGTCATGCCGTCAGGCCTCTTCCCATCATCGCGCGCTAAACCGTTTGGCTCCAGAGCAGCAGGGGTCCCGGAGGTAGCGAGAGCCCGACGAATAATATCATTGATTTCAGAGTGCCGGGAAAATCGACCAGCACTTCTTGCACAAGAGAGGCCATGGTGACCAAGATCATCAACCAAACTACCACAACGGCAACGGTGTGGGACATTGCAGACGGTTCCTAAACGCAAACAGATAGCAAAACGAAAAGCAGTGCGGTCAAGGAGTGTACCTAAATTAGCCGAAGGCAAAGCTTGTAGCCATAGACCACATTCCCACTCTCCCACTGCCAAGAGACGGGCTCGATCCGCAGAACTGGTTGACGTATTTAAAAGATTGTTCCCCACCAATTCGCAGAGAGGCCCGTCCCATTGTTTCTGGGAGCAGGGGGAAATAGGAAAGTCAGAGCCAGGGCAAGTCATTGACCAGCTTGATTTGGCCTCGGCCAAGTGGGACACTTCAAAAGTAGTTAAACTATCACTTAAAATTTTGTCAATTAAAGGACGCGTACTATAAATGGAAGATAAAAAGGCCGGAAGAGAAACACTTGAAATTTTCCTTATACCTAAACCTCCGAAACGTATTGGCAATGATGCTTGAGACCAAGAACGATCGCAAAGATTGATATTCAGAACAGTAGAAAGTGTTTCTTTCATTCTACTGTAATCTTTTAAATAAAATTTAAAATACATTTATGATCTGAAGCCATCATCCATCAATCTGTATAAAACTCATTTATATATTTATAAATTTTTCATACACCGATTGAAATAGACTTTTCTGAGCATCATTATATTTCTTTCATTTTAATATTGGAATAAAATTGACTGACTTATTATCTTATCAACCGGAAGCCTAAAAATATTACGTAGTCATTACCGCTCAACTTATTTCAACTGCGCAATATAGTGAGTTTAGATTAAAAATTTTCTATTTACAATATTTTAACAATTCAGAAGAAACTTTATTATAAATCAACAACGTTTAATCTAGCGATACTTACAATATACACTGTAATAGGCTCTAATTGTTTGAGTTCAGGGGGTATTGTTTGATTAATTTGTTGGATAACCTTTGTAAATATACACTAAAGCAGTAGGTACAATTACTTACTAAGAATTCTTTTCGCCTCTAATAAGCCAGTATATGTATATATATTATAATGTAATAATTTTCACATTACAGCTGTCAATAGCAAAAAATATTATTCCTTCTTAAAATCTAATGCCATTTACCGAGGAATTTTCGGTAACGAGTCAATGAATTTCGTTCCAATCTCGAGAACCAAACTTAGCGGGAGCTGTAGACAGTTTTAATTAGAAGCTATTGAATATCGGCTGCAACTTTGGGCCATGTCTTACCAGGGTAATTATTAAGTCAGCTATGTTGCTAAGATTACGGTTGAACTGCTTCATTTTGTTTCTTAGGGATCAAATAAATAACGATATAATTCTTTTGCTGTTTCATGCTAGAATGAAACGACACGTTTTATTGTGAAACGTTAGTGTAGGTACGTAGTAAAATACTGCAGATTTTATCCATCAGCACTTGTCGTTTGAGTAAGTGAATAAGTAGGCTGATAGAGGCAGATTGCCGATGACGTCATTTCACGTTACTACACTTGTTATTCAAAAGTTTAAAGCGCAGGCCACACCGCCAGCGAGCGGGCGAGCGAGCTAGGCGGGCGAGCATCGTTTCACCTCCTTTCATACTACAGAGCTAAGATACGTCGGCGTAGTTTGTATAGTTTCCTTCTCTCGCTTCGCTCGCCCGCCTAGCTAGCTCGCCCGCTCGCGAGCAGTGTGGCCTGCGCTTAAGGATCGGCTAACTTAAGTGTAAACTAACTTGAAGTCTCTAAAAGTCATTTTACCCTTTAATATCGAGGTAGATTGAAAGAAAGGCAGTCAACTCAATTTCAGTTTTAGAAGCTGAGAAGAATCGACACCATTGAAATGATGATGTAAAGATTTATAATAAGCTGTAAAGCCGCAGCCTCTACGGTTTCGTAGCAGTGCACTCATCGCTACGACGGTGCTCGTAGCATATTTATTTTCACTCAACGCGTGACGTAAAATGAGTGTACAAATCTTGCTTAAGTATGACGTCAAATATCAAAAATACGTTTTCACACACATATTTTTTATAATAATACTTGTTTGATTAAGATAATACCTACAGACTACGATTTCAACCGAAAATTATATTAAGACATTGGGCCTAATTCTGGCGGCACACTCTAAGTTTAAATTTAAGTACAGTATATCTCTTTCTCGCAATATGTAATAGGAAAAAGATGGCAAGAATTCGTTTAGAGCATTTTTTTAGTAACAAAAAAATGCTCACTTTTTTATTCAAATGACTCAACACCACCTGATGTGAATCGGCAAGAAGAGTCCATATGCGAAGACACCTTGTAAAGCTCTAAATACTCTTTTTTATACCACTAAGGTGGCAATCAAGCACACATTATTATGAGTTTTTCAAAAAAGGCGTGAATAGGTGCTGTACTCATTCGATGAAACCTATGTAGAGAGCTCGTTCCACAGCCTGATCGTACGAGGGAGAAAGTTTTTCTGAAACCGTACAGTGCGCGACCACCTTGGTTTCAATTTGTGAGGATGAACTCCCTGCTGGTGGCGAGCGGTGCGTTGATAAAAAGAGGCCGTGAGCATCATGTCAAATAGCTCTGTTCTAGACCCTCCCCCTTGCTGGCCCAAATGGTGAAATTTCACGCCTTTTTCTGAAGGAACCCATGTTAACGGAAGGCTTGCAAAGAATTCCAAGTTTTCGTACGAAAAAGACTGGTGGGTCATACCATCAGGTGGGCCGTCAGCTTGTTTGTAATCTAGTCGTATATAAAAAAAAAGTTACTAAACTTCTTTGTGCGAGATGTTGAGGGAGAGATTGTAATGTAATTACTCCGAAGACCGGTTCACGTGCTCCTGGGTGGGAAGGAGGAACGTGGAATTATGACAAAAAACTCTTCAGAGCACTCTCCATGTTACAGCCGATAAAAGGTGTAATGCAATGCAATGTATTGAGGCATTGTAAAGGCTAGAGGCTGTTCGTGACCTCTACATCGCTAATGGTACGGATATCACGACGCTGCAATCTGTCCAGTGCATCGAGGAGGTTTAGCGGAGCCATCTCACAGGTGCGAGCAATATTTCACGCAATAACTATATATTTTACCAATTCGTAGTATTGAATAAAGTGCTAAGACATCGTAAAGGTTCACAATAGACATTAGTTTATTTTAAAATAAATACTGGAAGAAACTTAGTGGGTTGTGTGGGCCGTGAAAAAATACCAATAAGTCACTAATAATTATTAACATTAAATATTATACTCTCAGCCTTCCGATTTGCAGTATATTGAATTAATTACGTAGTGGGATATTTCACGGCAAAGAATCAATTGAACTTCTTCTAGCTTCACTTTATTTTTACATAAATAAAGATAAAAAAGATATTTTGCATTTTCACTATTTTGACTCTAAAAAGCCTAACAGTACCTATTTTTTTCCAGGATTGCTTCGTTTACTTTGAAAGCAGTAATATTTATGATAATTTACTGAAATATTAATTAGAATCAGCTTGAATAGTATAATTAACAAAGACCGCCGAGCTGCTATAAATTTAAGAATTTGACGTAAACATTATTGAAGGTAAGGATTATCTATTCAACGGCGATTGAAAGAAACTAAGAGTGTATAACAAGATTGATTTTTTATGGGCATTTACCATAGCCAATGATTATATTATTGAACTAAAAATACTGAAAGTAAAATAGGTAAAAAACGGTAGATACATGTAACGTGAGTGTTGTATTCCTGAGGTGGATAAGGTCGCCAGAGCTCATTTAGGAAGTGTGATGTTGGGAGCAGGGGGACTCCTCATCATAACGCTTTGTGAGTAGTGCCTAAGGTGCTACGAGCGTCTATATGCCTCGGTAACTATTAACTCGGTAACCATCACAGATGTATAAAAAAAAAAACCATTTCAAAATAACAGCAATACTAAATACTCGGTCGGACTGGCGCTTCATTAAATTCAAACAGCTCTTCCGTATGATATTATCGTTTGAGGGATGGGGTATAAAAATACCCCAGAACATACTAAAGCTCAGAGGAGCTCGGTGGCGTATTGGTTGAGCGCTTTGGATTCGATCACGAAAACAAAGCAACTTTCGCCATGGTCGGTCCCTAGATGGGTCAATCAAATTTATAATCTTGAGCTCCTCCGTGCTTCGGAAGGCACGTTAAGCCGTTGGTCCCGGTTGTTACTGCAACCGCTTTAACCCACTAACCCGCATTGGGCCAGCGGTTTTATGACCCAATCTCCTCATGTGTTTCTCCCATGTAGGAAGGCCTGTGCCCAGCAGTGGGACGTATATAGGCTAGTGTCGATTGATTGATATACTAAAGCTTCTTCAATTACTTATCGCATAACAATTTATGGAACAGAACACCCATCGTACAAACGTACTATACATATTAAATTATTATCTAAACTCGGCCAACCCACGAACAAAGGGATAATCTTATTACTCTCCTACCTTATAATATGATTGCGTTTTATACGTGTAAGTAGGTACTTATGTGATTGTTGGAAGTAATTTCATTTTCTTTAACCTTCCAAGATTTATTTCAAATGTCTAAAATATTCAATATAATTTTAAGGGTATTGCCTTACTTGACTGATATTACCTACAAATACAACTAACCATTTTACTAAGAAATGTATGAACCTATTGATGGAATTATAATCACAACTATATTAAGAATAATTAATATATGTTTGTACAATAGAGCGCACTAAAACTTTCTGTAACTGGCCACTTATACTAACAATAATTAAAACCTCATCGACAATTGAAAATGGAACTCTTTAGAAAGGCAAAGAGTTCCAGTTTGTTACAAATAGATAAAACAAACTGCGTTGTAAAGACAATACAGTTTGTTTTATCTATTTGTCACTTGAGTTTAAATAAAAGATTTTAATAGTTTTTTGGGTAACAACAGCGAGTATTTTTTGAGTATGTGAAAAATTGCGCCATAAGTATTCAGGCAAAGGCAGCATCCGTATGTATTATGTAACTTAGAAGCAACGCGCTGCTGCAACGTATCGCTATTTTGTTCCATATAATTTGGAACCTGTACCAGGCCCCCGTCACTCTCGAAATGCAGCGTTAAAAGTAACGGCCACTAAGTAGAAATCTGGCGATCCTACCCGCAGTGGGCCGCCGGCGCCGCAAGCGATATTGAACGCACGCCCGTTGAACGTTTCCCGCGCAAAACGCAACGATACTCACGGCTCACGGTTACTTTGTAGCGGAGTTATTTAAAAACTAAGATATTTTTTTAAGATATTCATTGAAATCAAATAATGTCAGATACAATTTGGTTCACAATGAAATACTTGTGGTGAATAATGCATTTATTTTGAAAAGGAACAATATCACGTTTATAAAAACATCTTCGCAGATAGTGCATTGTTTTAGAATAAATTCGGTAACCAAAAAATAGTTATAGTGAGTAAATTTTAAGAGATAGACATATGCTGTCGCGGACTTTTTTTTAGAACTTTTAAAGGAGAACAATTATTTCTTCCAAGATTTTTGCGTAACTTTAACTATTTACGCAGCGCACGCAACTAAAGCTCTGTAAAGGAATATTTTCCCCCCGTTTTTCCAATATTTTTCAATAATACTCATCTGCTATTAGTCGTAGCGTGATGTTATATAGCTTATATAATACCTCGATAAATGGACTATCCAACACAAAAAGAGTTTTTCAATATGAATCAGTAGTTCCTTAGATTAGCGCGTTCAAACTATACAAACACACAAAGAAACTCTTCAGCTTTATAATATTACTGTGGATGTAAGAGGTGAATATGACGATGATCATTTTCGTTTCGATTTAACTACTGCTGGTGCTACTGTTAAGGAGCTCGATTTACGAATACGGTTCGGGGGAGTGCTAGTTGCAGGTTGCACTAAAACACCTTCAGAAGTAGCTCTAAACGGCGATGTCGATTAAATTAAAGCACATTTAATTGACCGGCTTTCTTTTCATTCACTTCATTGCATTAGATGTATAAATAAATAAAAGTAGTCTTACTTCAGTCATTTAATTTAATTTATGGTCGTGGCACACACAACCCTTACGTTTTCGCTCGATGACGCAATCACGCGGTGTACGCGGGATTCTCGACTCTCGGCACGCGTTTGTAGAGTATATTTCTTCTCGCATCGTCTAAAATGGCTAATAATAATAATCCTGGTAGGCTAATATAACGAAATTATTTCACCATTTGTATTAGAGTGAAGTATCTGTCCTGTTATTAATCTGTGCCTGTACTATATCATAGAGTAGGTACTATGAGAACTTGTATAACGATACCAAATAATTGAGTGCCATTGTGTGGTAAAACTTGACGTACAGTAAAGATCCATAATATGTACCTATTTTATTTCTAACACTCTTTATATAACACCTCCTTCAAAAGAGGAAAGGAAAGAACCTTCAGACCGGCGACTAGAGCAGTGCTGTCTTCGCTTAGGGACTCTTCTTACCGCTTCACATCAGGTGGTGTTGAGTCATTCGCCGTGATTTGTGTAAAAATTTATAGGTAAGATGGCCACTCTTGCTATATGGCTGCTATAATGTCAAAACTAGGTTATTTGTTGCTCGTGATAGTACTTCTATAGCAGATGCATACCTATTTATTACCATAACAACAAATATTATGATATACATATTTATTTCAACTTTATTAATTTAAATGAAGGTGAACATTCACAGCTGATTATGCTTAAAGAATTCCTCGGCGTCCTATCAAACACTATTGTTTCCGATAACAAAGGCGTCTTGGGAATACGCCTCAGCGTATTTTGCGTTTACACAAATACCTCGCTGAGATAACACGTTCGCATAATTCAGTTAAGAGATATCTATTCAGATGGTATGACTTAATCTTGAGGTGTCTTGAGGTAAAATCTGAGGTACCTACCTAGTAAATTTTGGCCGATTTAAGTTTTTAACCGACTTCAAAAACGAGGAGGTTCTCAATTCGGCCGGTATGTTTTTTTTTCTATGTATGTACACCTATTACGATATTAGGAAACAATATAAGTTGACGGTCACCCATTTAGCTTCGACCTTAGAAAATTAACACTAAAAACTGTGAAAAAAATCCGCTAATGTTTCTTCCCCAGTTATTGAATGGTTTCGCTCCTACCTTTTTGGCCGCCAACAGTGTGTGAAAATTGACGATACTTCTTCGAGTTGGTGTTCCCTATCTGCGGGTGTGCCTCAGGGTGGTGTACTTTCCCCGTTACTCTTCTCCTTATTTATAAGTAAAATATCATCCGTTATTTCCTCATCCTTCCATCTTTATGCAGATGATCTACAGATGCTCTCCTACTCCCAATTCTCGACTACGCTGACATTTGCTATTTGGATGTGACCGAGGAACTGCTTGACAAGCTCGAGCGGCTCCAAAACCTGGCCATACGTTTCGTTTTTGGATTACGGAAATATGACCATGTATCACATTTTCGTGCTCAGCTGAAATGGCTTCCGATTCGGCATCGCCGTAATGTGCACATTCTTTCTGCTCTTTATAAAATCTTGAATGACCCTAATTCTCCCGCCTACCTGCGTTCACGTTTCCAGTTGTCACCACCTCTTTTACGCTCTAAGCGGCCGTGCTTAACCAGGATGCTCGAGCTTCCCAAGGGTAATACAAGCTTTCTCCTTCATTCCTTTTCATTTCGTGCGTCACAGTTGTGGAATAGTCTTCCGGTTGCTGTCCAAGAGAGCCCTTCTATTGTGTCTTTTAAAACTAGAGTTAAGTACCTTTATGTAACGCAAAATTTTCCGTAATCAATGCATGTTTTTTTTTCTTTTTACCCACATTATTTCATGTATAGGTATATAATATGTATGTACGAGTATGTATATTATATTTGTAAGTATGTATTTAGGATTTTATTAGATATATATAGTATATTATTATTACGTATTGATATGTAAGTATCGTTCGTTTTGTATTATTTTTTTCTCTTTATATTAATACCTGACTGTGCGCTTTTGTGTTGCCACCTTACCACATTACATTTCCAACACATCTGTGGGTTGGCTGGAAGAGATCTCTTATAGAGATAAGTCCACCCTTGCTCACTAATTATAATTACCTATGTATTTTGAACCTATGTTACAAGTGCAATAAAGAGTATATAAAAAAATTTTAAACAAAAATTAATACCGACTTCAAAAAACTGAAAAGGATATAATAATTAAATTTGAGTAGGTAGGTACTCATCCCCTAGAAACATATCTTTTGGAGTTGGTGCTAAGTTGTTTTGATTTATATGTTTCTAGGGGATGAGTACCTACCTACTCAAATTTAATTATTTTATCCTTTTCAGTTTTTTGAAGTCGGTTTTAATTTTTGTTTATCATTACTCAGGTACTTATCAATTGCAACGGAGGTTATTTCTTTCTAATCGCACAAACATGATATGTATATGCCATACCTAATAGGTATGTCGCAGCCGTCTGATAAAATTCGGCGCTTAAGTGGATGCCTAGCCCGTTGATTTAACGCCGGCATCCAATTGAATGCGTTGCATTTGAACTAGACTCACATAACGTTACATTCTCGAGCTGAGTACATGTTTTTTTTAAAATGTATGATTGCAGTTTTTCTTATTACTAAAATCGATGACATAGTTTCTAAGAAGATATTTTAGTATGCCTTATAGTTTCAGAATTTCCCATACTGACCGATCTAAATGTGCAAACCTGTATACTTGTATTGTCGTGTAATAATTTAATTGATAGTTATCTAGGACACTAGGACGGTGAGTTGGTTTTTACAATCAAGTAGACGAATTGAAGCCTCTATGACTCTTTGTTTTTTTTTATATACAACATATAGATGGCAAACAAGCTGACGGCCCACTTGATGGTAAGCCGTTACCGCCGCCTATAGACACTTGTAATAACAAGGAAAATCACTTGAAATTGCAGCGTTGTCATCCTGAGGCCTAAGATGAAATGCCCTCCATGCCCAGTAATTACACTTGTATAAACTCTTTGTGCTCTTTCATAGAGTGAAAAATTCTAATAAAATATATTGAATTTGCGACAACAATCACAGAAGCTGACACCGTCAAAAGTCTTCAATACCGCCGACTAATTCAATACCATTGTCCTGTTTGTTATATCGAAATGGTCTTCACGTCAAAATGTATTGTTAGCATTAATATTGTTATCATTGATAACTCATTCCAACGGGATATTTCGACGTATTTCAACTCATAATTCCCATTGTTTGCTTTAAACATCTGATTCAGAATGATAAATTGCAACCGCATGACATTCGGTAATGGAATATTACTTGCTTTTTCAGGTCCCATGATGATATAACTTGGGATTGTAATAATAATTTATCACATCATTTTATCTTCTAGCTCGATTAAATAAGTCTTCACCTTCACCAGCCTGTATACATCCCACCGCTGGGCACATGCCTTCCTACATGGGACAAAACACATGAGGAGTTTGGGATTTGTGGGTGGTGGGTTATTAAATAAATAATCCATAATAATATGATATATGAGTTAATTGTTTCATTTTTCTACTTTTTCTTTGTTTTACTCTCTAAGTTTTATGTTGTATGTATGTTTTTATGTTTGTTGTATGTCAATAAAATCATTTTTCTTTCTTTTTTCTAATATCAGAACTGCTAAAGTATCTGTCTGTCTGTTACCGTATATAATTTGACATGAAATGTAATGGATATACCTACATAGAATACTTTTCGGGCCTAATAACCGACATCCGCACTAGTTATAAAATATTTGTGGTATTCATTGCTCTGATAGATTGTTAAAAAATATCGCTACATTTGCGGCTGAATAAAAAAATAGCACTTCCTATAAGTAATAACAAGGAAGTATTGTTTGAACCGAGACTCCGTTCGTGTGCCTAATTCTATGACATATCTATGATAAAAGCATCCACTTTTTAACCTAATTTAAGTTTTATGGCAACCAATGTCTTTAAAAAACCAGTTAAAACTTTCTCAAGCCTTGTTTTCACAAAGTAGGTAAATGAAGAGAAAAAAATGTAATCTGACACAATACTTATACATGACATAGTATTTATTACTGATTGTAGTCATGTGTATCACGTGGCAGTGCTAAATAAATACATAACCTTATCTACCTTACCATTCCATTGGCTTACCCACAACAACAGAAGTTCTAATGTATCTATCTGGCTTTTACTTCTCGAATTAAATGCTAATCTACAAGTATCCGTAATTTCAATTGGTTGCCAATTTTATATTTGTTTCAAAAAAGACTTATGGATTCAGTTTAGCAGCTGATTCTCCCATTGGTCGTATGTGACGCCATTAAAATAAGCGTACTCGCGTAAATTAATACTCCAGGTAATTCAATACTTTTAGTTAATTTCGAGGGAATAAATTGAATTTGGCGGATTACGCGCGGTTTTTCGGATTCCAATTGTAATTTAATACGTGAATGCAGTTGCTGTATACCAGAAATCAGTTTAAAGGCACTTTACACTTTGAAGGCATTACGGTTGCTGCGTTATAAAAGAGAAGGTAACTTAATAATATTCAAATAGAAACAAGCGAAAGAAGAGGAATTCGCTGGGAAACTTTAGATATATGTCGTGAGAAAAATGCTTGAAAAAGCTGGCAGTATATTTTATTTACTACTTGGAATTGCGATTGTGTTTTTATGGAAATCAATGTTGACGTAAATATTGTATTAAGTTAATTGATATTTTTGGATTTTTTTTTTATACAACTAGATGACAAACAAGCTGACGGCCCACCTGATGGTAAGTGATTACCGCCGCTTATAGACACCTGCAATAACAAGGAAAAATCACTTGATATTGCAGGTGCGTTGGCATCCTGAGGCCTAAGATGAAATGCCGTCATGCCCAGTAATTACACTGGCTACCTTTCCCTTCAATCCGAAAGACAGCGAACTGTTTCACGGCTGAAATAAGAAAGGCGGTGGTACCTACCCAGACGACCCTACATACGGGCCTACCACCTAGTCCTACTTCATGTAACTCGTAAAATATAAGGAAATACTTAACATAATCCTTTTTGGATGTCTTAATCAGATTATTATCGAGAACAGCGCAGCACTATCAATTGTCTTTTGGGGCATCTTAATTATCCCAAGGATTACGGGTTACGTACTCCTAACGCCACATGATTTGCTGAGGCACCCTATAATCTGACAGATTAAACAATATACCACCATCTTATATGAGTCTACAAAAGATCAATAGTTCCGTAATCAACTATTACGTAGGTACTCAGCTAATTATTTCCCAAGATGTCAAACCTTCGTAACAAGCGCTCAAGTTTGAGCTATAGAGGTTAAAGTTTCAACTGATATTGTTGCTTGTCAAACACATCGATATACTGATACCTATATCTTGTGGGCTTTATTTGTAGTGGCAATAACTTCACTATTATATTTTCGTCATTTATCGGCCCGCAGGCGTCTCCTGTACAATAAAGAACATAATCTGCTTTTTTGAAAACGTGTTCTCACGTTAAAAACTTAAACCTCATTCTGTCTTTATCTGCTATTATTATCTTCTATTAGCATCTTCCTTTTTCACAATATTTTTTACTAAGCAATCCTCAACGTTACAAATAATTTCCTCATACGGTATCCTGCGAGGAGTCACGGCATAATTTAAACCTTTTTTGAGCACCTCAATAGTGGTGGTAATACTCTCGCCACTAAGAGGTAACACAAGAGCACATGTGAAGGATTCTTACCAATTTGTTAGCGATATTAAACACCTACATATTGCTGACAATGAAACTATGGTCAGTTTTGATGTACAGTCCCTGTTTACATGCTTACCTGTTAAGGACTGCATTGAAATTGCTAAAAGGAAGCTATGTGATAGTGATATGCCTAATGAGTATGCAGACCTGCTTGAACATTGCCTCACATCAGGCTACCTATTGTGGAATGAGGAATTCTATGTACAAGTGGATGGTGTGGCAATGGGCTCTCCTGTATCACCCGTAGTCGCCGATATTTTCATGGAGGACTTTGAGGAGAGGGCCCTTAGCACAGCACCGGTAACACCAAGGTTTTATAAACGGTATGTAGACGACACTTTCACAATTTTACCAACTGATAAAGTCACTGCATTTCTATCACACCTTAACTCCATCAATCCTAAAATTCAATTCACCATGGAGTTAGAGGCAAACAATAGACTAGCTTTTTTAGATATCTTAATTATCCGAAATCCAGATCACAGCTTGAGCCACACTGTGTATCGTAAAGCAACCCATACTGATAGGTACCTCAATGGTGACTCTCATCACCACCCCAGTCAGTTGTCTACCGTAGGGAAATCTTTGTTTCAGAGAGCGCGCGGCATCTGTGACAACCAACACCTGACAGCTGAGCTACAGTATGTCAAGCATGTATTGCGGGACAACAAACTGCAAATACCACGCCAAAGTCATAGAAGCCGAGCGAAACTTGTCACAGTCGAACGTCAACCTGCTGTACTACCATATATGAAAGGTGTCACTGACAAGATTGGCAACATCTTGAAGCGTGCTTCAATTAAAACTTATTTCAAGCCGCCGAAGAAGATTAACCAATTCCTACCACCTGTCAAGTGCAATATCCCCTTACAAGATGCAGGCATATACAAGTTAGATTGTGACTGCGGCCTCTCATACATAGGTCAAACAAAGAGAAGCATAGGCACCCGGGTAAAAGAACATATAGCTGACGTAAAACACAGGCGTGAAACGAAGTCGGCAGTGTGTGAACACGCTCTTGACGGACCCAATCACTATATCAGATTTGATAAGCCCCAGATCCTCGCCAAAGAACACCGTTTCATTCCTAGAATGTTACGTGAGGCTATTGAAATCAAAAAACATCCTAATTTCAATAGAGAAGATGGTTGGAGTGTACCACCAGCTTGGGATCCCATCATTCGAATAATAAAGTCCCAAGCCCGTCCTCACACTGCCCAAAAAACTGACACCGTGAGCTCCGTATGCGTAATTCGGACCGCTCAAAATATAACACAAAGTGACGGTAGTTAACTTAAAACTTATCAAAGACAACTGACATCTTCAGTCTTCCCGTGACCACGATCGCTGTAAAGTAATCGAAACGTCGGGTGAATAATAATAATGTAACATCTAATTAAACGCGAGTTAAATCCGGTAAATTGGTTTTATTTCAAAGATTTTATATTTAAATTCCTGTCATGCGTCTGTCGATCACTCTAAAATAGATAATCTTCACGTCAACACTATTTTATTTTTACCAAAATCCTTTATTTTCATTATAATTTGCTCTTAATTATCACAACACGTTATCAGCACGAGCATATTGAAAATAATCAGGGTTTTGCTGGCGTAAGTAATAATAATTGAAGTGGATTTATTGTGAGTTGTTGAAACAATTGAAAATTATACCTCTGATATATTTTTCGTCAACATGTCACAAGCGAGTGGAGATTCTACCAGTAAGTCTTATTTTTCATCATCTATTCCAACATTTTGCCTTTAAAGCAGAGAAGATTATCCAACGTGGAAATTCAAAATGCGAAATTTTCTGATCCACGAAGATCTTTGGGTAACAATAGCTGGTTATCCTGAAATTAACCAGACACTCGTATCTGTAAAGGCGAAGTATGATGTGGCGTAGTTTACAGAATGCCTACGAAGACAAAGGAATGGGTCGTAGACTTAATTTAGAGAGGAAGTTATATAGGCTAAGCCTTGCAGACTTCGATAATGTTGAAAAGTATATAAACAAAGTATTATCTACAGCACAAGATTTAGCTGATATTGATGTGATAATCGAAGATAAGTCCGTTGCAGCTATATTACTGGGAGGTCTAACACCAAAATATGAACCTCTAATTATGGTTCTAGAAAACTGTAACATAGATATTACAACTGCTTCGGTGAAGACGAAACTTTTAAATGAAATGTCAAAAGAAGATCAAACTGATGTTTTAGTTCTACAAGCTAAAAACATGAAGCGCACTTTTAAAAACAAGAAGCCAATTGTGTGTTACGACTGCAAAGTTCCAGGACACAAAAGACCTGACTGTCCCCATAGAAAGAAGGAAAAAGCTAATGCTATAAACGAAGAAAGTGGAATTTCGTTTACTGCTCTTAATACCTCAAGTACTTCTAGCAAGGATGTCTGGTACGTTGATTCTGGCGCTACGAAACACATGACTTCTCGAAAGGATTGGTTTGACAAAATTACACTTTTAAATAGCGGTACAGTTACAGTTGCCAACGGAGAGAAACTTAATTGTTATGGTTTAGGAAATATTTCGATTTCAACATCAAAAAATGTAGTTAGTTCTATAAATGATGTAGCTTTTGTACCAAATTTAACCGCAAATCTTTTATCTTTTAAAAAAGTAGTTGATAAGGGTTTTATATGTGTTTTTGATAAAAATGGATGCAATTTTTATAAAAATGATTCTTTTTGTGTTACAGGTGATTCGGTTCTACATGCTTCGCCCTGTGGTGGACTGTACACACTAGATTGTACTGTTAATATTCCTCACAAAGTGGATTTTAATTATTGTGCGAATAATAGACATTCTGACTGTTCAGACGATTATCTTCTCTGGCATAAACGGTTAGGACACTTATGTCGCATTGGCATGAACCAACTCAAGAATCATGAGGTAGGTGTGAATTATACCAAATTATCTAAAACGAATTGCGTCGCTTGTGTCCTAGGCAAACAGGCTAGGAAACCGTTCAAAAACACAAAATCCTTTAATAAAGCTACGTCACCTCTGGAGCTGATGAGTCAGTTTTACAACCATATCAAAACTTAATCGGATGTCTTATGTATTTAGCCGTGTGGTCACGCCCTGATATTGCATATGCTGTAAGTTACCTTAGCCAATTCAATACTTGCTATACAAATGAACATTGGCAAGCAGCAAAAAGAATCCTACAATATCTCAAGGGTACATTGGATTATTCTCTGAATTACAGGAGAACAGGAGAGCCCCTAATAGGTTTTTGTGACACTGACTGGGCAAACTGCCCTATTGACAGAAAGTCGTACACAGGCTATATGTTCAAGTTGTCTGGAGGATCAGTAGCTTATGAGGCAAAGAAACAGCCCACAGTTGCTCTCTCGTCGACGGAAGCCGAGTATATGGCTTTAACGTCGGCCTCAAAGGAAGCTTGCTACCTACGACGGTTTATATCAGAAATAACAGGTAAATTATATGCCGTTAAGATAATGTCTGATAGTCAAAGTGCCCTTAATTTAGTATATAACCCGGTACACCACAACAGGACAAAGCACATAGAAACACGTTTTCACTTTATTAGAGAGAAAGTATGTAACAATGTTATTAATCTTGAATACATACAAAGCAGTGATATGCCTGCCGATGTATTAACCAAGCCGCTTGGTCCCATGACTCATAACAAATGTGTGCTTAGTATGGGACTAGGAAAATAGTTTATATTTTTTGTTTTTTGTTTTGTTCTTTGTAGGTGTAATTCTTTTATAATGTTTCTTTACGGTATTTCGATTATGGGGGAGTGTTGTAACTGGCGAGTAATCGAAATAGCTACTATTCAAAGATTTTATATTTAAATTCCTGTCATGCGTCTGTCGATCACTCTGAAATAAATAATCTTCACGTCAACACTATTTTCTTTACCAAAATCCTTTATTTTCATTATAATTTGCTCTTAATTATCACAACATTATTACATGAATTCCTTCAAGAAGCGTGAAAAGGCATAACTAAATGAGCCGGCAAGATAAAGAAAGCTACTGCTAGCTGTAGCTGTATTCGCCTAAGGAATCTTCTTAGGCAAGAAGAAGAAAGCAGCGAAAGGTATCGTTTCTCATCAGCTGTTTCCTTGAGCTGTATAAAAAGAAATAATAAAAGAAAAGTTTTATTAAAATTGCAGCTTGTGTTATAATATTTCATTTTAAACGAAACGTTATCTAACATCAATGTATTTTTTTATCAGTAAACCTCATTAGTGGGTTTTTCGTTTTACCAATTAACAAGAGTTTCGGAACCCCCAAGCTCGTAAGCTCGTAACTCACGCATATGACCTCAAACTTTATTTCTGTATGTAACCACTTGTGTTACTGCCACTAATCCTTCTTATTTTATGTAACCACGACAAACGTCATGTTAGTCTAGCCACGGAAACAAAAAATAATTAATTTTCTGATGTCATCTAGCTGTTTTAACGGCATAATTAGATGAGTGGTAAAGTTTGCTTATTTATGACGGGGTAAATTTTGTTGCTTCTAGAGAACTCAATGCAAAGCTGCCATTCGAGTGTGGATCTATCGTACAACAATGTAACGATGTTATTTAAAATGTACCAACATTATTTATTGTAGGTAATACTTGATTTTTTTTTTTTTTTTTTTTTTTATACAAAGCACGACAAATGACTCAACACCACCTGATGTGAAGCGGTAAGAAGAGTCCATATGCGAAGACAGCTAGTGCAGTTCAGACACTGCTCTACCTGCCTCCACCTTGCCGGCCCGGAAGGTGCTTTTTCACGCCTCTTTTGAAAGAACCCATGTTATAGGAAGGAGGGAACACATGTGCTGGCAAAGAATTCCAAGTTCTGGAAGTTCGACAAAGAAAAGAGCTACTAAATTTCTTTGTACGTGATGTTGAGGTGGAGACAGTGAATTGATGACTCCGAAGACCGGCACGCGTGCTCCTGAGTAGGAATGGGGAAGGTGGGATAAGGTCAAATAGCTCTTCAGAACACTCTCCGTGATATAGCCGATAGAAGGCGCTAAGCGACGCAATGTCTCGACGCAATTGCAGAGGCTCAAGGTTGTTGGTTACCTCTACATCGCCAACGATACGGACAGCACGACGCTGCAATCTGTCCAGGGCATCGAGTAGGTACTTGGCGGAGCCATCCCACAAGTGCGAGCAATATTCCACGCAAGACCGGACCTGAGTTTTATACAGCAGGCATAATTGGTCAGGCGTGAAAAATCGACGCACCTTGTTCAGGACACCGAGCTTCCGAGAGGCTGTTTTTATCACGGTTTCGATGTAGTTCCTGGAATTCAGATCGCAACATATCTCCATGCCTAGCAAGTTTAGGGAGCCCTGTGCCGAAAGAGTCGTGCCCTGAAGAGACGGAAGGGGAAGGAACGGCGACATTTTGGCTGTAAACGCGCACACCTGTGTTTTCTTAGCATTGAACTCAACAAGATTGTTAGATCCCCATTCAGATACGAGGTTCAACACCCTGTCGAGCTCAATGGCAAGATTCTCTCTCTCCCTCTCGGTTTCAGCGCGCCCAGCCCCTGGGCGACCGTAATATCCCCCATGCACTGTACTGTCATCTGCATAGCAATGAATGTTTCCTAACGGAATCATGTCATTGATATGAAGAAGAAAGAGTGTGGGGGATAGAACAGAGCCTTGTGGTACACCAGCATTCACTGACATGAACCGCGAAGCGCATCCATCTGCGAGGACACGGATTCTTCGCTCATGCAGGAAGCCGGCGATCCAGTTACAGAGCTGAGTGGGCAGACCGTATGCCGGGAGCTTGGAGAGAAGAGCCCTGTGCCAGACCCGATCGAACGCTTTGGCAATGTCAAGGCTAACTGCCAGTGACTCACCACGTTTGTCAATAGCTTCACCCCAGACATGCATTAAGTACGCTAGAAGATCACCCGTTGACCGGTTTGGCCGAAACCCGTACTGTCGATCATTAATTAATGAGTGATCTTCTAGGTATCGGATCAGCTGGTGGTTTAAGATCCGTTCCATGACCTTGCAAAGAACTGAGGTGACAGCTATTGGGCGGTAGTTAGCTGGGTCTGATCGGTCTCCCTTTTTGGGGACCGGTTGCACATTGGCCTCTCTCCAAAATTTCGGCACACACCCAGAAGAGAGAGAAAGACGGTATAGCCGCGTTAAGACAGGAGACAACTCCGCTGCGCAGTTTTTCAGTACTATCGCTGGAATGCCATCAGGTCCACTAGCTTTCCGGACGTCGATTGACTGAAGCTCCGCACGTACATCACATTGCCTAATACGAATATCGGGCATTGTGTGGCCACAGTGGGAGAGTGTTGGTGGCTGTAAGTTGCAGTCATCGATTCGGGAGTGAGCAGCAAAGAGTTTTACCAAGAGATCGGCTTTCTCTTGCGGCTTGTGAGCTAGCGAGCCGTCAGAACATCTCAACGGGGGCAGCGAGGGTTGACAGAAGTTGGATTGCACGGCTTTGGCCAGACGCCAGTAGCTACGGCTTCCCGTAGGATGCGTAAGAAGTTCTTGGCCAACTCGTGCAACGCGCTGTGCATCCGCTCTGATGAAGGCCCTTTTGCAGGACTTGGTGGCGTTGTTATAGGCTGCTTTCAGTGAGTCAATGTTGGGATCCCCGCAAGCTCGGCCCCTGATCCAAGCGCGGTATGCCGACTGTCTGTTTTCAACAGCTAAGGCACAGTCGCGGTTGAACCAGAGGTTACGCCTACCCCTACTGATGAGATCGGAGTAAGGGATATAGTATTCCATCCCTAACATGATCTCATCAGCAACAGCAGTAGCGCTAGCGTTTGGGTCCAGCTCACTGAAACAGCGCTGCCTCCAAGGGACAGATGCGAAGTAATCCCGCATACCGTCCCAATCTGCCGACGCATAGTGCCAGATGCGGCGTTTGGCAACCATAGGTACCGGTGGCGACGCCCGTGGCACCCCAGCGGATACCAGGCAGTGATCCGATGTTCCCAAAGGAGCACGAACCTCTAGCCGATATCCATCCGGGCGAGTCGTCAGCAGAAGGTCCAACAATGAGGGCGCGTGACCGACAATGTCTGGAATCCTGGTGGGCTGGTTTACCAGTTGGGTCAGGTCGTGCGTGAGAGCGAAAGCGTGGGCAGTTCTACCAGCATGGTCAGTTTTAGAGGAACTTAACCACGACTCGTGGTGAGCATTGAAGTCCCCTAAAAACACCAATTCCGCGGTTGGAAACTGCTCCTGCGCAACATCTGCCACCCGACTAAGATGTTCGAAAAGTCGAGTTGTCTCCATGTCACCGCTGTGGGATCTATAGAGGCACACGTAGATTCGGCTATGTGTGCCCAGGTCCACATGCACCCCAAGAATAGAGTGGGAAGGGTCCTCCAAACAGCGCAGACGGCGACAGCAAACATCCGCCCGGACAAACAAGCATACCCCGGCCTTCGCTTTGAAGGACTCTTCAAGAGCGTAGCCGGGGTAATCCAAGTAGCTAGTGTCTGCCGGGCGAAGTATTTGAGTCTCCGTCAAAAACAGCATTTCGGGTCGAGCCGTCTCAAGATGTTGGTGGACGGCATTGAGGTTAGCATGGAGCCCACGGATGTTAGTGAGCCCGACCTCAAACAGCGTGGTTGTGGTGGGGGTGTGCACCGCTGAACGACCGGAACTGTTTTTGAGCGCTGCCATAGTTGAAGATAGAAGGAGGAGAGGCGTGAATTGGGGGGACGTTGCCGCGATATATACGGTCAAAGCGTGAGGCCTGTTTCCCCAGGTAATAGCCGACAGTAGAGAAGCGCTGACCCGCCGAACGGAAGGGCCCCCGAACCCCCCCGGGAATGGCCGCCGGGACCCCACCACCCGGTCACCAACCGGGTGGTGGCAGCCTCACGAACTGGTTAGGTTCGCTTGGGCCGCTGTACTGTACCACGGGCGGCCAGCGGAACAGCCGTTTCTTCGGGTCTCCCTGGTCGGCGGGTCAATGCAGTCCACCTGGCTCTGGTTAGACGGAAGCCGTCACTGACCGCATGCATCGCCGCAACGTCCCCCCAAGCTCTGGTTGTACGCTGACTGATCCCGGAACGCGACCACAAGTGGTCACTTGGCGGGTTTTACGCCATGCGTACGGCGGTCACTAACCAGACGGGTGTTCAGACCCTACCACCAGTCGAGCTGTTGGTAGCTCGGTAATCCCTTAGTCGCCTCTTACGACACTAAGTATATGTTACGAAACATAGTATATGTTTTCAACTTACATATACTATATTATTATGTTAATAAATTTGTATACTTTACAATACAAATTTATTACACATTCGACGTCCAGCTGGCCCAGTGGTCTGTACCCCTTGCTATACAGGCTACTCGGTCAAGAGGACCCGGGCTAGAATCCCGGTAGGAGCAAATGTTTGTATGATGAGTACGTGCATTTGTTTACGAGTCATAGAATTTTATATGTTTATTTAATATATTTCTAGTTTTTATATAAATATTATTATCATTATTTCACCGTTATCTAGTATCCATAACACAAGCTCTTAATGATGCTTACTTTGGACTAGATAATAGGTGCGACGGTATTGATATTATTATATTATTTATAAGGGTAGGTATATTTTATTACAACACAACGTCAAAATGATGCTTAATTTGGGGGCTAGATTTATTTTTTTATGTTGATAGCATAGGTGACAAGTCCACCTGATCCCAACTGCCGGAACACAACAATGCTGTTAACATTATTGTTATGGCGGCAGACTTAGGTAAGAATTAGGATGTTGGTACCTACCAACCACCAAGTGAACCGAGCACAAAAATTTCTGCCCTTACGGGAATCGAACGCCGGACCTCAGGTCTGAGGTAGGTGATCTCATCCACTAGACTAGACCATAGAGTCTGTAATAGTGTTCTGTTTTTGCGTTGAGTATAAGGTCGCTAGAGATTATCAACCCCTCAATGCCCAGACGTCAACTTAAGTTGTCATAACAAATAAAATTTAATTGTGTGTGGTTTATTGGGCTTTGATGGGTAAGAAAGCGTTAGGTTATGAGCAGGGGGACTCATCTCTTAAGCTGTTTTTTTTTATTCTTATTGTTTGGTTTCACAATGGTTGTATGGCTTAGCTTAGTATTATTCTAAGTGTTCACAAATGTGAACTTATTATAACTTATTCTCTCTTAAGCTGTTTGATTGGGCGTTCCCAGTTCCGATACGATGAGGCATTGGGCGACGCTCACACACGCCCGTCGCTTAGCCAGCGGTGGATAGATCAGCTGATTCCTCCCCTTAAAAAATGGTTTAATCTAATATCTGTTCCATTAATTGACACTAATTAAACTACACTTTTTTATAAAAAAATATATTAGTTATAACGTAACAGATATTTGCTCTCGAGAGGAGCTCGGTGGCGTAGTGGTTTGAGGGCTCTGGTTTCGTTTACGAAAACAAAGCAACTTTCGCCATGGTCGGTCCCGGGATGGGTCAACCAAAATTTCTAATCTCGAGCTCCTCCGTGCTTTGGGAGGCACGTTAAGCCGTTGGTCCCGGTTGTTCCTGCAACCGCTTTAACCCACCAACCCGCATTGGGCCAGCGTGGTGGTGTTATGGCCCAAGCTCCTCATGTGTTTCTCCCATGTAGGAAGGCCTGTGCCCAGCAGTGGGACGTATATAGGCTGATGATGAGATATTTACTATTTGTTAACTATTAACTCCTAAATCGCTGAACCAATTTGGCTTGGGGACATATACCATCCTGAAAAAAGGCATAGGCTACTTAGTCGCTATAACTGACATCGTCACTAATAGTTTAATTAAATAACAAGTTTAAATGTACAGAGTTGACGCTGTGCCCATTAGTTATTTTATCGTAGGTAAGTAAAGGGAAAAATTGAACTTATTTGGCAATATATTTTTTATTTCTGAACAATGATGCTCGTTTCATTACTGGTATTAAATACAACTGTATTATAATCAGAGCGTGACATACAAGCATGCTGCAACTTTAATATAACATAATGTATGTCGAATAAACGTTTTAGAAAATAAAAATACTGGAAATAAATATGTGGTTTTCATTGCCCATTTAAACACCACACGATACACAAGATGCAGCATCTGCCCTTAAATTTATTATTTTTTATTTCCAAGGTAGCTTTAATGCAAAATGTAAAAGTTACACCAACTTTTTACCCATAATTTTTTTCGAAACGAAAATGCGCGTGAACGACGGCAGGGATACACAGGGCTCTCCCAAGTCCTCGACCAGTGGCAAGTCGCGGGCTCAGTCGGCATTATTTATTTTCTAGTTTTAATACTTTTTATCTTACATTTTCGAGCATTTATTTTATGTTACAAATAAAATTAAGACAATTAAAAACTCAGACTGAAGTAAATAGATGCATTATTATACGCCCAAACTAATAAAAACTGGTATTGCAGCTATAACTAGTTATGCCAGTTTGGGCTGGGCTGGGTTCGCGGTAAGTAAAGTAATCAATTATTATCCACTATTTAGTGAAAAACTCGAACATGCATGCAAGGTTATGTTTGTGTAAGTAGTTACCAATGATTGTGTTACTGTTATGCAAACATTTCTTTCAGTGTGATTTAAAAAAAATGAATAAATTAGTAGTGTATAAGAAACTCGACAATCGTAAACTACCAATGAAGTACGTAAGTAATAATTTATTTGTCAAACCACGGATGTACCAAATTTCTATGTACTCAGATGTTAAAACAATAATTGTCCTACGTGCTTTAGCTAATGTGACGTATAAATATTCTAGATTACAAGACATTTATTGCATGCCAAAAGTAAATTGAAATTCTCATGCGTTTAATTCATAAAAATATTGATAATTGCAATGTTGCCTAAGTTTCAATATGGCGATATTTTTCACAAATTCGGAAAATATACGCTCCTTTTACCCATAAAACAATTCAAATTAAAACATATGGAATATTGTTGAAGTTGTACCTACTGTTTAGAAAATTGTTATTATGACAACTATAGATAAAAACATAGATATTACAAAGTTATTATTAACTTTGTCAGAATGACCATACGTTTCTTAGTAATATTGGAACATGTGACGTGACCTGTTCCGGTTTTTTTTCATGGAGCGTTTTTGGACGATACGCCGCAACACATCAAACAACCACTGTATCTGTGAAACTATTGATCTTAGACATTAGTTTCTTTTACAATATTTCTTTATGAGCAATACAGGGTGGTGCCGTCAATACGACAATAAATTGAGACGTGACGTGACGTCAAAAACATCTTATTAATTTGATAGTTTCATGACATTTGTATGAATAACATTGGCTGCATTTTTACATAGAAATGTCATGAAATTATCAAATAAATAAGATAGTTTTGTAAGTGACAAACCATTTCTATGAACTAATACAGCCCATGTTTTAATTTATTGTCGTATTGACGGCACCACCCTGTACACTGCTTATTTATGAAAAAAAGGTGTCAACTACCCTATTACTGCCCATTTATAACAATATTCCAGAGGTACATAATACATACATATTTGTAAAACTAAAAAATTAAGCATGTCAAATATTAATAAAAAAAATATAATACAATGTAAAAAAGTCAAAAAAATAATATAATTTTGATAAAAAAAAAATTGGCGCAATGCTAGACTTATGTGCTAAAATATTTTTTATCATTAATATGAATTTTATTATAAATAATGGGATCCCACAAGATGGGACAAAAAGCGCTATGTTGATACCATAGGAAACGAGTTCCCTTACCAGCCTCTACCATCCTCAACAGCATATAGCGATTTTAAGACCTTGGTTCTTACAATGGCTATATGCTGTGGTAACCGCTCATCATCAGACATGCTTGTATGCTTGTTTGCTGCTCTTTGACGTATAAGAAAGACATTTACAAATTAATTATTCCAATACTTATCATAAATATCATGATCATTATTTTAATGCGTCATCGACTTCCGACCGAATGCTCAGCGCTTTTATGATATTTAAATTTTAAGTGTTTGCTTAGAATAAGGAAGGAACCATTTCAAAGGGAATAAACCTTTGAAATGGTTTGAGTTTTTTTTTGTCGTACTTATAAATCTTTAAATTATTTGACAGCAGTGTTCTCTCCTTCCTATAACATGGGTTTCTTTAAAAAAGGCGTGAATAGACACCTTTTAGGCAGGCAAAGTGCAGCTATATAGAGCAATATGTTTAAGCTGCATTAGCTGTCTTTGCATATGGCCTCTTCTTACTGCTTGACACCAGGTTCATCAAAGTGTTAAGTCATTTGCCGTGCTCTGTACAAAAAAAAATCAAGTTTGGTTATATTTCCTATTTAAGATCTCATCATAGGAGAAGGCATAGGCCTTTCTACATAGGAGAGAATCACCTGAGGAGTTTTGTACACCACCACGCTGGCGCCACCACCAATGCGTATTGGTGGGTTAAACCGGTTGCAGAAACAATTGATTGACCCATCCCGGAATCGATACGAAAACAAACCAACTTTCTACTTTGGTTTCGTTTGTTCGCGCTCAAACCACTACGCCTCCGAGCTCCACACATTTTAAACCTATTATTATTAATATTGTTTAGATTGTTTGAAACTCACGGGTAGAAAGAATCGGAGAACCACCTTATACCACATATAATATTTTAAGTACCTACTGTCAAAGTCAAAATTTTGTTTTGGCACTCTTCAAAATTTTTTGATAAGTTCTCTTTAAAAGTTTAAAATATAAGTGGACCATTTACATTGAGATGAAATATATAGAGAAGCTATTGCTCATCGGAAAATCATGTTCCATTTGAAAGCTAGGATGTAGTTTTTTCACGTGCAAAAGATTGTAAGTGCAGTGATTTTTAAGGCGCTTACGCATTTCGTTCTAGCAATTACTTAGCAAGCGACTGAGTGAAGTATAGCGCGATCGCTATACTTGAACTGAAATATACTAGTTATGGGTTGTGTCTTCTCTTTCCATATATCTCACTCGCCTTTTAAGTACCGCTTGAGTGTCGTCTTAGTCTTCTAGAAGAGTCGTCTTAGTCTTTAATTTCACAACTTCAATCCGGTTAAATTTAACCCCTCGCTGCTACATATTCATAAACGTAACTTTAATGTAATTACTCGGTTCCATGTCGTCTGACAGTGGTGACATGGAAAAACACATTACACGAACGCCCACACAGCTATGCGCTTTATAAACACCTTTTGAATTAGACGTTAAATGTAATTTATGATTGTTTTTACAGTGCCATGTTGTGACTGATATTTTATACAAGTTTGTGGGCTAAATAGGGTTACATTTCAGTTGGAAAGTTTAAAATTTTTGCTGATTCATTGAAAAATCATTACCGACAGTATAAGTGTTTTATAAGGAGTAGGCATTTTAGACTAAGATTAGTTTGTGAAGCCGTCACAAGCGAGCTTATAATAATATTTTTTTTATTTGAGCACCATTAAAAATACATAAACATAAAAATGTGAACGATAAAAACTGCATTAGTCAAATCACTGTGTCGCAGTTGTTAACGCCCACCTCCAAAACTGAGGAGGCTTCGGAACACAAGAGCATAATTAATTACTAAAATAAAATTACAATTATAAAAAGTGATGTCACATAAATGCAATCACAGCTATGTTTTACGAACATGATCAGATTGAATAAAGTAACTAAGCGCGCGCGCGCGCTTGGGTGTGTGTGCGTGCGTGCGTGTGCGCTTATAACAGTGTATTTTAGTGTCTTGGTTCTATACTTCAGCCATCATAAGTAAAGAATAAATGTAAACAAACCAAATGTCATTTTGAATAGGTTTGTTTTTATTATAAAAAAAAAACAATATTCTCTTTGCGGGCATTGCAAGGCACGTTGGGGGCTGCTGGTTAATAAAAAAAATTACACCATTATCATTGACCATGAAAAGGTGAGTTTGTGGAAATAGAATGAAAACGTTTATATAAAAAACGTTTATACAAGTACCATAACACATTATCATCAGGTTAACAGGACTAAATTATTGTGGCCCTGTTAGCCACACGTGTTAATCGATGTTGAATTGTAATTTACACAGCCTTTAGGTTCTTTTTAGAGTGTATTAAACTTATACTAAATCGAAATAATGTTTACACAACATTATTTGCTACTGAAATAATAATTTCACACGCATGGAAATAAAAAACCGGCCAAGTGCGAATCGGACTCACGCACGAAGGGTTCGTACCATTATCTATGATCAAGCGTCTACCTGTTGCCGCTATCAATATCGAGCAAAAAATCACGTTTGTTTTATGGGAGCCCCGTTAAATATTTATTTTATTCTGTTTATTAGTATTTGTTATAGCGGCAGTAGAAATACATCATCTATTTCAACTGTCTAACAATCACGGTTTATGAGATACAGCCTGGTGACAGACGGACGGACGGACAGCGGAGTCTTAGTAATAGGGCCACGTTTTACCCTTAAGATACAGAAACGTAAAAAGCAGTATGCGACGCTCACGCTGAGTTCAATATTATTTTCAAATCCATTTTTATTTTATCGTAGTGGTTTGATGCCATGGTTGGTCCCGGGATGGGTCAGTAAAAATTTGTTATGGAGATCTATTTGTCATCTAGTTGTATAAAAAAACCCATCAACTGAGCCCATTGAGCCAGCGTGGTGGTCAACAAAACTCCATGTCTCTCGCACGAAGGAAGGTCTGTGCCCAGCAGTGGGACTTATAAATGCTGGTGATGATGATGATGATATTGACAATATTATAAATGCAAATGTAACTTTGTCTGTCTGTTTGTTGTTTGTTACGTTTTCAATCATGAGCAACGGAAACGATTTAGACGAAATATGTCGCTATAACCGAGATCAGATAGGAAGGTATTTAATATTTTAAATATATTTTATAATTTTTTTACTATACAGGCTGGAGACGACAATACGTCAATAAATTAAAACATGGGCTATATTAGTTTATAGAAATGTTTTGCAACATTCAAATACATCTTATTCATTTGATAATCTTATAACATTTCTATAAAATAATGCAGTCAATGATAAATTATTTCATACAAATGTCATGAAATCATCAAATGAATAAGATGTTTTTGAAAGTTGCAAACCATTTCTATGAAAAATTCTTTTTCAACACACTTCCTCATAAAATGGCTCTAATCCCATGGCAATTAGGCACATAATGACACCTATAATCAAACTGTGACTTTTTCATTACTATTATTCACGAGTGAGTAATAGTTTTTTTTAATATTATTGGTTGAGTTACGCTTACATTTGCGCTAAAAAGCTATCCGCGAAAAGCACAAAAAAAAGAAACCTCATTTTTTAGTCTATGGCCGATGCGCGCGCATAGGAAAACTGATTAATTTTTCCCGCCATTACGAAACATTTTTCACAACTCGTCTCGTTTTCTCTTTTGAAGTTATTTAGTTAGTTATTAATTAAGATGTCTGCAAATACAATTTATGAAGAAAATGATTTATGTTGTACACCGCCCGATATAAGATGTGAAGCCCAGAACGTTATGGAAAGTTTACTACCAGAAAACTCAAAGGAAAAATATCTATTAGCGTACCAAAATTTCATACAATGGCAGAACAACAAGAATACGCAGTCTTTTTCAGAAAATGTGTTCATGGCGTACTTTAAAGAATTATCTTCTAAGTACAAACCTAGCTCTTTGTGGTGTATTTACTCAATGTTAAAAAGTACAGTCCGAACAAAGAATGGAGTGGACTTAAAAACATACTCGAATTTGTCAGCTTATCTAAAGAGACTATCTAATGGATTTAGAAGCAAAAAATCAAAGGTTTTATCATCTGACGATATTGAAAAATTTATTAAAGATGCTCCAGATAGCCAATATTTGGCTACAAAGGTTAGTTAAATTAATTTTAATTAAATATTTAATAGCAGCTTGTTGACTTTAATTATTGTTTCTTTTGTTTCAGGTTGCTTTAATATTTGGTGTAACTGGTGCCTGTAGGATACAAGAATTAACAAATATAACTGTAAAAGATATAGAAAACCATGGCCAGATGCTTTTAGTGAAGATACCTATCACGAAAAATAAAATACCTAGGTCATTCACCATACACGGTCCATTCTATGATATTGTTAAGAAGTATGAAAGTTTGCGTTCACCAAAAACAAAAAATGACCGTTTCTTTCTAAATTACCAGAATGGTAAATGAGTACCTGTCAGCCTATAGGTATAAACAAATTTGGTTATATGCCTAAAGAAATCGCTAAGTTTTTGGGTTTAGTAGATGCTGAGAACTACACTGGACATAGTTTCAGAAGAACTTCAGCTACATTGCTGGCAAATTCAGGAGCTGATTAATGACTTTGAAGCGACATGGCGGGTGGCGATCTAGCAATGTAGCAGAATCATACGTAGAAGATTCCATACAAAATAAGAAGGAAATTTGTGCGAAAATCACAAAAAGAATTAAACTTGATTCTGAGACGCATCCTACTAGCGAAATACCAAGTACATCCAATGATTGGATTTCACCTACCTACACGAATAATGAACCATCACAAATAACAATAGAACATGAAAGTATTTCAGTAAATAATCTATCTGATGAGACCGCTATATCATCAAAAATAGTTAATTATAATTTTACTAACTGCACATTTACTAATTGTTTCTCTAAATAAACTTTTTATCTACTATGTAAAATGGTTTTTTATTTAAGTATTATTTTATTCAGAAGTGTGTTGAAAAACGTTGTATGATACACGTGTGTATTGATGATTACCGTCCTCGGCTCCTTAAGACCCTCGCCTGACGGCTCGGGCCTCAATGCGCCTCAGCGGTAATCACCAACATTACACACTTGTACCATAATGTACTATTGTTTACTGTCGTATTGTCGGTTCAATAATAGTTAAACCACACTACTTATATATGAACGCACTCATGTGTTTATTATACTGGATAATAAACGCATTAGTGCGTTCATAAAGTGTGGCTTACCTATTATTGAACCTACGAACGCAATGGTTGGTGTGACGTGTTACTAAAGTATTAATCTACTTCTGAGCTCAACTGTGCCTTTTTTATGAATTTAATAATGGGTTAAAAATCAGTATAAAATCGGTTTTTGAAACCGAAACAAAATATAAAATACTAGTGGACGCTTATGGCTCCAAACACGTGGATGTCGGCTATCGCTCCAGAAAATATCCTATAACTTTTAGAGTATTATAGAATCGGTTCAGCAGTTTTAGCGTAAAGAAGTAACAGACAGACAGACGGACACACTTTCACATTTAGGTATAATATTAGTATGGATTCTTTATAACATACATTTTTCATTTATTTCTAATTTTTCAATCACATTACAGCTTTAATCTAATTCTTTATCAACACAATTTTCAATAAGTATTTAATTTAGCTTAACCGTCAATTCGAAATCAAACTCGGCCGTATGTCTATCCGCTTAACGCCTACATTGCTAAACTCAATAATAACACAACAATCATGACATTATAATCGTGTAGACATTCCTAAATCGTTGTGTAATTTTAATTTCCTTATGTGGCTATTAATCAAGGTGGCTAGTAGTGGGCTGGTCTCATTAACATAAACGGTCGCGTTAAATAGGACAAAAAGAAAGTATGTCGTAGGAACTTTTACTAAAACATTTGCAAGTCAATAGGGGGCGTTGCGTAGTATATTTACCTATATTTTTTATTTCAAATTAGGGTCGTGTGGTATTTTTATACCACAGATAAGATACGGATGATTAAAGCCAAGTGACAGCCAGTCTCCTTTTCCTTTTCTCACGAAACGTCGACGGCGACAGACGTATCTAGGTATAGTGTATTTTTATTGGTTTTTGGTCATGTCGACTGTATTTTGAAATACGTAATATCATTTACTTTGATTGACATAACTTATTTATACATCGGCGTGTCTTGATATTACTAAAATAGTTACTTTTATATATATCAAAATCGCATCTAGTGCAATTAATAGCTACGTATCCTAAATAATATTATATAAGTGAAAGTGTGTTTTTTGTTATGTTTTCACGCCTAAATCGTTGAACCGATTTATATGAAATTTCGTAGGGAGATAGTTTGAGAAACTGGGAAGAACATTGGATATATTTTAGAGCGATAATCACATCCGCGCAGGCCAAACCGCGGGTAAAAGATAACCGGATAAAGAGAAAAGATTGACATATGTATTAAAGGTAATATAAAAACATTTGTATCATTATATTTATACACTTGTTTTAATATTTTTTTAGGTAAAGGTATCATAAAAGCAATATGAGAACTGAAGGATTATGCCGCCATCATAAAAGTTTCAACAATTACGATGAATAATCTGTCTTTGTCGCTATTGCTCCACGGAAATGTATGGCATTATATTCGTTCTTGTGTGTATGATAGTGTGGGTGTGTGCATGGTTGTTTTTCATATGAGTGTGTGTTATCTTGTCATCGATATATTATGTTTACCCTAAAACTGTATTTTCGTTTGAGAATGCTAATATCACCACTGACGTAACCGCGTAACCCGATAAAACACCTACACATTGTCATGTTACAGTAACATATTATCTTGAATCTTGTTCCTAATATTGTTACTTGCGTAAAGAAAAAAATCTTGCGCCCTTCTTGTGTTTACGTTTTTTAATACAATCTACCAACGACTAACATACATATATAATGTAAGAGTCAAACAGAATCCATCCTACCGCGTTCTGTTTCTGCCTCTGAAAAATACGAAACGTTATGTAAATGTGGAACCTTTGTGTTCACAGTTTATGGACAACCTAAGGGCTGGCAACGTACCTACCAGTTTTGAAATGTGTATGTTTTATTATTTGTTTTATTTCGAATGTGTAGTGCTCGTGAAAATATAACACAAAAAAAGCGTAGGTAATGAACCCTTTTCAAATCCTTACTTTTCATTTTTTAAATGTTTGAATAAAAAAATAAATGTTTAAATACTGAACCCCTTTCCATTCTAATGAATTTGAGGCGTACAAACAAAGTACGACTCAAATTCATTCGACTCTGAACCACCGAAAGTCGAAACAATATTTCTGCCTTTCTATCTTGCAAAAAGATCTCTCGATCGTCAAAGTTTGACATAAGAATTAGGCAACGGCTTTTATCAAGGATATTGAAAGCGCCTAATATGAAATTCGATATGATAATTTGCCATCATAAAATAATTTTATTACATATAATAGTAATATATTTTTTTAAGCAGTTTCGTATTAACAATACAGTTCTCTTATACAGTTGTAACATCAAAAGTCGTTTGTTTTATTTCAAAGCTGCCTTGCGACAACCCTGCTAAAAATGATGTCGTATCGTGTATTAAGCTTTCATAAAATAGGGCGACTTTAAATTTACACGGTCACTTTTTATATGCGGGCCCGGGATTTACCGCTTTTAGGGCAGTAAGGAGTGAACACGGGGATTTAAATTCCATTGAAAATGACTGCGTTTTTTTGGGCTTCGCTTTTCATGTTTTCGGAAAGTGAATTTTAACGCTTAAAACATTGGCTGTATTTTTGTAGTTGCCTTTTTGTTTTACTACGCCTAATTTTATCTAAAAATTATTTCACAAATGTAGATAATAAGACAATTGCCATACAGTTCAAACTTTCGTTAGTGTCTTACATCTAGTGTCTTTAAGAATATGCAAAACACGATTCCATAATGTAGCAAGAAACTTTTTTCCCATTCGATTATCGTCATACTTGCATTTGAAATAAAACTCACATTTAAGACACGGATATTAAATAATACTTACGGAGACTTGCTCATCACTACAACTTCTGATGCACGGTCCTGATGTCATTCAAATATCCTAATGTACCATGAATCATACAGCGAAAACTTCTCCTTAACGAGGACTTCGTTTCTTTTGAGGACACGCAGAGTACAATCCAAATTGCACTCTGGAACACTAAGAAGAGTGTTCCTTTTAAAAGAAGAGCCCTCCAAATAATCCTTTCGCGATTACTACAAAGAGACTATTCGTAAAAGACATTTGCTAATGCGACTTGTTTGAAGTGATTCTTTTGCGGAGTGCTTTCAGACTTTAGTTACAAAATGGAACGGAACTATGGAGATACATTTTCTATGAGTGAAAATGGTAATTTTGGTCTTTAGCATAATTCATACATTTTAGACGCTAATCTAATAAAATTTTGTTGATAGTAAGAAGCTATTATATATATTTTAAAAATTTAATTAGAGTGGACATTACTATTTTTTCTAGATTTTATGATCTACGCACTACTTTTTAATGGCATCTTCACATATACTTCGAAACATAAACTTGATGAACCTGCCAGGAATTAATAATATCGTCCTGCGTATACGTAAACAATTCATTTTAGCAACTGTCTCTACACCAAATTTAATTTAAATGGGTTCAGCGGTCTAAGCGTGAAAAGTTAACAGACTTTCGCATTTATAATATTATAGTATGGATGCAACGCTTGAGCCTATCAGTAGGGCGTATGCTTTTTGCCTCGCTTGTTGTTTGTAAAAAGTGATAATTTAAAGCTTTCGCAAAATAGCGAAGATTACTGCGGTTGTTACAGTGCAATAAATCAGCAACACTATCATTAAAAAATATTCGAAGCTTCGGAGACGAAATAAATTACGAAATACGAATCACGAAGCTACAATGCAGTTTTTGGATGCAATAACTTTCATTTGAGCTAGGGAACATTTGTAAGTGAAAAGCGACAAGCCCCCGAAAAAGCGTAATTGCGAGTTAAATGTTTCCACATTTAACATTGATAATGATCCAATACAGCCAACAACAACAATCTGTCAAGCGGCGTTATCCCTCCGCAGGGGCGGATCGTGACCCCACAAAGGGGACTACTTAGAGCATACCTAATTATTTTAGATTTTTTAAAATTCAAAATACCGCCATTTTTTCATTGGAGGCTGGGGGCCCTTTGTATCCACGGGGCCCTGGGCTACAGCCCAAAACTCCCTTGAGTAGATCCGCCCCTGTCCCTCCGGAGGGCTATACCAAATGAAAAGTCAATTGTGTCTGGAATCTGATGCTAGACAGGTTAAGTAATCACTTTGACAGTTCGCAACTCTCAATGCTTTCGTAATAAGAGTCATGAACTGTCAACTTTTTTTTTTATACAACTAGATGACAAACAAGCTGATGGCCCACCTGGTGATAAGCGGTTACCGCCGCCTATAGACACCTGCAATAACAAGGAAAAGTCACTTGATATTGCAGGTGCATTGTCATCCTGAGGCCTAAGATGAAATGCCGTCCATGCCCAGTAATTAAACGGGCTACCTTTACCTTCAATCCGAAACACAGCGAACTGTTTCACGGCTGAAATAAGAAAGGCGGTGGTACTACCCAGACGACCCTACATATGTGCCTACTACCTAGTAAATTACTTATTTTGCTGTTGACTGAACACATGCTAAGTCGGATAGCTGTAATTGAATTATACATCAAAAACAGTGTCAATTTTCAAACCTAAATATTGTGTATGTAGGTTTAAAAAAGCTCTTCCTTGCACGCCTTAAATACTTATGTCTAGAAAGATTATATAAATCAAAGATATTTGACAGTTCCAGTTGTTGCTTTCCTTTTTCTAAACATACTGTAAAGAAAGAGAGAAAGAAATAAATTAAACGAGTCTTCAGAATCGAGTACCCACCTAAACAGTATCGAGTGTAAAATCAGTTGCATAAATCGCCGGGGTGTAGTAATCGATGTTAGTATGCTCACGTTGCGGAACCAAGGTCTTGTTCAATTTCATATGTGTATGTTTCAGTTTAACGATATTTACGAGTTTCTAGTGGATATTAGGAGGTTATTAAATTTAGTTTAAATTATGAAGCATAACATGTTTTACCATAGTGATTTGGGTTTGTAAGATATGTAATCATTTTTTTTTTTTTTTTTTTTTTTTTTAATTATAATCATACTAGCATCCGCCCGCGTAGATACCGCGTGTGTCTATTAAATGTGCTCAAAAAAGTATCATATGTTCTTCCCAGGGTCTCAATTTGTTCCCATACCAAAAGAAATGTTCTAAAAATGTATGGAGATCCGGCCAGGTCGATGTACAGTTTGCTGAAAAATATGAAGAGCAGTGTACAAAACAAGATTTTTTATAAAAAAAACTGCAACAGCCAAATATTCGTCATGACGCCTATGTCACTTTGGTGACGTTTAGTTGACTTCTATGTCACCCGCCATATTGCCATATTGACTAACGGTGAAATCGACGAAAAATTTCATCTTTTGTACAAACAAACTGAACATGAAAACGAATTATTAGTATTTTTCGCGGATTCAGGAAATTTTTCCTGATTTTGTGAAATAGTGTACATAATGCATATACTTGGCCGGATATGAATGTGATGCATCTCCTTTATCTAAATCGGTTCAGTCGTTTAGGCGTGTAAGCGTAACAAACAAACTCACTTTTGCATTTACAATATTAGTAAGAATGAGTATAATATTTTTTTTTTTTTAAAAAAAAACAGAAATTCTAGGAATCAATATAAAAATAGATACTTTGAATTTGAAAAAATATTTTAATGTACTACAACACAATGACATTACAGTACTGTAATATAGTTGGTAGCAATCACAATAAAAGTAAACACAACACAAAAGAAGAGAATATTTAAAAGTTATTATCTTCATTTCTTCTGTAACCCACATCACTTTATAGTAATCATTTCAACAAAAAATGGTGCCAAGAATGCAAATCTTCGCAGAACTCTTCCCGAAATTAAAAAAAAAATTTCATTTGTGACCTCTTTTCCTGAAAACCATTTCTTTTTTATCAAATAAAGTCTAAATTCCTTTATTACGCCAAATTGTAAACATAAACAATTCATAACAAACACATTTAATTTCAATTTACAAACATTCCTTTTTGCTAAGCCAAAGAGAATTTTGTAACGCTTCGTTTTATTTCGCAACTTCGGATATGATTTGAATAATGCTCATTAATTTTATATAAGAGTATCCTCGCCGCAAAAAATTATAATTTTATGCATTGAATTTAATGTGAGAATTTAAATCACATCCGGAGTTCGTCGGTAAAAAAATGGGCAGTGGAGGAAAAATTGAGTCTCATAATGGGATCTATGTAATGAGGCTTAACATTGAATAACAGAATACCTATTTTGTAAACATAAAAATGTTAATCACAAAATAAAAATGTATTGCGCTACTTACATTTTGTGCTGCATAAAATTTAACATCACCAATCTTATTAATAGTTACTAGGCCTAATTACTATTATTAAGGTTATTTAAGTTATTATTTGGAAAAGGTGTTGGCCTCAGACATCCCGCCGGCTTCGACCTTCCATATCTCTGACAGATAAGCCTTAACATCCTCGTGGGATTATTAGTATTCAGTTCCCTTCTTCCGTTCACTAGAATAATAGGTGTTGCTTCAGCTATCAAATTTTCGAAGTCATTCAGAGAGTTTTTCACGTAGCTGTTGACCCGATCTCTCACGCATCGATTATAGTTTCTCAAATTCACTCCTGTTTGGTTCACGCAAGTATCCAAAGGCGTGCCTTGAGCTTCACATCTTAGAAACTCGCTCTGGAGGTACACGTTCCTCTGCATTGTTCGTAAAGCGCACATCTTTGGTCCTGTACTCCTTCCGCTGTTACTGAATCGATAGTTTATCCGCAGTCGATTCCCTATATTGTCCACAAGCCACGGCAAGGTGGTGCTGAAGAATTCTCTATCATTGTCGAAATTGGAGTAAAGTTTGACTGTCACAGTGTTTTCGTCGTCCCCCAACAACCAAGACAGATCGTCATCATCTATTTGAAGTGTTTGCCCGAAGTCGTTGCCCACTTGCGCACACGAAGACGTTAAAGATATTAACAGAAACAATAGGTTTATTAAATTTTTGGCAACCATTGCGATGTGTACAGACACAACCTATTCCGCTAGTTCACTGCGCACGATTACTATTGATTCGATTTCCAACTTGGTAGTTTTGGATACAAACTATTTCAACTACTTGTACGTAATGATGCGTATTACAGAATGGTAATATAATGCTGAATGTTGAATCCAGTTTATTACAAAGCTAGGTATGTCATAATTGAGACAAATAATAGTTTAGTGTTGCTCTCCACGTATTCATAAATTATGTCTAAGGGGGAAGACAGGGTGTAGGCAGGGTGCAGCCCCAACATAACGCTTTTAATTACGCATTTCATAATTATTTTAAAAGGCTAAACCAGAAAAATTTCTTGTTCTAAGGTGGGATTGAAACCCGTTACCTTTGATACTGAAGACCGAAAACCATAATGCAAAACACAAACAAAACAAAGCAAAGCAAAACAAAACAAAGCAAAACAAAACGAAGCAAAACAAAGTATGCACTTTGTTTTGCCATATAAAAATAATTCTGGAGAGGGCCACCATTCTCACTAACGGAAACGAAATGGAATAGCCTAAACCTATTTTCAGGCCTACCAAATATACACAAAAAAAATCATAAAAATTGGTCAACCTGTTTTGGAGGATTTCGATAACAAACACTGTGACGCAAGATTTTAATATATTAGATTCCATTACAACACAACCAATCGTCGCGTTGTGGAAATCACTCAATGGGTGGCTTTTGTCCAGCAGTGGCCATCTTTCGGCTGTATGGTAATGATAATGTTTACAATAGTAGTCCTGCAGGGGATTTAATTAACCTCAAAATTAAATGCCAAGCCACATTCCAGACACAGCAATAGGTTTTTAATTGTCATATTATTGTGCTCCCGAGAGTCTTAACAAACAAAGAATAAAAGAATATCATTATTTATACAGACCTATTTGGTTTCTTAAGAATAAAGATATATGTATAACAACCTAACAAATGCAGGAATTTTATTATTCAGAAAAATCAGTACATATTTGATACAAAAGATTTATTTTAAAATTCTCAATTGATGAGAAAATACGATGGTTGTGGAAACAATAGGTTATCGGATGAACAATAGGTGGTTATATTTAAAGTAGACCACGATTCAATTGTCTACATCGCTCCATTTAGTAATTTTTTTACAGGGGCCCGGGAAACCTAATTCGGTATCCAAAATCTAATAAAGACGCGAAACAATATACTTGTTCCACATTTTACTAAGAAAACTCAAGTGTATCTTCAAATGTAATGAGGCGTAGGCGAGTGATTTTTGCCAGCATTTAATGTGGAATTAATAAAGCGTGTCGACCTTAAGAGCCTTCTCTTGAAATAGAAAGGTTAGAAGTTGTTCAAATTTAGCAGTACCCTTGTACCTACTCAGGTGTTTTTAGGATCTCTTTTGTGAAGAAAATAGACTAGAAAAAGGCCTAGTGTATGTTACGGCCCGGCCACGACCTTGCTTCTACCAGCGGCAGCTTATGGCTGGCCGCGGGATCGGGCGGCGGCGGCGGCGGCGGCGCGACTGGCTATGCGTGGCCTGCTTAGTACATTTCCATACATTTCTTTTCATTCGGGCGAATAGAAGCGCGAATATTCGCCGCGGCGAATTTCCCGCGGCCAGGCCGTTAGCGCGTTGGCGGTGAGCGGTGAGAACAAATGTACTAAAATGCACGCCATGACCCGGCGCTGTCAGCGTTCAGTAATGTTTGGACTATACATTTAGTATTATAATTATAATACTAATAATTGCAAAGTACTTAAAATAAAATGAAGCAATATAATCACAAAGTAGTATCGCCTACACTAAAGTAAACAAACACACGTAAAATGGTTTTTTTTAATACAACTAGATGACAAACAAGCTGACGGCCTACCTGATGGTAAGCGGTTGCCGCCGCCTATAGACATCTGCAATAACACGGAAAAATCACTTGATATTGCAGGTGCGTTGTCATCCTGGGGCCTAAAATGAAATGCCGTCCATGCCCAGTAATTACAATGATGTGTTAAAAATCTATCATAGAACATCTCTGATAGTACCACTAAGTTGTAAGTACCTTAAGTCAGTGTACGAAAGATAAATTTTGTCAGAGTCCAAATGATATAGGCATTTTATCTCTCCGCGCGGCGGATATTATAATTATCTTCTCAGTTAATGATTCATGAACCACTCGCTGCTGAAGCCAAAAGTCGTTGCCGTTCTGTTAGGCCATACACAGTGTTTATATTCCGTAGTTGCCCGTTCAAAAGCTAAATATTTTGCAAACTGATCTCTGAATCAAATAATGATTTTGTCATACCCCTAATGTTTTGCAATAACTAGGAAAACTAAAGAGTAAAACCTAACATAATCGGGGCGACTGCTGTAACCTTTGAGGTTTTCTGATTATGGGACAACGATGCAAATCAAAGAAGAAGAAGGTGCAAGAAGGTTAGTCCAAAACTTGGGATTATTTGACAGAACATGGGTTTTCCTCCTTTTTTTAACATGGGTTCCACCAAAAGAGGCGTTAAAAAGCACTTTTACGCCCGGCTCTCTGTGAATTAAAAATAAAAAAAAAGATATTTACACGTAACAGAAATACATGACGAGTTTGGAACTGCCTGGGACTGGATTATATGAAAAAAGTTACTAACAAGCGTTTAAAAAACTTCAAACAAACACTGTAAGCTGAAGTTACACAGTCATTTGCGTATATATTGACTAATCCTATGTGGCTATGGAGATGTTTTTTTAGTTCCTTTTAGCGTCGAGGTTACTCAGTCCATATTGAAACTGACCATGTTTATAATATACTAGTGTCCACCCGCAGCTCCTACCGCGTGGATGCCGGCTATCGCTCCAAAAAATATCTAATATTCTTACCAAATTTTATCTTAATCGGTTCAGTGATTTCAGCAGGTAACAGACAGATAGACGGAGTTACTTTTGCATTTATAATATTAGTATAGATTATAGACAATTATATTATAGATCAATCAATGAAATACATTTGATTGCACAGAGACGCAATGTAACAGATAATTAAAATAAGAAAACGAAATAAAATACAATAGGCGGCCTTATTGCTAAACAGCAATCTTTTCCAGGTAACCTGCATGGAAAAAAATTAAAGTTAAAAGATAAAAATGAATAAGGATAACAATAACAATGAACCGATCGGTTTGGAGATCTTTGGGGGAGGCCTATGCCCAGCAGTGGGCGTCTCTCGGCTGAAATGATGATGATGAACGAAGAGGGTTGCAATGCAATAATTAAGTAAAAATAACAGTAAAAATATCTTTAACATAGATATAAATCAAAATAAGTTATTATGAACGTTTGTATTTATAATCAATGACTCTACTCCCTGTGCTTACATTATAGTTCTTCACGTAGCTGCTACGACAACTCTATGACGTAGCCACAACCTTCTACTGGCAACAGCATTACATCCAACTTATGATGATATTTTACCGAACCTGGTTTGGACTATTAATTGTCATTTTATCTCTTTCTTTTCTGCTAGAAAAGGGTGGGATATCAATATTTAGCCCAGGGAGGAGCTCAGTGGCGGGAGGAGGCTAGGCGTAGTGGTTTTAGCGTTCTGGTTTCGATTACGAAAACAAAGCAACTTTCGCCATGGTCGGTCCCGGGATGGGTCAATCAAATATTTATAATCTCAAGCTCCTCCATGCTTCGGAAGGCACGTTAAGCCGTTGGTCCCGCTTGTTCCTGCAACCGCTTTAACCCACCAACTCGCATTGGGCCAGCGGTTTTATGACCAAATCTCCTCATGTGTTTCTCCCATGTAGGAAGGCCTGTGCCCAGCAGTGGGACATATATAGGCTGGTGATGATGATGATGATGTATACTTTCTTAAAACTACCAGACTAATTAACAGCTATTACCATCGAGTTTATGTATGAGCAGAGAGTATGATATCGAATATCAAAAAGAATTTCAACTTTTGCGCGAATCCTAGTCTCGGAGAGTGTCACCATAAGTTATTAGGTACATGTCTAGAGTTGGTGTGAATATAAAATGAACATTGCAATCTTACACGATTACACTACCCGTATACAAAATGTACTCGATGGATCACACATCATCATCAGCCTATTTACGTCCCACTGCTGGGCACAGGCCTTCCTACATGGGAGAAACACATGAGGAGATTGAGCCATAACACCACCACGCTGGCCTAATGCGGGCTGGTGGGTTAAGAAGGTTGCAGTAACAACCGGGACCAACGGCTTAACGTGCCTTCCGAAGCACGGAGGAGCTCGAGATTACAAATTTGATTGACCCATCCCGGGACCAACCATGGCGAAAGTTGCTTTGTTTTCGTGATCGAAACCAGAGCGCTCAAACCATCACGCCACCGAGCTCCTCGATGGATTACACAACGCCCTACAAAACACAAAACAAAGAACCGCTCTCAACATAAGGAATACTTAAAGGATTCTCTGAAATGAAGGTAACAACCGTAATGAGTCGTCACCAAGGATTGCTTTAAACACAGACTGAGTGTACCAAATACATACAATTTCCGCCATCCGATTGTGAACTCTATCTCTGGCATGTTAAAGAATAAGTTACTCTACGTTTGAAAGGAAATCAACTTCGAAAATTAAAGGCGTTGTCGCGGTATGTAAAATAAATAAGTACATAGAAGGTGTTAATATGTTTTCTATTTTATAAATTTGTAAATGTCGTACGTATCCTTTGATTAATATGAAATACGCCTGCTAGAATAACATTTATTGAAAAATATGTCTAATAACATTTTTTAAGCTAAAATACTCACATTGCATATAATATTTATTACCTTTTTTTGTCTTTTTTAATTTTACAAAGTAATAAAAATTACGAACCAATGTGATTGCATTTTTAGACTTTTTTATACAACTAGATTACAAACAAGCCGACCTGGTGGTAAGTGGTTACCACCGCCTATAGACACCAGCAATAACAAAGAAAAAATCACTTGGTATTGCAGGTGCGTTGTCATCCTGAGGCTTAAAACTGAAATGTCTTTCATGCCCAGTAATTACACTGGCTACCTTTTCCTTCATTCTGAAACACAGCGAACTGTTTCACGGCTGAAATAAGAAAGGCGGTGCTACTTACCATGATGGACTCCAAGTTAAACTAAATTAATTATTAAAAATTATCAGTTCGTCCAGTGCTATGCTCGCTGTGTCGCCGATTGTACCTAACTAAGCCCATTCATATATGTTACGGTGATTGGATAAAAAGGTTACAAAAGCCGGTGGAAATGCGTGCTAAATAACATCACACAAAACACGAGTCCAATATGTAATATGAACTTAAACATTCTAATTCAACTCTTATGTCTATGACACAAACGTTTATTTCAGTTTAACTATGTTTTTTTCTCGATTTGTGGTTATTTTAACGCGTTACATACATATTCTTTGAAAAACTCGGGTGTGGCGGTATTACTATGCCGCTGCAAAAAACGCCTTAAGTGCGAGTTTGGGTATTTAACAACATTTAACCCCCGATGAAAAAAGAGGTAACTATGTTATAAGTTTGACGTGTCTGTCTGTGTAGCTGTGTATCAGCGTGTCTGTCTGTCTGTGGGATCGTAGCTCCTAAGCGAATGGACCTTTTTTAATTCGTTTTTTTTGTTGGTATTTTGCAGACTTTTTGATGGTATAGAATCAGCTTAAGGTTGGTATGTCATGAGAATGTCATCTAAGTGACAGTACACCAAATTTTAAATCAATCGGATCTTTGAAAGTTAGTAAAACCTTTTATCATGTAGAAAATGAGATGATAGCCATTAAACGCCTGAACTGATCTTCTTAAATTATAGCTAAGAACCATCCTAATCACGTCAGCTTTCAAACAAAAAAAAATCATATAAAATCGATCCATTCGCTTATGAGCTACGATGCCACAGACAGATACACAGACAGACGCGTCAAACTTTTAACAGCCCTCTTTTTTCGCCGGGGGTTAAAAAGTTATTTTTTGGAATGGGTGCCAAAAACCGTTTCCTAAAACAAGATAGTACCTACCATCTTCATTTTTAATCTTTGTTCGTTTCAGTGGTTTAAAATCGGTTTTTTTTTAAAAAAAATTTTTTAAATAAATTTATAATATTCGTTGTAAATTATACATAATATTTTCATCAGCTACGAACGTATTTTTGCTATCGACAAAAAAATAATTACTTCGTGCCAAAGCAGCCTCAATATCGCAAAACATCATGTAACCAGTGAGCAGAAACACCATTACTAAAATCGAATAACTGTCATCAAGCGTGCATTTTAGTTAATGGCATACCTCATCATGTAGACACATCGGTACGCCTTCACATTTGGTACCCTAGTACCTTATAATAAGATTAATTTTTAAAGCGACGTTTGCTGTGTGGCTTCGATTACGTATTACCATTTTTCAGTAATAGTGGGGCCGGATCACGAATACCGTCCATTTATTTTGTGTGAAATTATGATAATAAAGCTATTAAATGCAACCTCATGGCATGACTTAGGCTTATTTACAAAGAAACTCTACGGAATTAAATTTATTCGGAGCGGTTTTTTTTTGTAAATTTTAAAATAACCATCTGAGAAGCTTAAATCAAGAAATAAAATAAGTAAGATTTTTTTATAGTTATGTAAACTGGATAAAGAGGTGGAGACGAAATATCCAGCGTTTCATGCTCGAACATTTGTATTATGAAGAAGAAATAAATAAAATAGATTAAAACGTCGCTTTTTATATTCAATATGTATTGACCTAAACTAAGGTGTTACTCAAAATTGGGGGAGTATTCTAATATTTTTTTATTGACAAAAAAGTTAAATACTTACCTAAAAGACACGGTAACAACCTAGTACTTACCCCATAAAAATTAAGAGATATACGTTGAACTGATAGCGATACTTTTGACGGTCAAGTGGTCTGTACCCCTTACTATACCGTCTACTGGTTCAGAGGTCGCGGGTTCGAATCTCGTTAAGGGCAGATGTTTCTATGATAAGTACGAGCATTTCTTCAGGGCTCATGGATCTTTGTATGTTTATTCAGTATATTTCTGCATTATCATTTTGTCCATATTTCTCTGCTATCTAGTATCCATAACAAAAGATCTTACTTTGGGCCAAATTATAGGTGTGAGAACGGTGTGAGTGTATGATTATTATTTTGACTATCTTAGTATTTTAGTTTGAAGCAGGGAACTCCTTCCGCCTAACACAATACTTCTTCGATTAGCTTTATCGATCTTAATCACAATTGGAATATTACACTACGAATCTAGCGTCATTTGGTTGCGGTCTTCTATACGCTCGTGGCTTAAAATTTCAATTTCATGAAAAGAACCCGATCCTGAATAAATTATTGAATCTTGAGCTCGTTCTTCATTCGGTTGCTGTGCACGACTGTGCCAAACTTTTTATAATGATTTTTTGTCTATTATCAGTATGATGTTTTTGATACGATTTTGTTTTAAAAAAGAATATGTATAATATCTTTTCCCATCAAGTTCACGTCTTTTTATTGAAATTATTATAATTTTTCAATACGACTTAAAGCAATCAGGAAAATAGTGGTCGGAGCCAAGGCGCTAGTGAATGCACGACCCCTGACGCACGTGTCACCTGATCCTAAGGACCCCGAAGCACTCACGCCGTCACACTTTTTACTGGGCAGTTCTTCGGGTCGACCAATCCCAGCCCGGCTGACTGATTCGGACTTGTGCAGCAGGAGTGGATGGCGCAGGGCCTTGAGGCTGACGGACCACTTTTGGCGTCGCTGGGTCCAAGAATACCTGCCTACTCTGGCTCCACGACGCGTGCGAGGCTGCAACAATTATAGCATTAAGGTTGGGGACCCTGTGCTGATTGCTGACGGGGACTTCCCGAGAGGAACCTGGCCACGAGGTGTTATTTCTGCCGTATTCCCGGGTCGAGATGGCTCAACTAGAGTGGTGGACGTAAGGACCTCCGCAGGTATTTTGCGACGGCCTTTGAAGAAGATCGTGCCGTTATGAAAAAAAGGGGAGCATGTGCACGACTGTGCCAAACTTTTTATAATAATTTTTTGTCTATTATCAGTATGATGTTTTTGATACGATTTTGTTTTAAAAAAGAATATATATAATATCTTTTCCCATCAAGTTCACGTCTTTTTATTGAAATTATTATAATTTTTCAATACGACTTAAAGACAGTCAGGAAAAGTTGCTTTTCACCGAATCTGGGCTATTGTTTATAGTGGTATTATATATGGTTCGAACTCCTCATGTGTTTTCCTATGTGAAAAGTCTGTACCCTTAGCGGGACGTATAAAGTATTATCATGACGAAACTTCGTATTGAATCAAATTAACAATGTTAACTCAAAAACAAGCATTTCCAATTACGTGTCTGTAACAATGACACCTCGTGAAATATGCTGTGTTAAATATACTTACTTTCTCACTTTGTCAAATATGTTAAGCGAACAGTACAGAACAGAAACACGGTGCATATGTATCGCAAGATGTGTCTAATACAACGCTACCTGTGACAATTTATTTGACAAAAGAGATGCTTCAAAAATTTATGTAGACACGTTAAGTTGTTGGTCCCGGTCGTTTCTGCAACCGCTTTAACCCACCGCATTGGGCCTTGGTAGTGTTATAGACCAAACTTCTCACGTGTTTCTCCCACGTAGGAAGGCCTGAGCCCAGCAGTGTGCCGTATATAGGCTGGTGTTGGTGATGGTTGACCACTGAAATCTTTGAGTCTTGCTCTCCCGAAAACATTGATTTTCGTCTTTCACATCGACCATGGCTATGATTTTATTAGATGTGCAATATTACCCCATGCTATGTAAATATATCACGTACAGAGCCGTTACCCTTTTTCCATTACAGTGAATTTTTCTCGTGTACCTAACTTGAATCTGACTTTTATGTGAGCTTATAGATACTTCGAGTCAACCTTTTTCAACCCTTTCAAACACTTATCACTAACTTTTATAACTTGTAAAACATATTTAAGAGAGTGACGCTTTCTTTACAATAAACAAGTGTTTGAAGGATATTTACAAAAATTTCTAAGCTGTAAAAAATCATGTCCGAGGACGGGAACCAAACCCACGTTCTTTTACAAGACGAGTGACTGCTCTGACCAAAGACCGACGATTTGGGATAAATTTTCATAAATTTATCCCAAATCGTCACCGTCAGGCCGTCAGCTTGTTTGCCGTCTAGTTGTATAGAAAAATCATTTTTTCTATACAACTAGACGGCAAACAAGCTGACGGCCCACCTGGTGGTGAATGGTTACCGTCGCCTATTGATAACTGCAATGACAATGAAAAAATCACTTGGTTTGCAGGTGCATTGTCATCCTAGGACCTAAGATCAAATGCTTTCCATGCCCAGTAATTACACTAGCTACCTATCCCTTCGATCCGAAACACAGTAAACTGTTTTTGTGCGACTTCCTCGAGTCTTTATGCTTTTGCGCTCAATAAAACTCTTCTTAGTAGTGTTTTGTTACTGTGGCGTTTTTTGAGCAAGTGGACTCGTCCACTCTGTTTACTTAAGCGACTAAGAGTGTTTATGCTGCACGCCTTTTTATACAAACTTTCAAGTCGAAAATATTGAAAACGAACAAACCAATTATCACAACACTTGCCTTGTCTAAGCAAGATCGACCAGTCTAAAAAGTAATTAGAGGATTTTTCGAAAAGTCGTGCGGCGTAAACTCTTCTAACCTTCTAACGCTTTCTCTTGCTTTTATAGGGTCTGTATTACGGTAACCTCTTACCGTTAACCTTAACCGTTTGCCACCCGAACACCCATTTTTGAAAATACTCCAAAAGTATATTCTTACATAAGTATATCAAATAGTTTAGTGTGTTCACACAGTAGGGAATATTCTCTAAGTAAGCATCTCATCTTAAACCACATCTCCACTTAACGACACTCAGCATGAGGCGTATTATGGTTGAATTGCGAACTTATAATAAATGTATCTGTATGAACTAAATAGCTTACAGTTGAAAGAATTTATTTTCAAAAGAATATTACAGAAAATCCACATGAATGCAAACAAAATTATTGTAAACATAAATATAGGTACTAGTCACCAAGGAGATAGTTAAAGTTTGTATGAGATTTGGGCTAGCTCAAAAGCACCTTTTTTGAAATGAAATGAAATGAAATAATTTATTCAGTAACACATAATTATGACTACAGAAGCCAAATACAACACATTTGAACAAAAAAAAAACAATTTAAATATGTCACTGAAAAGGACATATTTATATTGTTTTTTCGTGCAGTTATTTTTGTATGAATTCATCTTACCTTATTATATCCATTTATCTTGACTGATAGAAGCAGCATAAAAATATTTTCATTGAAAAACATCAACAGAAGCCGAAAATGTTCAACGTAAAGGCGTGAAAAACGAAATTGCATTATAAAATTGAACAAAATGTCAATGATATAATACAATTTTCTTTTTCACGCCATTACGTTTAACATTTTTGTTTTATTTTAGCCAGGTTCAAACAATTTCAAAAATCAACAAAAACACTTCAAGCACATCTTAAACATTCACGGTTAAAAATACGGAATGTAAATTTTTATATGTCAATATGACATTACTTTTGGACTCTTTTTGACTTCTATGTTGCCATTTTTATATTATTTCGTTATTTGTTTGCAATAAAATAAAAAAGTGGGTATTGTGTTATTTAATGGAAACCATGTTATTCAGTACGTTATTGTCTAGAATCTGAAATGGTGGTCATGAGCTGGCCCAAAGCTTTAACATCTCCTTTATTGAATTGTTAGTTATATCTGATTAATTTCATTTTTGATTGATATAAATCATATATTAAAAAAGAAATATTCAAATAAGGGCATTAAATTTTTTACTTGTTTTGCAACGCGCGATTAATGCTAGTCTTCATTGATGGCTACGGTTTTCACCGTATAAATGAAGGTAATGAATTTCAAATTCATAACCTTGAGTTGATAGAACATCTCTTTTAGAACTGACGATTACTGAACATTTTATATTATTCTGTGAGTAAGAATATGAGACAACATTACGTTTTTCTGTTGAAAAATTGCGAATGCTCCATTATCGAGGTCATATGGAAGCCGCAATGATGTGCAGAACAATGGCGCGTGGGCTGGAGTCATTTTAAAATGAACTCCCGTTGAAAATTGGGGAAGTCATTAAAGTGTTCAGAAGGGGAGCAATTAGAAATCTAGGACAGGGAGACGGAAGGACAGGGCCTAATGAGCCTCAGGGTCAGACTTTGTAAGGAAAATGCTAATATCGTTTTCAACTTTACACGTGACAATGGACAGTTGGTTTATAGCGCGAATTTTTAAATGAGAATGTCCTATGGTTTTAATAAGTTGTGAAAAGTAAGGTTTTGTTCATGTTTTCTGAACATTAATACGACAATAGGAAATACAAAGGGTCGATGTTTTAGCACTTAATTAGAAGTAATTTTCATTCTTGGTTGTAAGCTACTAAAATTTTAATAAGCCTTTGAGGCTTATTAAAATTTTAATCATATCTAATTACTTTACACACCGTGTTCCTGAGGTTATACATTAACTTCGGCATGTTATTCAGACTACTTACTAAATTGATCATTTTTTATTATGGACACTTATGAATTCCAATTACTTCAAAATTTTTTATTTTCATGCAAACTAAATGCTTAGATGTAATTTATTTAATATGAACTACTTACTCTTTACCTGAGCTGGCAACGTCGCATTTGAAACTTTGGTCCACATGTGCACATAAACTTTTCGAAACTTTTCTTGTCGTTAACAATGTTTTTTAAAATTTTGACTTTTGAAACTATGACATAATGACCATTGACAATGACGTAGTAGGTACAGTTTGATAATAAATTAACACCTGATAAGTGATGTGAGAGAAGCCGTGATAGCCCATTTGGGAGTACGGTCAGCTTGCGACTGTGAGGTCGCAGATTCGATCTCGGTCCCGTACTACTAAGTTCTTATGAATTTTAGGGTTCTTTAGTACGGATTCATGTTTGAATTGTCACGTCCTTAGCGGTGAAAGAAACATCTTGAGAAAACAAGGAATAAATAATAAGACAAAAAATATCACATAATCACTGCGTTTATGTGTACAAAAAGGGTCTTATCTACAAATACGTTAAATTTAGAAAAAAAATACTTTTAGGTCTCCTAATTATAATTATTTCCGTGACAATTTATTCCACCATGATTCCTGAGCATCCAAAACGAAATGTGTCCTTACTTTAGAAGAATAGCTTTGGCATGTAGGTCCAACTTCGTAGTCAGTCTTACTCTCTTATTAATGTTTTTAAACTAGAAAAAAATTATCTCCTCAGGCGGAGACCGAAACAGCGACCTTTTACAATCCTGGTGACTGTTCTAACCATCTGAACTACCAAGGACGTACTATGACACTGTGAATTTCCTATTTCTGTCTCTTTCTCTTATTCAAAAAAAAATCATCATTTGTAATAGCATTCATTCGTAATCTAAATGAAAAAGATAAAATTGCGTTTATTATTTAATCAAAAATATCTCCGTCGTGTTATTTTTTAGTACAACTTTACCAAAATTAAAATTACGCCACGAGTTTGTCTCATCCTTGAAAACTTATTGTTCCTTTTAGAACTTGATTCGTTTACTGTTTCATTACATTATACGACGTAAATATTTACCTCGGTCCCTTGGAAATTTGTAATCTATTACTCGACTACTCTAATTGGTATCACCTGAATTAATATTTAGAAAGGAAATCAATTTCACTACTGTTAGATTCTGTCCATTGTATTTGAATTCTGAAAATAAATCTATATTGTTTCAGCTAGCTTAAAATGATTTGGGATGAACGATTAATCATGCCCATTGTTAGTTCAATTGAGTCGTCACAAGGGCAGTTTTGTCATCGAAGTTGGAAGCTTTAGCACTTTTCAGCCTACAAAGCTAATGGGCTGCTAAGCTTTGAAGGGAATTCCCTAACAAATTTTAAATTTAGGTAATTATTAGTTTTTTATTAAACCGGCACTCAAACAAAGAAAAATCTATTGATCCTATGCACGTCTTTCACAGGTTCAAAATCTATTCAATGACGCGTCTAACCTCAGGACTACGCACATCAGGCTTGTAGCTCAATGTTTTTTTAAACGTTCATGTAAGTAATATAAAAAAACTGACTTTATTTTTCGAAATTCAAAAACATTTTTTTTCTACAACTAGATGACAAACAAGCGGACGGCCCACCTGGTGGCAAGTGGTTACAGTTGCCTCAATCATAATTGTACGACGTAGAACTTCATCACAATGCAATGCATTGAGAGGTTAAATTGTTTTTCTTTGGTGAATACTTAAATGTATAGACGACGCACATTACAGGTACTAACAGATTGCACTACGAAAGCCGACGCTACGGAAAAAGGACGGCCTCATGATCGAACTGTCGACTGTTATTTGTTACTTGAATATTTCTAAGAATATAATTATGTTATAATTTACTGTCGTATTGCCGTCACCAAATAATATAACCATGTCTCCGTTCTATTTACATGATGTCTCTTTAAATATTTTTAAATTCAGAAGTCTAAGAAATACTAACACCATTCACGTGCCTGAATCGAATCGCCCTCATTATATCAAGGCTGTGTTTACCTGAAATTCGCAACTACAATAAATAAACCAGTCAAACGGGAACCAGTTAATTGAACTTGTAGAAATAGTTGCCTATCGGTAAACAATATAATATTTGAATTATTATTATTGTTTAATAGATCCGATGATTAAAGTAAATTAATGAGCGGACAGTGAAAAATGGATATAGCCTGGTACAATAGTCACGTTGAATAATTTTCGAAAATAAATTCATTTCGGATAAATCTACTAATACCAACAGTAGATATAAGTTTGGTATTTTATTTATACTTACCTACTTATGTCTTGTTTTTCGAGTTTATTTATTAATTTCTGCAGTTGTTTACTATTGTACAGATACATCGTAATCATAGCCATAGGCCACATGAGTAAATTAAACAATTAGCTGTACTTAAATACAAAAATTATTATGATCCTGTACCCTATACGTTTATTTGTGAATCTTTTCATTTTTCTCAAAGACAGAGGGTTTCATTTCCACAGACATTATACACAATGAAAAAACAATTGTTATGTTCGGGACTTAGTCGAACAAGAAAATAAAAGCACTTAGTTGATAGACAAGATAATTTACTTGTGGAATCGATTGAGACGAATGGAAAGTAAGTTTGTTGTAAGATGGCAACATTATTAGTTCTGGTGGTCATTTAGGGTAAAGGTCGACCGACACAGGATTTTCATTCTCGGCCGAGACCGATAATAGATAAATCGAGAAAAAATTAAATTTTGCATAATATTGATAGTAACATGCAAGAATTTTGAATGACACAATCGACAGCTAACTCCCGCACTGACACCCAACGTGAATCCCATACCATACAAATGAATTGGTTATAACCTCTCTTGTCTATGAGTTCTCAATCGAGCCTTGCTTTCTGGTCAAGCAATACGTTGAGAATAAGAATTTGAATTATCATATTGACATGCATTTGTAAATTACAAACAAAAGCGTACCTCGCGTCGTCAGACTGCTAGGATCAAAGTTGACATTAATAAAAAAACTTTAAGAGTCATTTTGTGAGACAGTTCATCATTAAACGTTTTTCAGTCAGACCGGAACCGGGGCCCTTCAGGAGATCGGTCGCCATATAATATAAGCTCAGTATAGTTTGTAAATCGCTACAGCTTGTAAAATAACATTATACGAAATAGTTTTTATTCTTGAAACAGAGCTCAGTTACAAATTACACCTCTCGTTAGCGAGTATTCCAGAACAAGGAAATGCGAGTAAAAAGCATATAAAATATTACAACATTTATGCAGGCCATTTTTATTCTCACTCCTTACTGCCAGTCGCGGTTTCCCGCCATTTTGTCCTCGACTGAGTTTGACATGAATGCTCGCAAAAAGAAGGGATGTGTAAATAAAGGAAAACCCCAAACTCCATAAAACAATACGCTTTTATAAATGATTAATTATTTTAATGAATATAGTGATTTAAGCAATGGGATAGTAGTATTGTCTTTATTACAACTAACTTTATAATCTAAAGAGTATTTTTCTGTAAATCAGATTCTAAAATCTTTTTATACAACTAGATGACAAGCAACCTGACTGCCCACCTGGTGGTAAGTGGCTGCCAATACCAAGGAAAAGGTAACTTAGTATCGAAGGTGTGTTGTCATACTGAGACCTAAGATGAAATGCTTTCCAGTACCCTATAATTACAGTGGCTACCATTCTCTTCAAACCGAAACACAGCGCACTTTTTTACGGCTGAATGTTTAAAGATTAACAAGTCTTAGCACTCGAATATAACACTTATCATTGAAATTTTATCAATTGGTAAGAAATATTTCTTTAATTTCCAATAATTGACAAGGCCAAGTTCTTGACCTTTGAATTTCATTAACATTATTCAATACTTAGTAGGTACTTATTAACAAAGTCGATGAGTCAAGGAAATAAATATTTTTACGACTTCTAGAACCATTTTAACATGAAAGGTACTCATCGTAAGTTAACATGTGTTTACTTTAGCAATCCTACTTATACTTTTTATTCAATGAGTCATACTACACTATTTCCTAAGGACTTGGAATAAAAAAAAAATCAGCAAAATTTTGGAATTTGACGCTGACACTGTCAGCGATAATGATACAATGTACCCGTATAAGCTTTTTCAATTAATTTTTCTAAAGTCCTGTTAAAACTTTTTAACTTTGTGCTTGATTGCTTAACGGCATAATGTTGATCAGAATTATGGCGACAAAAATACAATAAATTAAAACAAGGGCTATGTTTTAGTTCATATAAATATTTTGCAAGTTTCAAATAAATCTTATTCATTTGATAATTTCATGATATTTCTATGAAATAATGCAGCCAATTTATCGTCAACACCCTGTATTTTTTCATAATAATTATGTTTTATGGGTTACGTCTTCAACGCATACATTGTCAACATTACTAGAGACAAAACATCTAGTGTCAATAACAAATTTTAGTCAAACTTCCTATCAAAGGCAGCATTCTCTTGCATATCTGTAGATTTTTAGACGCTTTGTTCTCAAAATGCCCTGAACATTTGAGAGCTTGCATATTCCGTAGAAGTATAGCAAAACCCGCAATTTTGCGAAATTGTAGAAGATCGCAAAATGACAAATTTAAACAAGTAGAATTTTTCCGAGACAGAATTCTAAACTAGGTATAAATAGGATTGCAAAAATATTTGAATTGCCGATTTAAGACTGCCTTATAGGATTTTCGATATCTTTGTTTTTATAGACAAGAAGCGTTGATTAAAAAGAGACAAATTACCTTTGATTATAAAAAAAATATACAGGGCGGTGAAAAGATAAAGAACCTAAGTAATGAAGTCCGCAAGGAGCAAACTTGAGGATTACATCGTTAGCTACTTCTAATATTTATATTATATTTCAGTTTATGGCATTGACGCACAGATGGAAAATATATCCATCCTATACCTATAGGGCCTATTGCCTTAATATACCTTTTACTGGCCGAGTGGTCTGTACCCATATAGCAAGCTATACAGGCTACTCAGGCAAGAGGTCCCGGGTTCGAACGCCGGTACGAACAAATGTTTGCATGATGATTACGAACATTTGTTTACGAGTCATGGATGTATGTGCATTTAGTATATTTCTAATATTTATGTACATATTATTATCATTATTTCTCCGTTATCCATAACACAAGCTCTTAATTATGCTTACTTTGGGCTAGATAAAAGGTGTATGATTATTATTATTATTAAAGTCAAATTCTTCAACCAATATTGACTATTCCAAATATATCTAAAATAATATTTTGAAGGAATTCAGATGAGTACTATCGTTGCATTATTTTGTGAAAATCTTAAAACATTCGCAAAGCTCAGAATAAGCTGGTTGGAGGGTGCTCCGGTGACGGCGACAGTGGAGGACCACTTACGCTATTTCCGCTACATCATTCATCATTCATCATTTCAGCCGAGAGACGCCCACTGCTGGGCATAAGCCTCCCCCAGGGATCTCCAAACCGATCGGTCCTGCGCTGCCCGCATCCATTGGCTTCCCGCGACCCTCACCAGATCGTCGGTCCACCTTGTGGGGGCCTACCAACGCTGCGTCTCCCGGTACGCGGCCGCCACTCGAGGACCTTTCCGCCCCAACGGCCGTCAGTCCTCCTTGCAATGTGGCCTGCCCACTGCCACTTGAGGTTCGCAATTCTTCGGGCTATGTCGGTGACCTTAGTTCTCCTGCGGATCTCATCATTTCTAATTCGATCACGCAGAGAAACCCCGAGCATAGCCCTCTCCATTGCCCTTTGGGTAACATTGAGCCTTCTTATGAGGCCCATTGTAAGCGGCCACGTCTCAGTTCCGTAAGTCATCACTGGCAACACACACGAATTAAAGACTTTCGTCTTGAGACACTGCGGTAGTTGGGCCGAGAATATGCTGCGAAGCTTCCCGAACGCTGCCCAGCCGAGTTGGATCCGTCGATTAACCTCTTTCTGGAAGTTGGACTTACCAAGTTGGACTGTTTGTCCCAGGTAAACATATTCGTCAACAGCTTCCAGTGTAGAGCTCCCAACCTTCACAGGAGCGGGTACAACATGGGAATTCGACATAATTTTCGTCTTATCCATGTTCATTTTAAGACCCACTTGTTGGGAGACTCTACAGAGGTCGTCGAGCATTGTGCCTAAGTCCTCCAGGGTCTTAGCCATGACCACGATATCATCAGCAAAACGAAGGTGCGTCATGTACTCACCGTTAATGTTGATGCCAAGTCCTCTCCAGTCCAAAAGATTTCCGCTACGGTCAAGGCTTATCTTTATGATTGTTTTATCGTTCCCACGTTTTATGTATATGTAAATGTTGAGGGGCTCGGTAGCAGCACAGTCTATATAAATTTGTTATTCTGCATGCATGCTGCATGCTGCATGCTTGCTTGCTTGTATGCTGCATGCTTGCTTGCTTGTCTGCTTGCCTGCATGCCTGCATGAGTGGAGGGTGCAGCTGGCCCAGCCCAAGTGTTGTTACGAAAACAAAGCATTTTTCTCTATTAGCTCCCGGATGGTCAATCATAATTTGTATCGTGCTCCTCCGCGCCTAGGAAGATCCCTTCAAAAGGCACGCTAAGCCGTTGGTCTCGTTACCGCCCCAACCCACCAACCGCGTATCTTACGACACACAGTTATACCCACACAACCCGCGCACATACTTATATAAATCGACCCCCGCAACCCTAGAATCCCAAATTTTAAGTAGGAATTCTGTAACAACCGTAATATTTTTTGGTGATGGTGTTAGACCAAATTCCTCATGTGCTTCTCTAATCGAGGAAGGCCTGTGCCCAGCAGTAGGATGTATCCAGCCATCCAGCCTCTGAACTGGATGGCTGGATTGGCATTTTGATTTCATCATACGCTAGACATAGCTAGATGATGACATCAAAATGTTAATAATTATCTGTTTTAAAACAAATATCAGATAATATCTCCCTTTATTTTCTTTTTCTCTTTTTTTATAATATTACGCCAACCAAATTTTTCTCATAAAGGACTAGTGTTGAAAAAGTTCTTTTGTTTACACACCTGAAACTTTTCAGCCGTTTTTTTTATAATATTCGTGTTTTGCCTTAAAACCATCGGCTTTTATGGTCGCATTGAACTTTGGTGTAATAATACCTACTTGTTTTTTCCCGCTTTTTTCCGTCACTCCCGTTTTTTGATTTTTTTGACCAAATGAAACATTTGGTCAAAAAACTCTTTCCTCCCCCCGACCAACAGCAATTGGGCTAGGCCAGCTGCACCCTCCACTCATGCAGACATGCAGGCAAACAGATAAGCAAGCAAGCATGCAACATACAAGCAAGTAAGCATGCAGCAAACAAGAAAGCAAGCATGCACCATACAAGCAAGCATGCAGAATAACAATCAACAGCTATTTCTATTTTATTAGAGTAGAGGTAGTGATAGTTAAATTATCTTAAATAACATAGTTGTGGCCAAATGTTAAAATCTTGTTTTACTGAAGTGAAAGTATGAAAAATAAATCATCTGGCAAATGAAAAAGTTCAGAAAAGACTTTGTAAAAAATTATTTTTGAAAATCAGTGAAACGTATTTCGGTTAAATGATACTTATGTTGAACGATTTTCGATGGTTTAAAATATGACAAAGAATACATACTTACTCGTAGAGCAAAAAAGAAACCGATCAATCGTTTTCGATCAACTGAAATTCGGACAAAATAATTTCAGACTAGTAATCGGTAACTCACAATAATAATTTAATCGCTTGATTTAAATCTAACAAACTAAGTAAGTAACCGTGTCGCACTCACCGCCGATATGACAACAACATAATATTGTGCGGACATATTAAACGATATTGAAATCATTAATAATTCTGCTAATTTGTTTGAGACTATGATCGTAGCTTTGTTTTAAGGATTACTATTGAACTCCTTAAATTAATTTAGTCTAACCTTTGGTCCAGTACGAGCCAGCGCTTAAACACTAAGTATAGGAAATCTATTGTATCTTTTGTGTGCGGACTTCGCAGATTAATTGTATAAACCTAAATATAAATACAGATACAAGACTGAATGGCACAAAACACCGGGAGCAGAACACTCCAAATCCTCCCTAGAGGAAGAGGATGGGGTAAATAAATCTATGCCTACGGTAGAACACTTCTTAATTTGCGGTTGTGGTTTGGTCATGGCCCTACGATAAGATATGTTTTTTTTTTATCTTTCCCGTACTTCCAAAACAATGAATTCTTTTTTACGTGTGGCTCTTCCTACATGGGTATTCCTTCAAAGGATGCATAAAAAGGCACCCTACAGGCCGGCAATTCGGCGGCAGCTAGAGTAGTGTGTTTAGGATGTACAATGTCTTCGCATAATATGGACTTTTCTTATCGCTTCACATTAGGTGCAATGCTGTTGAATTATTTGCCGTGCTTTCTATAAAAAAAAATATAATTTCTATTCAATAGGTCTATTCAGTTATTCACAGAGGATCCAATCGCCACCTCAAAACAGAATATCGTAAGTATTATGCAACCAATCATACAGTTCTAATAACGCTGGTCATATTTCGCTGGATTATTTTGTCTTTCAATTTTATGTAAGGATCTTTCATCCCATGAACACGGCCCTCCGGATATTGAAAGAGAATGAAAACCCATTTGAAAATGTTGAACGTATTTGAAACATTATTCCTGACTCCAATCAAAGACCAACCTATCCTTTCAAATGGCGAGATTAGTATGTTTTATGAATTCATAAATTATTTCAAAGTGACAATAGTCACAGAAAGAAAGGAGAAATGATTTCATTGTAACATAAGCGTGTAATTAAACCTATTGTTTTTTGTTAAAATCAGCATTGGGACTGGAAAAATATAACGGATAAAAGAGCACAACTTTCTTAGCTTTATTCAAGGCTGCAGTTCAGTATTTGGTAGCAGTACCTATATAAAAAGGCTAATTTGCCTGTAATATTCGACAATGTAGGTTTATTAATAATATTGGTATGTAAATTACAGCCATTATTCTTACAAGTCAATTTTTGGACTCTTAAGTCTCTAACAAAATTCTCTGTATTATTCGATGTGCTCGCATTACAAGATTCCACTCAATGCTAATGAACTTGGAATTTTGATAAATAACTTACTGAATATTTCATTGCCTGGCATAGAGTGTGGTTTGTAGCTAGACTTTAAGGGCTATATAATAAATACTCTTACACCTCACTAATATTCAACTTAATAAAGTATTGATCCTATTTTTCGACTATTGTTGTTATGGTTTTCAAATAATAATATGATGGAGGTAAATTATTAATAAAAAGTATTTTTCAAAAGCCAAAATATGAATGTATAACAATTTTCTGTAAAAAAGAATTTCCAATTTTAGATTTCCAATGGCGACTCTTTTCATTTATACTGAAACAAAATTTACAATTTAAAACATGTTGTACACAAGCGAGCTTAAGACAAAACTGTGGTTTTTACCAATATGAAATCGTTTTATCAAATATTTTTTACGGAAACAAGTCTTTAGCCGTATTATATCTAATAATTCAAATAACTGCAAGCACCTGTTACATAAAATATTATGTTTCTCAATACATGGCTATTTTACGTTCTATTTATATATAAAGTGCTAATAATTGTTCTCGGAACAAGTAATAGATCTAGTTTATATATAAAGTGCTAATAATTGTTCTCGGAACAAGTAATAGATCTAGCGATACGTTTGCATTAATGAAATATCAGGCAGTAGCTGTTCACACTTCTGAGTTAACACTTTAGAAAAAGCTGAATTGCACATAAGTATACTGAATTTGTAACGAAAAATGTTTAACAGAATTTCTGTTAATAAATTTTAAATACTTCACCAGTTTAAGTAGTACGTAATTGCAACGTTATATTAGAATTTTTTTATTAAAAAAGAAATTAAGAAGCTCCTTTTGACAAGGATAAAAAATAAGCTTAGAAAAATATTTACATTTATTAAAGTATCAAGAATGAAAAGAAGATTGATAATACTTTATTATTTTATTCAAATATTAAAATGTGAAGAAACAAATTAAGAAATTTCGAAAATTTATGTCTAAATAAATTTTCGTGAACTCATTTCTCAATTAAAGTGCAGACTTATTCGGATCTGTCATTTGGCCCAGTAATGAGGATAGATTTATGAACGAGAGGGGAAGAAGCTGATAATATTTGATTTCCTCCGAAAGTGGTCGAGGAAACAAACACAATCTGTAATGTATTAGGAATATTAAATACGGATGAAATTGATATTTGCTTATATAAATGGACATCAGCTAATTTAATAAGCAAAGGAATTGCATAGAAGAACATTAATGAGCTAAGAAACAACAGGCAAATAGCATTGTCACTCAAATTTCAAATATTTGACTACTTACCTTCATATATATTTTAAGCAATATTTCAACCAAAGACTTACATGCTTATGTTAACAGCGCTATTCTAAGAAGAGGCTAAATCGTATCATTAGGCAAATAGGTACCTACTTAAGTGGAAAGTTAATCCCACTTTTAAGCTTTTCGCATTATAAAAGAATGAGCTTGATGCTCAAATGTCTTCAACGTATGAGTGGACTATATCAGTCTGTTTTTGGTACTGTGAATGGACTCTTTGGTAGAAATGGAGTATCTTCGTATACCAATATGATATTTTATTAAATACCAATAAATGATGATGATAATATAAGATAAGTTAAGATAAGATAACGATGGCCTAGATTTTGAAAATAAGGCTAGTAGTTTGTCACGAACAAACTGTAGGAATCTAATCTATACACGTCTGATTCGATTCACGTCATGTGAGCAATCTAAAGCACAGGTTCGGGTCCAAAGAAGCAAAGACGTTAATAGCTAGTTGGGCCCAAGGCATCAATTTTAGATGAGCTAATAAATAATAGAGGAAGAGAAGGGCTGGCATGATTTATGTAAGCTGCAAGTATTACCAACAGATTGCAAACATGATCGATGTACGCATACTTTGTAGGCGTTGACTTCTTACAATGTTTTTACGTTCACAATTTATGTGGGGCATAGTTGTGACAAGATTTACTGACAAAGAGATATCGTTGACAAATAGTTCCATTTAGATGTTTATGTGAACATGACGTCTTTGTTGAAGGGATGAATCACCCTTGTTACTTTTTGCAGGAATGATTACTTTGTGTGTAAAGAGTTTTGTAATTATAAAGTAAATACTTAGACATAAATCACCTTTTAAATTTCCAATAGAAATATTTTTTCATAAGTAAACATTTACCAGAATTTTGTAGTGTAATCAATGGTATACATACCACTGACCTCAAGATTGTGATATTAAAGTAATCAGAATTATTGCCGCAATGAAACAGTTTGTTGGTTAATACCAAAAACATTCAAGTGTTTAATTCCTTCTGCATCAACTAGATGAAGTCCTACTGCCAATTGCCAATATCACAAGGAGCTCCGTATTCTTACTAACCGCAGGAACCAGCCATCGTTAAAAAGTCTGACTTGCGATCTTTTGTATAGTTAAAGTACTTCAATAGTCGGTGGAAATATACCAAACATAAATCTAAGCTGCACCGTTTCAATTTTGCACTAATCTCGCTGGAAGCCGAAATATACCTCTAATACATTCTACTAGATTATAAGTTCCAAGCTATGATTCACTGGGATTACTGCAATCAAGGGAGAGCAGCGGGTTAACACTACACTGCCCATTTATCACAGTCGCTACATTAGCGAAGTAACACGGAATGTCAGTTAACGGAAAAACTTAGAGAAGAGATTCCGAGTCTGGTAGCTATTTGATAGATTATATATATTTATGAGAATTTAATTTAAGAGACGTTAGTGTTCATAGAAGCTAAAGCTTAAATTTTTAAAATGCAAAAAATGCCGTGGATTGGATAGAGATGGGTGTAATTGTTTCCGATCAATTTGATTGAAGCAGCTGCCATTGATTTCTGGCATTCGTTGGAATGAATCATAAATAAAGATATACACCATTAAACTTTTTGTCTACTTCTACAGAACCGTAGCACTGCGGCTAAAAAATGAGCTGAAAGAGAGCATACTAAAAATATAAGTAACATTATTATTACATTTCATTACCGCCAGGTCAATGTCAAACTGTCACATCGTAATCCAATAAAACAAGTCCCAGGTGGCACCAACAAAAACTTCAATACGATAGGATTAAATCGGAAAACAAAAATAACGGATATCATTATTAAAACAAATTGTTTGTTAACTCAATTTATTCGGACTGAGGTTAAAGTACTCAGACGAGTTATGTCTCATCGGCTTAGATGGTAATCGGCGGATTCCAGTGGCCATACCAGTAGCTATTTGTCATATCTAGGTGGATTATGAGATTTTAGCTCTTAACAAATTTAACGTTGAAAGCGTTGTTGAAATTAATACATTCTTTAGCTTGCAAAAAGTGTAAGTAAGCGGTTTCCATCTGAAACACATTGAGCGTTTATTGAGAGAATTAATTGCAAATTCCTGCGTGCGCGCCGCTTCAGGTTTTGTAAACGATTGGTTTGCCAAAGATGACATTTCCACTTTACTCAAACTTATACAACCCGTCAAGTATCAGATTCCAGACAAAATTTACTTTTGAATAGTCATAGACCTCCAGAGATGTAACGCCGCTTGACAAATTTAAATTAACTGGACTAGTTACTAACATTATCCCTACCGTTGAAGATATTTTAATAGGCCTTTAGTTGTTATAGAGAGTGTTATTTTTTTGTTCTAACCTGTTGGTTTCCATAAGAAAGAACAAATAAACAAATTAAAATTCTATTGGAATAATACAGCCAATAGACTGCCATACAAATTTTAAATCTCGTCTCGTCTCGCCCCTCCTGGTGGGAAACCGCATTTAGAATAAAAAATACAGTGGTATTTTCAAATGTAAGCATTTAAAATTGTTAAAGATATTTCATATTAATTAATTAATAAAGTAAAAAAGTGGTTTTGGAACTATAAAAAACAATTTACAGAAAAACAAAAAGCAAGTATAGAGGGTAAAATCGAAAAGGGTAGCTACAATTAATACTTAGGTATATGTCTTTTGCTACTATAAAGTATTTTATACACTTTTCTTTAGAGTTAGTTACGCTCGATTTGTTTTCAGCTGTACACGGTGAATGATGATGAATATAATGACATAGATTGACTAGCTTGTGATGTCCAGTTCCGCACCATTCAACATGTTATAATCATTGTGATCCTTTTACCCATGGCTTCTTGAAGAAATCTTCAATTCAATGAAGTCGGTTAATAATGAAAATACCAATAGCAGGTGCACTATTAATGTATTTATTATGATAGCTAATTTTGTTTATATGAAAAAGATCAAAGCGTTCCTAACTAATTGGATTGCGTCAGGCTTCGTCGTACTTATCATACAAATATTTGCTCCAACCGGGATTAGGATTGTAGCCTGTATAGCAAGGGGCACAGATCACCCGGCCGGTCTGGCTGGCCGAGTGGTCCAAATCACAAAACGACGACATTTGCTTCACTTAAATATTATAATGATGGAGGAAGTTGACTTACATCACAAAACACTCCAGCAAGACTTTCATTCTACACATTTGGAGCTCTCAGCTTACTTAATTCCATCATTCACCTATCTTCCTTAACGGTTGTATTGTGTGAGGCGCGGTAATTCAAAACGGGCATTAACCCTCTACCCTCACAATTCAAGTTCATACTCTCAAGGTGTGCATTAGCGCCTTGTAATTTGTTTGCCTGCGTGCTAATTAGGTGGATCAGTAAGGATTACCATAAGACAAGGCGACGTATTAGTTACATTTCGCTGAGTCCTCGGAATAAACGCGAGAGTGCAGGATAATGGAGATTACGGCTCATTTCTACGGGATTGTACTACCCCAAATGATGATTGATTGTAGTAACTTTTAGAATTAAACACTAACTAACGGCTCTTACGCGACATTTGAAAACTTTTTATTTGTTCGACGGTCATGTTGCACCATGGTCACGAGTTTTACTCACTTTCGGAGCGTATAGAAAAGTTGGCACCGATACAAAAAGTTACTGTCCTTACTTACATGCAAATGTAAAAGTTTTCTCGAACGCTAAGCTTAAGAACTTTAGAGAATCTTTGCTGGAAACTACGAAAACCATTTCTTTTCTATCAAGTTCACACGATTGACGTACATATATTTTGATATCAAACTACATTCGTGGCACTGTTCTTTAAATGCTTAGTCCATTTAATCTTTTTTTACCACAACAATGTATACAATCACATAAAAAAAATCTGTAATAATGTCTAATCACTGTTGTGGTTTTTACAAATCGAGCTAGGGTCTGTAATCGTCATTCTATGAATTATTGAGTAAGTTATTCAAATTATTATTATTGCTTGGAAGTCTTGGAACTGATGTCTATTTTAGATGTAAATAGATACCTCTATTTAAATTTCTTTAACATTATTCAATAGGCATCTCGAACTTCAAGATCCCACAAATACATATTTGGACACAAAAGGTGATTCTTCTGTCGAGGATCTGTCGGCGTTCAATTAGGCACCTAATAGAGGTTGATTGATGAGCTCTCCTGTCAGGTAAAAACGCGCCGCCTTCTGTATATGTCGCAGCCGTCAGGTTAAATTAGCCGTTTAACTGGACGCCTAGCCCGTTGATTCAACGCCGGCATCCAATCAAACGGCTTAAGTACAATTAGCCAAGTCATTGAGCGCAACGTTTAACCAGATGGCTGAACGTCATGTCAGCCCATCTGGTTAATCTTTGTGAGTGTGACTTTTTGAGTGATTGGTTATTTTTATAAGGTTTAGGTTTTTTAACGTTTTTTTTATGACCACTTAGAACCAAAACCATGTCGGTTATAAGTGGTCAGAAAAAAAACCTTGAACCTACCAATTAAACCAAAACTTTTCAGTGCAAGACGATCTATTCAATACGTCAAGTCGTTAAACGTTAAGTGAGTCTAGTTCAATCAACTTTCGGGCTAGGCATTCAATTAAGCGGCGAATTTAACCAGATGGCGACAACATATACACCACCAGCAAAAAATCGGAGGGCCTAAAAATTCGTACCTATATTGCTGTGAAAATTATGTTACCGCATTTGCAAATATTTGGCTATAGTTTTTTTTGGTGATACCATTTTTTTAACGACAAGGATGGCAAGCAAACGTTAGTCCTACCTGATGGTAGAGGTTACAGTAGATAGCCTAGAGACGCTAGTAGCACCTAGACTTGCCTACCCTATAAAAGTCAAGAAAAGGCGTTATGTTGACTTTAATGAGATGATATTTTTTTTTTATACAACTGGATGACAAACGAGCTGACGGAAAGCGGTAACCGCCGCCTATAGACACCTGCAATAACAAGGAAAAATCACTTGATATTGCAGGTGCGTTGTCATCCTGGGGCTTTAGATGAAATGCCGTCCATGCCCAGTAATTACACTGGCTACCTTTACCTTCAATCCGAAACACAGCTAACTGTTTCACGGCTGAAATAAGAAAGGCGGTGGTACCTACCCAGACGACCCTGCATACGGGCCTACCACCTAGATTTGCCTTGCTTTCAACCTGATGGCCTCGCCACGATAGCGACGGTTGGCGGCTACGGGATAAGCGGCGTGCGTCTTCCGTGCCACGACCGCTCAGTAGCGTTTAGAGGCGTAGACCTAGGTGGACGTGTGTTTAGATATTTTTTTAAATTCAGGAGTAATTAACTCAAAAGATATAATGTCCTATATCACTTCTACTCCGACAAAATTTATCTTTCGTACACTGACTAATCTAATGGTACAATTTAGTGGTAGCTGTCAGTGATGTCATATACGGCGAGTCGATTTTTTTTTATACAAAACACGGCAAATGACTTAACACCACCTGACGTGAAGCGGTAAGAAGAGTCCATATGCGAAGACAGATAGTGCAGTTCAGACATTGCTCTAGCCGCCTCCACCTTGCCGGCCCAAAAGGTGCTTTTTCACGCCTCTTTTGAATTTGTTATAGGAAGGAGGGAACACATGTACTGGCAAAGAATTCCAAGTTCTGGAAGTACGACAAAGAAACGAGGTACTAAATTTATTTGTACGTCATGTCGAGGTAGAGACAGTGAAATGAAGTAATTTTGATAACTGCTGGCATTTCATAATTATTGTTTTGTACCTCATTATGATGATAAACTTCAGCTGTAATATATATATTTATAGTTCTGTTACAATCAGAATGTTCACGTAAGAAAGGGACTGATTCGGCATTACGTGATACGTATTCAAACATAATGAGTATTTCGAAGGGGAGATAGTATTGATTTTTAAGCGTATTAAATTTTATGTATCACGATGGCGTACTTTACGTATGGAAATTGTCTAATTTAAGCGGATCGAGTCAATTTATCGGTGACGTTCCAAATATAGGTGCCGGGAAAGGTCACAATTGATTTCCAAATCGAGAGGATAAAATTATAGCTACTCGAAAGTGGATTTACATTAGATAGATAGACATGAATAGAGTATTTGACGACCGCTTGGCCGAGTGGTCTGTACCCCAGGCTACTCGGTCAAAAGGTCCCGGGTTCAAATCCCGGTAGGAACAAATGTTTGTATGATGAGTACGAACATTTGTTTACGAGTCATGGATGTTTATATGTTTATTTAGTATATTTCTAATATTTATATACATATTATTATCATTATTTCTCCGTTATCTCGTATCCATAACACAAGCTCTTAATGATGCTTACTTTGGGCTAGATAATAGGTGTGAGTGTATAAATATTATTATTATATTATATTATTATATTTGTATAATATTGTCTTTGGAAAGCTCAAAGCTAAAACTGCTTATTTTTTTTTATGAAAAAGGATGCCAAACAAGCGTACAGCTCATCTGATGGTAAGCGGTTACCATGGACACTACTCACGATTTGCCTTCTCTGTAAAATCTAGAGAAATATTACGGAGAACGCTCTGAAGAGCTTTTGGCCTTATCGCACCTTCCCCGTTCCTACTCCGGTCTTTGGAGTCATCAATTCACTGTCTCCATCTCAACATCACGCACTAAGAAACTTAGTAACTCGTTTAGGAACTCACTAGCGTCTTCGCTTATAGACTCTTCTTACCGCTTCACATCAGGTGGTGTTGAGTCATTTGTCGTGCTATGTATAGCAAAAGTATTATGTTTTTGACTCTGTAGTTACACTACGAAGGTATTCGGTGTTAGACCAAAGTCACCGACATCTTCCGCAAGTGTAGTAAGCTGGAATATAAGCTAGCTAAGCTAAGCTAAGCTAAGTAAGCTGGCTAGCTGGCTAGACAGTGGGCAAGTCACATCTGTCGCAGAAGCGATGAGAGAATAAAAAGGTTCACGTATGAAGACTACGTATCGGCAAACGCGGTGTAAGGCGTCCACCTGCTAGGTGAACCAACGACTTTAAGAAGGCACAGGTGGTGGCTGGATGAGGAAAGCGGGAGACCTTGTATTCAGGTGCCTTGGGAAGGCTTACGTCCAGCAGTGGACTACAATAGGCTGATATGATGAAGAGTTGTACTATTTTTTAACCGACTTCAAAAAAGGAGGAGGTTATCAATACGACTGTATGTTTTTTTTATGTTTGTTACCTCAGAACTTTTGACTGGGTGAACCGATATTGATGATTCTTTTTTTGTTCGATGCGTAATAGTTCCCATTTGGTCCCATAAATCCATTGGGTAGTTTGGTTTTTAAATCAAAAAAACTGGAAAATATAAGTTGTCTACATATGCGAAATTGCGGATTTTTGCTGTGTTAAGAGTTTTGAGTGAAATGATACGATAGTAGAAATCAATTTAAGCTTACGGTCACCCATCTAGCTTTGACCTTCAAAAGTTATCACTAAAAATTGTGAAAAAAAAAAATTAAACAAAAATTAAAACCGACTCAAAAAAACTGAAAAGGATAAAATAATTAAATTTTAGTAGGTACTCATCCCCTAGGAACATATTTTTGGAGTTGGTGCTAAGTTGTTTCCAGAAACCATAGATGAAACCATAGAATTTACCTGAAAAAGGATAGAATAATTAAATAGGTACTCATCCCCTATCTATGGTTCACCACCTACAAGGCGGCGGTGGCTTCACTATCTATGGTTTCTGGAAACAACTTAGCACCGACTCCAAAAATATGTTCCTAGGGGATGAGTACCTATTTAATTATTTTATCCTTTTTCAGTTTTTTGGAGTCGCTTTTAATTTTTGTTTAAATATTTTTATTTTTTTAATGCTGATTGTTAGCTTTCGTAAATCCAGACAAGACAGAGAGACAAACAATATGACATTGTTACTTAGTTAACATTATTTTATGTGATAGAAATAAGGGTTTTTTGACGATTCTAAAGTGCTTCTTGGGGGGCCTAATTGAATAAACATATTTTCATTTATAATATTTAAAGCTGGCGTATCTACTAAGATCGACATTCCTGTGACTAAGGGAGTCACAGGAATGTCGATTTTAGTCTATAATCTTGTTTTAACGACTGCTAGTACTTAAACAATTATTTACTAGCAGTCTTCCTAACTAAATAACGTACATAGATGTTAATCTAGGACAAATATCACAATTAAAATTTTTGAAATGAAAATATTCTATTTCAACATCCGAAACGAGTATTTTTACAAATACCGACGATTCGGTTAAGTTGGGGCAGTGCTTTCAAATATTCTTAATTTTTGATTTTAACATTATTATAAATGTTTGAAAAATTACTTAGTAATTAAAATAGAATAAAACTAGAAAAATTTCACGTCCTGAGGCAGGAATCGAAATTAAGAATATTTGAAAGCACTGCCCCAAGTTAACCGAACCGTCGGTATTTGTAAAAATACTCGTTTCGGATGTTGAAATAGAATATTTCGACATTGTAGGGTGGACGTTAGCTCATAAACGCAAGTACAGATAGACTAGAAGAATTTCACAGGGATATCCCAAGTCCTGGGTGGCTCAGTGGTCAGAGCAGTCGCCCGGATTGCGAAAGGTCGCGGGTTCGATTCCTGCCTCAGGACGTGAAAATTTTCTAGTTTTATTCTATTTTAATTACTAAGTAATTTTTCAAACATTTATAATAATGTTAAAATCAAAAATTAATAATTTTTGAAATCAAGTTCAATCGGCCACTTATGGCAAAATAGACTGGTGAAGAAATTTGTGAATTTTTCTCCTATTTAAATTCAAACTCTCTTTCATTGTGTATATGTAATAAAATAAAAATACACTCAAAGTATCACTAAGCAGTAGGCCTGTATGTAGCGTCGTCTGGGTAGGCATACCAGCGCGTTTCCTATTTCAGCCGCAAAACAGTCCGCTGTGTTTCGGATTGAAGGGAGAGGTAGCCAATGTAATTACTGGGCATGGAAGGCATCATAGGCCTCAGGATGTCCTGTTTATTGCAGGTGTCTATACTGTAGCTGTTTACCAATAGATGGCCAGTCAGCTTGCTTGGCATTAACGCTAATAAATAAAATGAAAAATAAAAATTATTTATTTCGGGTACGGGCCCATACAGTGTTAGTAACAGTGATCTCAAAACTATGTTAGTAAGCTTAGCTAATATTTATTTATTTATAATGGTTATAGTTTATGGCCGTTTCTTTGGCCAAATGAAAGCTGACCAGTGTCGCATAATAGCGCTGTCCACATCCAGACTCGCCTCCACACAAAATAAAATTTAAAAAAAAGTCATTTTGGTTCCGCTATATTAAATTTGAAATGATGTCATGATATTTCCAATTTCGCAAATAATTTATTTATAGACCTTCAGGAATCATAAAGAAATACCTAAGCTTTGATAAATACTGGTAAGAGAGTTTCAGTCATTGACTAACATATTACTGTTTCAGCCCTTTTTTATGAATCTGTCAACTGCAAATGTAATCAATAATCTTTCTATTACTGTGCTTAAGAAATTCTGACAGCATGTCAATTTCAACTTGCTATGAGTTCATTATTTTGGGAAATTGATTGACGGGTATATTTAATCGGATTCTTATATTGGAAATGCAAAAGTAACACTGTCTGTCTGTTTGTTACGTTTTCCCTTCTAACCTGCTTAACTGATTTTGATAAAATTTGGAAAATTAGCAAGGAGATAGATTACATCCTGAGAAAGGACAAAGGCTATCTTTTGGAGCAATTACTAGCTACATAGTAATATAATATGACTGCTTAAGTTCACGTATGTAGTGTTAATTGTACATGCAATCTATAGGCCTATAAAAAAAAACGATAACTGACTATTGTCCTCACAATTTAAACTGTTCGATGTCAAAAACTCGACAAGTAGTCATACAATTTTGGCTGTAGAATCTCCCCAAATCACAGTCATTGGCTTTTCATATCGATATTTTCAAACCGACACGATTTTAGTACAACGCAGCTCAGTAGTAAGAAGGTCGCATTGTTCTGCTTGTCAAGGTCGGAGCGTAGTTTGAGAGCCCTTCACGGAAGGTGAAACGTCACGACTGGGTAATGGCTCTTGAGCTAATTCTGACTCAGAAAAATACCAGCCATTGTCACTGTGATTTTTATTCTTTCCTGAGGTTTTAGTGTAGCTAATGGGAATGAAATACACACGTTTAATATAGATTTAAGTGTATTATAACTATTTTTACCGTTATAAACCAATTTGAAAACTATTTTTTCAATAAGAAGAGTGTACTTTCGGGTTGATCATATACAAAGTTTATCAAAATCGATTAAGTCGTTTGGTTGACAAATAAGAAAAGCGGGAATAATTAAGCTCTCAATGTACCTGGGTGAATTTGCGGATTTTGGCTTTCCTGTGACTTATATGTAGTGCTTATGATAATTCTGTATGCCTTGGGATATTTGCGCCTAATCAACTTTCTGTCGCTTCAAACAAATTTCCTTTGCTTTGTTCTTCCATGAATAGTTTGCATACGTCGATGGAACATTATGATTGGAAATTTTAATTTACGTATTATGTTGTTTGTTACCATTTAAGGCATCAGTAACAATAATATTGTATTAGTCTTATATGCCTTATATGTTACACAGTGCTTTATCTCTATAGTTCGTTCATAAAACGCCATTAGAACAATTGTGACAAAACACTGGTGTATCCCTAGAACCTTAAGGGTGTACAGAATTCTGAAATAAAATTGGGATTTCTGGGGTTGCGAGGGGTCGACATCGTAGTATGTGTGCGGGTTGTGTGTATGTGTACAAAAAATGTACTCTTTGTATGTATAGTGTGTCGAACGATACGCGATAGTATGCTTTTGTAGGATTGTCAAGAGCAAGTGGGATAATGTTTTTATTAATTTAATCGGAAAATAAAAGTGGTCTGAAAGGCGTCAAACTTTGAGAGGTAACTCTTAACAAGGAACACAACGACAAACCTTAAATATTATTTACGACTTTTGTAACACACTGTAAGTATATTCTTCGCCTATAGTCAGGGGTTCTTCAAAAAAGGCGTAAAAAGGTTTTTACAGGTGTTGCAGGCGTCCATAGGCTACGGTAACCGCTTATCATCGGGTGGGCCGTATGCTTGATTGCCACCTTAGTGGTATAAAAAAAAGTTTATTGATTTATTAATTTATTTCAGAAACAAACAGTAAATATACAATAAATTATTCATATCAAGTAAAGAGACCTTTAGTTTTCTAATCAAACATAAATTTACTCTAAAAACAAATAACTATCGCAAGGTAGATTACAGTAATGTAGATTTGGGGCTCCTTTTAAAGTTACAAAAAAACATCCAAATCCATGAGTTTGCTGTTTTTAGCCTTATACAAATGCTTAATGAAGCTATTGCCAACGTAACGTTTACTATACTTCTTAATAGAGAATAGATTTATGTCAACACAAGTCCTTATATTTTTTCGAGGTACCCTTAAATTAATTCTACTTAATAAGGATGCAATCTGTAATCAAATTCTGTATCAAATTTTCAGAAGAATTTTAAGTGATGAATTTCATAATTTTTTAAATAAAATTGTTTTCTTATTTGTTACAGGTAAAGAAGGCGGTCTATTTGTCTGGCTAAAAAGGTACTAATAAAAATTTTAACGACTGAGTTTTTGATATACTTCAGACCTATATTGTATATTAAGTTCGTGTATGATTTTTTAAATCCTGAGATTTCTTCTACTCCAGGTATACTCTTAGCGAGACATAGGCTTAGCTTCGAGTATGTCGTCGACATAATAGCTACCATTGGTAAATGCAGGGAGTGAGAAACAGGCGGGACATGCAGGTGTACAAAGTATTTCGAACGTGTAGCACTTAAACAATCACAAAGCCTGTGTCTACGTGGTCTGAATTTTGACAACCTTAAAAATGTAAAATGAAATCATGAAGGACATAAACGAGACAGTAAATTAAATTGGCGAGTACTAGCTTCAAATCCCACTTAGAGCATTTATATCAAGGGCATTGAACTATAAAAAAGATTTAGTCCTTCAAGATGATTTTATTATTAAAATTTATAAACATCTTTTAAATATAACCTTAGCATGATCTTTCTCTTGTTAAGTCTTCGTCTGGAGACCAATAACTTCTGCTCGGTTTCTCAGTAAGAAAGCAAAGAATTTGTGTTGAGGGTACGATTCAATAATTTTTAATTTAATAAACGATTCTTGTGGGACTAACAAGCTCGCGCTTGTATTTTTAAATATAAATATTTGTAATTTTTACCCTCAAAGTCAACAAAGGTAATTTAATTTTACGGTGACAATGGTAGCTAATGGTAATTTTATTTGCGAAATTTTTGTACAATTCAGTTGATTTTGAATTTATCCTGGAGATGTTAATAGTTTCAAAATTTCTTTTTTTTGCTGACAGCACGGTTGACCGGGATCAGACCGATTGTTTGCCAATAAACACCACTGATGATGGTTACAGTGTACTACCAGCTTGAGATTCCATCATGTACATTATAAAGTCTCAGTGTACACTCTGATCTGACTAATCAATGATCACGTGAGCTCCGTATGCGTGAATCGGAACACTCAAAATATAGCCAACACAAAGTTAGGATAGTTCGTTTGCAAACTTTATAAAGACAACTAACATCTCCTTCTCAATCTCAGTTCCCTTCTTCAGTCATTCCGTGACCACGATTGCTGTATAGTAATCGAAACTGACTATAAATTAATAATAATTTAACCTCTAATTAAACGCAAGCTATCTATCTAGTATAGTGGTTTTATTTTAAAGGTGGACAACAAATGAACAAACTAAAACCATAAAAGTCTACGCAATAAAGATGGAAAACGATAAACATTTTAACAGAATAAAATTACTTTTAAGTCCTGTTTCATTAGGAATTGACATTAAATTAGAAAATACACAGAAGCTAGAACCAGCGCAACCATAAATCACGAAGTAATGCCGTTATTACTCTATTTGCACTAAAATGGCGGTTTACGCTATTAAAACTCGAGAACCTAATTAAAAAGCCATTTAAGGCTTCTTTGAGGCGGTAACAATGAAAAACTACACGAAGTTAATGCTAAACTTGTTAAACTAATAAATAGTGGACCGCTAGGCGGGCTCTGTTTATGCGCTGGGTGTGATAACTTTAGATATTCATCTTCATTTCAAAGATTATAAAGATTTTTAATAAATATCCGCCACACCTATTCCGTAGTTAGGTACTGTTTTACGTTCCACATTGGAAGTCATACTAGGACCCCTGGAAAGCCTTCCATATATTCTGTGAGGCAGTCATTGGTGAGAAGGAGAAAGGAAGAGAGATCCCGAGAGAGAGATCCCTCGGCGGACCCCATTCGTAAACGTAGAAACGGCCGCAGACGTAGAGCTTTCGCCGGTGCGCTGATTCCATGAAGTGAGCCTTTGGAAGACAGGTGGGGAGCCGCATCGCCCGAGTCCAGCTGCCCGCAGTGTGGTGACATAGCAAGTGTGCTCCACGCCATGTCATAGAGTGCTAACATCTTTATAGTGTAGAGTACACACGTACAAATCGCAAAACAGAAATAGGGATAAGGGAAACTGTTGCCCGATATTCTGCGAGAGTTGGAGCACCCGGGGTCGTTTTAGTGGCCATTCTCGACATATACCATATTTGGTCAAGGAGCTCCACATACCCTTGCACCTCTCTCCCCGCAAAAAAAATACTGTTTTCGTTATTTATAAACCAATGAAATCGAAAAGATAGTGAAGCCATCACCCATTACTACGATGATCTGTCCGAGTGCGGCGATCGCGATTCACTCATTCGCTTGCTAACGTTACTGGACTGAAACGCAGCGCTACAAAAATCAAGGCGCTTACATTTTTTTGTTTGCAAAAAATCTACATACTACGAATAATAACAGCGCGGCGTGCACTGCGTAAACTTCTGTACTAACTAATAAGAATTGTATGTGTTTAGTTAATGTTGCAATATAATATAGTGCAGTTTAAGTTAGACTTTTCAAAATTGAAAGTGTCTTTTGTATCCGGTAGCTTATTCTCTTTACTTCGTATCTCTATGTTCATTTTTTACCTTAGGCACTACTGCTTGGCACTACCAGTAGTGTCATGGGAAATTTTACTTTTCCATGACACTACCGGTGGTGCCACTACTAAAAAAGAATTTCCTGTGACACTACAGTGGCCCAGGTGTCACAGGTTTTATGCTATCGATTGAGTCTGACAGTCCAACCGTCAAGGTTCATCCAATCCCAAGTACGGTCAAACAAAAAACACTAAAACTGACCATAAATCACCTACAGAGTCGTACAGAATTTTAGTGTTTTTGAAGCTGTTTATAAAATGACGCAATGATAGTTACCGACTTGTGCTGTAATGATGTACTGTACTTTTCCAGTACTAAGCTTCAGGACGTGAAATTTTTCTAGTTTAGATATTTATTTAAGTAAATAAATTGAAGCGTTATTAAATGTAAAAGGTCTATGTGCCTGAGTTTCAAGTCGCTAATGTTTTCACGAAAGTGCCATCAATGTGTCGGGCGACTCAGGCGTAGCAAAATCCGAATGAATCCAAGTGCCCTCATAAAATTGGCTCAAAGAGATTTTCAACTCCTCATTGGAGAAAATAAAATTATGTTAAAATCTTCGTTCTAAATGCAATAGCTAAGTGGCAGGCCCGTATGTAGGATCGTCTGGGCCGCCCCGCCTTTCCTGTTTCGGTCGTAAAACAGTCTGCTGTGTTTCTGATTGAAGGGGAAAGCCAATGTAATTACTGGGCATGGAAGCCATTTGATCTCAGGCCTCAGTGACAACGCACCTGCAATACCGAGTTTTTTTTCTGAGCAAGTGTCTGTTAGGTGACGGTAGCCAGCTACCACCAGGTGGTCCGTCAGCTTGCTTGTCTACTAGTAGTATATAGGTATAAGAACGTTTTTCCAGTAAAACAATATCGATAGCATAAATACCTACTTTTTATTGTGACACGAAAAATGCAATCGATTTAAAATCACCTTGCAACGCTTGACAAACAATATCAGCGAATTACATTGTGTCGGTTAAAATTAATTCGAGTTGCGAATCAACTGCGCTGGATTTCATATTTGGAATGAACAAAAAAAAGTGTGTCGACGGCCTTGAGATCGATAAAACATGTGTTAAAATAAAAATTTAGAACATCCATTCGATATTTGAAAAAGCCTACCAGCTCGGTTTCGATGGAGGTCGCTGGCATCCATCCAAGTTTGGAGACCCACTGGCATGATATTAGGTACGTACGATATCTGACATTCACATTTGGGTCATAATAATATTTTATCTGTAGAGCGCTGTTGAAACGTTCCGATTGTATGCTTCAAATTGAGTGTTTTATCGGTTGAGAAGCTTAGGAATTAAATAATAGACCCTCGGATTCTTTCGAAGTCGGTAGTTCTTTTATTTTTAAGTTATAGTAACGTTTTTAACTGTTAGTATGTTAACACTGAATTTTTTTGACTAAAGGGTTGTTTTTGACGCCATACAACAAGAAGGTTAAGTTTTTTATTAGAATTATTGAAAATTTGTGCCAGGGCAATTATTATGTTATGAAATAGGTACAGAAAAATCTACAAATTTATAAGGTGTATCCAAGTTGGGTAGATTGAGAAAATACTGTTCTAGGAATGGTTATGATGGAACTTTCATCGGTAGCTCAGAGGTTAGGTCACCTAACTGTAATAGGTGTTAATGGAAAATTATTTTGTTACGCTGCATAAGCATCTAGGTACATGGTACTAAAGTGTTAAGCTACTTCTGTGGTCGACACTATTGCATTAGACACTCTGGTGCATTATGACAATTAAACCCCATTGTATCTGGAAAGTGTGGCCTGACAAACTAATAATAAACCATTTTAAAGTAGAAAAAGATTACAATTTATGTGCACTTCAGAAACAGGTTTCTCAAAAACCTTTACTTGCTGAAATAACTTGTATTGTTTTGTTTGAATACTTTTTTACAAAAGTATTCAAAGAACAATACAAAACTTTGAATACAAAACTTTTTTGACACGGTTAACCATAATACGCTGCAGCTGCAGCTCATGCGTTACCATTTGACGTTTTACACCTTAACTCTTAGTAATAGGAGACAATTTGACTAGAAGACAAGATTGAACATCTGTCTAGTCTACAGTTTGAGGCAGTTGGCCGCCGTTACCTATGAAACGACGGATTAGTTCGCCACATTCAGCTATTGTGGTTGGAGTGCATCCAATATTTCCTAATTAGATTAAGGTTCTTGTTGACAGCCATTTATTTGGCTTGGAGAACTTTGATATTGCATACTGCTTGATCTAATAGAGAATAGGACTGACAAAGCGTCCATTTTATTTGTTAAGGCTGCGTCAGTTTACGGTGAGGCCCGATTTTAAAGCGAAGCAGTGTTATGCGCGTATTGCGCGTGGTTCTGCACTTGAGATCGCCGTCGACACCCAGCAGTTATGTACATTGTTCGCGAGCAAATTTCAAAGCAAAAGGTCACTTTTGCTTTATTTTGTCCTGCACCGCACCGTAGCCCTCATGCCTTTGGCCACGTAATCCACAATCCACTTCAATCAAAATCAAAATCAAAATCAAAAATATATTTATTCAAGTAGGCTCCTAAGAAGCTCTTTCGAATCGTCAAAAATCACAAATTATGTATATCTATTTAAGAAATGGTCTTACAATGTCTTATTGTAAATCTGTCTATCATGTCTAAATTTACACCGGTTCCAAAATTGTTCCGGTCGACAATAGGTGTCGACTATTATTTTTGCTTATTTGCATTCGCATAAAGACCGTAACACGACATAGAAAGGACTAATGTGATGCTACTGATTATCATTTATGAAGATTCGTACGAGTGTAATGTTTATCAAAGAGACCCACTCAGTTTTTTTTATATTCTCAACCGTTTTCAGGAACTTCGTAAGGCTGTTCCAACAAATAATGATTAAATAAAAACATTTGAATGTTTGGCTTTTTTTATCATCATGCCTGTCGCTCATAACTTTCGTCATATTTTAAATTAAAATTCTTCATCCTTATATAATTTTATTATCTTTGGGGAACTTTTTTTCGAGATGCTCCTGCAAGATTTTTAAAGCGGCGCGGTGAATGAGTAATTTTAAAAATCGAAAAAATTTTGCATTTTTTTAAAAACTGGGTTTAACTCACAAATCGTTTATTAGCAGTGCATCTAAATCAAATATTAGAAACAGTACTACCTACGATTTTGTTTATCTTTCAAAATTTAATTTACAAAAGTCCAACAATTGTGGCACAGGTTTTTAACCTATTTCAGGCAACAGTCCTTCACAAATAAATATTCAACCATTATTACCGTTAAGTTAGTAAATATTCGTAATTTATGAAGTGATCAATAAATGAATAGGTATATTTTTTATTATTTATTTAATGGTGAAAACGTAATCCCTCCTATTGTAAAACACGAACAAAAGTTAGTACTGGTCTAATCCTGATGCAATCACTGTCTTTCTTTTTAACCCCCGACGAAAAAAGAGGGGTGTTATAAGCTTGACGTGTCTGTCTGTGTATCTGTGTATCTGTGTGTCTGTCTGTGGCATCGTAGCGCCTAAACGAATGGACCGATTTTGATTCGTTTTTTTTTGTTTGAAAGCTGATGTCACTACGATGGTTATTAGCTATAATTTATGAAGATCAGTTCAGGCGTTTGATGACTATCAGCTCATTTTCTACATGATATTATGATTTTACTAACTTTTACAGATCCGATTGATTTCAAATTTCGTGTACTGTCACTTCGATGACATTCCCATGACATACTAACTTTAAGCTGATCCTATACCATCAAAAAGTCTGCGAAATGCTTAATTCTTTAGAAACTTACAGCAGATATAGCGTGTTTGGGCTCTTATGAATAGTCTTAATGAGATGGTGTTAGATAGATGATTAATGACGCCGGGGGTTACTTAAAATTTTTGATTTTGCAATTATGACAAATATAAGTGACAGCATCAGTTTTTTAATATAATAAGAGATTTTATAATAAGAGAGAGAATGTTCAAAGTGTTGTACTAAACTCCCATCGTTTTACAACAATCGTCACGACCGCATTTGTCGCATCGATAAGGGCGTTAAAACAGTAGCTTACAATACTCCATACAAACATACAATTCGTCGGCTGACGGCAGACGGATTAGTCACGTTTTACAAACATCAAACTCAGCACAACGCTTATAGAGCATTGTATAATATTTGTAAAATAATATAAGCAAGTTCATACCAGCATACCTAACTAATATTTAGCTTTAAGATACCTAATTGTACCTAAACGTAAATGCTACTAAATACCTTTTTCCTTATCTATTACCTACATGTTGAAGTACATAAAATAATATTTTCGGGATGCAAAAAGAAACATAAATATTTTTCAAGCTACGAAATAAGTGTCCTTGCTTTATATTTTCATTGTAAAAATGTATGTTAACGTAAAACGCGAACGTTCAAGAAAATTTTACCTTATTCTCAGCCTTTACCAGTCCGAGTGTTTTTTTCTCTGTAATACCAGATAAAACCTTTCATTCTATTTTGCTTTGTGTAAATCTTCTTAAAATAGCCTTCTGAATGAAAATGCGTTTCCCTATTTTTTTACTTTAAAAGAGTCAGTTTAATTTAAACAGGATATTTTTAATGACTAACATTTACAAGGTTGGTTCAATTTGTTGATGTTGTGAACTTGGTTAAATGTTGTGAACATCAACAAATCGCATAACGGGCTGAAAATAATAATAGGCTGAAAATATGCTGATGATGAATCATAATATTTTCAGCCTAAGACTTCCACAGCTGAACAAAGGTCTCCCTTAAAGATTTCCTCGAGGATCGTCGATGAGCTACACGAATCCAGCGGCTACCAGCGACCCTCACCAGATCGTCGGTCCGTCCATAGTCCGATCCGTTGTTACCCCTGTAAATTTCGCCCTAACGGCCATCTGTTCTGCTAGCGATGTGTCTAACCAACTACCTTTTTAGTGTGGATACTTCTTGAGCTATGTTAGTAACTTTTTGAATTACTGATTCAATCGGTAAGAGAGACTCCAAGCGTAGCTCGCTGCATATAAAACTTGATGATATGAAACTTACAATGGGCCTCATAAGATCAAGGCTCAATGTCACACAAAGGAGAATGGAGAGGGCTATGCTCGGGATTTCTCTGCGTGATCGAATCAGAAATGATGAGATCCGCAGAAGAACTAAGGTCGCCGACATAGCCCAAAGAATTGCGAACCTCAAGTGGCAGTGGCCAGGCCACATTGCAAGGAAGACTGACGGCCGTTGGGGCGGAAAGGTCCTGGCAGTACCGGCGGCCACGAGGTGGCCACGAGTGGCGGCCACGAGGTGGCCACGAGTGGCGGCCACGTACCGGGAGACGCAGCGTTGGTAGGCCCCCTACAAAGTGCACCGACGATCTGGTGAGGGTTGCGGGAAGCCGATGGATGCGGGCAGCGCAGGACCGATCGGCTTGGAGATCCCTGGGGGAAGCTTATGCCCGTTTCTCGGCTGAGATGATGATGATATGAAAACTAACCTGTATTCTACTTAAAATCAATTGCAATATGCCACAAAAATGATATCTATTAGGTAACTGTGTTGCTACATTAGTTTTTGCAGAATTAACACTGCCTCTATATCACTGCCCAAACTCATAATTTCTTTACTCTAAAGTAGGTATATGTACATCATAGCCAAGTAGTAATTGTTCTGTTTCATATAAGATCAAAATACTAAAAGTGACCCAATACTATTATTATTGTGTACATACTAATATCAGCCACGCTCCCCAAAAACATGACCATGAGTGATCACCACCGATTTGTCCATCTATCTACGGGACAAATAAATATATCATCGCCACCTACACACTGTAGAATGGGTTTTAATGGATGTGTAACTTAATATATCGTGCTTGGTTTTTCAATATCCATCAGCTTTTTCATTCAAAATTTTCTCATCAGTTTATAAAAAATTAAGATTGCTGAATAAAAATCTAGTTAAACGAGTTCCTAGAAAAAAGAATTGATTTAGAAGCATGAGACGTTTTGAACTTCGAGGATACCTTCCACGGGTAGTGTAAACGGAATAGTAGCACGGTAGAGTACTAAATACACCAATGTCGCCAGCATCGGTAGAGTAGAGTTCTTACTAAAACTGGTAGAATACTCGTATTTGGTAGAGTATAGTATCCAGTTCACTCTACCATTTACCACACCCGTGGACAGCACCTTGACCATTTACTACACCCGTGGACAGAACCTTGTCCTGCGCTGTCTCAACAGTATATTCCCCTGGTATTGTTAAACGACAAAGGCCAAGACAACTCGCCTGATGGTAACCGGTGACCATAGTGTATAGCACCTTGGGCACACTCACGCACAAATCTAGAGAAAGTGATATGACGAGTTTCTCTGCTCACACCATATCGTTTTATGAATAAGCTCTAGTGTCTTTACTCAAATAATAGAAAACTAAAAGAAGTGTTATTTAGCCGCAATCTTATGAAAGGTAAAAGTGATTCTCCATTTGGGCGCTAAAAATTCGAGTTTAAATTAAAACCTTGCCCAAATTCTCTTAATATACAAATAACTTACTCGCCTCCTTTAAGAGCAGCCGGTGCTTCCTTGACAATAGCATATTTATTGTCTATTATTTGTAAGTAGCACTTCACACTTCCTTGATTTTTAATACGCTATTTTAGCAAATGATCAAGGAATAAATAATATCATGTTTACAAAAATGCTTTCGCAGAATTATTATTATTATTATTTAAGAAGAAATTTGATTTCCAAAAAAAAGGTTATAGTCAGTCAACCTTAAAAGATAGACATATGCTGTCGCAGTTTTTTTTTTAGATTTTTAAAGGAGATCAGTACCGGTATACATGACTTTTGCGTAACTTTAACCATTTATTCAGCGCACGCAACGATAGCTCTGAAAGGGAATATTTTTTCCCCGTTTTTGCAACATTTTTCATTAAATATCAGTTCCTATTGATCGTAGCGTGATGTTATATAGCCTATAGCCTCTCTAGTCAAAGGGACTATCCAACACAAAAATAATTTTTCAATTTGAATTAGTAGTTCCAGAGATAAGTGCATTCAACCCAACAAAGAAACTCTTCAGCTTTATAATACTAGTATACATTTATACCTCGCGAACATTCAGCATTTTAAATAAGGACTTAATGCTATTTTTCCTATCACTGTTGTTCTTGTTTTCATATTGCTAGAATTGACTAATCAAGAAAGTATTTTACAAAAGCCTTCATTATAGGGCAATTCTTGCAATTATTTAAAAAAAAAAACTTTAAATCAGTTATTTTTTTAATAAATAGATTAATGTCAATAAGTCGCTTATTTAACGCGTGCGTACGCTATCGTTGTCCTTTTTCTTTGCGAGAAGTCTCTCCCCCTTTCTGTCTCGGCCAAAGAAAGATCACAAGGTATCGCGTTAAATAGATGAATTGTTGTTTAGTCTTGCGGAGTCTTCTACTACAGCTGTTTCATAAAACAGAGGATTCCCAAAATCTCTGTAATTATCTAATTCTGCTTTGTTGAGAAAACAAACTAATATTTTCATCCTCTTTTTATCGACGGTCAAAGAAGCATAGGTATGCGTGAGAAACTTTTTCTTAAATTTTCATTAAAAAAGTATTTATTTTTTATACAGTAGTCACGTCGAAACTACGTCAAGGTTCACTTTAAATATTCTAGTAGGTACTAAAATACAGCCTTCACGAGAACGCTAAATAAATAATTTGATGTTCTTTTGACTTAATTGCTGATGTGACTATTTTTACAGTTGTACTTACTTCTTATCTAAATGTTTTTCCGACAGCACTTCAGGCCTTATTCGTAATAGAATATTTGCAGAGGGACGTTACATTTGAGTGCTTAGAAATAATTTAATATTAATTGTAACAGGTGACAATGATGTAGTAAGCAAATATGTACAGTGAACTTTAAACTAGATTTTTTGTTGTTTTTCTGGTTTTTTTTATATAACTGTACTTATTTTTTATTTTTTTAGTTTTCCATTGCATTCTTTGTGCACCCAGTATTCCCCACAAATGCGAATATTTCCGCCTTACTCACTAAGCCAACGCTACTACTATTTATCATCATGCGATATTAATAAGCAATAAGAATACACAGTATATGTAGTTACAGTATTCTATCGATAAGCTCTTTAGCGAAGAAAATTTCGATGATATTTTAGATACAGAAAAACGCCCTAAAAGGAATTTGGTCGCAAAGGAACGAAACTATATTATTTACGTAGATTCCTTAACTGGAAAAGGTTTAGGAGAATATCTTGGGCTTTGTGAGGTCGGATTCAGTACCTTCTTTTAGATATATCTTGTTATATTTTGAGTTACCTGCTGTCTTTGCGGCTTGAAGATAACACTACTACTAGTCTTTTTTAATGTAAGGTAATACAAGTTACTATCACAGTCCCGAGTAGTAAGCTGGTTTTCACCATTGATATTGTTTTTGATTTTTACCTTAAGCCACCAACCCGCATTGGGCCGTCGTGGTGGTGTTATAACCCAAACTCCTCATGTATTTCTGCCATGTCTAAAGGCCTGTTCCCAGCAGTGGAACGTATATAGGCTGGTGATAATGATGATGATTGTTTTTGATTAGGAATCCATTTGGAAGCTTATCTTATGAAGGTGTTTGAATTTCATTTATCATTACTGTATACTTAAATTAAATAAATTTAGAGCGACTTGTCATTCCGTAGAAGTAGTCAGAATCAATCCGCGTAATTTTTTGATGATAAATAAAAGTTATGATAATTATAAAACCCTGTAGCAAAAATATCCTTGCCAAACACACAGACCTCATAATGTTTTGCTAGGATTACTTTATTGGCAGAAAGTACAAACTTTGGTAAGGCCTTTTAAAATATCAATTTCTAACAGGACCACCTTAATCTTTTCATTTAGGAACCGGCGTCCACATACGGGATGGGTAACAGGAAGATAACGTGACCACCTGGGTTTAGTTTGGAGAGATTAAAGGACGTAATAGCGGGATGTGTTTGGACAGGGTGGCTTTGTATTGATTTGAAACGAATCCAGGGATGAAGTTAGAGAATGTCCAGTCAAAGTCGAAGTTTATCTTGATCTGAGCTTTAGATTCAGAATTACAATATAAAAGTAAGTTTCTATTTTTAAAGTTCTTGTCCAAGTGACTCATGAAATTTATATGTATAGGTATGATCTAAAAATATACAAAAGCATATATTTTTCAGATATTAGAAGCCAACACCAGCTTGGATATGTGGCATCGCGTGTGGAAAATTTTAGTTAAGAGTTCGAAACTGGGCAAAGTTTTTACTTAGCATTAATCGGACTATTACATGTAATATCTAGTAAAAGTTTTCAGGATTTCGTACCTCGATTTTATAGGTCGACCTCATGCTGTTGCAATTAAAAAGACCTGTCGTTAATTGGCATTTTTAAAAATCGATGTTCGAAGTCGCCATCAGTTTTACATTAAGAAAAACGAACAAGAGTTCCACGATATTTTCAAATGGGTAAGATTCAATCGGACGAAATTCAGCGATTATAATATATCTAGCTAGTCAGTAATGGTAGCTAAAAATTCTCCAAATATATAAATGTTTAAATACCATCCTTGCCGAACAATAGTATGGAGCAACTAGTAAGGATTTTTTACATATGACGCTACGTAATTTTCTTAGAGACCCTTTTTGTAAATTTGTTTTTGTAAGTGCAATACAGTTTACAGTATAGTCAATAATATTGGACCTAAGTCAGCAATAAGTACGCAGAATACTGGGTTTTCAGGGTCGTTACGTGGATTTCTGTCTCCCTTTGGACCGCGTAATCCCTATTCCATGTGAACGAAGTCTTGAGCAAAAATTTAGCTGACGACATATATAAATTCCACTTCTGAAGAGACATTCACGGTTCACCTATTCGCGACGGAACTGTCCGGTTCACCTAACACCCTTGATAATAAATTTGATTTGACGAGTCGTGGACATTCCACCTTGCCCTCCGACATTCCTATTAAATTTTATTGGATTAATGGAGAATATCTCTTAATCGGCTTGCTGGCAATCGTATTAATGTTTCTAACGAACTGTTTGATAATTCCTACGACCATGTACGACTATTTGTGTGATTAGAGGGTGAGTGTATTACACATCATGCATCAGACGAGCTACGCGCTCGTCTGATCTATTTATCTTGATCCCTTGAGTGACCTAAAATCCTGTTTCTAACCTTTTGTTTATTTGCCGAAATGAACTCTTGTATTCATTTTCTTCTCAATTTATTCGCATCAGTAAACTAGGCAGTTATATAGTGTGGTAATTAGTAACTTTCACCTAATTGCTAATGAACAGTTTGTTTCTAGAAATACTCATGAAAATATATTCTATGACTGTATTTACTTTCTTAATCAATGCCCAGGTGAATTGCCTTCTCAGATAGATCCCATCTTTTATATAATGGATCATCTTGTGAGTGGAGATAACTTGGATTTCTTCCACTTGCCTAGAAATCAAAGTCAAATTCTCCGGAATTCGTTTTAGATGAACTAATTTGTTTACTTATACATATCCATATTTCTTACTCATTCACAACCATTTTCAGTTAAATAAGGGAAAGAGGATTGTTGTTAAAAAAACGTGTTGTTGTGAAACTCGTTCCTAAGATTCATGTATATCTTGCATATCCTTGGATTGTATATGCCTTTCATCGCACTTTGTCTCTAAGATCTATTTGATGCTTTGTTATCCTGTATCTTTTGGAAAAGACTTGCCTCTCAGTCAGCCTTATCCCACTATAAATACGTCCATAATACTCATCTTGAATCATGCAATTCTATAAATAAAGAAACAGTTTATGTTTACAACTTTTCGAAAAATAATTACCAGCCCGCCGGCGATAGGGTTCCTAAATATGTTTGGTTTATTGGTATTTTCAAAATTACAGCAATTCTTTCCTATTAGACGGTTAGTATACTGTTCTGCTTACCTTTTGTATATGATTGATAATAGTAATGTTTAAAAGCAGATGTGTTAATTTAATGTAATGTAATGTTTATTTAATGATGTACTGTTCATTAAACAGTTAAAAGCCTGTGAAAGAAATTCACTAATTAATCGATCCTCATCAATACCCATAAATATATTGCTGATGTAGTCCGTGATCATCAAACCTTTTTATCAAGGAGTATCATCTAAATATGAGTGTAGAAGCGTCGCGTTACCGTCATCGGGTTGAGAGCTCGCGAGCTATTTCCGCGCGGCCAAGGTGGTGACCCCGTTTCAGGCACTTTGACGATTGACTTTCCTCTGTGGTGGAACTGGAGGGCTCTTTCGTTTCTCATATTAGCGGCTTTCTGGTTATTTGAAATTGTGATTAGGTTTGGCAACAGGGATTTCTTTGGGATATGCTTTACATCTGAATATACCTAGATCTCCATCCCTTAGTGTTTAGTAAAAAGTAAAGGTCATATGAACGTGATATCAATGACTAGCGAAATTAGCAAAACATCATCCTATCTGAAATTTTCCTTTACTTAAATATACCTGAGATGCCATTCCACGACAAGGTGTGGTGAAGTCATTAACCCTGCCTCGTATAAAAAACCACTCAATACAAATCTCAAACAAGACAACGATTTCATTGATAAGCGACTATATAAGTAGAAATTTATTGCTTTCATTATATAGCACAATATCTAAATCTATACACAAATTTGTCACTGCTAAAACGGCTAAAATATGGTAAGTAATTTAATTTATTTATTATACCCTTTATTGTACACATAAAACATATAAAAAATATACAATAAGAAAACACATGTACAAGGGTGAGCTTATCTCTAAAAGAGATCTCTTCCAGCCAACCCTAACTTTAGTGAAAAAGTACGTACTAGCGGGGATATTGTGTACGAAAATAATACACCAAATAATAATTACTTGGATTAACGTGAATATTTTCGTTCTTTTTAAATTTTCATGTCATTCTGGATACTTCCTTCCATTATATTTTGAACAAATGAATTATTTATTATAATATACATGACTTGGAATGAATTAGATGTTGAATTTGTAATAACTTAGTCGGTATTTTATTTCAGAGTTATTATTTATGAATCTGGGATTAAGCGTAATAACTTTGAAATGAATTTTCTTCATAAATTTTTAATATAAAGAACGAATAAGTCTTTATGGTTAAAATTTTCTGCAGACACCTTCAGTATTGGTGATGGGACCTAAGCCATTAAATGTAACAAACCTAGCATCAATACTTATTTTTAGATTTGGGGTAAAGTGCTATTAATTTTAGTAACGTTAATGAATGATAAATAGGTAATTGTTAAAATGAAATTATCTCCCAGTATAGTAATGAAAGTCTAAAATTATATTACTCACTAGTCTACTAAAATACCTTGTTCGAGACAAGGATTTTTCTATGTTTCAGGCAAAAAAGAACTTCACTATGTCATAAATCATCATAAATGCAAAATGTAATTCTATTGTAATAAATAGATATAAAGATACATTAAATTACAAAATAGCATAATCAATGAAAACGAAAACATAATATCAATAGCCAGTGCTAAACTGCCTTTTGGATAAATCTTTTGGAGTACTACTTGGAGAATTCAGAGATATGCGTTATTAGGCGTAAAGAAATGGTCCCAGAAACAAGTAAAATCTAATCAAGAAGGCATGTTTCGAATTTATATTTTCAGGGCAAACTATATATTTTATAAGGTCTCGAAAACAAAGGCATCTTATCTGACTGTGCTGGCGATCAAATACAAGACTTGTTATAATTAAAATGTTGAAATCGTGACAAAAATCAGCTGTACCATAAAAATATGTTTTGTACCTATTACAATTTAGTGTTTAACAGCTGATTTTTAACGATGTCTAATTTATTGTTCGACAAGTCGCGTTTGAGTTCAACCGCACTGCCATCTGCCTCCGTTCCCTTTACATCCGGTATAATAATATTAAGTGATATTAATTTTGCATTTATATAGAATGACGAGGGATTAGCAAGTTAAAAGTAATCAGATTAAAGAATCATGAATTTTAAAACTCAACATAAAACTTGGGCCTTCGCAGTCTTTATTTTAAACATATTTACGTCATGTAGCTTATTTGAAGAGTTCCAACATAGCTTTTTTAATAATAAAAAGCTTCCTGTTTCCATGTCAATTTTCTAAAACAGGTCCCGCTACTGTGCAAAATAAGTTCCGTACAAGGACGAAAGTCGCTTGTCAACCTATCAAACTTTCACCGTCGAATTTCGTTGAACCCTCGCCGAACAATTAAGTTGAAAAATGTTCTCCAAGTTGTTTAATCGGGGACTCCTTATCCCAAAATTGTTCGGTGTATCGGACTCGAGCAATTTAGCTTGTAATGAGAAACTACTTAATGACGAGTACCTTATTAATAAGTTAGTCGAAAATATACGTTTGTCAGGCCGCCCCACCCTTTGAAAAACGGGATTTGAATCAATCTAATGTAAGTACTCCAATGCCGATGTGGAGGCCGAGCTAACCAGGTTCCTGGTAGGTTTCTTTGTATTTAAAATCGGCTAGCTGCGATAGACTCCCATGAGCAAAATGTTTACTTAGGTGTACAATTAAAACCAATTGTACCTGGCATGTGTCTTAACGGGTTACTCGTAACACATTATCAGACCATATAGTTATAGCAGATTGATATACTTGTAAAAGATTTTCAGATTTATTTTAAAGAATTTAATACACTGTTTCATTTTTAAAATTGTATACTTTATAATGTGAGGAAATTAAAGAAAACTGGCATTCCAGTTAAGGGTAGGCAAACAAAACATCAAGAGGAGGACATTCTCAAGCAAAAATCCGATTCATCATCATCATCATCACCAGCCTATATACGTCCCACTGCTGGGCGCAGGCCGTCCTACATGGGAGAAACACATGAGGAGCTAGGGCCATAACACCACCACGCTGGCCCAATGCGGGTTGGTGGGTTAAAGCGGTTGCAGGAACAACGGCTTAACGTGCCTTCCAAAGCACTGAGGAGCTCGAGATTAGAAATTTTGGTTGACCCATCCCGGGACCGACCATGTCGGAAGTTGCTGTGTTTTCGAAACCAGAGCGCTCAAACCACTACGCCACTGAGCTCCTCAAAAAAATCCGATTAAGAAGGTCAAAAATATGAAATCGGTTGAACTATCGTTGGCTACACTGCGGAGTTGGAAGCTGCTTAAAATCCCTTCTCCTCCCCAGAAATTGGTGGCCAGGCTGGTGGAGCTTCCCCTCAGCAAGAAAAAAATATATATCATGTAAAATAATAAGTCGGGTGAGTGAGCTCCCCTGATCAGCTCAAAATTAAAGAAAATTGGATTACGTAACTATATAACTTCTTCGTCGTCGTCACTTATACTGACGAGCTACGGTTGCCAGTAGCAAGTGTAGCCAACACAGTAGCTGTGCCCCAGGTTCCAGCAAAACTTTAAGGTCGCCGGCTATGTTATTAGTGGGTTCCACTCCCACGCGGGGAGCGTGGGAGTGGAACCCTTTCTCGAAAATACATCACAACTTGTTGTGGAAAGTGGTGACCTCATTATTTGGAATGGTAATCAAGAATTAAAGGCAACTTCTTGTGGTAGCAAAAGCGAGATGGAAAACGCGTGTTGGTGATTATATACATCTGTTAGCAACCAATACCATTAAGAAATGGATCATCTTAATGAGCACGATTACTGGGTATAATTCCAGGAATGGCTCTCCTGATTTATGTTGCCGACTTGACAGCCTCGTGTGTAAATCAATCAGTGAAATCACTCTTAGAGTGCGAGAGATGGTGGGTAAAGGTTTTGATATTGAAGATATCTTAAAGAATATCTTTAGATATCCAATAAATATATTTAAAATTGATGTTTTACCACACTTTCAAGTCATAGATTAGTGACACCTGACACTAAACATAGTAAGTTGATAATAATAAGTTATCTTGTAATTTTATCACAATTATACGTATACATTAAGTGTAAATCCATCGCCAGTAAAAACAGTTGCCCATGATATTTTAAATGCAGATTTCAGTGATTGCTGCACTGATAATTATGTAGTTATTATGAAAGAAGTAAATTCCTTAGGTCAAAATATATTTTTTATAATTTTGTATAGAGATAAAATCCTGAGAAAGGACATATAGTTCTTAGCAATGTCATTTCTCCCTGGTGCAAAGTTGAAAATAATTAAATACAACATCGTTATAGGTAATATACAACTTTCCACCAAGCACCTTCTCAATATTTTAATATTTACTGAACATCACAAGTCAATGCTTTTCCGTTTTTCTTAAGCTGCTGCCAAAGATGAAGCAATACAGGTATCTCAGGAACAAAGCAAGCAATTAGTTGAACTAACAAATGGATGGTCATGTTGGCAACAATACCATGTACACCATTTGCTCACATGATTAATGGTACCAATACAGAGGCCTTTGTAAATCAATCAGTGGCGTCACGCCCTCATCTCTACTTAGTTTGAGTGAAAACCAAGCTGTATCAGCCTGTCTATCTAGCGATTTATAATATCGAACGAAACTAAGTCCTTACCTAGTTTGCTTATTATAGAACTAATTTTAGAGCAGTTATAATGTACAATGACTTTTGACTTTGATTTTTGAGAAGCCTTAAGTACTCCACGACAAACAAGACACTAAAAAAATTGAAAGTGACCTTCTGTGAGATTTTATAAACTCGATTTAGCGATAAGGCTTCTTATGCTTAAGCTTGACGTCTGGCGTTATGACGGGAGTAGAGGGACTCGTTTCCTGTGATTTAAACGCTTCCAGTTTGATTTTAACACGTTGCAACGCAGCGTTGTAACGCTAGAGTCTACTGTAACCGCATACCTTATTTCAGGCCGTATCTTTGCTATCCTTGTTGAAGATACACCTAAATTACACTTTTCTTTCTGAAGTTTTGCGTCCGAGCAGCGCCGTGAGAATGCACGCCATAAATTCTTGTTAAAATACTTTGGTAAGGTCATGTCCTCCAAGTAATACTAATATTAGCGAATTTTGTTTGTTTGTTCTCAGTACACCGTTTTATTCATTTGATACAAGCGCAACTGAAAATGTACAAGAACTGGGGCATTTTTAATTTTTTGGAGAAGGGCTTTAGGATCCAAGGTCGTAGGCGAAGGCCTTGCAGATATTTCTTTTGTATTTGTGCCTGTGATGAGCAGGGTTTCTGGTTAGAGCAAAAATTGTGTTTGGAGACTTGCCTCCTTACTCCTGTAAAAAGCTTCTTCCTGATTTTTGCAGACAACACAAAGTATGTGGCTTAAAGTTTCGGTGTCGCAAGCGTATATATCTACCGCTAAAACAATGACAAATGTTAGGGACAGTATTTGAGGTTATACTTTTTTATTCCATTGACTCATCATTATCATCATTTCAGCTGAGATATGTGTACTGCAGGGCACGGGCCTCTCCCAAGGATCTCCAAACCGATCGGTCCTGCGATACCCGCATCCATCGGCTTCCCGCGACCGTCACCAGATCGTCAGTCCATTGACTATTAATTCGAAACTCTCACTGTTCATTCTTTAAAAAACCAATGTTTTATGATCACCGAAGGTGTCCAAGTATTTTTAGCATGGTAGATATAATTGTAGTAGTACCGTTTCTGTAATATAATATTTTTGCTTTTCTTTTGAAACACGAGTTATTCTTAAGGATTCATTCAGTAATCAATCAAGTTCCATTACACAATTAGTAAGCCTCTCCATCATTAATTTGTGTGTTAAAGAATAACAAAATAAATTGGGAACTAATTACCTAATTACTTTCGGTCTTGTTAAGCCAGTTCGGAGTTTTCTTAGACACGATACAGGATGTTACAAATTTCAATATTGCAACTAATCAATCAAGAACCTTGTGAAAATGAGCAGGCGTGTGCCCCATTTATCAAACAGCCTATAGATGAAACTTCAAATGTAGGGTACACGTAACAAGATGACAGCGTATAAAAGAATGGTATCTAAATTACCGTTTTTTTTCATACGCTCTCATCACTACTTAGGATAGAAATCTTGAGTAGCCTGACACAGTGTAAAATAGTGAAAGAAATTTTATAATTTATTTCTTCCTTTTTTTGTTCAAGAAAAGAAACATACAGCTATGATAGTACATTTAAAGACAATTAAAATTAGGTATATCATAAGCCTAAACCGGTTCCAAAGCTCGGTATCACAAAGCTAGGTAACACAATTCAAAATTTAGAAAACTAATATATTACGGTCGCGGGGAGCTGTTGGATGCAGGCTTCGCAGGACCGTTTTATTTGGAAGCGATGGGGGAGGCCTTTGTTCACCAGTGGACATCATAGGCTGGTATGATGATGATAATGATATATTATTAATAATCTTTAATCTAAACCATCAATTGTAGTTCATGCAACCGTCACATACCAGAGGTTATCAAAACACGAACGGGTGTTCAAAAACGAGCCTTGGCGAATCTTTTAGTGTCACGCGAGCGTTTCAAGACTAAGCCATGCTCAGCCATTTCCTTTAAAAAAGCAGGAAGGCAGATACAAATATCTACCTACCTGCTTTTTTATATTTTAATTTCATTAATGTTGATTTGATTTGTCAACTTTGTTGATCCGTGAATAAATAATGTATCATTAATCTTCTTTTTTTTAAAAACCTGCAATTAAAAATAAGTGTGGATTTCTCAGAAAGTGGAAGTCAAAAGCAATATTTAAAAATTATCAAAATACAAGTTTTACGTCTACAGATGTTCTAACTATAGTTCTTTCAAAGAATAAACTTTTCTAACTAGCAAAGTAAATAATACCTATATTATTTTCGTCCCTTTCTTCAATCTTATATTTGGCACCGTTTCTCTTAGAAATGTTATTAGTGGACATTCCCATAATGTATTGAAACAATACAAATAACATAAGTAAGCCCCATAAGTATTTTATTATTTATGGGATAAATATTAGTAATAATATTGGTATAATTATTTGTGCGCCACTAGAATTACCCACTGAGCTACATGGTTTCAGTTAAAGTTTTCTAATCACTTCGATTACTAAACGAACTTTACGAAATTTAGTTAAGTTCAATTATATCTCAATGACAAGTATTGAATAATATCGTTTCAATCTTAGACCTTATGAAATGTATATTTAACACACACACATTTATAACAACAACACACAACAAACACCTACATTTACAATAATGTTAAAATCAAAAATTAAGAATACATATGAAATGTGTTGAATCCATGTTTTAGAAATCTCTTTCTCTGGGATTTCACTCTCTCCTTACACACTTCTTCAGTTATTTTCTATGGTTTGTGATATTTTTATTACTCCCTGTCTTGAAAAAGAGGTTATATACAGATGGCTGCATAAGCACGTAAGATAATTGACCATTACACATGGTCTGTGATGATGATCATCATCATCATACCAGCCTATGATGTCCACTGCTGAACAAAGGCCTCCCCCATCGATTTCCAAATAAAACGTTCTGCGCAGCCTGCATCCAGCGGCTTCTCGCGACCCTGACCAGGTCGTCTGTTCTGTTTCTAGTGGGAAGCCGACAGGCCTGTGCCCTGCCCATTGCTAATCCTATTTCAATTTGCTAATCCTATGAGCTATGTCAGTGACTTTGGTTCTCTTACGAATGCCCTCATTTCTGATTCTATTTCGCAGAGAAACACCTAACATTGCTCGTTGTGCGACTGCAAACTTGCACAGAAAGCCCTTAGTAAGCTACCACGTTTTATAGCCGTATGTCATCACTGGCAACACACAGCGGTCTAAGATTTTCGACTTCAAGCACTGAGGAATTTTGGACGAGAAGATCTTACGCAACCGTCGTGATCGTGTATATTTAAATGAAATCATAAAAGTGTCAAATATTAAAGAAAAATATGTTAATCTATTTATTAAAAAGTAAAATCATTAAATAAGCACAAAATGTCTGGTATAAATAATGCGTAAATGATCCCATTTCTCAGTTTCTAAATTAAATTTGTAAAGATAAAAAAATATATGTTGACTCTGCTCAACACTAAGCTACTTAGCGTAATGTAGCCTCATTTTAAATGCCCTGAGCGTTGACTTTTCCAAACTCAATCCGCCGTTTTCTCGAAGCGTCCTCCAAGGGCCAATATTCGGACCTTTCTCAAATGAAAAGATCTAATCTCACTTTTTACCCAATTCTTAACAATTCAGTTAGGATCGCTCTCGGTTAGAATGGCGATTGCTCCAAATCGCACCGGAGAATGCTTACCTGGTTTCGTGTTTCGAGTTTTCTTTGAAACGAAAAAGAAGTTTGTAAAATAACACACGTAGACTTAACGTGCCCTAGGGCTAGGCACTTTATAGATGAATACAAAAAAGCACTTGAGTTATTTATGATCGTCTGATATTCAACGCTATTCTACAGTCATAAGTTTTATCAGGATTTTCAGAATTCAACAGAAAGCTTACCTTATCTAAAATATACCGTATTTATTACTTTACTGCTTTGATTCTACCAGAAATCATGTAACTGATCTGAGGATTTGACAGTAAAAACTCAAAAATACAATTAATATCTATTAAAGAACAGTTAAAAAAAAACCAAATGTTTGACTAGTTTTACTTTTACCACATTAAGAAATGCTCGCAAATTGTCTTTTGATGAAAATGTAATTAAGACTGTAAAATTTGCTTTAAATGTAATTTCTTTTATACCTATTCATATTTAAAACAAACTAGATTGTTGGCGTGCATTACAGCAGGCGTCCTCTGAAAGCTTTTACCGTTGCTTTTGCCATTTTACTTTATCCTCAAGATCGAGAGTCGAGACAGATATTTATAGATTAAAAAAGATTTTTTACCTCTGTTTTTGACAAAGTTCTTTGGAGTTCCATTTTTTCTGTCACAGAAATAGCAAATGTAATGATATCACGGCATTCGTCAAACCATCTCGTGATCCGATCCGAATCGAGCTCGAGCCATTAACCTTTGCCCGTCCGAATCCATTTACGAGAAATTACTTTCCTGGAAACTACACTAAGTTACTTTTAATGGAATAATAAATTCGATTTCTGCCAGGTGCCTTTATGCAGGATGGAATTGATAAGTTCTTACTATCGAGATATGTCATATTTTAAAGATTTTCTTCTGGACCTATCGAGCCACAGATTCCAGACACAATTGGTTTTTAACTGTCATAATTAAGTCCAGAATATATAAAACTAAAGTACCTATAAAAATACCGAAATCGATTTATTTAGGCATTGTAGAGTCGTGAATATGTATAACAAAATTTAATTAACTATTCTAACTAAACTTAACTCTGTAAATTACTTTATTACAATAGGCCGCATAAGAAATATATACTACCTTAAACGAATAATGTATACGGCACTCAAAGATAGAACTATTTAAATAACTGAATTTCCTGTAGGCATCCAAAACTTATATGCAAAAGATAAATGTAATTTTAATACTTTTAATTATATAAAAGAGCGAGTCGTTGCGAACTGATAAACCATTATGGTTTATACAATAAAGCGACAGTTATATTGTGAATGTTTTGTACACATTTATTGTAAGTTTTGAATAAAGAAATCAAAAAACGTGGCTTGAAAAATTGAAATTGGATTGTAATTCATTTTATTAGTGACATAAATAATGTTTTTACATATAAATCGTTACATTTATTTTTGCAATCATTATATTAGGCACTTCTAGTAAGAACCCTAAAAAAAGCAAAGTACTAGCCCACGGTGGGTTGACACTTTACTAGGGTCTATTCTCTTTACATCTTTTCCAGAATTGAACCACGGCTCTTTTGTTTGAATACTCTTGCTCTCTTCCTCTTTGCTCTTTTTTTTGACACAGCTGTGCAGACGCTAGAGTTTCAAGCTGCACTATAGCTGTTTTCGTATAAGAACTCTTCTTATCGCTTCATATCAGGTGGTGTAGAGTCATGAATCAATCAATCAATTACATTTTATCGCACAACAGGACACGGACGTATTAAGCAATAAAACAATGCGCTCATGGCTAAACAGCAATATTTTCCAGGCAAACAGGAGTGATAGGAAGTAATACCGAAGGAAATAAAGAGAGAGGGTGGAAGAAAGATATAACATTATAATATATAGGTAAATTAATAAAATAAATATGCCTACACTTATATAATATAAATAAACCATATGGGATTGAAGTTTTACTTATCTAAAAAAGAAATGAGATATTTATACTACACCAACAGCTAAGTACTAAAGTTGAGAAAGTGATTGTCATTTGCCATGCTTTGAATAAAAAAAAAGTGTAGTTGTAGTTTCAACCTTAGATGTTTTAGAAGATCACTCGCAACTTCAACACAAAAATAATAACCATGAGATTTCATGTAAACGCGCAGTGTGTATGTAAGCATATGCGACCCTTACTGAGTATTAGCAAAGAAAAGTAGATATAGAACACCAGCTCCATACAACCGTGCGTAAGCTTGTTGTCACTCGACAACATTATAGCGTTATAGCATCATTTAATAAAATCTTTAATAAGCCAATCCGATCTCACCGCGATGTCCACGAGTTGACCCATCGGTATAAAAGTCTGTTTTTCTCTTTTTCTCCTGAATACTTTCGACCCTGTTTCCAGCCCCTTCCACTGACACTGCTATGAAGTCTTGCCACTGTGTACTGTGCTACCGTCGCTTACCAAGCTATATAGGTATCCTTCTGTTGTAAAAAATATAATACCCTTGAAAATAAGTACCTGTTTCTTATATTTTTTAAAGAACACATTGAATGTTCTTAATTTATATGCTATATACCTGGATAAATATCCCTTTTACTAGGATCGGTATAAAATTGAATGTTCATAATAAAGTAAGAATCCTATTTAATTGTTACGACAGTACTATTTAAGAGATATAAGATTGAAGACATAAAGGACTTAATTGTTACTTTTAAAATCCAATAAAGAGTTTAAAACTTTACTGAAATTAATTAAGGTACGATTTAATAGTTAAAAACCTAATAAGCTAAGAACTCTGGTATTGTCTTTTATATGACTTTAGTATCGTCTTTTATTGGATACTATCCCATTATGTTTTCTGGTCTAGCATTTACACACACATACTCAAACAAACACACACGTAGAAAGAGAGAGAGAGAGAGACTTATAATAGTATAAAATTATAAAATCTATTTATTTTATCTTATTAAAGACTTTAAAGTTAAAATTGCTTAATTGGTCTAACCCACACTTAAACTTAGTGCGTGTTAGATTTTTTTGTCAATTCAATTCAAAATGTCAAAGATAAAATTAAGGGTCTCAACCACCATGATTGCTCAAAATTTTATCTATTATCTAGTCTGTGCCTAAAGGCCTTAGTCTGGTTTGGGTTTCAACGGTAACAATTTCTAAAATATGAGTATGTTGTTAAGCCATTTATTATGGTAAGGGTTTTAAACATGTGCTATTGAAGTAAATTATTATTATAATTGTTTGATTTGGCAAAAACATTTAGAATTTTAGACTAGGCTTTTATAAAATTTACTGAGTTCTTCATAACTTCTTCCTAACTGACTCTTCACAATGGGGATTTGACAATGGTAGGTCCACGGTAAGTATCTAATTTCACAAATATTGTATTACACAAAAATTACAAATAACAGCTTTTCAGAAGGCCTTCGATAAGGTGCACCTCATAAAACTTTGCAATCAATCATATTTATTTGCGAATATGGGTATATACAATGGTGTTACAGATTATAAGAAACAAGATAACCTCGAATAGTACTATTTGTTGGTTGGTTTTGTTGTTTAGTTCATAAATGTGATTAATAGGTCACTAAAAATAGTCACCAACGAATACCAATCCAGATGTATTATAAGTGTACAACAGGGATCAATACTAGGACCTCTTCGATGTACTATATTACTATTATTACGATCGGATTTTTTTCAACCCAAAAAGTATCTACACCCTGCCGTGGGTGTAAAACTATCTCGGCTTTAGCGTAAAAAGGTAATAGACAGACAGAGAGAGTTATTTTCGCACTATTTATAATATTCATAAATAATAATATATAAGTGCAACAAAAATAAATGACGAATTGAGGACAAGTAATTTCTTGCAAGTTTTGCACAATCATTTGCACACAATTGGTTGATAAAAAGATCATAGTATTAACTGTAACGCAACAATCCAGGGGCGTATTGTACCCACCCGAGACATGTAATAAATGCGAAAAAACCTTTTTCCTACAAGATTGATACCAGATATATTTCTCGTGTTTATCAAATTTTTGTCCGCTGCAAACACGGTCGCGTACACCCCGTAAATTTTTCATTTCTTCCCTGTCAGAGGTCAGTCGTGTCGCTTCCCGTAAAGACATCCAGAGCTGGATTAATGACGTCACGCCAGTCAGCCATCATTCACCGTTCCAGTCCCGTACGCAGATATATGGGTCAGATACGACCCACAAAGGAGAGTGACGAAGCATTCACGTACGTTAGAAAATTTATGCTCAATACCGCCAATAGTTTAATAATATTAAGTCTTTGCTAAGTAAAACATAATGGTATAGTTTTTCTTATGGTCGTCTGGGTAGGCACTAATTACCGCCTTTCTATTCAGCCGTAAAACAGTTCGCTATATTTTGGATTGAAGGGAAATGCAGCCAAGTGTAATTAATGGGCTGGACGACCCTAGGATGATACCGAATGATTAAAATCAATATTGTAATACAAACTTGGAAAACAAGTGCTGATGGTAAGTGGTTACCGTAAACGATCGTGACACAAAAGGTAGCATTATGAATCTTGTAATCTATCTCCGATATTCCTTCCACTGTTGGACTGTTCGCCAACAGGACGTTTCGTATACGAGAGTTTCCGCGTCAGAACTTTTTACTTATCGACGTTTCGCCAACGGAAATAAATAAAAAAAGTATTCTTACGAAAAACATTGTTTATGCGACGACAGAATCTTTACAGTTTCCAATATACATTATTCACCTATAAGAACAATTTTATTTTTGAATTGATACTCCTAAAGCCAATGAATTTTGCATGTAAATGAATAAAGACAACCATTTGTACCCTGAAACCGTTTAGACCCTATAAAAAGCTCAGTCCGAATTAGTCCGCCAACAAAAACTTCGTGACAATTCTATTTATATTAACAGTCTTTTTATCGCTGTTCCATTGTCTACTTCGAAACGTGAAGATAAATTGTGTTCCTAAATTAATGGACGCCTGCCCACAACAGCAGCCCCTGACTAATGTTTAGAATTTGTCCGGCACGTTTGCGTCAATTATAATACGTCTTGGATGTCCAACTGATTATTGGATACATTCATTTCTGTTACAATTTAGATAACTAGGCCCTCTTATTTATGTGTGAATTGTCAGCAAGTAAATCGATATGGGAGAGGTAAAAGCATCATGCTTTCCTTTACCCTAAGGTTGTCTGGTAAAGATTGCTACCTTAGCAATAAGGCCATGTTTTGCATTTCTTGTGTCCTTGTGCTATAAATTATAACTGATCCAAAAGTTTTGGCCTTACGTATAATCCATACTAATAACAATTATAAATACAAAAGTAGTTCAGTCTGTCTGTTACGTTTTCAATCTTAAGCCGCTGGGCGGAACCGATTAAGATGAAATTTGGTAAGGATATAGATTACATCATGAGAGAGGATGTAGGCTACATTTTAGAGCGATAACCGACATCCAGGCGGAACCGCGGGCGACCACTAGTAATATTAACTCATTTTTTTTGTAACAGTCCTGCGTTGTCTGTACAAAAAGTACAACATTAAGTAAATATTTTAAAAAAGTGCGACGTATGTTAATTTAATTAATAAAAATATGTTTTCTTCTTCAAGTAAAAAGTTAACCATGACAGTTAACCTCATGGTTAACTTAAAATAAAAGGTTTAGGTATTTTATTCACTTTCATCATTGAATGTGACTAAAATAACTATATTTGTTGAGCGTACCTAGTATTGGCGTAGGTTTATGTTACAGCTTAAGTTTCTAGTCAAAATAAACTTAAGCTTAGCCGGTTTAAACTTTAAATAAAAATAATACCTCAATTTAAGTATAGATCGAAACTAATAGGTTTAATTCCCGTGAATAGAAATTACGAATCAACTAATCGTTATCTTTGTTTAAACTTAATTCAAGCTATACAGAATAGTGCCGTCAATACCACAATAAATTAAAACGTGGGCTATATTAGTTCATTGAAATGGTTTGCCACTTTCAAAAACATCTTAAATGTTATATTATTTCATACAAATGTCATGAAATTGAATATTGACGGCACCACCCTGTACAATATTTAAACTTTACGTCTACATCTATATTTTTGATAAAACCTTGTAAAAATAATATTAGCTTTCAAGATGTCATTGAGGTACAGCAGCATCAATATAATTTTTACACTCTGTCTCAACGCAATAAAGATCATAATAGTTTTTATTCTAGAATTCAGGCAAGTACCTACATTTATATACGAGAAAATTTGAAAGAACATCATAATAACTGTAGATATTTTGTTACATAGACTCTTCCCTATATAACTTTGATATTACTTTATATTAAATGGTGGCTTTTTCTCCAGCATCAAGCAAGCATACGTAATATAGGTCGCGGCGTCATGATGTGACATAGCGTTAAATTAGAGGACGAAAAATAAAAAGAAACCGTCCTATACCGTCCGCTCCTGTTATTCTACGAAAGGCTGACTTTCAAAGAGGCACACTAATAGAGATCCGGGATTTAATAAGACGGCTACCTTTCAAGACCGGGACTTTCCTAAATGGTTAGATTTAATCTCAATTTATATGTTTTGTACTATAGAACATGTTCTTTGTATTTCGGGTCCCACTAAAAGAGTATGGTCTCAAATGACCCGTATAAAAGAACTAGTACGGAAAGGTTTACTGCAGATTGGTTCTCAACTTTGGGAGCCTTCTCGCGAACTTTTTTATGGGTAAGTAAAACTCGTGAACGAGTTTTTAAGCCGCTTTAATTTTGTTTTAAACGTAGAATTGGTGTTAAAATGAACAACTGTTAAAAGTTCTTTGTGCAGTTGTTGAATGTGAAAAATATTTATTCCGCATTCTTTTGGCGAGAATTTTGTTTTTTAACTTATACAAGCTTATAAAAATGTCTAGACGAGATAGAGACAGACATTATATTTGAGGCGTAATGCGAAACCGGAAACCGCGTTCTTTTGAAATCTGGGTGACTATTCTAGCCACTGAGACATTCTAAAGACACAATTACACGACTCAAGTTTCTTGCGTATTAGCATACAAATAATTTAAAGAAAGAAATGGCTTGCATAGTCACACATTAGATTATTCAATTTTATTGTATGCTACAGCCAAGAAACTGAAAACTTACTCGTGTAAATGGGCCTCAAACATAAAACTAAGGAATACCCTATAGGTTTCTATTAGTCTCTCTGTTTTTGCGTTGAAACTATTATAACGATTTTCACAGAGTTAAAAATATTATAATTAAACATGAACTACCTATGCGGTAAAACGTAATTTTTCAAGATGGACGATAATGCTACTGCGGAATGAATCTTTAACATTTCAATAACTAAACCAACATTTAAAGATGGTGGACGATTTCTATGATTTTTCAGACTGGTATCCCATATTTCGGTAGTACCTAAGTATAGCCGCAGCATAACGGCATTGAGAATACCCACTAAAACTCCCCAGTAACTTCTCTTTCCTTCATGGGGATAGCCTGGACTGTACTGAATCAATTTCACCTGAATACCGAACCACCAATCTGATCACGTCAGCTTTTAAACAAAAAAACTGAATCAAAATCGGTTTATTTTGCTTAGGAGCTAAGTAACAAGTCAACTTATAACGCCCCCCTTTTTTCGTCGGTGGCTCAAAAGCATGCTTTATTAAATTTATTTTCAATGCTCAGGACATGTCTCTTTTCTAGTCTACAATATTATTCCGAGTATTTTTATAACGTTTATTAATATGTTATAATAACATTTAATATTATAATTACTGTTCATAAACTAACAAGATAACATTTAATCACCGTAAGAACAGACAACACAAAAAATATGTAATTTGGCTGTTAACTTCTGTAAGTGGAAACAACGGACGAAAAATACGCTATGCCAATTGAGAAATAATAAAAAATATACGAGGAAATAAACAGACCGAGTAATCTTCTTTCCGTGTTGTTAGTGTGAGACTAAACGGGCCATTTCTTTGTCCAATAATTAGGGTCCCGATGGATATAGTGAGCGTAGCCTCTAGTTATAGTGCATTAATGTAAGGCCGTACGCCTTTTTAGTTGTTATATATTACATATAAATACGCAGTTTCCTTTGTGTAAACTACGGTTTCCTACATGTTGGTTGTAAAACGATAACGTCAAAAAAACTATTTGACTGACTAGAATTATCTAAATATAAAGTACAATGATTATAATACCTAGTACCAGTTACAGGTCTCTGACACCAATGAAATCGATAGAGGGAGGCCTTTGCTCAACAGTGGACATGATATCCACTGTTGAGCAAAGGCCTCCCTGATATCATGATAATTCTCGATTTACCCCATGAGTACCTACTATTTATAAATATTTTTAGTAACACTTGTTTAATTCGAAAGTACATAGTTACACTCTATCTGCAGTCAACAGCAATTGTCTTTCAAAGGCTATATTTTTTTCCAAATTTTTTATGTTATGGGGAATATGGTTGAATATTTTAATTACCATGACGTCTAGAGAGTCTCTTATTAATTTTAAATTTGAGAAAGGTAGTTTGAGTTTATTTTGGTAATGTAACAACACGTTTAATTAATGTAAGTGGAGAGTATAATTCTGTATTTTTCTCATCAAGGGGCACGCACGGTGTTTTTTGGGCTTTCATTCCGAATAATTTTGACCAGTAATGTGATATTATTCTTCACAAAGCTAATTAAATAGGCTACTAGATTTTATTTTTCCTCGTTTTTCAAGTCGTAAAATTTGTCAAATTATTGCATTGTCTATTAAATATTTGAAGTTTTTACTATACTTTTAGCTGCAGCTCCATTTTTCAAAAGTAAAAAATAATGGAAGTTAAATTAATGCAATAACAAAACGCAAATAGCCACTTTAGTATGGAATTTTTCATATTCGTCTTAAAAATAAACGGGGGGCTATAAAATATTTTTAAATGCACTAAAAATTATAAATAAATATAGCTTATCAGCCCGTATAGGTCGGATTGCTGTTCAAAATTAAAATTATTTCAAGCCCAGGCTTCGTATATTTGTGGTCCTTTCCTTTGCAGGCTTCAAAAATATATAAACATATAAACTGAACTGATCTTATCATAAATTATACCAAAGAACCATCCTAATCACGTCAGCTTTCAAGCAAAAAAAAAAAACAAATCAAAATCGGTTCATTCATTTAGGAGCTACGACGCAGACACACACAGATACACAAACAGACACATCAAACTTCGTCGAAGGTTAAAAACAAAACACTAGCCGCCTTATTATAAAACGCGGACTAAAGTTAGTCCTGGTCCTAAACTAATGCTGTCACTGTTATTTGTTAAAAGAAAGACAGTGACAGCATCAGTTTTAAGCCAGGACTAACTTTAGTCCGCGTTTTATAATAAGGGGGTAGGTGTTTGGCGTCACCGTATACCAGCGATGGCGAACTTTTACGTATCAACGTGCCATTTTTCTAAAATAAATGTTTAATGAGGTCATAGACGTGCCATCAAATAATTTAAACTATGTGATTGTTGAGAAAATAATAGTAATAAATACAATCAACTCAAAACTCTTTATTTACTACAGAAAAATAGGAACATTTTGCAATGTTTCAATTATACGAGTAATTATTAAAGCAAAATTAGTGTGACTTCAGTTGTTGCAGATTAGATGACAAATATAATAACTGAGGATTGTATGATGTTACTTTTAGCAGAATGCATGCTGACCTGGAGTCATCAGTCAAACAGTTTCTAACCGAGTCTTTATTGTTATTTATTCGTTTAGGAAAATAATGACTAGCAGGCAGAGGTTGATGAAAATATTGTTAAAATAGCATGAGCCAACTTCTTCAAACAATTAAATGTGTATGTTGCCTAAAATATTGTGTCACGTGCCAATAATGGCACGCGTGCCATTGGTTTGCCATCCCTGCCCTATACGGTACCGTTGATAAGCTCGACCGTCCAATTTGGAATATTAAAGATCCATGCCGGTGATATGTACTTACTGGGTTTTATGTGAATTGATTTTACCGTGTATTATTTTTAGTGTTGGATTTTTGATTTGATGACTTGGGAACATTTTGCTGTTACTTTTATTCAAAATAAAATCGTCAGTATATGTTCAATATTTTAGTAGTTTTAATCATTATTATGCATGTGAAGAATCATGAAATGGATCCATTCCTTGGAAAGAACACAGAAAAAGGAAAATAGGAGAGAGGAATCTCGGGAGAAATAAAGTTATGACGTTATGAGTATGAAATTGAGTGATTATGTAAGTGAGGTAAGAATATTTCAACTCATATCTTTGACTGAACCTGTTTCGGATTTCCCTGGGTGTTGTTTAATGAGAATCTGTTATAAACGAATCAGCGATAAGAGTCCGCTGACGCAATATTTCAATTTCGCGTAAATAGGCGGTATTGCTAACTGCTCTTACGCGGTCTTGCACGCCCACCGACGATAGACTGTGGGAATGATTATGTTGTGGTGAGGAATGACAGAGTATTAAATAGGAGAACATATCGCGCTGACTCTAAATAAAATAGCGCCAGCGTAATATGTGCAAGGCGATGATGAGACGGATAGGGAGGGGTGATTTACATTTTACGACCAGAACATTTATTTTAAAAAGAAATAAGACGTGCACCCAATTATAGCTCAGTCATAACTCACGCCATCAGCCGAATGAGAACATACAAAAGCTCAATCGAAATTAGGTAGGTTGATGTAATATCGCCAGTCGTTACATCTAAAAGAACGATTTACTCCCAAGAGTGAGCAATAAAATCACGGAGAGATCTCGTCAGCGATATTAAATCGGGCCCTCTCATGATACCGAGAGATCTGCGAACGCGAAATATTCACGTTCACGAGCTACATGCAGTGCAAACAGACGTGTGTTCGCGAATATGATGCTTTCTTTTAATTATTCTGGAGCAGGTATTGTGCAATGCTTGGTAAAGATATGTAAACGGTAAAATAACACATTACATATAATAGTACTTAAATAGCATAATTATATTGAATTCCAAGTGTCCAAACTCTAGTGAGCGCATAATCGCGCAAAGAGAAACCCAAGGGGCTTATAAACGATTTTTTGTCACAAAAAAATTGTCTCAAATTGTTAGATTTATTCGATACAGATTCACTTTTTAAATGCCTAAAGACCAGACAAGGACAAGAATAGTTAAAATACAAATGGTTAAAAAAATGATAGTTCAAAAACTAGTAATTAAATGTATTCGACGCTTGTTCACTGACGTGAAAATACTATTACTCTGTTTTGGCGGAAAATTAAACGAGTGTTGTTTGGAGAGACTTTTACGGGCTGCATCTCCAGTCCAGGCCTGAATTGTTTTAGTTATAACTTAGGTAATTGAATTGATGTAGCGATGTTAAAATTAGTAGTAAAATGTTGTTTCTTCAGTGTTTTCTGTTTGTTATTATGTACCTAAATACCTATATACGTTGTTGAAGTTACTAGGTACAGTGAACATCACAAGTGTAACAATATGGATATACAGTTGAACTCTTTCAGTGATTAAAAATCAATATCGATTTTTTTTCAACAAAAAATATAATTAGATGTTGACGAGCGAACCAGAACGTTACCGAGAACTGTATCATCCATTGGTATATGTGTTGCCGCCATTTGGTTGCATTCGCCGCTAGATTGGATGCCTAGTTCCTTGATTAAACGCCGGCATTCTATCAAATGCCTAGGCCGATAGTTAATTGAACTAGACTCACTTAACGTTTAACGACTTGACGTATTGAAAGGATAGTCGATCTGGATCTAAGGAGTTTTGGTTTTTTTGGTGGGTTCAAGGTTTTTTATGACCACTTATAGTAAACATCATTTTAGTTATATGTGTTTACAAAAAAAAAATACCCTGAACCTACCTGTCACTCAAACAGTCACACAAAATCTCTTTGATTTAAACGACCTGCCTAGGCGTCCAATTGAATGGCTAATTTAACCAGACGGCTGACATGACGTTTAGCCATTATGTTAAACGTTGCGCTCAATGACTTGGCTAGTTGTCTTTTAAACGTTGCATTAGATACCGGGTGTTCAATCAACGGGCTAGGCGTCCAGTTAAGCGGCTAATTTAACTAGACCGCTGCCATATAATATGCACTCCTGTGTTAGCGGAAAACCAATCCACTTTTTTTGTAAGGTAAATTGTTATGGCTTTTAGCGCCAAAAATTTTCATCGAGATAAGTGCCTATGGGAAGTTGAATATTTTGCTATTGAGGAATATCCTACGTTTTTATTCCGACTTAAATCGTTTTGCATTCGCTTCTGTGTTCATGTGCAATGCGTAGATAATCAATGCATCGAAGTTCAGTATGTTGTCCCTGTAGGAATACCTCGCATTGCCAATTTGCAATATCCATTTGTGTTGCATGCAATACTTGCAATACAACAATAATGCAATTAATGGCTGCTGTCGCGCGCTCGTCCGCTTAACCACCCGCGAATTACGAACGATTAATAAGAAGTTAATATAACGTGAAAAATTAACGATATTAGATTTTTACTTGACTTACCTCTGTATTCGTCGCTTTAAATAATTTTTATTGCACGGAACTTGCTGATTACCTTATAGAAAGTACCACCTTTATTCAACCCTGTTAAGGATTCGGTTATTTTAATCAGTTTCTCGATTTCCACCGATTTGTCTACTTCAAAGGTAAACGTATCAATATTAGATATAAATGACTTGGCAATCTCACACAATTGCTCACACTGCATGTGATTAGGATATTTTTAATTAGGATTATTTTAAATAGTTGACGATTAAATAGGCCGAGGCTATGCGATGGCCAAGTCACTCTTTATATTAATAAAATACCAATATATAATATTGATACGGTTACTTTTTAAATAGACAAGTCGGTGGTAATCGAGTTCTATGAACCCCCCGGTACCGACTAAAATAACCGACTTGCTTGAAAAGCATCTCAAAACCTTTTTTGTAGGATAAGTTAAGAACTGCGTTTCGAGACTTTCAACTTTTTACATGTAATGTTTTTGATGGTTAATCGAATTTTTCATGGATAAAATCGTAAGTTAGTTTAATCTTAGATTTTTTAAAGAAAATTATAATTATAGCGTTATGATAACGCTATTAAAAAAAAATAGAATTCAAGTTCTTGGTAGCTCTACTAGCTCTTCGTTTAACACAGTCACTCGAATTGTAGTTGTCTGGTAGGTATTTTCGTATCAATTCCAAACATTTATTGGATAAGTAAAATTGTCCACTTTATAAAAGATAATTTTGATAAGCAACATGAAAACATCAAATAATATTTCTTTCTAACAACAAAATCAACTACGGCATGCAAATTGGGGGTATTGTCTCATAAAAGCCCCTTTATCCCAAAAACATTCCTGGCTCAAAAATATTCGCGACTTCTATTCCAATACCGTATGCAGAGGCAAACGTCTGAATTCCACCGTATAGAACATGCGATGCTAAAGGAATGCCTCACATAATACACCTTTGAACGAAATAGAATCCATTCGGAACGTTAGATCGGATAAGTACGGTCTGATTTTTTTACTCGGACCGACCCCAGGATTTCCTCAGGCGATTTGACACGTTATTTCATGGACACGTTTCAATAAAACGAACTCATGATCGTTAATACCTATGAATTCTGAGTAATCGTTGTAGTTTCCAACAGAATTGATTGGAACACAGTGAGTAAAGTTCATTTGAATTTTGTAGTTCGTTAAAGTTCGTTTGGTTCAGTTCGTGTAACATTTTAATTACATAATTGAATAATTTAATCGTTTTATTTTTCTTAATTTCATTTTGACGTTAAAATAATAATAATAAGAAAAGTGCTTGAATAGTACAGACTGCTCTAGCCTGAGCTAACAAGGACTTGGGATGAGCCTGTGAATTTCCTCTACTCCGTATTTGCGTTTGCGTTAAGGTATAGGGTATACGTTAGCTTTTACACAATGTCGAAATGTCAATGTCAAAAATACTCGTTCAGGTGTACCGAACGGTATTACCTAATCTCTTGATCCTTGCCAGCTCGCAGGACGTCCACACAACAATAGATAATACATTGTGTCTAGTATTGGGGGCATAGGATATTATAAGACATTTATCATTTCGTGAGCAACCTTACCTTTCTTTATTAAACCGCACGTTTCTTTACTCGTTGCGTAAATAATGCGCTTGTTGGCTTGTTATTATTTGTTATCAAAAAATTATAGCAAATTACTAAAATACCAGATAAAAAGAGAATAACAAAAATCAGTAAATTGTGTAAAAATACGTATGTTTATTCGTGCATACAATAATTGATGTTGAGTTTTAAGGAATGGTTTGTCCTTTCAACAGTCGTATTATTTATTTTATTATACGTAATTCAAGTCTCAAAGAGGAAGAAGAGCAGCCGCTAAAGAATTAAACTTTTGTATTAAGTACATTACAAAGTTTTAAATAATTAGCATAATCTCCAGCAAGAGAATTTAAATGATATGCTCGAGATAAAATTATGAGGTTGATATAAATATTTCAAGTGTCTTCCGCGCAGTGCCTGGATTATGCTATTGGTCGTATTTGAATAGCGTCTTACGGCTTGAATGCTGATAATGATGAATAGGTATTGCCCTTAAAATCATGTGTTCGCTCACGTTATCTACCGCGTTCATCGTATCATAAATAATAATATTCATACACTAACACCTATTATCTAGTAATTCAAATACAACTTAGTACGTAACAACGTACAACGTAGTTCTTTAAACATTTATAATAATGTTAAAATCAAAAATTAAGGATAACCTATTATCTAGCCAAAAGTAGGCATCATTATGAGCTTGTGTTATGGATACTAGATAACGGATAAATATTGATAATAATATGTATATAAATATAATAAATATACTAAATAAACATATAAGCATCCATGACTCGTAAACAAATGCTCGTACTCATCATACAAATATTTTTGCTCCTACCGGGATTCGAACCCGGGACCTCTTGACCGAGTAGCCTAGGAGGGGTACAGACCGCTCGACCAGCTGGTCGTCATCTTAAATACATAGAGACCAAACGATTTACTTATGTAAAAAATTTACAACTGATCTTTCGACTACCTGTAGTTCAAAAAAGTGACAACTTACATAACTGAGTCTAACACCTACTTAGTCAAAAACAAAGTTGCATAACGTTGCAACGTTTTGTTAAATCAAATAAACTGTAATTACACCTCACAAAATTTTGATTATTACAAATATAACCGAAGTAAGTAGTTTGCTTAAATATTTTTTTATCTGTCTGTCTGTCTGTAACCTGTTACTAATGTTTTCACTCTTAAATCGCCGAACCGAATAGTTGCAAATAAGGGACAGTGTGTACTGTATAACACAACTCACATTTTGCACACGTAGGTTAATTGTTAATTATTGTAACGAGCATTTATAGTAGTATTAATCTGTCAAGCGGCGCTATCCACCGGAGGGCTATGACTATTGAAAAATCAATTGTGTCTGGAATCTCATGCTTCACGGGTTGAATTTGTCTTGAAGAAGTCAGCATCTTTTTTGTGTCTCCTTGGTCCCCGCATTACAAGTTCTAAGCTTGAGATACAGGCCAACCACGTTTAAGGTTGCTGCTTCATATCGGGGTCTGTCCAGACTCCAGACATGTTGGCGTCTGCGGGGTTCCCGCTGAAACTGCGCTATCGCAGTCTTCCAGCATATTTAATCTGAAAATCGTTGCCAAACTAGGTCTAGGGGTCTTTCTAGTTCAATATCCAACCAAGCCTGAAACTTTATATTTACTAACTACTATAGTTATAGAAGGAACTTTCGTTATGGTCGATCCCGGAATGGGTCAAACAATGGCGAACTCCCATACAAATTTTTGTCAACCAAATTTTTAAGCGTCTAATGAAAAATATGTAAAAGAGCTAAATTTTCTTAATAAATTGGTGTTTAGGTAACTATTATTGCAAGTTTTGAGTAAAAAATATTCCAATTTAAACTTTTTGATGTTATGTTTTACAAAACAACACAAAAATATACTTTTTCATGTCAGTTTCATATTTTTAAATACTTACCTTATTTGACAATAAATAACACAGGTTCCTAATATCAGTTTGTGGATCAATAGTGACTGACTCTGTATCAATACTCGATAGATAATGGCCAAAATAACTTGAGTCCAGGCCAGTAAAGCAACCTCAAATAAATTAGATGGATACTTTATTTATTGTAATAATAATCTGTGCTGACGTCCAAGTGATCTGTGCTATACATCTACTAGATAGTCCGCAGATTCGTGATTTAAGTATCGGTAGTCAGTTAAAATTCCTTTATAATTGATTTTATTTAAAAGATTTTATTTAAAATCATAAAAAAAAATTAGGTGTTTTTGTTATAATGACATTTTAAGACACTCAAAATTTTCTTGGACAAATGTTTCGCCATTGTTCTTTATAGTCTCGAGCTGCTCCGTGCTTCGGAAGGCACGTTAAGCCGTTGGTCCCGGTTGTTCCTGCAACCGCTCCGCACTGGGCCAGCGTGGTAGTGTAGTCATTTGCTAAGCTTTGTATAAAAAAAAACTTGATAATTATTCCTGTTTTAAAACTCACATTGGAAGGATTGACTATTTAAAGTTTTTTACATCAATGTAATTTTTTTCAATAGTCAATCCTTTCACCGTTAATACATTGTTATGTGTTTGAAACACTTTATTACCGAACATTGTTAGTGGTGTTATCTCGTATTTACATATTGTTACACCAATAAACAGAGGAGTGTACAAATTAATTACACCGCTAGTGAATAATAGACGAGACACGACGAGGCGATAACATCGACAAGGTGTTTTGCTTGCAGAATTATTATTAGATAGAATAGATACTCTTAGGAATATTATTATAATGATGGCTTAATATTGTATACTGTGTGAGATAGCTTAATATTGTATTGTGATGAGTTAAAATTCGCACAAAGTAATGTACCACTATCCATTAATATTTTTTCAATTATATGGGACCTTTAGTTCAATAATATGTCAAGCTGCGTGTACTGCCAAAGACTTTAGTTGTAAGAACATAAGTATTATTTATGACATCACATTGTCAAATTGAATTCAATAATGACGTGCAAACAGAACTTATTTTTTTATAGAACGAAAAAGGCAAACAAGCGAACATTTTATTTTACGAGAGTACATACAGAGTTTTTCAATCTCAAAGTCAATGAAAGTAATCGATCGCAAATAAATAAACTAAAAAATACAAAATTAAAAATTTAAAGTAACCCCCGGCGTCAATGATCATCTATGTAACACCATCTCATTGAGACTATTCATAAGTTTCTGAAGAATTAAGCATTTTGCAGACTTTTTGATGGTATAGAATTAGCTCAAGGATAGTATGTCATGGGAATGTCACCGAAGTGACAGTACACGTAATTTCAAATCAATCGGAAGTGTAAAAGTTAGTAAAACCCTATTATCATGTACAAAATGAGCTGATAGTCATCAAACGCCTGAACTGATCTTCATAAATTATAGCTAAGAACCATCGTAGGCACATCAGCTTTCAAACAAAAACAACCGAATCAAAATCGGTCCATTCGTTTAGGCGCTACGATGCCACAGAAAATCAACACAGAAATCGTCTCGGCAACCACTGCGCGGTCACGACGACGCGCTGCGAGTCCGACATCGAGACAGCGCGCAGTGGTTGCAGAGACGCGAGGCGCAAGACGCGCGTGTGGTGATGTCGTGGCCAGGCATTAACAGTGACTAAGAACAGAACAGAACCGCAGTGTGATTCACAAACAAAGATATTCGACATCGAGCTTGACGTCTGACAAAGACGACGAACTGCCATTGGTTTTGACGTTTGCGGACGGCGCTGCGTGATGGCGTATTCACTTATCTCTACGTCGGTCTCTCGGCTTTGTATGATTGTCTCTGTTTTGGTTATACAACATGAAGTACAATTGATATTTTTTTATTTCTTTTTTGTTGTGTTAAAATTGTATCGCTATTACTTCATTCAATATTTGATTGGTTTTTTACATAAAGATTTTTTAGTTCCGGTTCACGCCGTGCTCGACGTCGGAACGCTGGTGTCGCCAACGGTTGTCAAACAAACGCCAAAAGGTATGACAGGGCTGCCGACAGCCACGAATCCATGGCTGCTGACTTTTGAGAATCGCATAGCAGAGAATAAGCACTAAGAAGGTGCAACATAATGTTTATTTCTATTGTTGTTTTATTTAATTCAATTTATTTATTAAAAAAAGTAAGTAGAAAGTTACAATTACTTATCCTATAACATGGACCAAATAATACCTTTATCATCCTTGCCTATAATTACAAAAAGTTTAATTTTATCGGTTATTAACCGTGACGTTTTGAGGAAAACTTAAAACATACTCTGAAGAAAATAATCTGCAAAAATCTTCGAGACTCGATTCCCGTGATGGAACAATGCAGATTATTCCAGATACACACAAGTCTATACGGAATCCTTGGTGCAACTGGTGCAAGTCAGTTCCACACCTCTCTGGTAACATATTCTTTAAAAATCTAATTTTGATATTAGAACAACCGATTTTCAGACGGCGGCGCGACGGCTGTGAGAATTGAGCATAAGGTGTCGCTAGATGGCGTTAAACTCTCGTGAATCGCGCAATTGTTGATTTCGAGAAGCTCATACTAGATACGGCCTAATAAATACATAGTTATCAGTAATCCTTAAGTGAGATATAAAATAATAAAAAAATTTTGATTTGCACAATTTCACATCTCTCGAATTTGAGTTGTTTGTGGAAATAATTAAAACCGACTTCACAAAACTGAAAAGGATAAAATAATTAAAGTTATTTATTTTATTGCTCCCCACAACCACAAGTAAATCAAAATCAAAGTGTTACAAAACTTTTTGGAACATTGTGGGCCCTGTCTGTAGGGTATGACAATACTATTTAATTGGGGCTTACATATCTCTATAACGAAGATACAAACAAAAACAAGTAGGTAGGTACTCATCCCCTAGAAACATATTTTTTGGAGTCGGTGCTTCACTTTCTTTTCTATTATTTTTGGAAACCACTTAGCGCCAACTCCAAAAATATGTTTCTAGGGGATGAGTACCTGCCTACTTAAATTTAATTATTTTATCCTTTTCAGTTTTTTGAAGTCGGTTTTAATTTTTGTTTAAAATTTTATTTTTCACAATTTTTAGTGATAACACTGATAACTTTCATAAACTTTCTAAGGTCGAAGCTAGATGGGTGACCGTCGACTTATATTGTTTTCTACTATCGTATCGGTTCACTAAAAAGTCATAGAAAAACAAAAATTCGCAATTTCGGATTTCAGTTTTTTTTAATTTAAAACCAAACTACTCAATTGATTGCGAAAAAATTTTCATGGGACCAAATGGCAGCTATTCCGCATCGAACAAAAAATAGAATCACGTAAATCGGATGAGTAATCTCGGCGTAATCGGTGTACATACGAAGAAAAAAAATATGTAGACGACTTACTAATTTCAGTTTTTTTTATTCATAAAAACCAAACTACCGAACTGATTTTCAAAAATTTTTATGGGACCAAATGGCAGCTATTCCGCTGTAACCTTACTCTAAAATGGGAAGCTAAATAAAAGGATTACAACTCCAATGAACAAAGATTTAATTATATCAAAACTAATAACTGTATAATAAGAAGGTATTGATTAAGTTAAGGTTATGTAATTTAACTAAGGATTAACAATAATTTAAGTTAGGGGGTTGTGAGCTACTTTTGGGCCGTGCACACTAAAAACCGCCTGTGGAGTACCACTTAACTGCCGCGGAAGTACGATGATGTGGATGATGACGATGTTGTTATAACGTCCAATGGCTGCTTCTGATAGTCGACTGACACGGTCAGAGAGGTCTTGAGGGGTGCAATATCCACGCCCAGTAGGTTAGAATTTATGCTGGCACTACAGCACTCCAGTATTGGGACCCCAATCGGGGTAAACACAGACTCTAATAATATTATGTATTATTGTGACGTTTTATAGTTGTAACATACAATGATTAATTAAAAGATTTTCAATGATTAATTAATTTCAATGAAAATACTCCAGAAAGCAGGTAGCCAAGTTCACGTCCGCCGTCAAAATATGTTCTCCCTCACATTCGGTGCAATCGGGCGTCGGTTTTGTATCGAAGACCGGTTCTCGCAGAGAGGTGTTTACAAAGTTAGTAACATGAATTTGAACAAGCGCGCGGTGATTATTATTAAGAAAATAATTTACAGTAGAATTTATTCTCTAAATATGATAAGGTATATTTTAGTCTAATTAGATTGAAAAAAAAATATAGATCAATGATTAGTGTACCTAAGTTTGTGTATTTTTTTTGTAATAAGTTTTTTAATCGAATGAGCATCGTTACACCGCATCGAACAAAAAAAAGAATAACATAAATCGGATCAGTAATCTTGGCGTAATCGGTGTACATACATAGAAAAAAAAACACAATGAGTAGGCGAGGGCTACAAGAAAGAAGAGGCTGTAATTAGTAAAATATAATATGACATATTTTAATAATCCCAATCGCAGCTAAATATGCCCAAAAGATAACACCTCAATCCTTTCAAAAATCTAACTGAATATGAACTGCAATGGATTCTAAGGGAACCTATCTCCCTCACAATTATAGATCTTAGTTTGCATCAATTACCAAAAACGATTGTAAAGAAAAATAATTTTTTATTCCTATTAGGTACTATTATTACAACATAAAATTTAAAGAGTTCTTTCATTCGTTTAAGTCACTATTAAATACATCAACGAACTCAAAATTTCCCATCAAATTGCATTTTATTTTTATTCTGGTAACACTGCAATATGTGCACAAACATATTCAATCTTTATGCTATGGAAATATGGCCTGTATTTAAATGGTCTGTTTTTCACTTGGTACATTTTTGTACCAATTTTCAGGAACCAATCGCTTAATGGGGTTTTATGTAGTAAAATACGAACTTATCATTAACATGTGTGCGAGAGGCGACACTGGTTCTGGTAATAAAGTCGCTTGATACTACTTCTAACCTCTCTCTTATGTTCTGTGGGTTAAAGTATGAAATTGCCGATTTGTACTAAAAATTAAAATTGGTTTTTTTTTATTTAACATATTTATTTAATCAAAATATCTACCATTATTATCTATACATTGCTGCGAATAGAAAGGTCATTTATGCCTTTGCGATAGAATTCTGGTGATCTAGATTCTACAAACTCGGTGAAAGCATTTTGTACTGCCTCCTGGGAAGAAAACTTTTTATCACGTAGAAAATTGTCCAAATCACGAAAAAAATGGTAGTCCGCTAGAGCAAGGTCTGGTGAATACGGAGGGTTTCAAATGGTTTCTAATTGCAGTTCCTGTAGAGTTCAAACGGTTTCCCGTGCTGTATGAGGTCTCGCGTTATCATGGAGCAATAACGGTAAAGATAGATTAATGAGTCGGGGCTGTTTCACTGCAAGTTTTGCTATCTTGTTCGGAGTTCGGCACAGTAGACATTTGCCGTTATTGGTTGACCAGATCGGAGAAAGCTATAGTGAATAACACCATGCTGAGACCACCAAACAGACGTCAAGCTCGATGTCGAATATTTGTGTTTGTGAATCACACTGAAGGCCAGGGCAAGCTATCGAAGACGGAGACCCTCCAAAGACCTGTTTCCTTAATTTCCCTACGATCTGGTTTAGTAAATGATAGGAAAACGCAACCAGACGGCCGTATGTAACTAGTTATACCGAAAACCCTTCAAATTACTTAAATCATAACATAACACACGTGACACGTAAACCGTGTGTAGCTTTTATTATAAGCCAGCGGCAGCGTCGAGATTATATCGTGACATTGAAATATTGTGTACTAGAGGCTTAACATAAAGCTTTGTGATTACGTTCATAGAAAAAAGATTATACGCCAAATAAATATAAGTAATATGCCTTAAATCATAATTTACGCAACATTATAAGTTTGTACAAAATTACAAAAATGAAATAAAAGCGTCTTATGAACTATGTTAAAAAAATATATGCAAAATTAAACATATGCCTTGTGTTGAGAGCAACCGATAGGATTCAAGGTATCCTTACGAGATAACTCTCCGCACAAGACAGCCCCAGACTGGTGAAGTATACCTATTAGCTAGGGTCATCAGGATGGTGTTGTGAATGTCACGCACTCTACGGATCAGGGAAGTAGTTTTCTTTCTAAGTATTGCATGAAAGCCATCAGTTTGGTACTCTGCAAACATCCCCGATACACTACAGAAACGAGGCAGACCCAACATCATCCTGAAGATATTATTATATATAACACGCAGTGTCTCGAGCGAGTTTTTAGTGTGTTTGACCCATAGACTTCCCGTGTACATACTCTGGCAAGTAGGCTTTAAAAAGAGTGATTTTAACTTCTTCCGTACAACGGGAGAATCTGCGAGCCAACATGTTCCCCCTGACCGGCAGAGCCCTACGTTCCCTTTCGATATCAGCATCATCTCTAAGGTCATCGACTAAAATATGCCCCAGATATTTATACGTATTTTCAGTATTATAGTGTATTTACATAGGCCAGGTCGTTATAGACCGAACCAAGACCGAGACCATGTATGAATTGTCTTAAAAAATGCGAAGAAACTTTTTCCCCAACCTATTACATACTTAAATATATACATACACATACATATACATACTGAAACATCTCTTTTTATTCCTAAACAATTGTGACGTAACTTTTTCCCAAGCATATACTTATACATACGTAGCCTATTTTCAGCAAACTAAAGTAAAGCCTATCTGTTACTCTGATATAATATGAGCTATGTTATTGTAAAGTTTCATCAAAAACCATTCAGTACCCAGTTTTTGCGTGAAAGAGTAACAAACATACATCCATTTATACATCTATAAAATGTTTTGCGTTTATATCTAGTAGGATTTTGATTTTGGCAACGTGTGATAAAAATTTGGTCTACCAACTTCTAGTAGTTTATAGAAATGTTTTGCAATTTTCAAATACATAATAATAATATTCATACACTCACACCTATTATCTAGCCCAAAGTAAGCATCATTAAGAGCTTGTGTTATGGATACTAGATAACGGATAAATATTGATAATAATATGTATATAAATATTAGAAATATACTAAATAAACATATAAACATCCATGACTCGTAAACAAATGCTCGTACTCATCATACAAACATTTGCTCCTACCGGGATTCGAACCCGGGACCTCTTGACCGAGTAGCCTGCATAGCAAGGGGTACAGACCGCTCGACCAGACGGTCGTCAAATTATCATCATCTCATATATCATCTTATTCATTTGATAATTTTATGACATTTCTAAGAAATAATGTGACATTGGCTGCTGAATAAGATTTATGTGAAAGTGGCAAACCATTTAATGAACTAATTAGCCCATGCTTTATAGAATCAATTTGTGATACTATGTTATGATGTAGTATGGCATGTATGACGAGTAGTATGAAAAGGATAATTAAAGACAGGTGTCGTAAACTCTCTCGATCTTTTACATCTGTAATGCATCCCGTAACGGCTTTCCATTTTTCTATAATTATATAGGTTTGAGAGCGCAAGGCCACGATCTAATCGTTTCAATTTGATTGTAACTTACAACAGAGGTACTAGCAGTCATCCTCTAGAGGTCACCGCAAAATTTATAAGACTTACCTTTAAATAAACAAGCCACTTAACACACACACAGTTCAGACAGCTCGTTGAGAAGCTTGGTGGCGCATAAATTTTAACGCTCAGCTCAGCCCCCTTATTCAGAAACTGTTGGATCATGGATTCGATTCGAAAAGTCACATGCCGTCTCGTTTTGACGCACCGTCATAAAAAGTGACCGTTATAGAGTTTCCGAAATTCAAATCTTTTCCGACAGTTGTAAATAAATAATTTTCGTCCCGTTCGATCCCGGGATGGTCAAGAAATATTGATTAAAATTGAGCTTGCATACGAGCTTTTAGATTTTAAAAAGTTTCAAAAGTTTAAGTTGAAAAAAGGTAAAAATAAAGGCACCTAAAGTTTATTTTAGTACACACCGTTTCTACCAATATTTTAGTACCTACACACCATTTCTACCATTATTTTGATTATTCTCCGTTTTCGATAACCATTCCCTAGGCTTAGGTGACTCTTATTGACTTTTGTCTCTTTCTATCTCCTTTAGACAGTCTGAGCAAAAAATCGCTAAGAGACAACGCTAAACAAATGTAAGAGAATACGAGCATTGGTCGTAAGGCTGGAAGAGATTTCTTTTAGGAATAAGCGGTTCCTTTGCACTCTGTACACCTTGTTTTTATTTCTATTGTTGCTTTTTTGAGTGAACATAAAATGTTAATTAAATAAATAAGTTCCATGCGAACTAAATAGGATAATTATCAATTATTGCCAATGAAAAAAATATCTTGGTATGGTATAGAAACACTATTGTTTGGTATAATACGATTACTCGTTTCAATGCCATGTTTGTTAAAAAACGTTGCCGTAATAAAATGACGTGTCATGATAATAAATACCCCGACAGTTCTTACAGTCATCATTAAAGCTTTACACTGTGGCACCCATTGCACCCGTTATAGCATTCATTTTTCAACAACGGTGTTAATTTTTATCTGCTCTCGGCTGTACTCAAAATATTTCGCAAGCTACGTTAGCCAAGTAAACAAAAATTTGCTAATCCAAAAGAAATTGTGCTCAGATTCTAAAAATAACGAATCTTCGCATCGCGTGCGAACACGTAGATTATACATAAATTGGTTCGTACTTTATAACCACGAAATGTCTTTTTACACAGAAATATAATAATTACTGGAAGAATCTGTATTGAAATGATAGACAGCGCAGCAGCCAAATAAAATGTCTTATTTAAAATACGAATAATAAAAGACTTGCGTATTGGGCTTACATACCAGTCTAAAAATAAAAATATTCATGAATAAGCAATACAAAATGTAAGATTAGAAAATTAAAATATTTAAGTAAATCAAAAGTAGACGTATGAATACCTCTTTAATCCTACGCAAAGAAGATTCACCTTGTCCACCCGGAGATAAGAAGTTTTCAAATAACCGACAGGGGTAGTTAACTATAGTGTTGGGCCCGTCTGATGGTATAGATAGGCAATTACTGGGTTACCGTTGCCTATCTATTGACGTTTGAAGCACCATGGGCACCGCTCACGCGTTGTCTGCCCTTTTTTCAACCAGGAGAAATCCACATCTAGCACTTAGCGTCCTCTGGCTAAGCGGCGGGTCGCCCAGGGTTGGTACCCTAGGAATACCCGCTAAAACTCCTGGATCACTCCCATGTCTTTCGCGGTGGTGACCCTTTTGCACGTGGTCTGCTAAGCAAATTCACCAGACCACCACCCAGGCAACCCGGCCTTACAGCCCGGCTTTGCGCCAATGGAGATTGCCCAGTGTTCCCGTCTGCAATCTCACGCGTGGCGGCCTTTGTATTGCGTGCGTGGGAGCTACCCGATGCGACGCGTCGTCTGCCCTGTATAAATCCCAAGAGAAAATAAATAAATAAATAAGTATTATAAGAAGAAATACAGGTAGAACCGTGTGTAGCGTGCTATGACGTAATCAGCTACGCCATGACGTCAACACTACGCCGTAGTCATCCCAATGCTACGCGAGGGTGGAGATGCGGGGAAGGAAGACAGTTCTGATAGAGCCATTGTTAAGAACACACGATATTTAATCTACAATAAAACAAGTTCTTATAAATCACAGTTTGTCTTATTTTTGAACTCTAACAGTGTGTAGAGGACACGAATCCGCTGCCAACATAAACCTTTTTCAATGTTATTTATTTCTTTAGGACCGATTATCCACAGACGAAGGATGATGATGTATATTTTTTTCAATTTTACTTTTCATTGATTGTTTAGTTAGTAACAATAGTTTATGAAAAAAGGCGTACCTAAATGTATAACGGTAAGAAAAATATGCTTAGGTAGATACGTAAAGGTGTAATGCTCATAACGCATTATTATTCTCAGTCTATTCATCTTCCGATTTTAAAGAAAAAAATTAAGATGAACAACGAAAAGAATAATTGAAATCGTGCTTAAAACATTTGCAGTTAGTATTACAGCATAAGGTTTAATCATATCAATAGCTTGTTCTTCGTTTCAATATCCGTAGTACAGTGTTTGCTAAGAATAAATAAGTTACTGCGATTCTTTGTAGATCCTCTTATCTACGAGGTACCAGACAAAGTTTTCATTAAATCTGCCTAACAAACGACGAAAAAAGTTGAAACAATATCACGAAGGACTCTTTATTGAAACAATGGGTTCTTATAAGAGAGACGTGAAAACCCTTGGGTCGGCAGCTTGGAGTCTGCTATGGCAGTTCGTTTCATGCTATATACTGAAGGTTGACGTCACTCTAGCTCTAGCGTGACAAATGATTATAGGGGAAACTCGCCCAGTGTGAAACTAGTCTTCCTATTTTTTTATTTTTTGGTCACAGCCCTGACCTGATCTAACCAGTTGAGTTTATTCTTAATTTTTGATTTTAACATTATTATAAATGTTTGAAAAATTACTTAGTAATTCGCGGTAATGTCGCGGGTTCGATTCCTGCCTCAGGACGTGAAATTTTTCTAGTTTTATTATATTTTAATTACCAGTTGAGTTTAGTTTTTTTCTACCTACACTGCTTGCTCGTGCATCTCGCTCCTGCTGCCGGCAATAGTGGCATATTTTCTGCGAGCGCGCGAAAAATCATAGGTAGGTTTTATTCTAGTCTGTTATAAGCATATATATTTCTAAAATACTAACAACTGACGATTTGACGACCAGCTGGCCGAGTTGTCTGTACCCCTTTCGGTCAGGAGTCTCGGGTTCGATTCCTGGTATAAGAGGGTAGATGTTTATATGTTGAGTATACGAACACGAGCTATAGATGTTTGTATGTTTCTTTTTTATAGATATTTCCGATATTTGTATACATATTATTATGAATATTTCTTCGTTATCAAGCTCTTGATAATGCTTATTTCGGGCAAGATAAAAGTGTGTGAGTTTTAAAAAAATGTCTACGATTTACAATTTTTATTTCATTTGAATGATTTACCAAATACTTTTTTTGATTAACTCGTTCCATTGTCGAATGGTTCACAGCTTTCCACGATATTTTAAATAGAGATATTTTTAGAACCTCTCTTGTTTCGTTTCCATATTGGAAATAAATATATGAATATACTTCCAATATAAAGTTAAACCACTTTTTTATTAAATTGGTTACGGGATACAAATTCCATTTACAAATTGAAATATGTAAATTAAATAACAATAAAAAAGCAAAATAGTTATGTATAAATAAATAGTTATGATTATTTAAAATAGCTTTTTGCTTTTTGCGGGTTAAATAACCCGATCACCGCTTTGACCTTTTTTATAATCTTATACCTATATAAAATTCTCGACTCACAAATTTAGTTACCATACTTCTCCGAAACGGCTTGACCGATTTTCATGAAATTTTATATGTATATTCAGTAGGTCTGAGAATCGGCTACTATCTATTTTTTTTTGTCATTTATATTTTTTATTCTTTTATGGCAAAACAACGTTTGCGGGGTCAGTTAGTTACCTATACATTATGATGACATTACGTCTAATGGATAATTTCACCATCAACTGCCTATAACCACGTCCCACAGCTGGGCACAGGCCTTCCTACATTTTCTAAACGTATGAGGAGCTTGAGCCATGGTGATGTCACCACGCTGACATCGCCACTGGCCTATTAACGGTTCGTGAGTAACGGCCTGGCCACTGGAACGGGCGACGGCGACGCGACTGGCGATAGCGTGATATTCGCGGCGGGCGAATATTTGTTCCACCAGTCGCGTGGCCGCGCCGTTCCCGTGGCCAGGCCGTAAAGCGGTTGCAGCTACAACCGGGGCGGACGGTGTGATGTTCCTTCCGAAGCACGGGAAAACTTGTCAACTATGGCGAAGGTTGCTTTGCTTTCCGAAACCAAAGCGCTCAAACTACTTACTGCGCCAGCAAGCTCCAGAATAGTAGATACTTTATATATGTTTTTAAACTATCTATAACATATCATGATAATATTCTAGATAATGTTATTCAAGTTGTTGAGTTGTTGAGAGTAAAAATAATTATTTAAGTGTGTTTTTTAAAAATGTACATTTAACTGTTCCATTCATAAAATGTTTATTATTTTCAGGTAATACAATAAAGTAGCCGCTTTGGTGAGTTTTTAGTTTCTCCTCTTCTTAGTCAAAATTTGATAAATTTCGGTACTGCATTTAATTAAGACATCACTCATTCAGGCTTCAAGTTACAAGACAAATTAGTTAAGCAACAGAGTCCTTGCAAAAGATCCGCGTACTCCCCAAAACAAAACTTAATCTTAAATGTGCTCGGTATATTTGTGTAGGTATACAAGTACGAGTATGCGGAAGTTTGCCAGCTGTCAAATTAATAGCTGTGCCTAAGCCTAATGAAACTTTAATGTATGCCATCTTGTACGAAACCGCGATTTACCGATTGTTAACGTTTTCGAATTCGTATATTCTGTCTTAGCATACCTTAAGGTTTTAATCAACGTGCATACTTCAAGGTTTTATTACCCGCCTCTCTGGTCTAGTGGTTGAGACCACCGAACTCAGATGTAGAGGTCCGGGGTCGATTCCCGTGGGGGCAGAATTTTTCTGCTCAGTTTGTTTGGTGATAGGGCTTTTTCTAAGTCCGCCTGGCTAGCTACCACCAACTAAGTAACCTTAATCTGCCGCCATAGCAATAATATTAACGGCATTGTTGTGTTCTGGCAGTTAGAGGTAAGATAGCTAGTTCCTCTGTGGTTGAGGAATCGCTTCCATCGTCAGCCTTATATTCACTTACCATCAGGTGAGAGGTCAAGAGTAACTCCGTTAAGATAAAAAAGTGGTTTTCATTAATACAACTGTATGTTTATAAGTGCATATGTTACTCGATATCTCCGTTAAATCTAAAACCGATTTCGATGTTTATTTTTTTGTTTGAAAAAGGGTATTGCCGGATTGGTGTCATAATATATTAATAGTGATCTGATAAATAAGTAAGCAATATTAATAAAAATAAATATAGTAAATTACTAGGTGGTAGGCCCGTATGTAGGGGCGTCTGGATACCACCGCCTTTTTTATTTCAACCGCGAAAGGCGAAACAGTTCTCTGTGTTTCGGATTGAAGGAAAAGGTAGCCGCATGGAAGGCATTTCATCTTAGGCCTCAGGATGACAACTCACCTGCAATACCAACCAATACCAAGTGATTTTGCCCTTGTTATTGCAGGTGTCTATAGGCGGCGGTTACCACTTACTACCAGATGGGGTGTCAGCATGTTTGTCATCTTGTTGTTTAGAAAAAAAAACTGTCTATTTAGGTATTACAACCAACTTGTTCAAAATTTTTCGAATCTCCTATTCTCAACATCACTAATCGAATTACACTTCGAGTTTGAATGAGTCCTACGCTATGTTTTGAATGTTATGTTTCACTCTTGCTCCGAGAAAAGCTAAGAGGTGCGACGATGAATCGAGCTCACCCAGAAGGTGCTTACTTATGCCAGCTTTGAAGGAATTGAAGCAATACGCGGTAAAGAACACCGTAGCCGTCAGACCATCCCACTCCATTGAGCTTTGGACTCAAGGTAACACCAAAGTTAAGGTGAGATATCAACTCCATTCCAAAAGCTCCAGAGGGTCAATAATTTGAACAGATGCACCCCGGAAAGTTGGGTCGCATGCGGAATTTTCTTTGCGTTCTTTTCAATGAAATGAATTGATATTTGCAATAAATTAACCGTTTAGTCTCAACTAGTTTTTTTTCGACACGACATCGAAAACATGAGAATTGTCCTCTAGTGTTTCTCGTTTGGTGTCCTAGTGAGACAGGGCCCTAAAACCTCACGGTTCTTACATTATTTTTACAGACGAAAACTTCTAAGAAGGTAGTAAACATTTATACAGTCCACTCTAAAAGATCCGGAAACCCTTACACGATAAAAAACTTTAAGCAAACAAAACCCAGGATATGTAAACAACATTTCACTGGAAATAGAAACAATAAACAATTTGTTTATTCAGTCATTGTTTTCCTTCTCACTGCTTCTGAACTTCAAAGCCGACTTTGTTTTTTCCAAAAATTATTCGGTGAAGCCATTTTTGTGGAGGCCCTGCCTTTATTCAAATGGATCGCCCCTACCGTGAAATTTCGAGATTGTTATTATTTTTATAATAGGTTGGGGAAAAAGTTTCTTCACATTTTTTGAGAAAATTCAAAACATTTTTTTTAATATAGTTTATTTACATTTAACTAAAGTATGTAGGTACTATTTTGTTCGATAACTTTTTGCCATCTTGTAGGTAGGGACATGATCCCATTGCTATAGAAATTTTGGGGCTTCTGATCAAAATACCGCGACAAGTGGTTTTGGCAGTCCTCTCGTGATGTTAACCTGACACTGCCTAGACAATTCTGAAGAGAGCGAAACAGGTGGAAATCAGAAGGTGCAAGGTCAGGACAATACGGCGGATGCATTAACACCTCCCAGCCAAACTCTCTAAATTTTTGCTGAGTGGCTAAAGATGTGTGAGGTCTAGCGTTATAATGATGAAAAACCACACCCCTTCTGTTGATTAATTCCGGCCAAGCCAGTAAAACCAGCCAGATACAAATAGTACAGCCAAAGAGATTTTATTACAAGTTCATACATACTATAATGCGAAAAGACTTTTTCCCCAACCAAATCACAACACATAAGCTTAGCTTACATAAAAAACTAAAATGAAAAAGACTGAGATATATTTTTCTATGTACACAGTTAAGTGTTCCCAATTCCCCCACTTTCCCCTATATCCAGAACAGTGTTCAATTGTCCATTTAAAAAAGAATGTTTATAGAAAATACTGCAACACAGCCAAATATTCATCATGGCGCCTATGTCAATGTGGTGACGTCTTTTAGTTGGCTTCTATGTCGCCCGCCACATTGACATATTGAAAAATGGTGAAATCGACGCATCATTTTGAATTTTTACAAATACATGTGAACTATACACGAATACGAATTAATGTGTATTTCTCCCCGACTTAGGAGATATTTCCTGATTTTTTGAGAAAGTGTACATGTTGCCACTATCCGGTTAAATTCTCCGCTACTTGCATGCCTATCCCGTTGATTAAACGCCGGCATCCAATTGAATGCCTAGCCCGATGGTTAATTAAACTAGTCTTACCATTTAACGACTCGCCGTATTGAATGGATCGTCTTGTACTGAAAAGTTTTGGTTTGATTGGTAGGTTCAAGCTTATTATTTTGACCACTTATAACCGACTTCGTTTTGGTTCTAAGTGGTCATAAAAAATAATAACCTTGAACCTACCAATCACTCAAACAGTCACAAAAAGCTCTTCAATTTAAGCGACCCGCCTAGGCGTCCAATTAAATGGCTAATTTAAACCAGACGGCTCACATGACGTTCAGCTATCTGGTTAAACGTTGCACTCAATGACTTAGCTAGTTGTATTTCAGTCGTTTGATTGGATGCCGGCGTTCAATCAACGGGCTAGGCGTTCAGTAAAGCGGCTGATTTAACCAGACGGCTGCGACATACATTCATGGCCAGATATGAAACATCTCATTCAACACTTTTACATTTGTGTACGACGATGAACAAAATAGTTTGGAAAATTCCTTCCTGTTTTTTCTCGATCCTCGAAAGACGGAGACGCGGTCGTTAATTTTATACTGTCATATTGCAAATTTCCCATGCTACGTAATGATATTATTCTTAAACTTACACGCTTGACGCACATAAACATGTGGCCTACATCTCCGGGAATAACCCAAAACAAACGACGAGCGCCTTGTTTTCCATACTATTTATTTGAAAGTACCGTTAGTAAAACAAGTTGATCTTTTGTTTAGTCACATAAACCTGAATCTTTTTATACGGAAAAAGCGATCCGTCAATTTGTTAGTTGTCAGTAGAATTGCTGTTAAAATCACAAATAGTCGGTGGGCGTGCAAGATGTATAAGAGCAGTTTTCAATACTGCGTATTCACAAAAGTCGCAAAATTGAAATATCGCAACAGCGGGTTCTTAGCGCTGATTCCTTTATACTAGATTCTCATCAAACAACACCCAGAGAAATCCAAAGCAAGGAAATGTGTAGAAATATACAAGATATTAACTTTTCTTCCTTCCTTCTTCCTTCTTCCTCTTTTAAAAAAAAATAAACAAAAATTAAAACCGAGTTCAAAAAACTGAAAAGGTTAAAATAATTAAATTTAAGTAGGTACTAATCCCCTAGAAACATAGTTTTTGGAGTCGGTGCTTCACTTTCTATTGTTTGTGGAAACAACTTAGCACCAACTCTAAAAAAATATGTTTCTAGGGGATGAGTACTTACTTAAATTTAATTATTTTAACCTTATCAGTTTTTTGAAGTCGGTTTTAATTTTTGTTAGAATTTTTTTTTCACAATTTTTAGTAATAACTTTCTAAGGTCGAAGCTAAATGAGTGACTGTCAACTTCTATTGTTTCCTACTATCGTATAGTTTCACTAAAAAGTCACAGGAAAGCAAAAATCCGCCAATTCCGCATACGTAGACGTCTTAATGATTTCAGTTTTTTTATATAAAAACCAAACTACCCAACTGATTTTGAAAAAATTTCAATGGGACCAAATGGCAACTATTCCGTATTGAAGAAAAAAAGAATCACGTAAATCGGATCAGTAGTCTCGGCGTAATCGGTGTACATACATAGAAAAAAAAACATACCACGCGGTATTAACAAACTGCTATTGCGCGGTTTTGCACGCCCACCGACGAAATATTTCCAATAGCAACAGCAAAATAGTTAACAAATTGACAAATTACAAACCGCGTTTTACTAGGCGGTTGTCTGGGTAGGTTTCCCATTTCATCCGTACCTAAAACGGTTCGCCGTGTATCGGAATCAGATTAAAGATCAGATTAAAGGAAGCGGTAGCAAGCGTTATTACTGAGCATGGAAGGCATTTCATCTCACGCCTCAGAATAACTACGCATCTGCAGTACCTTTTATTTTCCCTTCTTTACACGTGTCTATTACAGACGATGGTAGCGACTCACCACCAGCTGGACCGTCAGCTAAATTTTAATCTAGTGGTTTATAAAAAAAACGTTCAATAGATGGTTTACAACATTGTCTCTAAAAAAGTCTTATATATAGTATAATCGATATAATAGTGCCGTGCGTACTACATTGACATTGGGTGAAGTCACCTGACGAAAATCTATAATATCTACTAATATGTCCACTTGTCATGACAAATTATTTACGATATGTTGTCACCTATCGCTGTTATCTGTACCCCTAGCACGAACACTTTTAAATTTCGATTTGCCATCGTATCGAGTAGTTACGTTAGCTTTTGTCTGGCTTTTGTTTGAAATTTCAAGCGTGCGTGAACGATACGATTACGTTTCGAAATTTAAAAGTGTTCGTGCTAGGGGTACTGTACGTGTGTAATGTACGATATTTTATCGTAGGCAAAGCGATTGCGAGATTAATATTTTTAGGATTACGAATAAGTATACGGTTTTTAAGCTTTGGAATTTTATATGAGTTAGGTCGAAGGCAATAAATCATCTTTGCTGACCGTACATTACCCCTGAATTTGTGGAGACATTTCCAGATTTCCACGTGTTGAGTGAGGTAATATATTCAAAGGCATTTGCGCCTAACCTTTTATTTCCCATGCACTGTCATTTATCTATCATAATGGCGGAACGGTGTGTGACGCTTACGGAGCTATGATGGAAACAATTTTGCTGGTACGTTCATGAATATGTATCATTTTCTGTGATTAAATAACTGTCCTCCTTTTCATTTCCTTTCTGCTGCGAGAGGGAGAGAGCGGGAAAAAAAGTTTTTTTTTATACCAGGTGTATGGGGAAGCTCTTGTAAATGAAGGTGGATGGCAGTACTGGTGATCCTCAAAACGACTTGTCACAAAAAAAATGTAATGGCGCAAAAATAATCAGCTGTTTCTGTAGCAATTTTTTTTCTCGCTATATAAGGGCTTTTACGCCATATGGCTTTTTATACATTCCTTCGAGTGGAAAATGTTACAAACGAACAAACCGATTCGAACAAAACTTGCCATGCGTTAGCAAGTCAGGCCAGTCTACGCAGTTATCATAGGAGTTTTTGAAAAGTCTCATCATCATCATCATTTCAGCCGAGAGACGCCCACTGCTGAGCATAGGCCTCCCCCAAGGATTTCCAAAGCGATAGGTCCTGTGCTGTCGGCATCCATCGGCTTCCCGCGACCCTCATCAAATCGTTGGTCCACCTTGTGGGAGGCCTACCAATGCTGCGTCTCCCGGTTCTCAGTCCTCCTTGCAATGTGACCTGCCCACTGCCACTTGAGACTGCCAATTCTTTGGGCTATGTCAGCGACCTTAGTTCTCCTGCGGATCTCATCATTTCTGATTCGATCACGTAGAGAAACACCAAGCATAGCCCTCTCTATTGAGGTACGGAGAGAGGTACGGCATAGTAGTATTATGTAGTAAAAAATTATGTGCAAGTTAAAAAATCTATCTCAAATGTTTTCCTCAATTTACAAATCAAATCGACTCATAGCAGTTTTTAATGTAAAGTTGACGGCATATCTAGCTTATCGTCTTAAAACCAAGCTTATTCTGTCGTAATATTACCGCTTTAGTCGACCTTTGGAATATTTTTTTATAAATATTACATTAAGATAGGAAATTTCAAAGGTTAATACTCACTCCAAGCTCGTCGCTTAGGTGGCCTCGCTTATTGCTAATAGGGCACAGATGGCTCCTACGATTACGTTGGTGACACAAAATCTGTAAATTATGCTTTCGCGTTGTGTTTTCACTTTGAAATTTTCAAAAAAAGCCTTGCATAGCATTTATCATTATGGTTTTATGTTGTGTTGTGCGTAACTTTTTTTTATACAAAGCACGACAAATGGCTCAACACCACCTGATGTGAAGCGGTAAGAAGAGTCCATATGCGAAGACAGCTAGTGTATTCAGACACTGCTCTAGCCGCCTCCACCTTGCCGGCCCGAAAGGTGCTTTTTCACGCCTTTTTTGAAGGAACCCATGTTATAGGAAGGAGGGAACACAAGTGCTGGCAAAGAATTCCAAGTTCTGGAAGTACGACATAGAAAAGAGCTACTAAATTTCTTTGTACGTGATGTTTAAGGTGGAGACAGTGAATTGATGACTCCGAAGACGGGCACGCGTGCTCCTGAGTAGGAAGGTTGAAGGTGGGATAAGGTCAAATAGCTCTTCAGAGCACTCTTCGTGATATAGCCGATAGAAGGCGCTAAGCGACGCAATGTCTCGACGCAATAGCAGAGGCTCAAGGTTGTTCGTGACCTCTACATCGCCAACAATACGGACAGCACGACGCTGCAATCTGTCCAGGGCATCGAGTAGGTTCTTGGCGGAGCCATCCCACAAGTGCGAGCAATATTCCACGCAAGATCGGACCTGAGTTTTATACAGCAGGCATAATTGGTCAGGCGTGAAAAATCGACGCACCTTGTTCAGGACACCGAGCTCCCGTGAGGCTGTTTTGATCACGGTTTCGATGTAGTTCCTGGAATTCAGATCGCAACATATCTCCATGCCTAGCAAGTTTAGGGAGCCCTGTGCCGAAAAAGTCGTGCCCTGAAGAGACGGAAGGGGAAGGAACGGTGACATTTTAGCTGTAAACGCGCATATCTGTGTTTTCTTAGCATTGAACTCAATAAGATTGTTAGATCCCCATTCAGATACGAGGTTAAACACCCTGTTGAGCTCAATGGTAAGATTCTCTCTCTCTCTGGGTTTCAGCGTGCCCAGCCCATAGGAGACCGTAATATCCCCCATGCACTGTACTGTCATCTGCATAGCAATGAATGTTTCCTAACGAAAGCATGTCATTGATATGAAGAAGAAAGAGTGTGGGGGATAGGACAGAGCCTTGTGGTACACCAGCATTCACTGACATGAACCGCGAAGCGCATCCATCTGCGAGGACACGGATTCTTCGCTCATGCAGGAAGCCGGCAAATTAGTTACAGAGCTAAGCGGGCAGATCGTATGCCGGGAGCTTGGAGAGAAGAGCCCTGTGCCAGACCCGATCGTACGCTTTGGCAATATCAAGGCTAACTGCCACTGACTCACCACGTTTGTCAATAGCTTCACCCCAGATATGCATTAAGTACGCTAGAAGATCACCCGTTGACCGTTTCGTCCGAAACCCGTACTGTCATTCATTAAGTAATGAGTGATTTTCTAGGTATCGGATCAGCTGGTGCAGGTGCTATCTGGGCATGGTTGCTTCGGGTCGTACCTGCACCGGATCGGACGGGAGGAGAGCCCGGCGTGCCATGACTGCGGCGCGGTGGAGGACACGGCGCAGCACACCCTCGAGGTGTGCCCGTCGTGGTCCGTGCTGCGTCGCGGTCTTGTCACGGTGGTCGGGCCGGACCTCTCGCTCCCCGACGTGGTAAATGCCATGCTGGGGAGCGAAGAGGCTTGGGCGGCGGTCGCCTCCTTTTGTGAGGCTGTCATGTCACAGAAGGAGGAGGCGGAGCGCGCGCCGGAGGACGACCCTGACGCGCCGGCAATCCGCCGGCGGAGGAGGGGCAGGAGAAGGCGGATGCATAACCGCCCCTCCTCCCCCCCACGGTGAAGAGCAGCGGGCGACAGGCGCGGGGGCGCCCTAGCCCGCATTGCACTGCTCATCACCTCGCCGTAGAAGGTGGCCGAGCACTCACGGTCACCCTCTGCCCCCCCGCAGCGGGGAGGGGGGGGGGGGGAGGAGCTGCGCCTAGCCGGGCAATCGCCGGTGGGGGACTGGAAGTAGAGGCTCTGCCGGTTTCCCAGTCCTCCCACTACTTAAGGTGATGAGGGAATGCCGCTGGGTCGTTTTAGTGGCCCGGGAACCGTTCCCGGGGAGTCCCACATACCCCTCTCATCCCCCGACGGGAGGGCATGCGTTAGGCATTTTTTCCTAGCGAAACAAAAAAAAACAAAGGTATCGGATCAGCTGGTTGTTTAATATCCGTTCCATGACCTTGCAAAGAACTGAGGTGACAGCTATTGGGCGGTAGTTAGCTGGGTCTGATCGTTCTCCCTTTTTGGGGACCGGTTGCACATTGGCCTCTCTCCAAGATTCCGGCACACACCCAGAAGAGAGAGAAAGACGGTATAACCGCGTTAAGACGGGAGACAACTCCGCTGCGCAGTTTTTCAGTACTATCGCTGGAATGCCATCAGGTCCACTAGCTTTCCGGACGTCGATTGACTGAAGCTACGAATATCAGGCATTGTGTGGCCACAGTGGGAGAGTGTTGGTGGCTGTGAGTTGCAGTCATTGATTCGGGAGTGAGCAGCAAAGAGTTTTACCAAGAGATCGGCTATGTCTTGCGGCTTGTGAGCTAGCGAGCCGTCAGAACATCTCAACGGGGTCAGCGAGGGTTGACAGAAGTTGGACTGCACGGCTTTGGCCAGACGCCAGTAGCTACGGCTTCCTGTAGGATGCGTAAGAAGTTGTTAGCCAACTCGTGCAACGCGCTGTGCATCCGCTCTGATGAAGGCCCTTTTGCAGGACTTGGTGGCGTTGTTATAGACTGCTTTCAGTGAGTCAATGTTGGGATCCCGGAAGCTCGGCCCAAAATTTTCTAAAACTAACAGTTGGTAAAACGGGTAAAACGTCATAGTGAACCGTAAAGGATGGCTAGTTCTTGAGCACCATTTTTTGTTTAAGTTTTTTTTTGTAAGAATCCATCTTAGCTTAGCATTTCCACAAATCTTGAGTTATAGAAGCGGGAAAGAAATAATTAAATTGCTTAAAACATCACAGAGTTTGCCATTTTGTAGAAAACAAAATGTTAATGTCTTAATACAATTTCGTTTTTTACGACTTTACGTTTAATAATGTTGTTTTAATGATTCATAGACAAGATGAAACAATTTTGAAAAACAACAAAAACACTTCAATCACACTCAAAACATTTACGGTTGAAACAGAATGAGGATTGCAATAAATCTCAATACGACATTGAAGTAATAAGTATACTCGTACAAACCGTGTAAAGTAACAAAAAAACTGCTAATATAAACACGCTGTAAGGTTTGAAGCACTAGCGTGCTGCTCGGCTCGTATTTTGTAAATTTGTATCTAAGTATACGTTTCTGTCCACCTCGGTATAGCAATGCGAACTTCGAAAGGTCTAGAAGCGTCACGTGGCTTTGTGAAGTAACGGTCACCGCACACTTCAGGGGGCTCGTAAGTTTGTTTCTAAAGCTAAAATTAAAATATTAAAGTATGGAACAAACCTTGAGTTTTTGACTGGTCTTTTCAAAACATGGCCTCGGCTCATCGACCTCAAGGCCATTTTAGAAGTCTCATAATATAAATCTACTTATTAATAAAAAGGATTAAATTTGACGTTTGCAGTGAGTTTGGCTTAAAATCAGGTTCTGAAATTTATCTACTATTTATTAAACTATATCTAGTTCATCTACTTTTATTTTACTCTACGCTTAAACAGGATTTAGTCAAGTATTAAATGGCGATTTTTTAATTCTGAGAAATGTGTAAATTAAAATCTCTAGAGTTAGCACAGTGACGATATAATTCGACAAGACAGTAAGTGACGTAACAAAAGAATACAATATATATAGAAAAATATAGGTATGTCAGAAAGCAGCCAGGGCGTTGTATATTATAAACTATTCAATATAAAAAGGTTTGGTCTAACATTTAATACTATAGATATTTCTATCGGGTCTACCTATTGTCGCAGAACTTTTTATGTGATAATTTTATTATGCATAACAGCAGAAAGCATAAACTTCATTTGGCAGAAAATCATTTGGCACACACTCATTAATCATACATTCAAAACCCATAATTTTATAAGTCAGAAATAGTCAGAATCATCTTTAGGCATATATTTTATTTCCATAATAATTAAGAAGCAGAACTATCATATCGCAGAAAGTTTATATTCAGAATAATCTTTATGCATAAAGGACATTACCCATTTTCTAAGAGCACAACATCTCACTGTAAATATTTTTGTGCCTTGATAATTCTAATTGATTTTAGTGGCTGTAAGATTCCTTAATTAAAATCTGTAATTAGTTTTTGATATCTTACCCTAGTATTATTATTATTACAAGTTTTCTATAACCTTTTTAGGTTATGTTTTTTGTACTGAAACTGAATAGCTTAACTTGGTAACTTGTCAAAAAGAATACTACGTGTCCAGTTTACTCTCACAAATCACAAATGACCAAGGAACACTAAAGCTCAACTCGGAAATTGCACAAAAAGCCAAATTCCTAATCTTCCGTCAATTTGACTGTAATGTTGCCATTATATTAAAATCGATTCTTTGACTTTGTTTTTTTTTAGTTCATTCTCCTTGTAATGGAAATGCAAAGGGTACTAATGCCTATACAGCCATGTCCTCAGTATTTCTTCATTTATTGCAATAAAATGCTGGCGTTTCAATGCATCTTGGGAGTATTTGACGCGAAATATATGATGACAGTCTCCATATGATGCTACTTGATGAGGTGGATAACCACAAAAAAATCTCATCGTATTTCACACCAATCACTTTTATTATATTAATCTTTTAGTTGCACGTCAACACAAACACTTATTTTATAAAACTACGCCACTTTTAAAACATAGTTTCGCTCCGACACAATTTGTAATTATTGTAATAAAAATCTTGATTTATTTTATTTTATTTTTCTTAAGAAGTTTATGCGTGGAAAGCATTCAAATACACTTATATAAAGCAAACATCTAATTCCATAACATGACTATGAAACTATTTTCACATGGTCGACCATCAACAAAAGGAATCGGATTCGGTATACTCAGAAATCTCTTCTTATTTTAGATCTGTACTTTTATTGTGTGGCAACATTTTCAATAAAGCCAAGACAAAAAAGTTCGTTAAAAGTTCTTAATCATTTAACTACAAATAAAAACTGTCTTCAGTTCCAGGCTAAGACTAATAATTTTGTAAACATTATTGGGACTAAAAAAAATTAACTAATTTTATGGTTTTTATTTTGTAAGAGCACAAAAGTCCAAAAGGCGAGATTATTTTTGGGCATTCTCCTTTAATATCTATAATATTAAGAGGCAGAACCATAATATCGCAGAAAGTCAATATTCAGAAGCAATACTAGCATCCACCATGCACGCATGCAGTATGCAAGCAACAGTCAGCGTGCAAGCAAGCATGCAGCATGCAAGCAATCATGCAGCATGCAAGCAATCATGCAGCATGCAAGGTTTCTGTCACGGCTCCGGCGCTGCGAGGCTCTGGCGGCCCACGCGACCTTATCGTCGCAGATGGTTTTCGCCGACCACCGCAGCTTCGGCTTACGGCCAGCCTCAGTCGCGGCAGTGGTCGTCAAAACCACCTGCTCTTCAGCTCGCGGGCCGCCTCACTCTCCGCGCCTACGCGGGCTTGAATTACACTCTAGGGGTAGGGCAGACAAGACTACGTGGAGTCGATTTTGCAGCGATTCGTTTCTGTGATTAATGTAGCACAATCTGCCACCATCGTAGTATGTCAAGTGAAATTATACCGAGTAATCGTCGCACTAAATAAGACAAGTGTTATGCTTAACAAAATCATGCGTAATGAAATTTTGCTAAATGAAATTATGTCTAGTGAAAATCTGCAATCTTAAAAGTATGCCATTGGGAATTCGGACATAGAAACATTCGACCAAATGATAATTATACTAAATGATTTTTATGCATTGAACATATTCGTTTAAAGAAAATTATGCCAAGTGTGTTATGCCAAATAAAATTCGGAGCAACAAAATTCTGCCAGATAGAAGGAACCCATTTCTATCATGTTACTCTCATGTAATATTTTGAGAGAATACGAAAAACCTGTTTCTATTCCAACATTTCGTGAAATTTAATTGCGACTAATGTTGAATTCGATATATTGTCTACCTACTGCACAAGAAGCGCGATCTTGGTTTATCTTAAAGCTTGTAATAAGGCGGATTATCTTTCCATCATTGCGGATTCTTCATCGTCCAGCGAATAGGGTTACGGTGTTTTTGCCAATCATTTACCTTTTTTCTCAAGGTGTGGATAAAATCATGCATTATTAAGAGGTTCTGTTGCCCTTGCTCAAACATAAGAGCCATGTAAGCGAGCGTAATAAAACGCTTAAAATAAAATAGCATTCAGTTGGGTATTTCCACATACTTAGACTTCTTCGTTATATGTGACTTAAAACATACGACTTCGAGTTTTGTGTGCTTAATAATTCAAAGTTTAGGTTGACTTATATCTGCACTTAAGATGCTAATTTGACAATGTAAAACAGCAAACTGGAGTATTTAGTTTAGCTCACGTTATGTTAGATCTGGTTTATCTGGAAACCGAGCGAGCTAAGCGAGCACAACATCCAAACGAGCTTTAAAACTTAATATTCTGTTAGCGATTTGACACTCTTTAACAAACTATTTCGTAAAAGCTTTAATTAAAACAATACAATTTATTAAAACAATTAAATCTCAAATATTATTTAAAATCAATAACAAGTATTCAAATTCTTGCAGACAACACAGAATTGAATAACAATTTAATAATAAATAATTACAATATTTAACTGTTTCTACGTTCAATATTAGCATTCCTACCAGGGAGGAATGGAAATGTAGACCACCAGTTCCTGAAAAAAATAGTCTCATTTGGTTCACAGACGGATCCAAGATGGACACAGGAACGGGTGCTGGTGTCTATAATAAAGATATAGAACTATATCAAAGCACTTTAGCAACTGTTTTCCAAGCGGAGATGTATGCTATTATCCTATGTGTAATGAAAATTATAGAACAACGGACTAAGAATAAAACAATATACATTCTTAGTGACAGCCAAGCAGCTCTCAAGGCACTTAGCTCACCGCGCATCAACTCAGATCTGGTCCTGAATGCTGTTCAAGCTCTTAACAGGCTTGGTAGGCATAACACGGTAAGACTGATCTGGGTGCCCGGCCATGTGGGAGTGATGGGCAATGAGAAGGCTGATGAACTGGCAAGGAAGGGCTCGGAAAACACTTACGTGGGTCCCGAGCCCTTTCTAGCACCTTCACAAAGTTTCATAAACACAGCCATTAAAGAGCATGTCAAAAGCAGACATAAATCTGAGTGGAATAAAATACCGGGATTAAAACACTCCAAATCCTTCCTAGGGGAGGAGGTAGGAGGATGGAGTAAATACATCTATGCAAACGGTAGAACAAAAGCTCGCTTCTTGATTGGGGCGCTCACAGGGCATTTTGCTACTAACCACATGCTACATAAAATGCAACTCTCCCCAACACAACTTTGTCGAGCATGTGGTGAATGCCAGGAATCAATGATGCATCTCTTGTGTCATTGTTATGCCCTGGCTAGAACCAGAATGAGTCTTCTGGAAGTGGCATATCCAAAGCCAGAAGACTACAGGCTCTTTCTGCCTAAAGATATAGTAAGGCTAATGGCATCTATATTCTGGACACAGGAAGTGTAAACGCAGGGGAGACACAAAAGATCCCAATGGGTCGAAGTGCACTGTGACTTAGTCATGGCCCCACTATAAGATAAGATAAGATAAGTTCAATATTTGCTTCAATAAGAACTTGAACTGTAATTACTTTGTAATTGTTAAACTTAAAGTTTAATTGTAAACTGAATAATAATAACCAGAAATTTAACAAGCGCCTACAGTAATGCATAATATTATTACAAATGAATAATGTTATAGTTTAGTTGTGTTATAGTTTTATTTATTTACAAAAGAATAATAATAATATACATACATACAATACACATACCTATTATCTAGCGCAAGGTAAGCATCATTAAGAGCTTGTGTTATGGATACTAGATAACGGAGAAATAATGATTATAATATAATAAATATTAGAAATAAACTAAATAAACAATAAACATCCATGACTCGTTTACAAATGCTCGTACTCATAATACAAACATTCGCTCCTACCCGGGACCTCTTGACCAAGTAGCCTGTATAGTAAGGGGTACAGACCACTCGGCCAGCCGGTCGTCAAATTAACTAAGACCAAGAAGTCATGTTGACGAAGAACTAAAAGAAGATCACGTAAAGATGACACATAAAAAATTGGGATCCTGGCATATCATGGACAGAAATGCTTAGACAAGTAATGTGATAAGTAGTGATTATTGCACCGACAAGAGCATTGCTCCTTTATCTGTGAAGTCACCACGTATCAGAAAAATAGATTTTGTATTGAGTGAATTTGAGTGTGAGAGCTGGTGGGCTGGTGAGAGACGAAATCTTAATAGGTTTCTACTTATTCTATTCTTAGTTTCTTAGTCTCAATATGATTAAAATATATGTAGCTCTTTGTGAAAGATATTTTAAAAATAATATTTTGGTTAGTCCAAATTCATGTTTGTTTTTGTATCATAATGGAGGGTCCATTACGATAAAGCAATCCATAACCTTTACGATAAAGTATGACGACCGTGATGATTTTAGTAGTTTATTGAACTCATCCCACGTATCAAGCAATAAAACTTGAACAAATTTATAGCCAACCTTAAGCATTCATTAGTCGTAAATTGTTATCTCTCCAATATTCTCGACTACAAAATTCCGGCAAAATACATCAATTACAGGGCCGGATTATGCATACTAGACTCAAAAAGATCTTCGGCCATTATTCAAACATGGTACGGAGCTATCCCAATAATTAAATCAACGATTCATAGCATCCGATACTCTTAGCTCATGAAAAATGCAACGCGGCAATTTGCTAGATGGTCCCGACGGCGGATAATTTCTGACTTTTTACATCACTGACGCGACTTGACCGCATTACCGTTTCTTTTTGTAGTTTGGAATTTATTTTCGAAGAGACGATATAAGGAATCTGAAAAAAATGTAAGAAGTATAAGATAACCGGGTAACTGCGAGTCAGACGAAACTCCGCAGCATTTCGTGTTTATAACTCAATATTTTTAAAACAGCTTTCAATCAAACAATCAAATACAAATTGTTGCACAAACACACATTTTTACAAAACAAACCTGAAAATAATATGCGGTCTTATTGTTATGCAGCAATATATTGGATTAGAAGAATACAAAGAAAGTGGGTGCAAGAATTAAAGGGGGAAAAAAACATATACACCCGTATTCACAAACGATACTTATGTAAGTAAAGGAGCAATACATAGCGAAGTAAGGCATTTCTCAGTGCGTTCACTTTGACAAGCCTTTCAATTCACAAACAATACTCAAACGAATCTTTACTATTTATTGATTTATTTATTGATTCAAGTGTGTACATGCTGACTTATAGTTACCCAAAACGCCAGTATGTCAAAATTATAACACATATAACACACATTATAACACATGTCAAGGAATTAATATTAACAATTGCAAAATATGTCAACTAGAAGTCAATTATATTAATTAAGTTAAACGAATATAAATGAATACAAAATAATGTCAAATAAATGAATATGTCAATGGTAAACGAAACAAAACATAAAAAATAATATAAAAGAAGTACAACTACAGTCAATAAATGTTATATAAATAGTGATCAGATTAAATTAGGAAATTATATGATATTCATTTGATAAAAATTATTGATTACATATAATAGAGCTCTCATACGCAACAGTCCCAAGTGGTCAGCAAATACGTCAATACCATAGTCATGAGCGAGCATATCTCCAATAAGGCGTAAAGCACGGGTGGTCGGTGCATGAACGGCGTACGTGGTACGTGCTGGAGGCCGCCGCAGCAGACGTAGCCGCTGCCGCGGTGCCACCGTTCCCCCCTCGCCCCAGCCCAGACGATTTTGAGCTAATAATTCAAATTTACCTATTATGTTTGGGCTATCTACCTGGTTATGTAATATAGACAGATAGTACATTATGAGCTGAATGACTCTCCTAAATTTGAGGGTAACCATACCTATGATGCCTGACACAAACAGAGATTGATACAAGAACGGATAATACCCAAACTTTTTCTTGTACAACCAACGACCATACTTCTTTTGCACTCTCTCCACCATAAGAAAATACTTATCTTCGTATGGATTCCAGACAATAGCACCATACTCAAGTTTGCTGCGGATATAAGCGTTATAAAGCACCGTTGCAACTGACGGGTCGTCAAACTGTGCAGAAGTCCTCATTATAAAGCCTAATGTTTTATTAGCCGCCTTACAAATTGCTACCACGTGTTTGTGAAAGTCTAATTGAGAGTGACTAATCCTAAATCACGAATGTTACTTATACCATTGGTGCTTCATACAGATTATAAAGGCTATTCAGAGGATAACGTTTTCGTGTAAAAGTTATTATTTTACATTTATCACCATTAAATGGAAGACGATTTAGCCTGCTCCATTCAGCCACAGCGTCGATATCAGCTTGTAGGGCTTTAGAATCTGATGCAGTAGCAACTCCCAAACAAAATTTAAGGTCGTCTGCAAACAAAAGACACATCGAAGAACTAACGCCATTCGGTAGATCGTTGACGACCTTGGCTTACACCGGATCTTGTGTAGTAATAGCGGCCGCATAGCGTTAAATATAGCTCTGTGATTGGTTGATTAGTGTTACGTAGTTCACTTCACTGACTGACATTTCAATTTCATTGTTTGTTTACTTTTTATCGTAAACTCCGTAGTGATTACATTCTCTTTAATGAGCTCGACACTATGCGTTGATTAATGTAACTATCAGGCTCCCTTAGCTAAGTGTTCATTATGACAAATGCATAGTGCCGATTGTCACTCAAGTATTGTTTATGAATAGGAATTTGGCACCCTGTGCGTCCGCGGGCACTGTGAGACCTCATAGTGTCGTTTGTGAATACGAGTGATACACCCGTATTCACAAACGATACTTATGTAAGTGAAGAAGCAATACTATGCGAAGTAAGGCATTTCTCAGTGGGTTCACTATGTCAAGCCTTTCAATTCACAAACAATACTCAAACGAATCTTTACTATGCGGACGCATAGCGTTGAATATAGCTCTGTGATTGGTTGATTAGTGTTACGTAGTTCACTTCATTAGAAGACATTTCAATTTTATTGTTTATTTGCTTTTTATCGTAAGCTCGTAAGTTTGTGTAATTATGTCAGTAAGGCTTTTTATTTTCAACAACATAATATGGTAATTTGTAATGGTATTAATATTATGTTATAAATATCTAATATTGCTATGATAAAACCTTTAACTTGGTTCTTGAAGGGTAATAAGAGAGTTTTAACCCTTGACCACTAACGTACACGTACGTCAGTGGTCAAGGGTTAATACTTTTGTTTGGGTTTTTCGTTCAAAACATCACTTTGCGCGGGAATTTGGTAGCATACTTTTTGGTTGTCTTTACGACACAAGTGAATAAAGACAAATCTTATTCTGACTAGATTTAAAAATCTTTTTATCTGAAAATATTGCTGTCTCGAAACTGTAAAGTAAATGATTCTCGAGCTTAGTGTAATCGCCGTTAATTATGTTTTTGTGTTAAAAACGGTCTTCGGTGATGTCAACCTTCAAAATCGAAAAGCAGTGAAGAAGCGAGGAGAAGAGAAGAAGAAAAGAAAAGAAGAGAAGAAGAGAAGAAGAGAAGAGACCTTTACAAAAATAAAATAAACATATACTTACAACTTTTCCGTTCCGGCTCACGCCGTGCTCATCGTAGAACCGCTAGTGTCACCACCGGTTAGTTGTCAAACAAACGCTAAGAGGTATGACGGCGCTGCCACAACCACGAATTCAAGGCTGCTGGCTTTAGAGGATCGCATAGCAAGTTATTTGATAGGTATCTCGATCGGTTAGCGACAGTTGCACCTATTACACCACGAGTTATTCAGCTTGTCTTATTATGACCGTTATTAAGCCAGTCTGAGAGTCTAACTATGTAGTTAAGCTGGCTATTAGACTATGCTGAATACCGCGCGCTAACTCATTCGCATCGCATGCGTAGTAGATGGTTGTCATGGAAAAGCATTCAAAGCAGCAGGAAATTGCCGTAGCTCTTACTCATTAGATTCTGCTATCGTCACTACAACTCGAATGAAAAAAAAAGGAGTACGAGAGGATATCAGTGGAATAATCGAGATATCTAAAGTAAGAGTACAATAGGATATATTTAATGAAGAACCATTTGAAAGACTTGGCTTTTGAGAAAAAAATCACCTATTAATCATCTACATCGGTAAAAATCATACACCAATTTTTTTTTACCAATATTGGTTTTTAAGTTGCAAGCGTTCATATAAAATAGATCACTCATCAAAAAACGATAGTCTTATTGTTTGTTCGTGTTCGTGGCTCCATAGCACTTAAATTTTATTCTGAATAATTTGAGTATTATGTGGAATCAGAAATACGTGTTACTAAACCAATTAGTAGTTACTTAGCTCGCTTAGCCAGAGCTTTGTTAGTACTCAGAACGCTTTATCGCTCACAAGCGTAAATTGCACACCGATTTTGGTTTATGAGACCGTAAAGCAATTTCAGTCCGAAGATATAAAGTAAAAGCATTGACTGGAAACACCTGCCTTTGGTAGTATTTTACTGATATACATATCTTTGAAAGTTTGAGAAATGATGCCATAAACAGTAACTATTGAAGAGTTACTGTTAAACCTTCGTAAAAATGTGTAACAAATTAATTACGACGTCTTTCAATAATTTATCTAATTCTGATTTGATTGTTAATTTTGGAAACTAGTTTCTTTATCTTACTTCCAAAATTTGGATTTCTTTGCCGGCACGTGTGTTCCCTCCTTCCTATAACTTTGGAGGCGGCTAAAGCATTGTGCTTAACTGGACAGTTGCATATAGACTCTTCTGACCGCTTCACATCGGTTGGTGTTGAGACATTTCTCGTGCTTCGTATAAGAAAAAACAAGTTTTGTATTAACAAAACTTGTTTTTGATCATTTTTATTCACACAATTTCTGCAATCCTTCACTAATGTAAAGGATTGCAGAAATTGTGTGAATAAAAATCATTCATGAATATTATGTTGTTACAGAAAGTAGACTATTCAGTGCATTAAATTTGTAGACTTCAGAAAATTCCCATGAAAAGATTACATCACATCTACAATTAATTGGTATCAAGTGCAGCTTTGTTTGTGTAGTATTCTACCTGTGGCATGTCTTTTAATATCTTAGTCACATTTGTATGTGTAAAGAACAATGTAAGGGAATCAAATTAAATATTTATTTCAATTTCGCGTCCCAAGACCGGCAGTTTCGGGTTAGATAAGGGTAAACCGATTAAGTTTGCGGTAACCAATCCCCCGGTAATCTGTCAACTGAGCTATCTGTCTTGTAGGACATTGCAGTTACTATAGCTAGAAAGATGATATTTATTTCCGTAACTTTAAACTCTAAAGCTTTGAGAAGATGCGCTGTTTGTTAGTATGGTGGTCATTTATCGTGTTTTTGTGTGTTATGTACTATTTGCGAGGCATGATGTCATGGCTCACCTTTCCTAGACCATGTTTCTACTTGAGAAACTAAACTTTTTTAAATTATGTTCCTTTATTTTTAATCATTTCAAGCTTAAATAGTTATAAGTTGTAAGCTTTCCATAAAATTAATTTCCCTAATGTAATTACGGGCTTTTTTTTAACGAGTAATATAATAATTGACTAAGTAGCAGTCTCAATGTCACAAAGCAAATTTAAGGAATGCCTACTTTTAAATCGTCGTAATTAGGCATCTCGTATGAATCCATTTGAATTGGAACTATTTGATTTTGATAAAAAAGTTTATCATTATTGAATTTCTTAGAAACCACTTTTAAAGTTTGTTTATTCGCACTTTGCTAGGAATAATTCCCAAAATATCATCAATTTACCAAAACAGAAAGGGCCGAAAAGATATCGCAAAGGTTTAATTAACCTAGTTATCCAGCCTTATTTTATTAAAGCGGAGGCCAATTAATTATTTTTGGTCTCAACTGGAATTTTGAGGATTAAACATTCTGACTTAAAATGCTTCTTCGACATTTATGTAGCGGGGGCTTGATTTAACGATACTTTTTAATTTCCTTACGAGATTGGAAGTTAAAATGCGAATAGAATATAATAATGTACTATATTATATTTCTTCTGTATTTTTTAAAATTTAAATCCATATTTTTTCTTCTCCCCTATCCCTTTTTGGCTGTCCACCTAAGTTTAATCACGTCGCAAAAATACGGCCCTAGTCATTGGAGGACTTATCAACATTTTCATTTATTCACATTCATTTATAATTATTATTATTTAACATTAATGTTAAAAAAATGATGTATTATATACAGTCATGATTCGCCTTATCGGCATATAAACATTTTGCATGCAGTTTTGTTAATTTGAACAAGATTAATGAATTGCAATATTCCTATTTCCTATTTGAATATTGTTTAGACGGCCTTATGCGAAGACAGTTTCTATTCGTATGCTTCTCTCTGCACTAATGCTGCTTTGACAACTGGAACAGCATCAAAAGCAGAAAAACGATGCACGAAGTTTCTATGATTTAGATGTATCTTGATTCGGAATCTTTCACGTGGAACTATTAAGCAGGAACTATTCTTACTTTATTTCGAGGACGAATGACGATAAAACAAAAAAAATGCGTCGACGGTTAGAAAACATCTAGATTCACCACACTGACACAATACACCAGCCCTACAGTGCTAAATAGTTATCTAACCAAAATTTTTTTTTCATATATTGCTTTAAAATTATCTGTTTTACAGAAAAAAGGGGATATTCAGTTACGTGTTTATCTACGAGTATAATCAAAAAGCTGTTTGTAATATTAAGGCATCTTGCTTAACTTGCTTTAAGAACTCTCATTCTTATATCAGACTCAATTATCTGAACGGGAGAATTCCTATTTGAATATTCTAAATATTCAAAAGTTATACTAACGGTCCGCTTTATTAAATAAAGGAGTTATGGTCTCTCTAATTATAAAACATTCTGTTGCTAGGATCAGTTTAGTACAAAAAATGCGTACAAAGAATAAAAAAGTTGTAGCCTTTCTATTCTTAATCGCATTACAAAAAAAAAAGTCACACACATGTCTATACAATACAATCTAACAAAATTGAATTTTATGGACATGACTGTTTGTTGCAAAAATAAAAAGAATAAACAAACCAGATAGAAACAATGCAGTTAAGAATGCATCGTTTCAGCAAATATCAGACTTTGATGAAATAGTCGTAAGTACTAGGACTCAAACCTAAGACCTCTGACTTAGTAGCAAGCAAATAGGCAGCAATATCTGTGTCATTTTCTCAACGCACAAATATTCCTCATATCAAAGTTTTTACGTTAATAGGGAGTTGCCACAAAGCGCCGCTTATAAACATCTCAATTACAGCTTTGAGTAATAATTCCCACAATGCTTTAATCGAAAGCAACTAAAATTTCCATAATAACAGTGTTGCGAGCAATATATTTTGTGGAGTTATGGGCAAACCTCGGCACTTATTTAGTCAACGATGCATTAAAATTAAACTATTCAATAGGTTTGAGTTTAGATTTAGCTTAGTTTAAATTTAAGTACTAACTAAGTATACTTAAACTAAGCTAAATCCAAATAAAGGAAAAATAGACTGAGTTCAGTCTCTTTTCTTTTCTACATACAAGGGTGGTGAACAAGCATTTAAAAATGCTTTTAAATCATATGAAAAATCAACCTCATCACAATTTCAATGGATGTTCAATTGACTAAATTTAGAGGTAACAGAAGTGAGAGAGTCCGATTTTGAACTTGAATGATCGTGAATAAAGTTTTATGCTTGCAACGTGAAACAATGCATTATATTGGTTGGGGAAAAAGTCTTTTCGCATTATAGTATGTATGAACTTGTAATAAAATCTCTTTGGCTGTACTATTTGTATCTGGCTGGTTTTGGTATCATTAAAAGTTTAGATTTTAAAAAAGATAATTCTTAATTTAGATTAGGAAAATGTGTGTTTTTCATTTGTTTTTCGTACTGTCAAGATGAGTGAATCAAATGAAGAAATTCGATACATTTTATAATTTAACTACAAAAAAAGGTAAAAATGCAACGCAAGCCGCGAAAAAAATTTGCGATGTTTATGGACTTAGTGCAGTGTCTGTGAGAGTAGCACAAATTTGGTTTAAGTGTTTTCAATCCGGAAATTTTGATGTCAAAGATGCACGTCGCTCTGGTCACCCTATTACGGATAAAATTAATGCCATTTTTGAAAAACTGGGGCAAAGTCGGCATATCAGTAGTTACGACGTAGCTGAAGAACTGGGAATTGACCACAAAACCGTTTAGCGCATTTTTAAAAAAATGGGTACACATAAAAGCTCGATATTTGGGTACCCCTCGAGCTCACTGAAAGAAACCTAATGAACCGTGTACTCATTTGTAAATCTTTATTACGACGTAATGAAACCGAACCATTTTTGAAGAAGCTGATAAAAGGTGATGAAAAGTGGATCACGTACGACAAGAACGTGCGAAAAAGGTCGTGGTCAAAGGCCGGTCAGGCTTCACAGACTGTGGCGAAACCCGGGTTAACTCGCAACAAGGTGATGCTGTGTATGTGATGGGATTGGAAGGGCATTATTCATTATGAGCTGTTACCACCAGGCAGGACCATCGATTCTGAACTCCACTGCGAGCAACTGATGAGATTAAAGCAAGAAGTTGAGAGAAAGCGGCCGGAATTAATCAACAGAAGGGGTGTGGTTTTTCATCATGATAACGCTAGACCTCACACATCTTTAGCCACTCAGCAAAAATTAAGAGAGTTTAGCTGGGAGGTGTTAATGCATCCGCCGTATAGTCCTGACCTTGCACCTTCAGATTTCCACCTATTTCGCTCTCTTCAGAATTCTGTAGGCAGTGTCAGGTTAACATCACGAGAGGACTGCCAAAACCACTTGTCGCGGTATTTTGATCGAAGCACCAAAATTTCTATAGCAATGGGATCATGTCCCTACCTACAAGATGGCAAAAAGTTATCGAACAAAATAGTACCTACATACTTTAGTTAAATGTAAATAAACGATATTAAAAAATGTTTTGAATTTTCTTAAAAAAGGCGTAGAAACTTTTTCCCCAACCTATTACTTATGTAAACCTAAGTAAGCTATGAAATCCTCCGATAATTTTTTTTTAGAAGTTGTAAAATATAAGTAATTCAATTATCATTAAAGAGCGTCTTTTTAAATATTACACGAAAACCATTTTCGTGTTTTACATCAAATATGAAGCATTCAATTTATAAACTGCACTCAACCTGCGCATAGTGAAGCCCATGCATCGTGTATTAGTTTTATAACGCTAACTTTCGTGTTTACGTTTATTGAATACTTAATGAAGATAGCTTCAAGTGGGAGTACTATAAACCCTCAAAAAATGTTGTAACCGTTGGAATAACTGATAGTTATATCGGCGATCTGCGTTGATTATGTAATGCAACCCTGATCGTGCGCAGACTACCTTTGTAGCCCTAATATAATTACCTTTGTGTGCTCCGGCTAATAGGAACATATATTTTTTTTAAAATTATTTTTGATTGAATAATCACTTCCTGTACTTCCTTTCCTTGTTCAGTTCACACAAAAACAATAGTAGCGTTAATAACTGTAGTCAAACTTCGATACTACCGCGAACATGACTAATGTTTACAATGTAATAATTAGTTAAACAAAACACAATAAATTTTCTGAGTTTATGTGTTTGTCAGGTTAGGGTGTAATCTTCACTACCTTACATTTTTAATTATCTTACAATCATCCATATCTATGTATGTATTTATTTACATTTTCACGCTCAAACCGCTGATCGAAACTGATATAGATGTTTGGTATGGAGATAGTTTGAGACAAAATTAATCATTCTTTGTATCTATAAAATGTACACATGAGACATGTGATGATGGATATGAAATTTGAATTTCAATATTTAAAGATAAATCTGCTCTGGTAGTCTATTCGTGCAAATTTAATTTAAATTTAATCATGAACATATGGAATTTAATACACCTGAAGCAAGCTTACGAGTTATTTAGTATACCTTGAGATACAAATTAATGTACTAAAATGTTTAGTGAATCGGTGTGTGCAATGGTCGCTAAATTGCAAGAGCTTCCAACGACTTTAGTTTGATATAAACACAGACCGCATATTCCTAAGTTATTTGATTAAAGCATTCATAGTACTAACCTGCACGACACAACAGTGGAAGTGAGTTGAACCCCTTACAAGATTAATTAGAAACCACTTTACAATGGTACAGCGATCCTATTAAATTTTAAATATGTGTGGTTTGTTTTAAGTTCCATGCGTGAACTGAAACTAAACTTCTTAGTATTATATTATATCATACCTATTAAAACCTCATCTTCGCGACGAATTTTTAAAATTTAAATTGTGCGAAACAAGCAATCAGCCTGCGCGATGTTAGAGCAGTTACCTTGTTCTGTCGTCGCAACCTTAGAGACGCTGAGTCTTAGAGCTGCGACTACCAAAGTCATACAGGGTGTAAGGTGAATGTTGGGGGCCTGTGCTGGTTATCATATACAAGACTTGTTAAATCAAAATTTAAAATCGCGGAAACAAAGTCTGCTGTTTTATACATCTTGTTACAAAAGTCCGAAATAAAATCTAAGGGTATGGTTGTGTTCCTTGTCAAGAGTAATGGCCCATTTACACGATACCATTTTCTTGAACATATGTCGCAGCTGTCTGCTTAAATCAGCCGCTTAACTGGACGGCTAGCCCGTTGATTGAATGCCGGCATCCAATCAAACGGCTGACGTATGTACAACAAGCCAAGTCATTGAGCGCAACGTTTAACCAGATGGCTGAACGTCATGTCAGCCGTCTGGTTTAAATTAGCCGTTGAATTGGACGCCTTGGCTGGTAATTTAAACCTAAGAACTTTTGTGTGACTGTTTGAGTGATTGGTAGGTTCAAGGTTATTTTTGTTATGACCACTTAGAACCAAAGCGATGTCGGTTATAATAAAGTAGTTGTTACAAACTGGCTGCTTAATGCATACTTTTTGGTTTATTTGTTAAGAAGTTGTGTTATGTTTTAGTTTGGTGTCAGTTCGCTGTCACTGCTCGGTTTGCTCAGTTGATTGTATTTTATATCGTTTTGTTTTTATATTATTTTACCAATAAACCCATTTTCCCTGCTACCAGCCCTTTTACATCCTGTCCACCTTTAAGTCAGTAACAGTACTTAGTAATAAAAAAATAAACTTGAACCTACCAATTAAACCAAAACTTTTCAGTACAAGACGATCCATTCAATACGCCAGGTCGTGAAACGTTAAGTGAGTCTGGTTCAATTAACTATCGGGCTAGGCATTCAATTGGATGCCGGCGTTTAATCAACGGGCTAGCCGTCCAGGAAAGCGGCTGATTGAACCAGACGGCGGCGACACATACAAGAGCAATAATTGAATGCAACAAAGAAGCGCAATAATTTAACATCAACCAATAGTAAGCGACTGTTTACACGCGGATATTAGTTAAAAAATTTAACACAATACAACTATTCAATGCAAATCTTATTACACCAAGGAAAGTTTTGAGACGAAGTGTGCCTTAAAAAATTAAGAGTATTTGCTTAGACCAGGGGTCGGCAACCTTTTGCTATATATAGTAGGGCCACATAAATATGTTGCCAGAGTATCAGTGCGGGCCGCACTTATTTTTATATTTATATGTTCGGGCATGTATTTTTAATATTTGAAATAAAACGCATATATATTCGTACAATCATGTCTATTTTAATTGAATTACTATACTTACATAAAAGTAAGAACTAGTGAGATTTTTGCGGCTGCATATGACTTGCAAGTTTTTTTACGTCTGCTTTCATTTTAGTAGTAGACACGCGCAGTATCGCGTCTAAATGTTCATCCGTTAACCGCGAACAATTCTTATTTTTGTGGTAGTTGAGAATTGAAAAAGTCTGCTCACACAAATATGTACTACCAAACATAGTTATTATCTGCTGAGCAAACTTTTTCAATTCTTTGAAGTTTTCAGAACTCAAACCTCCGTAGAAATGTATCAAGTCAGTGCTTTCCTTAAATGCCGTTTTAAGTGTGCTGTTACTTTGCAAATCTACTATGTTCATTTGCAAATTGCTTGGTACCTCACTAATATCAATTGCAAAAGGGTTTTGGAATATTACAATGTTAAGGGAGCTCTTTTTAAAGTCGGTGAATCGATTTACAAACTCAGTTTGTAGTTGTGTTAACACGTTTCTCATTGTAATATTTTGCCACACAAAATTATCTCCAGCTTCTTCCACGGCTTTCTAGCAATTAGGACAATGGTCAAGCTTTTTTTCATCAATATGCTTGATAAACAGTTTCAGTTTCATCTCAAATGACTTTACATCTGAATACATATCGCAAATCAATTTATTTTTTCCCTGCAAGCGTTTGTTGAGCTGATTCAGTTCCTTAGTCAAATCAGTCAAAAAACAAAGATCGATAATCCACTGTTTGTTAGTAAGCTCTTCCACTGGCTTTCCTTTCATCTCCATGAAGTTGCCAATTTCTTTCCTCAAATCAAAGAACCGTTCCAAAACGGCACCTCGACTGAGCCACCTCACTTCACAGTAGTAAACCACGTCACCATGTTCAGCTTCCAGATCTTCCAAAAACTTTTGGAACTGACGGTGTGTGAGCCCATTTCTTCTTCTAAAATTAACAGTGGATGTTACAGTATCCATTATTTCTTTCCAGGATATAACCTTGGAGCACAATGCCTCTTGATGGACAATACAGTGAAAAATCAATGGCACAGTAGATCCAGAATCTTTCACTTTGCTGATGATTCTCGCAACAACACCTATGTTTTGACCGCTCATGTTCTTGTCTCCATCGGTAGTGACACTTGTTAACTTTTCCCAGCTTAATTGCAATGAATCCAGAGCTTGTTCCACATGGTGAAATAAATCTTCTCACCTTTCAAACTGCACATTTTCACAAGCTCTTCGTAAACAGTAAAGTTTTCGTCAATGCCGCGTACAAATATGAGTAGCTGTGCTGTATCCGACACGTCCGTACTTTTATCCATCGCTAAAGAGAAGCAGTCGAAAGACTGCGCCTTATCCCTGAGTTGTTCACACAAATTAGCACCCAATTCTTCAGTACGTCGGGTGCAAGTTCTCGCAGAGAGACTAAGACTTTCAAACATTTTTTTCTGCTCTGGACATATTTCTTCTACGATAGCTAAGACACACTCTTTTACTAATTCACTATCGGTAAACGGACGTCCACTTTTTGCTAGAATATCTGCTACCCTGTAACTGGCACGAACATTCGATTCGCTGTTGTCTGCCACAACCTTAAATATGTTTTGTTGATTTTGTAATGACGATTTCAAAGTGGAAATTTTCCTTTTTCGTATTTCTCCTTTAAGACAGACAAATTTAGCTTTGTGCTCAATGACGTAATGTCGCTTCAGGTTATATTCCTTTACTACAGAAATACTCTTTTGACAAATAGCATAACGGTTTTCCTTTAAACTCTATAAAAAAGTATAATTCTGTCCATAATTCGTAAAAAACTCTTTTTCTTCTTCTATCTTCCTTTTTCTTGAGGCCATGTTCATTTGTTTATATGTATGTTTAAGGTTATAATAGGACTGACATGTCTTAGTTGAGACAAAAGTCCTTTAATTAAATAAACAGAAAAAAAATCCCGGTAGGAGCAAATGTTTGTTTGATGAGTACGAGCATTTGTATACGAGTCATGGACGTTTATATGTTTATTTAGTATATTACTAATGTTTCTATACATATTATTATCACTTTTTCTCCGTTATATAGTATCCATAACACAAGCTCTTAATGATGCTTACTTTGGGCTAGATAATAGGTGTGACTGTATGAATATTGTTATAATTATTATTATACCCGGAATTATATCATTATTTAGTATGAAACAGCAGCTATTTTGGGTTTTTTTTCTATAATTCATGCTTAAGTTCACCAGCACTGCCATTTGCTTTCATTTTCGAGAGCTTTCTCCTTACAACCGGTATGTAGTAACGATTATGTAGTAGTATCTACAGTCACGAGCAATAATATGTACACACTTTTCACAGATTGTTTTATTTTAGAATATACTTATTTAATAATTTTATTAACGCGATACTGCAATTTGACCTTACCCGCATTGGGCTAGCGTGGTAGTGTTACAAGAAAGAAGAATAATAAGATTCAAACTCCTCGCTCATACTGTGCGTCAACCGCTGAACAAAGACATAGATCTTTTTACAAATCCATTACTCCTTTCAAAATCTACTGTGGGGCGTAAAAATGTTAGCCATTTGTGTAATGTGTCAATTTGAGAGTAGTCTTCCCTAATCACGTGTAGGCCGTTGCGAGCTATTGCTCCATTAACAACCCGATGTTATTAACCATAGCAAGCTCCATTAATTAATTAGACAAAGATTGATGGTGATAAGCAATTGCCGTTTCCTCGTGGAAACGGATAATCGTTAGTAAATATGGAACTCTACAAATATGCATATGCTAGGAAAACCTTATTTTTAAATCCCAGTGCGAAAAGAAAGAAGTTATAAGTTTGACGTATCTGTCAGTGTATCTATGTATCTGTATGTCTGTCGGTGGCATCCGTATCTTCTTAACGAACGGATCAGTTTTAATTCGTTTTATTTGTTTTAATATCTCAACCCTGGTCTATTAAATAATGTAAATGTCCCAAGGAAACACCCACCTTACGACAAAAAAAAATTCAGGGGCACTCTCTAAAATTAACATAAAAAATTAAGTATTCCACTTATTTACATTCTGTAAAAGCTTATTATTTATGACTACTTTCTAATACTACTTACAGGTAAACAAATATTTTCGTGACTATAAGAAATAATATAATTTTTTTCGATTTCATTGTGACTTTTCGTCTAAAATATTTTGAAAGAGATCTAAGAATGTCATTTATGCTGTGATGAATGTCACAGATTACTTTACGGGTATAGCTCTATACAAACAACTTGATTAACTTCACAGATAATAATAAAACATGCACAGTTGCAATACTTAGTACAAAAGCTTTTACTGAGCGGTTTCATAATCTGTGAATCTATGCCGGGGACCTGTATCTGTGGGAAAAGAGCTGACCTCTTTTTTATTGTTTAGAATATAGTAAAATATAAGCTGACGTGATCGAGATGGTTCTTAGCTATATTTTATGAAGATCGATCCATCTGCGTAGTAAATCAGAATTATTTTTGAATAGTTTTTCTGCATTGCCATGAATGTGTGAACAATCAAGGCTTTTGACCGATACAAACTTATCCTTGAGTAGATACAAGACACTGTAACCGTATCTGGGTATTCTCAATGCAAATTCAGAACTAATAACTACGAAGCCAGCTAAGACGTCAAGTTTGTGGCCGTAGTCATGCGATACTTAGTTGCATTAATTGCTCTATGTAACAAATCATCTACATAGATGAAACTAATAAACGAAGTGGTACTATTCTCTTTGGAAACTAACTCTTGTTACCTACATAAAAGTTACATAAAGCAGCCCAATCACCATTTTTGGGTAGAATATAATTAAAATTGGTTATTTCTGTGACAAAGGTTTGTTTTGTAGTCACGAGCTAACAGTAGACGAGTCGCCAACTCATATTTACAGAAATAAGTGTCATGGTCCTCTATACATAAATATATTTTAAATTATTTATTTAAATTAGAGACGGCCACGAAATTAAAGGGAATATAAATTAACTTATTATTTTTATTATATTTTGTAGTCTGGTTCGTATTTTGTACCTCCCAAAGTGACTGTTCGGCTCACTATTTTCCTAAGTGCATCTGCTTGAATAGGACTTAGTAACGTCCAGGATAAATTAATATCTAAAGTTAGGTTGCCCCCTAAGCACTTACTTGAAGGATCATCCTTACCTTAAGACAAGTTTACAACAATGTTTGGCAGTCAACTTAACGTAAGAGGTTGCTATAATAATGGCCCAATCCTTACACAATTTTCAGTAACGTCTAACGTTTCTAGTGGCGTCTGAAGTAGATAATTGCTTGCCTGCGGAAACCGTATTTTTGGATGACCACACTTCACCTAATCTGTAGCAGACAGTGTACCAAGACTGGTACCGCACCACTAATACATCTGAAAAATACAATTTCGCGACCATTATTACACATAATTTAAATAAATAAATAACACTGAAGCGTGGGAGTGATTTGTTATAAGACAATACATTAAAGATGATAATTGTAACCTATAAACATGGACACGTAATGCCATGATTTATTTTATTTCTAACATAAAAGATATCGAGGAGTTTCTGAGGCCGCTTAAGGGGATAAAATAAGACGATTTAATGAAACGTACGAGTCCAGCTGCTGATGAGTATCTATAGTGTATGTAGTGTAATGTTAACAAATATTTTAAACTGTTTGAACTGATTTTTAAAAATTACTGTTATTAAAACATACTTCTTGTAATGTAAATCAAAATGGAACGTCTTCGGGTTTTGACAATACAACGAAATCGATTACTGTTTCAGAAGCAGTGACTAGTAAAATTAGGTACAACAAATGAATGAAAGAACAACACAGTACAATAATAATAAGTTTACATATTAAGCTACATTAAATCTAGGAAACTAGAATGATTTATACAAGCAATTGTAAACAGAAAGTAGTTGCGACATGTTTCACGCCTACACTCTAGGTCCTCTCCCAAGAATCAGGCAGTAAATAGTACACAATAAATCCGACTGCAAGAACAAGAAGAATAGCCACTTCAGACCGTATACTCGTCCTTAACACAACTCCAGTGTCTGTAGTAAGTTCATTCACCACTCCGGATCCGATTTATTATGCGTTTCCTCTGTTGAATTTCAAATACGAAGTAGGAGTTGCGTTCTTGCCTGGAATAGCTATACGAATTTTATTTTTTTCCCCGTTCACAGCCCATTTCACCTCCCTTTGTGTTAAATCCAAGCCGTCTATGAAAATGGATGCCTTTATTTTATTAACAGACATTTTGTAAGTTAAAGAAGATTTATTTAGTGTTTCCTTGTCGCAATTCGTTCGTACGCAAAACATTGTGTATTTCAATTCAATATACATAATAGGTACTAAATCTAATGAGGGTAAAAATTGGGTCTGTATTTGAAAAGTGTAAGATGCATTAAAATTTCTTGGAAAGCTGTGGATTTGAATCACATAACTAGGTGATAACAAACTAGGACACGAATATATTTATTCGAAAATAATGGAAAACCATACGAACTTATCTATTAGTGACATTCGAAACAAAGTGATTCGCCCGAGAGATTACAATTATTTATTTGTAATAGCACTACAAGTAAATAATTGTAATCTCGAAGGATGAATCACGAACTAAAATGATGTTTTGGTCACATTTAGTACGAATAGAATCTGAGGCATTTACATGTATTTAAATATGATGTAGAGGTTAAAATGTTTTAAAGTTTTAGGTAAAACAATGTCAGTCATTAAAATTCTCTTGTTTAACTTAATTGTAAAGGTTAAATCTTGGAGCGTTAAAAACTCTCTGAGGTAAATTTTCGTTATGCATTTTACAGACCGTCGACAATCTAACTACAATAAACGTCCCAGTTTTCGCATTCGCATTCATTTACTGAGAAGTGTTGACGGCGTCGAAACAATGCCAGGACTTTCTAGTTTCTCTGCCGTTGCACACAATACATTGCCGCTCATTCAAGCGCGAGCAGAAAAGAGGTCAGCGTAGACACGACAATGGATGTTGCGGAATGCCAATCGCTCGATAACTACATTCAATCGACAACCTGTAATTCAATAGTGTTTGTTAGGATAGGAAGAAGCGACTTGCGATAAGGTTAGCTTGCAGATGAGTTTACGAATCACATTTTCATTACATTGCCAATTTTATTTGTGTATTCGATGGCACATCAGGCGTAACACTTTGTCATTTGGGGGCACCTTAATCCGTTGCAATATGAGCCATTTTACAACTAACGTATTACGCTTTATTGATATCTTAAACATAATATCATCATCATAATTATACCCGAAGGACGTCCACTGCAGGCTTCCCCTGCGAGATTTTCACAACGATGCGTCGCATGTAGCAACATATAATTAACAGCAATTTATTTAACAGAAATAATGATATGACTTAGGTATGAATTTAATATTTGTCAGCTTTTATTTTTTTCTTGAGAGTTACAAGATATTAGTATATAAACGATGGAAACTTGTCAAATATATTCTAAAAGTATCTCCCGTTACTAACTTGGTGATTAACACGCATACGGCCTGCCTAACTTTATGTAGTATTGAAATATAATAAAAATAATTAAATGAAATTTTAAATACAATACAAACCGCGTTACCGCAATCGGTATATACTTATACATATCCAAAGACAAGGCCTGGAGAAGAGTACAGACAGGATCATGTTGCTCAACCACCATGACGCTTCAATAAGCAAAGTTGCAACTGAACAAATATTCTCATTTGGCAACTTACATTGGCAAAATTTCCCTCGGAAATATCAATTAAAGTCACGAATTGCGGAACAACAGTAATAAAATTAATTACACGTTTACTGGAAGCGGGAAAAATTCAAAGGTAATTGCTTGATTTCCCATGATATTGTTTTCAACGGGAGAAACTCAATTTAAAGAGACAGTACACAAAGTTTCCTTTTCCTTGATTTGATTAAAATACGTTATTTCGTTGTAAAAGCTTTATAAAACTGCTTCCGTACCTATATTGTTGATATAGATATCTTTGATACCTACTGTGTACTGAAAAAAATGTGTTACGTATTTCTTGAAACGCTATTATTGCGATTTTGTCATAAAATCTCAAGAATACTAGCACTCTTAAATCATGGACACAGAAATGGAAATTTTAGCAAGAAATTTTATTTTTGTTTGGAGTTTTTCTTCTTTCTTTATTGTTTAGTTTATTAATTGTTTTAAATTCAAGAAGTACTACAACTGAATTTTTATTGTATACTTACTCTAAAGTATAAATTAATTAAAAAAAAACAAATTCTCTGTTCTATTTCTGGTGAACGATTTCTTGAATAATTAAAATTTTTTGATATACATTTCATACCTTTTAATTATAAAACTTACTTCAATGTCGGAGAAACAGGTAATCCTCCATCACTTCTGATATTTGAATAAAGGTTATTTTGCCGAGCCAAATAGAATATCTTCTTTTGTCAATTTTCACATCATTGAAATAGCACCTGGTCAATGAGTTTCACTATGTGAGCCGATACAAACGCGACCGGAGTCCATGGGGCCCCGGGAGGATGGAACCTTCGACCCCTCCATCCTCATCCTTACGCCACCTTTTACGTACTTTCTTCTGTTCACCAATAGAACTACTGTCTCACACGATAGGTAAGAACATGGATCAAACTCACCGGGTTCCAGCAACCAGTGACACCAGACTGTTTGCCTGACCTCTCATGTTCCTGGATTCCGATCCTTCTTCCTATCCCTATTCTGTTACCGTAGGTACCTACTGTTTTCCGCCACGGAACTTCTTCCACGGAACTACTGGGAATAAAGGGTTCTATCCGCGCCCCTGCGCACAATCCCAACAAATAACTACGCAGTTGACAATAACTATTATTGAAAGCTACCACATTAAAGTACTACACCACCAGATAGATGATCATGGATTGCTACACCATTTGCAATCCGATCCTTACTTCCCTCAAAAACAAACTGGACTCCCTAATGACACACTTTACGTTTCTTTTTTTTAATTCATTCTCCCTGTAATGGGAAGGCAAAGGGAACTAATGCCCATACAGCCATGTCTTCAGTATTTCTTCATTTATTCTTTTATTGCAAGTTCATACAAATTTCTATGCATCTTAAAACTACACCACTTTTATAACACAAAGTTCGCTCCGAGACTATTTTTAATTATTGTAATAAAAATCTTGACTGACACCACAAAATCCCGCTAAACACTCACTTTACGTTTCTTAATACTCAGCCAAAGGCAAAAGAATCAAACTCCATACAGCCACGTAGCACTCAGCCGAACCGCATACAGCCGCAAGTAAAACCATTCGTACGGCATACTGTTGAAGCTTCCTGTTAGACATAGAGATGTCATCACGCTGAACCTCCGTCACATATTTAAGAGCTCGGTCGCGTATTGGTTTCAGTGCTCTAGTTTTGATTCAATTACTAAAACAAAGTACCTTTGCCATGGTTTATCCCGGATGGGTCAATCAAACTTTTTGGTCTCGAGCTCCTCCGTGCTTTGCAAAGTAAATTATGCCGTTGATTCTATCATCCGCATAACAACGAATCTTTCCTAATGAAAGCATGTCATTGATATGAATAAAAAAGGAAAAATTGAATAAATTGGTATGGTTATATGTATACCGGGTGGTAACGACAATAAAGGAGAATGAAACGATTCCATACAAATCTGGCCCAAGAATGTAACGATATGAAAATAGTTCCAAATAAATGGTTGTAACATAAAATCCGTACTGTGAAAATTTTGTAAGTTTTCGCAATCTGAAACCGGAGATTTTGGAGGTTTAGTGAAAGTGAGGTTATGTTGCAATCTTTATCTAGTGTAGGAATTTAAGTAACCCTTTTCATCTGTTAGACTTGACGTTAATCGCTGTAGGAACGGCGCAATCGATGTGCCACTTGCATAGCCCCTCAGATTCAAATTGGGAGAAAAAGCTTTTATTATAAATGCGATTGCTTAAAAATTCAGATTTTTTACGTACTGCTCTATTCTATTATATTTTTAATTTATGGCTCTTTAGCGACCCTATTGGTTACGCCTTTTGCCAATTTCAAGTGAAAATAATATTTAAAGTAACAATAAATTGTACGGTGGAGTCTCACAACACGGGTTTAACAACAAGAACTCTGGTCATATTCCTAGGTAAAACTCTGTCCAAGGTATAACAGATTCCCCTGCCCGCCTAAATCATTGTTAAACCAATGATTTTTGATAGTTCAAAGCAATAAATGGCTTTATCATATCGTGTTTCGGTGGTCATGCTAGGCGGGCTGAAGTATCGATTTTTTTGTTTGAATACTTTTCGGAGCACGATACTTTTTTTTGATACTAATGATTCCAGTATCGATAGTTTAGGGTACTGCCAAGCTGAATATCATTTTTCCGGATTGACATCTAGACCTTTTGAGCCATAATGCCAACCAACTACTGATGTTAATCGAATTGAAATCAATATTTTTAATTTTTTTATAAATATACACATAAGATATATAGATATGTACGAGATATAATAATTACTATAGCTATGTAGTCAAAAACTTTTGATACGGGGATTTTTTTCATATAATTAAATAAACGATTAATAACATAGTTATTCGATTAAAAATTATTAGACGAAAATAATCACTTTCAGATTTCTCCGCTTGTAGATTGACAAATTATGCAGATTTTTGATATTTCACATAAAAAAATATAACCAATTTTTTAAACTATGTCCCAACTCATTACATTTTTGGCCCAAAACTTTCCATCTCCTTTCAACATTTTTTTTTATACAAAGCACGGCAATTGACCCAACACCACCTGATGTGAAGCGGTACGGAGAGTCCATATGCGAAGACAGCTAGTGCAGAAATGGACAATGCACTAGCTGCCTCCACCTTGCCGGTCCAAAAGGTGCTTCTTCACGCTTCTCTTGAAGGACCCCATGTCATAGGAAGGAGGAAACACATGCTCTGGCAAAGAATTCGAAGTTGTGGAAGTACGACAAAGAAACGAGGAACTAAATTTCTATGTGCGTGATGTTGAGGTGGAGACAGTAAATGGATGACTCCGAAGACAGGCACGCGTGCTCCTGAGCAGAACGGGGGAAGGCGGGATAAGGTCGAAAAGCTCTTCAGAGCACCCTCCGTGATAAAGCCGATAAAAGGCGCTAAGCGACGCAATGTCTCGACGCAATTGTAGAGGCTCAAGGTTGTTCGTGACCTCTACATCGCCAATGATACGGACAGCACGACGTTGCAATCTGTCCTGCAGTGTGATTCACAAACAAAGACGACGAACTGCCATTGGTTTTGACGTTTGCGCACGGCGCTGCGTATTCACTAATCTCTACGTCGGTCTCTTGGCTGTGTATGATTGTCTCTGTTTTGGTTATACGATATGAAGTACAATCGATATTTTTTGATTTCTTTTTTTGTTGTGTTAAAATTGTATTGCTATGTCTTCATTTAATATTTGATTGGTTTTTTACATAAAGATATAAAAATCAACCACTTTTTAGTTCCGGTTCACTCGCCCCTGCTCGACGTCGGAACGCTGGTGTTGCCAACGGTTATCAAACAAACGCCAAAAGGTATGACAGCGCTGCCGACAGCCACGAATCCATGGCTGCTGACTTTAGAGAATCGCATAGCTGTGCATCGAGGAGGTACTTGGCGGAGCCATCCCATCTATTACAGAACATTTCTCAGTAACGAATCTAGTTTTAAAACCAATTTTTATACTAAATTAAAATTTAGAACTTTACTTGAAACGTTATACATTGATCATCTCTCAGCTGAGTAATTGCCTATTTTAGAACGATAACAACTTACGTCAAAATCTGCGCTCAAGTAAAGATTTGATCTCTGTTTATGGACGACACCATTCTTGAGAACGGATCACGTACTATATTCCTAAATAAAGTTGTAATGCTAGTTCAACATGCTTGGCATAACGCTATATTGTTTTATAATCTGACGGGTTATATTCGCCCATGTTTTGACAGTTTCGCTTCTCTGTACTTGTCATTGTTGCTTTGACAATTATTGATTCTAGTTTCAGCTGATTGAGTCTTAAAACACTTGACACTGGCTAAATTATAGCAGAAAGCCATCAAAGAAGAAATTGAATTGAGTCTTAAAACGCAACCTGTAATAAGCTGGGCAATCAAGTAGTGATCTACACTTAAAACTAGTTTTGAGTGATTCGAGTTCAAACGATGCTTGAGCCGCGTTCTGTAATATGGGCCTTAGAGTTCATAGAATTGCTTTGCAACTTTCAAATACATTTTATTCATTTGTTAATGTCATGACATTTCTATGAAATAATGCAGCCAATGTTTTATTATATCATAGAATTTTCATGTAATTATTACATCATATGAACGTTGTAAAATATTTATATGAACTAATATAGTCCATGTTTTAATTTACTTAGTTATTGTTGTCACCACCCTGTCAATAAAAATGTTTAAATGCGGGCTGCTAGATAAAGCCCGCAAAGCTCTCGTGCTTAGCGTTTTTCATAAATTGGCTGTAAAACAAAGCCTTGCGGTACACTTTGGTGAATAAATCATTGAAATGGAAAATGGCGCGAATAGACAGAGCTATCGGTATTTCCAATATAAAATAAATCGATGCCAACTCGACGGCAAAATGGGTGTCACTGGCAGGACTGGAGTAACGCGAGATTGCATTTGAAGCGCTTTCATAACGGTGATAATGTCCATAGTATAGGATTTTTCTAATGATTACTCTACTAGCTCCGCCCGCAGCTTTGTCTGCGTGATCTGTGGATTTCCTACATTTTAATCCAAATTATACTCTGTCTCTGTGCTAAATTTCATCCAGACCTGGGCTTATTCGCAGAACGTCGACATCGCAAAATGGCTACCAATTGCAAAATGTATATTTCGCAGAATGCCTCTTACGCAAAATGTTCCTCACACGGTTTAAATGACCAGGAATATACCTATTTACTGTTGGTAAGAAGAAAACATTAAATTAAAGGTTATCCACCTACAAATCCACTTGCTTGGGGTTCAGAACGCGGAGTAATACCAACCGAGACCATCGTTCCATCGTGATATAAAATAATTAAGTGCCTGGCATTGAACTTGGGTAATCCCCAGCGCAGCAAAAATAATTATCAGCTATCCTTATTTAAACTCACCTAAATTTGAACTACATTATTAGTCGCACGGGATCACAGCGACCCGAAGCACTGCCGTACAAGCACATTTAACCACTTCCATGCGTAGGCGAGACTAAGGAAAGAAGCTAGTAGAAAATTCAGTTTTTATCGTTAATAACTAAAAAATAACTCAAACTGAAGATCACTTGGGGTCGCAGAGCCCCCGCGCGCCTGATAGTTATGGAACCCAAATTCGTTTAATCAAATTATACTTTTTTTCATCAAAGAGAGGGTAGACAATGTTGCGATATTACCCAGAAGGTGCCTATTTAATCCAGCTATAAAAGAACTCAGGTTATAAGCGGTAGAGACCACCGAGGCTAGCAGTGCAATCCACTCCTTGGCCGTGCTCATTACAATTACTAGGTGATAGGCCCGTATGTAGGGTCGTCTGGGTATGTACCACCGCCTTTCTTATTTCAGCCGTGAAACACTGTGTTTCGGATTGTAAGGAAAGGTAGCTAGTGTAATTACTGGGCATGGACGGCATTTCATCTTAGGCCCCAGGATGACAACGCACCTGCAATATCAAGTGATTTTTCATTGTTATTGCAGGTGTCTATAGGCGGCGGTAACCGCTTACCATCAGGTGGGCCGTCAGCTTGTTTGTCATCTATGTAGTTGAATAAAAAAAAAATGACGAAAAGACTTTAGTGCGGATGTTTGGTATTTAGTCTTTGCTTCATCTTTCAGATTAGGAAAGTTCTTTATGAACAATACCTAGTAACTTAGTTCATAGGTACGGTAAAATGCAAGAAAATGTACCTATACACTTTTAACATCATATATGCCTTGTCTCCTTACGTTCAGTCACAAACTATTAAAGTGTATACAACTTCTTAACCGTGACTATACTTACTTCTAAAGATGAACATTGTACCCGTAAAGCATTTCTCGATACCTATCGGAGCGAAATTTACGAAGGGCTTCCAGGAGATCCAAGAGTATATTGGCTTGTCCTTATAAAAGTTTCTTGGTTTGGTCGAAAATATTTTATTAGATTCATCCAGCTAATGGTAAAATAATAAAAATAATTTTGGTATTCTGAACAAGGAAAATTATTATTAATAATAACGAACCTCCCAGTTCACTGGGCTTTCTTTACCGTAAGAAAATAGTGATAGTATTTTCCAGGTTAACTATCTTACTTACTTATTTTAGTTTTACGAAATCTTATTACCCTTTTTGTTTTTCATAATTTTAATTTTACAGAAAACAAAGTTTTGAAATAATGATTATCAAGAGTCTTTTTACAAATCTATGTTTTGAAATACCGCTCAACGATTGGCCGCTAATGCTCGTTTTCACCAGCATTTGCTTAGCGTTAAGAGTCTTTAGTGATGTTTACCTCAGTCTATCTAAAGAAGATAGATATTTGTTTTCACTGACCATCCCTTAGACTTAATTTGTCTCTTTCTATCTCCTTTAGATAGGCTGAGCTAAACATAGCTAAGAGACTCTTTACGCTAAGCAAATGTTAGTGAAAACTGACACGAAAGAGACAATTGTCCTTAAGACTCACTAAGAATAGGTGATGGTTAGTGAAAACGGACATAAGTTATCAATACTAGATGATTAGGTTCTTAAATAATGACACAATAACCTTAAATAAAAATCAATTTTAAAGACACCACGCCAACAAGTAAGATTGATTGCGCTGCCACAGCACGCTTGCTTCGCTAGCTGGGCTCGCTGTTTTTTGTCACAGTTTTAACCAAACTTTACTATCGAAGTAAAAAAGTAACTTCCATCTTTAATGCTTTTAGAAATGACAACTATTAACAGCTATTATCAGGAGCTACCTCTGGAAATTTGCTTTCAGACCACTTTATTTTCCGATAAAATTTATAAAAACATTGTCCTGGGCGTAAAAACCTCTTTAGTCGTACCTCACCTCAAAATTAAATTTTATGTAACTCCTTGTATAGGCGCGCGCGCACGCGTGCGTTTGTGTATGTGTGTGTGTGTATGTGTGTGTGTGTGTGTGTGTGTATGTGTGTATGTGTGTGTGTGTGTGTCTGTGTGTGTGTGTGTGTCTTGTGTCTGTGTGTGTGTGTACAAGCTTATACATAAGCATTTTTGAGATTACAATGCCGTAAACATAACGCTTTCTTTTGATTTTTATACGGTAGGCAGCGCCGCCTGGTGCGTAACGTTTGAGCGTCGTCTGTGGGCTACGGTAGCCTCCACTAACTGCTTACAGCCAGGCGGACCGTACATATATTTGCCCCCCTTGTCGTGAACATATAAGTTTGTATACCATCGTTCCATTTTTGAACAGTCGAAATTAGAATAGAAATTTTTGAAAGTAATACCTACCTACCGAACCGCGGTAGGTTATTTTTTAGAATGCCAAGAAATATCATTAAAATTATTATAACGCTACAAGGACACCACGAAATGTATTGCTTTACTTTTCGAGTGAAGGATGCGAGCTTTGTAAACAGAACGAGATAAATAAATAGTTTTCATTTCCTCCTCTTATTTACCGTTGAAACTGAATAACGTGACACTGTTCTAGTCTAAGTTGCGAGATAGAAGCGTTGGATTCAGGTTTAAACTTTGTGTGTGTTTTCATAGAACTTAGTTTTCTTTTAGGGTTCCCTTAAGTTTCGCAATGTTGCGTCCGTCTGTCCGCGATTTATAGGTCAGAGACTCTTAGAACTAGAAAGCTATTATTTGGAATATGTTTACATATTAATCATGCAGACAAAACATAAAAAAATATTATAGGGTACCTTCCTTAGAGGGAGATGATAATTTTTTTCTCGTCTATCCCATGTCTGTCATTGGATGTCTTTCAAGAATATTATAGGTGTGTGAAAACCAGTTTTCTATTCAGGGACGGTCAATTCCTAGTCCGCATATGGCGACAGGTAAGTACGGAAACCGACACTGCGTGTGGTCTGAGGGTCTGACATGTACTTGGCTGGTTTTAATAACAATAATAATTATTTACTAATAAAAATACCTAAACTAGAAAAATTTCACGTCCTGAGGCGGGAATCGAACCCGCGACCTTCCGCAATCCGGGCGACTGCTCTAAGCAAATGCGCCACCCAGGACTTGGAATATCCCTGTGAAATTCTTCTAGACTATCTGTATTTGCGTTTTGAGCTAACGTCTACTCTACAATGTCGAAATGTTCTATTTCAACATCCGAACACTCGTTTCGGATGTTGAAATAGAACATTTCGACATTGTAGGGTATTTTTTTCAAACAGCGCGCTGAAACCGAGAGAGAGAGAGAGAATCTTACCAATGAGCTCAACAGGGTGTTTAACCTCGTATCTGAATGGGGCTCCAACAATCTTGTTGAGTTCAATGCTAAGAAAACACAGGTGTGCGCGTTTACAGCTAAAATGTCGCCGTTCCTTCCCCTTCCGTCTTTTCAGGATACGACTCTTTCGGCACAGGGCTCCCTAAACTTGCTAGGCATGGAGATATGTTGCGATCTGAATTCCAGGAACTACATCGAAACCGTGATCAAAACAGCTTCACGGAAGCTCGGTGTCCTGAACAAGGTGCGTTGATTTTTCACGCCTGACCAATTATGCCTGCTTTATAAAACTCAGGTCCGGTCTTGCGTGGAATATTGCTCGCACTTGTGGGATGGCTCCGCCAAGAACCTACTCGATGCCCTGGACAGATTGCAGCGTCGTGCTGTCCGTATCGTGGGCGATGTAGAGGTCACGAACAACCTTGAGCCTCTGCAATTGCGTCGAGACATTGCGTCGCTTAGCGCCTTCTATCGGTTATATCACGGAGAGTGCTCTGAAGAGCTATTTGACCTTATCCCACCTTCAACCTTCCTACTCAGGAGCACGCGTGCCGGTCTTCGGAGTCATCAATTCACTGTCTCCACCTCAACATCACGTACAAAGAAATTTAGTAGCTCTTTTCTTTGTCGTACTTCCAGGACTTAGAATTCTTTGCCAGCACATGTGTTCCCTCCTTTCTATAACATGGGGTCCTTCAAAAGAGGCGTGAAAAGCACCTTTTGGGCCGGCAAGGTGGAGGCGGCTAGAGCAGTGTCTGAACTGCACTAGCTGTCTTCGCATATGGACTCTTCTTACCGCTTCACATCAGGTGATGTTGAGTCATTTGTCGTGCTTTGTATAAAAAAAAATATATAATAATGTTAAATAAAAAATTATGAAATAATAATAATTATATTTTTACACTCCCACAAATTAATACTGTAAAATTGGGAAAAATGAAAGTATAATTAATAAAAACTACAAATATACATTAGCTACTTGTCAATAAATAATTGTAGCTACTCATCATAAAAACATCTGTCCCTTCCTTATTTATTTACCTTATTCGATCCCGGGACCTTTGGTTCAGTAGACGCCTATCAAAAGAATGTGTATTTTTTTAGTCAACACATCTTAACAATAACTTTCAAATATTCATTATATTGAAAAAAAAGTTACAGAAAATACACAAAATATTGATTTTCAAAGTATTTGTTTCTAGAAAGAAAGATTCTTAGAAATAGAAAGTTTCTTAATGTAGACTTGTTACTTTATTTATTTATGGTAAAACGAAAGTTATCCTTGCAATCATTCATTTTTACCCAATTGAAATTGAAAGCAGCCCGCAATCGTTTAATACCAAACGAACCACATAAAATTAATGGCTCCTGTTCTATTCCCTATCGATTTAATTTTTAAAAGTTCTACAACTTGCGGATCGGAGTGTCCTATTAAAATTATTTTACTTGTGCCATAGAACAATCCCGTGGAAGTCCGTAACTTGCGTCAAAGAACAATTCTGTCCCGTTGAAAACAATAGCGTGAGGAGAACGCTGTCGCTGGTCGGGTAACAATAGTGCCTACGTGGCTCTATACTCTCAATGCAAACTTTACAATGCGAAGGTACGGAACGTATCGCTTTTGTCGCGTCACGCAAATTGCCAACTTAATGATTTTTGATTTGTTGCGACTGCTACCTGTCACGACGCCAAACTTTTGAGACAATACGACAGTCTACTTGAAGTTCAACTTTCGCGAAGACTCTCGAGTAATATAACTTGACAAAGAGTAATGTATCGGACTTTTGACGGCTAAGTGCCATTATCGTGAAGTTGAGTGAAAAAAAAATTTGATTACCATAAATTATTTAACGCTTCATTTATTCACCATCATCATCATCAGCCTATATACGACCCACTGCTGTGAACGGGCCTTCCTACATGGGAAAAACACATGAGCAGCTTGGGTCATAACACCACCACGCTGGCCCAATGCGGGTTGGTGCTGCCTTCCGAAGCACGGAGGAGCTCGAGATTATAAATTTGATTGACCCATCCCGGGTTTGAGCGCTCTGGTTTCGATTAAGAAAACAAAGCAACTAGTACCAACCATGGCGAAAGTTGCTTTGTTTTCTTAATCGAAAGAGCGCTAAAACCAGTACGCCACCGAGTTCCTCGCTAAATTTATTATTTAAACTTAATTTAACTAATTTCGTAACACAACGTTCGTTCAGACACATTTTTTAATTATTGTAATAAAAATCTTGACTGACACCACCAAATCCCGCCAACAACTCCTCCAATTTTTTGTAAGTGGTATTATTTTGTAGAATGGACTGAGCATTTGTCAGCCAAACGTTCATCGACGAATAATACGTCGGCATAGCGTTTTACACGGTATTATCTATCTGTGAATATTCTTCGCAAATAGCATATTTATTTTATGAAATTTGTAGGAAAATCAGCTTGTGTTACACTACCATCACACTGACGAAAATTTTTATTTTCGCATGTTATGTAAATAAAAAATTAAACAGTAAAGAGGATGTATTTATTATTTGGTAAAGATCTTCTGTCAAGCCTCAACGTAAAGACGCATCTTTTTTTATTTCATAACATTTATTTTATGTTTTTGGCCAACGTAAACAATGAAGGTTTTATACACAACGTAATTGAATACGAGAGTATCTGTGGGTTTATCAAACAGGCCTCTATTGAAACAGCGCGCGCAAGCATATGACCGTTTACTCGCGTAATCACTTTATAGAAATGCAAAAATAACATCTGTAACAACATCATTCAGTTTTGTTACCGATGTATTGTTCCACCGTCAGATATTTGGCTCCAGCCACCGAACATTCGAAATAAAATAAAACAATATACATTCAATACGAACAAGTAACAATGTAATCAGTATTTTCGCTTTAAGAGCGGTATTATCTCGGCTTCACACTTGAGCGCGCGAACAGTAAATTGGCCTAAAGTTTCGTGTAGCATTACAATAACTATGTTACCTAGTCTTGTGATACTAAAAATATTAACTACAGCTTTATGAAATGATTATTCACGTCTCAAGCCCAGAAAATCTTTGCATGCATATATTTTATTTATTTAGTAGAGATTTACTATAGTGAATCATTTTGGTACTAGACTGTGTGCCAATAATTTTCTGACATTTTAACGATAGGTGCAAATGTAACAAATATCCTTCCCGACATGACCTATGGTACTGAAACGTGGACACTCACGGTGCAGTTGGTGCAAAAGCTTAAAGCCGCTCAGTGATCTTTTTTTCATATACAACTAGATGAAAAACAAGCTGACGGCCCACCCAATGGTAAGCGGTTACCGCCGCCTATAGACACCTGCAATAACAAGGAAAAATCACTTGATATTGCAGGTGCGTTGTCATCCTGAGGCCTAAGATAAAATGCCGTCCATGCCCAGTAATTACACTGGCTGCCTTTCCCTTCAATCCGAAACACAGCGAATTGTTTCACGGCTAAAATAAGAATCTATGGAAAGGGCTATGGTCGGAGTTTCTCTAAAGGATGGAAATACTCGCAATGTGGCTGGAAGAAACTGGATGAGGCTAGCCAAGGATCGAGTTAAGCAGCGTTCATGCGGAGAGGCATATGTCCAGCAGGAGTGGACTGCTGTTGGTCGATGATGATGATGATGATGATGATGACAAGTAGGTGACCATCTAGTAATCTTACTAATCTTACTAATTCGATAAATATATGTATACCAAAAGTAATAAGACTTTTATTACAAAATAACTTTTTCTGCGGCTCCGCCCATTATCTGGCTCAAAGTAAGCATTATTAGGAGCTTGTGTTATGGATATTATATAACGGACAAATAATGATAATAATATGTATATAAATATTAGAAATATACTAAATAAGCATCCGGGACCTCCCGACCAAGTAGCCTGTCGAGCAAAGGGCACAGACCACTCAGACAGCCGGTCGTCTAACAATTAACGTTCCAAAAAGTATTCTGTGTCATTCCCAAAGTCTTAAACTATATCCATACCAAATTTTATCTAAATTGGTTAAGTGGTAAGCGTAAAAAAACTCACTTTCTCATTAAAACTTCAGAATGTTTTCGCTCAGTTAATTAATTGACTTCCTTACGAGTATCTCCTGCAAATACTTAAATAATATTTAAACAGGACCGACTTATAAGTAAATGGCAATTTCGTAGACAGTATATTTAATAAATATACTATCTCGGAAATTGCCTCTTTTCTCGGAATCTATAACTTTTTACAAGCGTGATCATTTCCTCTCTGTGCGATTGGTTTAATGGATATCAATTTTATTTTTGTAAAGTTTTAAAAAAAAGTTACAACGGGTCCCCGTTGTAATTTTTTTTTCTTAAACTTATTTTAATATTCTATATGAATATATACCTACTCTTAATTGCACTTGTTACATATGTGAGATATTATATGCCATAATAGGTAATAATACATATTGTATAAGGTAGCCCACAGCCTCCAAGGTCCACAGCCAATTTAACATAAAATATTAAAATTTTTACTTTCGATGTGATTCTTTATTTCATTTGTTGTGAACTTGTTAATTTTTAGTGCATCTTGATATTAATAGCTTTACATTCCAGGTAAAATCCAATGTATGTATAGATAAATATTAAAAGTTTTTTTGTTAATAAAAATAACTATAAACAAAAAATGCACTCCTTTCTTTGCCGAGGTCATGTTCACGCACTTCGCGCGCACTTACTGTTCAAGATAATCGTTTATGCTCTTTTTACAAGTTACACATAAGTCCACTACAAACTCTGGGCTCATGGAATGCGATAAGAGATTTAAGAAAACTTTGGTTAAAAAGGGAGATATTTTGCAGAAAAAAACTAGACTCAACCAATCACACAAAAGTAATTGTTTTTAACCCCCGATGCTAAAGAGGAGTGTTTGAAGTTTGACGTGTCTGTCTGTGTAGCTGTGTCATGTGTGTCTGTCTGTGGCATCGTAGCTCCTAAGCAAAAATACCAATTTGATTCGTTTTAATCGAGTTTAATAATTTAAGGCGTTTGATGATAATCAGCTCATTTCCTACTTTACTTAAGGGTTTAAATACTTTGGCAGATCCGATTGACTTAAAATTTTCAGTGGTATTTTGAAGACATGATTACTTAGAACTGACATCGTTTTGGTTATATGTGGTCATAAAAAATAACATTGAACCTACCAATCACTCAAACAGTCACAAAAAAGCTCTTCCATTTAAAGGGACCTGCCTAGGCGTCCAACTGGATGGCTAATTTAATCAGACGGCTGACATGACGTTCAGTCATCTGGTTAAACGTTGCGCTCAAGAAGTAGGCTAGTTGTTCTTCAGGTCTTAGATCTCAGGATGACAACGCACCTGCAATACCAAGTGATTATTCCTTATTCTTAATTTTTGATTTTAACATTATTATAAATGTTTGAAAAATTACTTAGTAATTAAAATACAATAAAACTAGAAAAATTTTACGTCCTGAGGCAGAAATCGAACCCGTGACCTTTCGCAATCCGGGCGACTTCTCTGTCCACTGAACCACCCAGGACTTGGGATATCCCTGTGAAATTCTTCTAGTCTATTTTTATTTGCGCTTATGAGCTAACGTCCACCCTACAATGTCGAAATTATACTATTTCAACATCCGAAACGAGTATTTTTACAAATACCTACGATTCGGTTAATTTGGGGCAGTGCTTTCAAAATATTCTTAATTTTTGATTTTAACATTATTATAAATGTTTGAAAAATTACTTAGTAATTAAAATACAATAAAACTAGATTCTCGATTCCTGCCCCAGGACGTGAAATTTTTCTAGTTTTATTGTATTTTGATTATTCCTTGTTATTTTCAGGTGGGCCGTCAGCTTGTTTGTAATATATAAGTGTATAAAAAATACTGCACGTCTTAGGCATCTAAGGCCTCAGGACTCGAGGTAATCGAGGTATTCGTGACTTCTATAAAACATTCTAGATACCAACTCGCCGTTTTCAGACCTAAGTATTTTAAGCAGTGAAACAAGTAGGCTGAAATGCTAATTGACAGTTCCGCCCTTTTTTTCAAGTCGGCAGTTTAATTAAAATATCTAAATAAGTTGTGCATTGAATAGATACAGACATACATTTCTTTAAGTAGGTTGTTGCTGTCAGAAATGATTAAACAAGTAACCTACTAGGCTATTTATATAGTTAAACTTATAATTCTGTGGATGAAATAGGAATTGATACAGCTATACAAATTTGCAGTAAATATAAAGAAATTCAACTACTCTCAGATATAAAAGTTATTGAATAAACCTCGTCTCCAATATTATTAAATATACCTGTCGGTATGGCTTTACTATCGTCGGTCGTTTCAAAAATGCTCGATGCAATCTCACTTTGGTGCATCTCTGTATATGACACTCGTTCCACGATGGAATGGATATGGATTTATTTTTAAATTGGTACTTTGGTACCACATTATTTAGATGGTATTGCACTTTAATATCTTGATTCGTTTCAGGTTTCAACGTCGGTTAGTGACTGACGTCATGTTTTTACAGAGGATTAAAGTAATATATTTTTTTATGCAAAGCACGACAAATGACTCATCACCGCCTGATGTGAAGCGGTAAAATGGTATATATGCGAAGACAGCTAGTGCAGTCTAGATAGAGTAATCGAACATTCTTGTTACAGATAAAAATATTGATAATTTTCTTTTAGTTTATAAGTCAATAACTGCTCTCAACACGACATAATTAATTGTATTGTAAAATAAATATTATGAGGCAACATTAGATATTTTAATATCCCTTATAAATACAAATTGTATAAAAGTACCAAACAGACGCCACGCTAACCATGTAAACAAAACCTTGAATTGAACTGAATATAGACGGAAGCAGCCAAAATATCTCTAAGCTTCAGATCTCTGCCAATTTCGTGGAAGCCAACACAGAGTCGAAACAAATGAACCCCTTTGCAAACACGCTTGATAAAGTTACGTCGTTCCTGTGAATTTTGTCAAGTGACAATGTTTTACTTTTTTCTCTTTTTTTTTAATTTCCTGCGGAACATCCACAAGGACGGCTCTTTATTTTCGCTATGAAGAAGATTAAAATGAAAAAAAAAATGCTAAGTTATTAAGATACCTTTTTTAATTCTCAAAATATTTAATTTCATGGAAGCGTATTTAACGTTCTTTCTTTGTTTTCTTTCAGGTAAGATCAGCGGTAAATATTGTGGGTAATGTAAATTAGATAGTAACAAAAATTCTTAAGAATTGTTTATGTCAATTACAATCAGCCTTTTTACTTGAACATCAAACATTTTAGCCTATTTTATATATTGTTATATAGATTAAAAGCTATCTCCATACCAAATTTCATCTAAATCTGTTCAGCGATTTAAGTGAAAACTTAACAGACAGACATTTCCATTTATGATATTAGTGTGGATAAAAGAAAGATCATCCGAAAGAATCTTGTCGGCGCTCATCCAACTGAATAAATCCTACCCGCCATTTCCTGAACGTCTTACCCTGCCATATCACAAATGGGCCACGTAATCTTCACGAAATGACATCCAAAATCTGAGTTTATTGTTTCAAATGCTATTATTTAACAGATTAGTCGGGGCTCGGCTGGGTCTCTGGAAATTTCAATTTGCACCCTGTATTTGCGTTGAAGCGGCGAAATAGGGTGTTATTGTTACCGATGATCAGACCGGACAGTTCTTGAATGAGGACGTTGAATATGATTATAGCTGAGCAAAAGTGCTATGAGCAGGCGACTGCTTACATATTTCGTTAAAATTCTACTGATTTTAGGCAACCAAGAGCGTGTCATGCATGAATTATTAATTCCATGATTCATCTATACTTATTTGTTTCTTGAAATTTTAATCCCTATTTTTGGAAATTGACCAATGTTCTTTACAACCCACATTCCTTGTCCAAAATTGAATGAATAATTTTGATCTGCGATTTGGTCACGTGCAATAATGTAAAGATTTTAGCATCTTAACAGTCAATTGCATTGAGGGTCACTTACTCTCATATACACGTAACTGTGAACTGATGATGGCTACTTATTTTACAAGACATTCTGATCATTTTTTTTTCAAATTGTCTTTTTTTTATTTCTATTTAGTCAAGAGTACTAAAAAATTCTCCAAACTACATTAATCTAGAGGAGCAGCGACATTTAACAGCGTCAGTACCTCGAATTGTGTATCTTGTGTTACCTGAATTAAAAATGAGATATTTGATAAGTTAAACAATATAAACTTTGGCTATAATTTTTATTTACTCACTTAACTGTGATCAACTATTTTAGCTTTCTCAATTTTGGTGATTGATTATTTTTTATTATAAATTGAATTAACACATTATGTAACTGGCATTACCTAATAGTAATTAAATAAGAGAAACTTAGAAATAAAACAAAATATAACAATTTAATATACCAAAAAGTATGCTGTCTATACGTTACTTAATATACTGAAATTAGTAGCATACTTATAAAATTAACATATTAGTGAACAGATAAACGATTTACAACCAACAATAAAATTCTAATTTGGGGGACTATAGTTAAATGACCTAATTATGTTTAAAAAAATATAATAGGTAATACTATACAATACAAATATTATTTATTGTACACTTACAAAACACATTACAGAACAAATTTACAGTACAATAGGCGGCCTTATTGCTAAGCAGCACCTTCTTCCTGGCAACCTACAGTAGAAGAAAATATGAGTGATAAAAGGGTGCAAGAATGAGCACTAAGGGAATATAAATGCATTATCATCATCAGCCTATAAACATTCTACTGTTGGGCACAGGCCTTCCTACATGGGAAAAACACATGAGGAGACTGGGCCATAACACCACCACGCTGGCCCAATGCGGGTTGGTGAGTTATAGCGGTTGCAGTAACGGGATCAACGGCTTAACGTGCCTTCCGAAGCACGGAGGAGCTCAAGGTTATAAATTTGATTGACCAATCCAGGGATTGACCATGGCGAAAGTTGCTTTGTTCACCGAGCTCCTCCATCACCAAGCTCCTCACGCCACCGAGCTTCTCCAAATCAATATAATTTAAGTTAACTTAAATAATAAAAAGTATAGTAAATACATAAATAGAAAATGACATAAACTATACAAAAGTCTAAGGAGAGGCATGAAGATAAAAATATCACACTAAGGAATCCAAAACCGATTACAGACTCAATCCAGGGTGTAACATTTGCACTTGAAACATAAATTCACCAAGTGAGAATGCAAATATTGAACATCGAACGCATCGAGATTCGATGCAAACTAAATTTTGCTTTATTTGCAGATGGGATGTTTGGAATATGTTTGGCAAACATACCGAATGTCAGGTGATCACAAATGTCGTGATTCATGAACTTATTTGTACAAATTGTGTCTATATTAAAGCTATTGAAATTCTTCATTGACAAATGGTAAGTGACAGAGGAAAAGGCTGGAAAAGCTTCCCTTCAGCATCAAAACAGACTGAATCGAAATATAATTTTAGTCTGTGTCGCATTAGGGTCATTATGCACATGTAACGTGGGTTTCTCAGTAAACAATTACACGAAGGCAAACTTCGTGCAGAAACTACAGCCATTAGGGGCGGACGGAAAATTATTTTATTTGGAACTAGCTATCCATTAGGACTCGCAGGTGCTTAGTGGCTTAGTAGTTTGAGCAATCTGGTTTTGATTACGGAAAAAAAGGAACTTTTGCCATGTCAAAAAAGAGATGTTCCAAAAATGTATGGAGACCCGGCGAAGGCCAAGTCTATACACTCTACTGAAAAATAGGTAAAAATACGCTGAACAGTGTTCTATTGTCCATTTTCTTTTTATTTGCTATGATGCGTGGTACAAAACAAGAATTTTATAGAAAAAACTGCATAATAGCCAAATCGCCTAGTATCCATCAGATAAACTCTTAATGTAAGCATCAATATCTTTGGGCTAGATAATAGCAATAATAAGTGTGAGTGTAAAAAAAAACATATTCATCATGGCGTGTCACTTTGGTGACGTATAGTTAACTTCTATGTCGCCCGCCATTTTGCCGTATTGAATAATGGTGAAATGCATGCAAACTAACTATGCATGAAAACGAATTATTATATTCCGGAATCAGGAGATTATTTCAGATTTTTTGAGATAGCGTACATATACCTGGCCGGATGTGAAACATCTCCTTTGTAATCTCGAGCTTGCGTACGATGTATTCACAATCATCAGCTATAACTTCTAAGTTTAACTCTAGACTATAAAATGAGAATATTAAGGTTAATTCACTTAACAGTCACTTGGTTGCTAAGCCAGCAGATATTGATTTGCGAAAGTTAAGAACATCAATACGTTCATCTTTATTCGTAACTTTTGTACTTCTTTTCTCTAGTATCAGGGAGATGATGGATACCGGATACATTTAATTTATTAGTTACTGTCAATAATTATTCAAATAGTTTAAGAATATAGATAACTATTTCTCTTATAACTGACAATATTTAGTGGCCCAAAATATTTTCAGGTAAGAGAGAAATAGTTAGTAGTGATACTTAATATTTTTATAGATCTCTCTTGTACAAAATCTCTAGTACATTTTTATGATATTGAGTAAAGTAGTCATATTACAACAAACAAAAAAATTGATTGACGAAATACAATTGTTATTAGCGTGTTAAAATATTCTGAAAAATTTTGCCCAATAATTTTTACTAAATGTTCGCACGGCTTTTAGAATTTTGATAAAATTCGGTAGGTACCTACATATTCTACAGACCATTACTGACGTATTAATTTCTTTCTTGTCACGCAATACGAAAGCCCAGTCCTTTAAAAAGTATTCATGTACTTTGACTGGGCTTTGTAACCCAGACTGGGGACCAATAACCATTATTTATGGCTATGATACTGGAGGTACCCAAATTTCATTCTCCCTTGCCCGGTGCGCTACCGACGGATGGCAGAAATGGATGCTGCTGACCAGCTCACTACCCACCTTCTCTTTTCGGCATACCTCTCAGAACTTGTTAAATGTCTCGATTTATGTAGGACGTGTACGTCTATGTTTCATTTTAAAAGACAGAAGTTCGCCGTTTATTTGATATCAGGGAGTAGAAAACGTTAAAAAAAAGTAGAAAGAGGTGAAGAAATTGGTAGGTTAAACCTAGTGCTCTGGTGGCGTAGCGGTTATCGAGTCAGGCCGGACCCAGGAGAAGCGGATTCGATTCCCGCCTGGAGCATAACTTTTTTTAACGTTTTCTTTCTTCATTTGTAAATTGTTATCAGTGAGCAGCCCAAATCTTTGCCAGCTTACGCCAGTGAGAATGGCCATTTACCGATTACAATTTTTATTTATTAACTAGAGCAGAAATAAAAAATGACAGACATCAAAATTACGAATAGCAGTGAATTATCGTATAATTTAATTTATCCGTTTCCATACTTTAGTTGCTGACTTAGCTACCCTTAATCAAGCTTACCTATTGCGTATTCGATATTAGAATTAGCTTATTCGTTAACTATTAATTAAGCATTTAATTAATAGTTAACGATGCTATGGTTTGATTTGGTGCTTGACTTTCAAAAATTTAGAGTTTTAATTTACTGTCGTCACCATCCTGTATATTAACACCACTTTGATAAGTTTTTGTGTGTATTATTGTAAAACCGTAACTAAGACGACCTATTTATATGTTAAAAGTCTTTAATTTTCACGATTTCAAAATTGGCGCCATAAAGAAAATAATATCCAAATTATCAAATGATATTTACTTTAACTACGAATAATACCAATACCGTAATATAGTGCTATACTTTCATGCTTTCAAATAATTACTTAAGATAAAATTTCCTGCTCATTGAACTATGAAACTTCAGTCCGAATCGCTGTTATTGGAATGCTTGTAAATCCAGTACATTTTTACAACGCAACCACCTGCGCAGTTATTCAAATTCAGTTCAGATATCATAAAGGAGTCTCTTTACCATCTTATTGATAGCGAATACTAGAACTTTGAACAGAAAATCTTTTAGCATTCTGGCGTAACAGCATGAGAAACTTTTTCAGAAGAAAAGTTTGCTGAATTCTCTCTTTCTTTATTGAGTCGATGTAGGAATTTATCCTGAATCCCATCCATCATAATTGGGTCTGCAGTTGAGAAACAATTACCCGCTGCTCTTAACTTTAGAGACCGATATTCTCAACGAGGTTGGGACCTCGGTTGTATTAGCTCGTCAAGCATGAGATTCCAGACACAATTGATTTTTCAATTGTCATAGCCCCCGGTGGTATAACGCCGCTTGACAGATTAAAACAAAATTCTTTTTTTTATTTCCTGGCCTTTGATACGATGTCTCTCTGTCCCGGTAGCTTAGCAGATTCAGTTTCTTTATTTCCTTCTATCAGCCTTTTTTTCTTTTACCATAAATAAAACCTTATACACACATAACAGCTACAAGTCATATTATTGCGTATCCATGATTAAAATAACCTAAGTCTACAATCTGTCTACATTAGTAATTAAAAATATCACACATTTTATTATTAAGAACAATAGTGGATAACAGGGAATAATAAGATTAACCTAATATTTACTAAGCTTAAAATGTGACATAAAAAAAGAACTTACAAATAATAAACACCACCTCCTCACTAATAAAAATCCTCCTCACCTTAAAAATATTACTTAATATCTAAATAAAAATGAACGTGTCAATTACTATCTTCTGCCCGCGACACGAAGTAACAATTCTATAAAATGTGCCGCGATTTCGTCTGCACTATCCTGAGGGAACGCATTCCCAGAAGAAAAAGTATTCTGTATTTTAAATCAGTTAATAAAGTATCTGTGTGCCAAATTTCATCCAAATCCGTTCAGCCTTTCTAGCGTGATTGAGTAACCAACATACCTACATCCAAATTTTCTCACCTATAATTCTTAGTAGGATAGTAGGTATGTCATCTCTATTATAATATAAGAAACAATTTAACAATAAAAGAGAATTTAGGCAAAACATTATTTACATGGCATGGTCGTAGGCAACCGATATACCATTACCGATATAACCCATTCATCTTCTTTATAATATTTTATAATATTAATCATTTTTGGCTTTTATCTGCCCGCAACAATAGGAAACCTATTGTGTCTGCCCTGTGAATAGTTCACAAATTGATTGGTGACATCAAACACATTGACAAATTTTGTGTCTCAAGGTTGAGTAACTTAGATTAATTTTATGAAGGGGTGCCATGGCTCAATAAGCTGGAAAATAATGTTCTACTTATTAATTTAATCTGAGAGTGTTCCTTTTGTATTAAACAGATTGTTCCTTTTAATTGTGCGATCTTAGATGTATTATAATATTAATTGGATACAACAATAGAAAATGTGTAAAAATCATTAGTAATATTCAAACTCGTATATTAATGTTATGCTAAATTATACGGTTGGCATGACATCTGGCATAACTTTTATCGGCCTCATTTAATTGCAGCACAAACCAACTTCTATCATCCTTGGTTTAAGTAACCGCGAGTTATGTTTGGATGTTTTTAGTAATTCATAAAAAACCCTTACACCAGCAACCTAGGTCCATTTGTGAATAAATTATAAAATATTTCCTCTTCGTATTGTTTGTAATTTAAAGTGAATGCTTGTAAAGGCTCGCGAACGGGTAAATCGACGCGACGGTTTCTATACTTGTATTTTTTTCAAACGTTTATTTACTAATTCTTCGCTTTACACTTTTGAAAAGGGTATTTTATTTGTTATTGTACGGTCTACACCGCACATGGCACATGTCAGCACTTCAATTACATCGCAATACGTCACGATTTGATTTGTATATATTTATTACCTCAACTAGATTGTCTTAAGTGTCACATTAACTCTGAACGTGACAGTGAACAACAATAAAAGAATAATCACCGATTGGACTTTCTTTGAAGGCACTTCGTAACTTTCGGCTACTCAACTCAAGCCAACACAACGTCAATACCAACCGTTGTTTGATAATAATCAATCGTGAAAATATATGTATATCTAAGTTAACTAGAGGATTAGGGGTCAGTTGTAATGTAACAGAGATAAAATGTATTCACAGGCCTTGTACACATAATATGTAAACATTAAAATAGGTACGAATTCCAAATCCGACACATTCAACATACTATACATTTAAGGGTCAGGAACACAAGTGCTGTATGGCCGAACCATCTGTTGATCGAAGTCGATTAGTGTGTCTTGAGTCTTGACCCTAGTTCAAGTACACACACATACACATTTTTCCTTTGCGCTCGTTGATATAGGTAATATAATCATAATAAGAAAACCGTGTGAGCAATAAGAATATTTATCGTGACTAACGGGAAAAGTCTTGTCAGGATTGTCTCGAAATTTTGCATAAAAGTTACCTCTAAAATTGCATGACAAATGATATACTTAGCGCATAAATGAGTTGCATATCCGAGGCTTTGTTACTTCAAATATTACCATAGTGAGAGAAGGTCTGGATGTCTAACAGTTGATTTTGCGGGGCCTCGGTGTGCCTCGGTTGAATAATGCATAATGCGGACAAGGTCCGAACAGCGTTGTTTTCTTTTACGAGTATTTGGAATGTAGTTGTTTACGTTTATTGTTACTGTCTCAACATCTTTGCTAACATTAAAAAGTACTAGAAAATGATACTGGTTAAATTATTCGCCGTTAAATTGTTATAAAAAAAAAACAAGTTTTTACAAAGTTTTTGACATTAGGTTTTATATTAAGGTGTAAGGTCATATAGTAATATTTTCCGTTCCTATTGAAGCATCGGGGAAGCAGCTTCAACTTACAGAAGATCGCACCCACATAACACGACTTTATAGCGTTGTTCTCCTGTGGTGAGTAACGTCGCCAGAGGTCATGGTGAAGCATTGTGTTGAGAGTAGGAAGCCTCGTGTCCTATGCTGTTTATATTTTTAATAGTAAGTTTAATAGTGAGTTGTGTTTTAAACGTTTAAGCGCTATAAAACAACTCTCATTATCACCAGGTAGAATGGTAGTTATGCTTCTTTGCCATCCTTATTGTATAAAAAAAACATTAGGAATAAGTCGGTTATCTGCCCATAGCACTGCATCTTTGAAGAAAGTATAAATTCATTGTACGGAAGATGGTAAAGATAGTACCTATGTATTATTCATTGACGCGTCGTTTAAAATGAGAAATGGTTCTATATCAAGGGGAAGAAGATTCCACAATCGTCATGCATTGAACATTGAAGAAATATGATAACACTAGTATCGTAAACAAATAAACTGAAGACAGCTGCATGCACGAATGCCTACGACAATTTCATATAGCGTGGTCCACTTTATACGTGGTTTCAAGGATTGCGCGACACGATACTTACCGTTTATTTGGGATTTGTGTGTAACAGGAGTGACAGGACCATCTTCTAAGATGTACTTTTCACAGAAACTCTTTAGTGTCAATTACGACCTGTTACTTTAAGATTTTGTAAATGAACAGGGCCCTATTCAATCTTAATAATTTTAGTAACCATCATTTCAAATTTATGGCACCGACAGTCCAATGTGCAGTCTGTATGAAGGAAGAAGAATCAGTTTCTCATGTACTGCTGTAACGCAGCTGAGTGGCAAACAAATTGGGCGACCTAATTGGGAGTTCTATCCAAACTTCATTAAGGTTCGGGACTTCAAAGGTCTGGGCAACTTCAATGGCAGGAGGAGCCAGCTTCACATAAGTGTCTGATGATAAACAGGCGCAGCAGTCGTTACTGCAACTGCTTACGAAGGAGGTGCAATTTTAAATGAAATCGACCACGATAAGCCATTACAACAGGCGGCCAGACGAGCAATCATAATGATCCATTACTAACGGAATTGCGGGTTAGGTACTCACCATCCTGCCGCCCGACCGACTGAAGCGTGATTATATGAATTCAATATCTGTTTCTTATCTCCGTGAAGGTTTAAATCTGTGGAGCTTTTAATGCCACCCGTAAAATCACACGAGGAAACTCTTTAGGGCAAATGACGTAAGCTGCTCCAGCAAACACTCGAACCACTGCTCCAGAGTCATACCTTTTATCTCCTTTTTCAGTAAAGAAAAAGTAATGACAAGCCATGTTATTTATTATACCGGTTTATCAGATTTAAAACTTGTCACTTCGCCCACTAAAACCAATTTCGTCCGTAATAAAATATTAACCACCCCACTTACCTATATTTATGTAGCCATATCGAAGAAACTTAAGTCTTCGCTAACCGCCATTATTTTGGCTCGGCAGTAAAAATGTCGCAGAGCCAGTGGTAATTTTTTATAAGAACGCGTGTTGACTTTGTTGTGAAATTGTGTGTTTTTATATTTTTCATAAATTACATTCATTATATTTATGTATGAACAAGATTTTGAATTCGTACCAATTAGTCCCGTAGGGTTACTGCTAAATGTCATTACCTAAGTGCAAAAAATCACTATTATTGACTAAATTTAAGATATTAACCCATGAATTTTTGCAGTAAGTCGATGATTTATAATATTGAAAAGTCAGTCAGTTTTCTTACATGATTGCCCATATATTATTATTAGCTATTGAATCAATCCTTAAAATCAGTGGATTCTATGATGATCCAACCAGATTAAGATACTTATCCCACCGCCGACGAGGAAACAAATGGCCAACGGTTTTCCCGTCCAAGAAACATTCAATTTGTGTATTTTTCTTTGTAAAAAAATGACTATTCATATTCGAGAACTCTCTATTTATTTGTCACAGCAAAAAGAGATTTAGAAAAGCTAGCCGCAGATCGGCGTAGAGAGATGAGCTCCCGTTTTCATTATTTTTATTTTTAATGACACTGTTCTAACTTTACCTAACCAAATGAATTTAGTTAGAAATATTACTTTCTTCGATCAGGTCTTACGTTAAAACCGTGAGCTCAAAAATAAAAAATAAAAATAAGGCGAGACTGACAATTTACAAGTTTCCATCTAAGCCACCAAATCACTCGCTTGGTGGCGCCTGTCGTTATTCACTTATATCCCAGTGGCATGTTATTCAGCTTAAGCACTTTGTACTGTACAAGTCGTTGTACTGTTTTCCGGATCAAATCGTTCCTAGCTATTATTGAGCTTATTAAATTAAATTGACATGACTCTACACTCTTTTATTGCCACTCTCGGACTCGTTTCTAGTTTCCATCTCAACTCGTCCTTCTCTATTATTGAGCTTATAAAATTAAATCGACATGACTCTACACTCTTTTATTGCCACTCTCGGACTCGTTTCTAGTTTCCATCTCAACGCGTCCTTCTCTATTATTGAGCTTATAAAATTAAATCGACATGACTCTACACTCTTTTATTGCCACTCTCGGACTCGTTTCTAGTTTCCATTTCAACTCGTCCTTCTCTATTATTGAGTAAAACTATATTATTCTCTATTATTGAGTAAATATGCTAGAGTAAAACTATATTGACATGACTATACTCTTTTTTCGTATCACTCTCCGACTCGTTTCATCTCAACTCGTTCTCATTGACTTTAAAATTAAATTGACATGACTGTAACACTCACTTTATGTCACTCTCCGAATTGTTTCTAGTTGCCAATTTAACTCGTTCCTTGATATGATTGAGTTTTTTTTTTTTTTTTTTATACAAAGCACGACAAATGACTCAACACCACCTGATGTGAAGCGGTAAGAAAAGTCCATATGCGAAGACAGCTAGTGCAGTTTAGACACTGCTCTAGCTGCCTCCACCTTGCCGGCCTGAAAAATGCTTTTTCACGCCTCTTTTGAAGGAACCCATGTTATAGGAAGGAGGGAACACATGTGCTGGCAAAGAATTCCAAGTTCTGGAAGTACGACAAAGAAACGAGGTACTAAATTTCTTTGTGCGTGATGTTGAGGTGGAGACGGTAAATTGATGACTCCGTAGACCAGCACGCGTGGTCCTGAATAGGAAGGGAGAAGGTGGGATAAGGTCAAAAAGCTCTTCAGAGCACTCTCCGTGATATAGCCGATAGAAGGCGCTAAGCGACGCAATGTCACGCCGCAATTGCAGAGGCTCGAGGTTGTTCGTGACCTCTACATCGCCAACGATACGGACAGCACGACGCTGCAATCTGTCCAGGGCATCGAGTAGGTACTTAGCGGAGCCATCCCACAAGTGCGAGCAATATTCAACGCAAGACCGGACCTGAGTTTTGTAAAGCAGGCATAATTGGTCAGGCGTGAAAAATCGACGCACCTTGTTCAGGACACCGAGCTTCCGTGAGGCTGTTTTGATCACGGTTTCGATGTAGTTCCTAGAATTCAGATCACAACATATCTCCATGCCGAGCAGGTGTAAGGAGCCCTGTGCCGAAAGAGTGGTGCCCTGAAGAGAGGGAAGAGGAAGGAACGGCGAGATTTTGGCTGTGAACGCGCACACCTGTGTCTTCTTAGCATTGAACTGAACAAGATTGTTAGATCCCCATTCCGATATAAGGTTCAACACCCTGTTGAGCTCAATGGTAAGATTTTCTCTCTCTCTCCCGGTTTCAGCGCGCCCAGCTCCTGGGCGACCGAAATATCCCCCATGCACTGTACTGTCATCCGCATAGCAATGAATGTTTCCTAACGGAAGCATATCATTGATATGAAGAAGAAAGAGTGTAGGGGATAGAACAGAGCCTTGTGGTACACCGGCATTCACTGACATGAACCGCGAAGCGCATCCATCTGCGAGGACACGGATTCTTCGCTCATGCAGGAAGCCGGCAATCCAGTTGCAGAGCTGAGCGGGCAGACCGTATGCCGGGAGCTTGGAGAGAAGAGCCCTGTGCCAGACCCGATCAAACGGTTTGGCAATGTCAAGGCTAACAGCCACTGACTCACCACGTTTGTCAATAGCTTCACCCCAGACATGCATCAAATACGCTAGAAGATCACCCGTTGACCGTTTCGGCCGAAACCCGTACTGTCGATCATTAATTAATGAGTGATCTTCTAGGTATCGGATCAGCTGTTTATTTATGATCCGTTCCATGACCTTGCAAAGAACTGAGGTGACAGCTATTGGGCGGTAGTTAGCTGGGTCTGAACGGTCTCCCTTTTTGGGGACCGGTTGCACATTGGCCTCTCTCCAAGATTCCAGCACACACCCAGAAGAGAGAGAAAGACGGTATAGCCGCGTTAAGACGGGAGACAACTCCGCTGCGCAGTTTTTCAGTACTATCGCTGGGATGCCATCAGGTCCACTAGCTTTCCGGACGTCGATTGACTAAAGCTCCGCACGTACATCACATTGCCTAATACGTATATCGGGCATTGTGTGGCCACAGTGGGAGAGTGTTGGTGGCTGTGAGTTGCAGTCATCGATTCGGGAGTGAGCAGCAAAGGGTTTTACCAGGAGATCGGCTTTCTCTTGCGGCTTGTGAGCTAGCGAGCCGTCAGAACATCTTAACGGGGGCAGCGAGGGTTCACAGAAGTTAGACTGCACGGCTTTGGCCAGACGCCAGTAGCTACGGCTTCCCGTAGGGTGCGTAAGAAGTTCTTGGCCAACTCGTGCAATGCGCTGTGCATCCGCTCTGATGAATGCCCTTTTGCAGGACTTGGTGGCGTTGTTATAGGCTGCTTTCAGTGAGTCAATGTTGGGATCCCCGCAAGCTCGGCCCCTGATCCAAGCGCGATATGCCGACTGTCTGTTCTCAACAGCTAAGGCACACTCGCGGTTGAACCAGAGGTTACGCCTACCCCTACTGATGAGATCGGAGTGAGGGATATAGTACTCCATCCCTAACATGATCTCATCAGCAACAGCAGTAGCGCTAGCGTTCGGGTCCAGCTCACTGAAACAGCGCTGCCTCCAAGAGACAGATGCGAAGTAATCCCGCATACCGTCCCAATCTGCTGACGCATAGTGCCGATGCGGCGTTTGGCAACCATAGGTACCGGTGGCGACGCCCGTGGCACCCCAGCGGATACCAGGCAGTGATCCGATGTTCCCAAAGGAGCACGAACCTCTAGCCGATATCCATCCGGGCGAGTCGTCAGCATAAGGTCCAACAATGAGGGCGCGTGACCGACAATGTCTGGAATCCTGGTGGGCTGGTTTACCAGTTGGGTTAGGTCATGCGTGAGAGCGAAAGCGTGGCCAGTTCTACCAGCATGGTCAGTTTTAGAGGAACTTAACCACGACTCGTGGTGAGCATTGAAGTCCCCTAAAAACACCAATTTCGCGGTTGGAAACTGCTCCTGCGCAACATCTGCGACCCGACTAAGGTGTTCAAAGAGTCGAGTTGTCTCCATATCACCGCTGTGGGATCTGTAGAGGCACACGTAGACACGGCAATGTGTGCCCAGGTCCACATGCACCCCAAGAATAGAGTAGGAAGGGTCCTCCAAGCAGCGCAGACGGCGACAGCAAACATCCGCCCGGACAAACAAGCATACCCCGGCCTTCGCTATGAAGGACTCTTCAAGAGCGTAGCCGGGATAGTCCAGATAGCTTGTGTCAGCCGGGCGGAGTATTTGCGTCTCCGTCAAAAACAGCATTGCAGGTCGAGCCGTCTCGAGATGTTGGTGGACGGCATTGAGGTTAGCATGGAGCCTACGGATGTTAGTGAGCCCGACCTCAAACAGCGTGGTTTTGGTGGGGGCGTGCACCGCTGATCGACTGTAAGTGTTTCTGAGCGCTGGCATAGTGGGTGATGAAAGAAAGAGAGGCGTGAATTGGGTGGACGTTGTAGCGATATAGACGGTCAAAGCGTGAGGCCTGTTTCCCCAGGTAACAGCCGACAGCAGAGAAGCGCTGACCCGCCGAACGGAAGGGCCCCCGAACCCCCCGGGAATGGCCGCCGGGACCCCACCACCCGGTCACCAACCGGCACGACGGACCACCCCAAGATTATGCGTGGCATGATAGGGCAGCCTCACGAACTGGTTAGGTTCGCTTGGGCCCCTGTACTGTGCCACGGGCGGAACAGCCGTTTCTTCGGGTATCCCTGGTCGGTGGGTCAATGCAGTCCACCTGGCTCTGGTTAGACGGAAGCCGTCACTGACCGAATCCATCGCCGCAACGTCCCCCCAAGCTCTGGTTGTACGCTGACTGATCCCGGAACGCGACCACAAGTGGTCACTTGGCGGGTTTTACGCCATGCGTACGGTGGTCACTAACCAGACGGGTGTTCAGACCCTACCACCAGTGGAGCAGTTGGTAGCTCAGTAATCCCTTAGTCGCCTCTTACGACACCCACGGGAAGAAATGGGGCGGTGAATTGTATTCTAAATCCGTCACCGCACGGACCACGTTTATATAATTAAATTGACATGACTATACACTTGCTCAATGTAACACTCCGATTCGTTATTAGTTTTAAACTTAACTTGTTCCTCGCTAAGTCTTAATCTTTAAAGGTGGGAATAGTACTCATTGATCCGAAAAAAGGTAAATTGAGTTTCTACTATTATATCAATTCCAGGGGTAGCTCTGGCTACCTCACATAAAGTTGTTTATCAACAAAAATAAGACCCTAGACCAATAACTTCGCACCTTAGAGGTTACAGAATAAATTTCAATTTTATTTGAACGTTTACTTTCATGAATAAAACGTTTATAACAGTCATCAATAGATAATAAGAACATGTACTTTTTATTTCTATAACGCTTGTATCCGCACTAACATTTTCTTCACTCCCAACCTTTTTAGAGAAAATTTCCCCTTGCAGACCCTTTTTTGTAAGCAAGCAGCTTTCGGAAACAGTATTAATAGCCTAAAATATTACGAGTTATGATGGATCGACTTATTTAGATTATGTAGATTCAATACCTACTTGAAATAATATTTAAAATAAGTGCATTTTTTTTATAAACGAGAAGTATTTGTCTAAGAGACGAAGTTAAACGTTGAAGAGATTTATAAAAGTACTTACTGGTATCGTCATCAGTTGACGATCATTTTTGATAGCTCGTAAATTAGTAAATGGCACACTAAATTTAGTTCTCGCTGCATTCCTTTTTTCCCTCAATTCAATTATAAAAAGATGGCGATGCTAAGAACGTTAGAATGGGAGTGTTCGTGAACTTACGCATTTCTTTTTCTTTCAAATTGATTAGAAAAGGACAGCTAGACAAATCTTAGTCTACAGGTGTGAAATGTCCGTGTGTAGATAACTAAGTATCGATTTTGACATGGACTGTAAATACGTAACTTAATAGTTCACTTGATTTGGTTGTCAGTCAAGTATTGGTTAAAATAATTTACAAAACCTGAAAAATAATCATGCATATTCCCCATTGAAGTTAGTCAGTACAGTCAAGACAATTAATATACACCCACTTATGACATTTCTAGACTCTTATTGCAATGGTAATAAGGATGATATAATGTCAAAAGTGGGTACATGTTATTGCTCGTGACTACGGTGGTGGCCATTTTTCATTCCATAACACAATCTATCTTCTGGTCTAAAAGACCTGGTTGTCAGGTCAACGGGCTTGCAAAGGGCCGGCGTGGCCACGGTTAAATAGTGCGAATATAACAAGATTTCGTATCGCCTCTTACCCTTTAACGTCGTTACGTGACCTGCGTAAAGCACCGAAGGGTTACAAAGTGTCAACGGAAGAACTGCGAAAAGATAATATTTTTTTAAAAACTTATTTTTTTACGATATAAATTTCACAAATATCTAAGTCATTTGAAAGAAATTAGGTTCACGTAGTTTTCAATATTAATTGTGTAGTGTGGCAAGCAATGGTTTTTAGTTCAGTTTTATTTTAAAAACCAATAGGGGGCTATAAAATATCCATGTGTGATATTGTCACAAAAAGTTGAAGAAAGAAAGAAAGAAACTTTTTATTGACTTAACACTAGGCACAATATTTAGGTATAACAAACAAATTACAGTCACAAAACACGATAATTAAGATAATTATAAATATAAACATATTGAACGAAGTGCAAAGCCAACAGGTCCCTGTCTCAGCACAAATGCTTCAGCGACATTCACGGAATGTCGCAGAAGCGCTGATATTCTGACAGGGCCTAGGCGAAGACGTATTATAAATAGAGACAACCATAAAAATATATATACGCATACAAATACAAAAAATACCTGCACATAAAGATATATAAACACAAACAAAAACGAAACAAAATAATTGTATATTACTTGTTCATGGCTGTATGGGCTTAACCCTTTGCTCTCCCTTAGTACGACAAAAGGACCATAGACAAGAGATAAAAACAATGAAATAATAATAAAAAAAAAAACTGAGTCTTTAAACTCTTTCAATTTCCAATCTGTGGCATACTCTTTACAATGTTGTGGATTGAAATTGGTCTCTATTATATTTACATTTGTTGTTAATAACAATCGTCTAATAACAAGTACAGTCGAAGACATAAGTTGATGAACAGATCCAAATTTTCAAAACACCTGCACAATGTAAAGTTTCATATGTCGCTGAACAAATTGTTGATCAAATCTCTGTGTACATTGAAGAATGTCAAAAGTTAGTAAACAATATTTTATCAAAAGTTGCTGGACTTACCAAATTTTCAAAACACCTGCATAATATAAAGTTCCATATGTCGCTAAAAAATTGTTGATCCAATCTATTGTACAGTCGACAGCACATCAAGCGTAACAGTTTGACCTTAAGCCCGCCCTTACTGCGTTCGTAATAGAGGCGGGCGGCTTATGTAGTGCAACTGTAACACTTGATGTGCTGTCGTGTGTACATTGAAGAATATCAAAAGTTAGTGAATAATATTTTATCAAAAGTTGCTGGATTTCATAAATCTACATAATTTATTATTGATGGCAACGAAAGTCCATAAACACATACTTACAAAACACCTGCACACTATAAAGTTCCTATTGTTGCTGAACAGACAGTGCCGAGTTGAGTCATTTTTAACCCCCGACGAAAAAAGAGGGGTGGTATAAGTTTGACGTGTATCTGTGTGTCTGTCTGTGGCCTAAACGAATGGACCGATTTTGATTCGGTTTTTTTTGTTCGAAAGCTAATTTGCCTACGATGGTTCTTAGCTATAATTTATGAAGATCAGTTCAGGAGTTTGATGACTATCAGCACATTTTCTACATGATAATAGGGTTTTACTAACTTTTACACATCCGATTGATTTGAAATTTGGTGTACTGTCACTTCGGTTACATTCCCATGACATTCTATCCTTGAGCTGATCCTATACCATCAAAATGTCTGCGAAATGCTTAATTCTTCAGAAACTTACAGCAGATATAGCGTGTTTGGGGTCTTATGAATAGTCTCAATGAGATGGTGTTAGATAGATGATTAATGACGCCGGGGGTTATTAAAAAATTTTAATTTTGTATTTTTGAATGTTGAACAAAGACAATCACTGAAAATAGTGCCCATGTTTCGCTCTTTCGTTTTGGGAATGAAGTCATTGTAGTGCCATTTTTTTATCTTATTCGCATAAGATTGACAAAAAAAATAATTAAATAGAGTTTTAATTTAATTAGGTCGGAATAGCTATGTTAAATATACAATGACCGGTAGGCTGACACCGACTCTTTTTCAACTTGGCTGATGCTCTCCTGTCTGTTTTTTTGATATCATTATTATCGTTATCACATTACTTGATATATCTCAATTTTTTAAAATTAAACTCTAGTTAGTAGGAATAGTACTTGACTAAACGTTGATTCTCTACTTGTATATGATTATATATATTATAATTATATATTATAATATAATATATTGTAATATAATAATTATCATTATATATTATATAAATTATAATTATATATGCCGAGTTTATTCTATGTCTGATGCAGGCGTAGTCTATACTCCTTGCCTCTTTTCCTCTGCGATAAACGGCCTTTATTTTCTTAAATAATTGATTCTTAATTTAAATTTTACATGTCATAAAATTTGTCAGCAGGCTTTATGAAAGATAAAGTCATTGTGGTATGAACTAAATGTAACTTATATTAAAGACAGACATTCATATACACATATTTATGATAAATACAGCCTTGCCCAAAAGTATTGAGCACCCCACTTTTTCTTTATTAACTTCAAAATAAAGTATCATTTTTCAATTTAAATAATAATCATAGACGTAATATATTTAGTGTTCGAACATGTGCAAATCATTAGTAGATATGTATCATTGCGAAGTAGGTACTTTTTTTTTCGAGTTTGTATGACCCATATAGGTATAAATCATGTGCTTATTAGTCAATTGATTTAATGCAATGCATTTGTAAATAAAATAGGAAACATTATATTAAGTAACAAAGTGTCGAAATAATGCTGATTTTGGACTTCTTCGTGGAATTTGAGCGTACAGTGACTTTTGGATTATTTCATCGAGTTTAAGTGTCCAGCTACTTTTGCACTTCTTTGTGGAATTTTAGCGTACGGTGACTTTTGGATTATTTCATCGAGTTTTAGTGTCCAGCGACTTTTGATGTTAATTAAGTGATGGTAGTGTTTAGTGACTTTTGAAATTTTACGACGAACAAGGAGTTTTGAACATACCTTTGTATATTAACATAGGGAAAGTTCTTGTGTACAGTTAATTTTGTAGCTTTATTTTGTTTTGCGACTTATGTCTTTGACTGTACATCCGTGCAAGTCCATCCGATTATTATTCATAAATTCATCCGTATTATGTAATATAAATATGAAAAAGCTTATAACAAAAGTGGGATCAAATGTTGGACTTGTAAAGCAATGGTAAAAAACAGTGTAAAACCTCAACAAACAAAGGCAATTGGATGAAAATTGAAGGTCAAAGTGCCAACTATCCAAAGCCATACAATAAAATGAAAGCATCAATAACTAACAAAATTAATCAACACCTGTAGCCTGTACACCATATCAAGTAAGGTTTTTAACGTAGTTCAATTAAGGTTTCAATCCATTCAGGGTTGGAGAACCTGAAGCGTTATCGAATTTGCCATACACTAATTGAATCTACGGCCCATATGCATTGTCCAATTTATTCTCTTTATAGTCCGGGTAAAGTTAAAGGGTAATAATGACGTATATAATATTATATTTACTTGGCAGTGAGAAACGAGGCCAGACCGTAATATCGTGTCACTTTCAACAAGAAATACATACTTAAATGAGAAGGCTAGACCATATAATTTCTGGTCCCCTAATCCAAATAATTTGATCTTAGAAAATGGCGATCATCCTATAATAATAGACTTGTCCTCACTTCGTAGATTACTATCGTAGATACATATATCACTAATCTGTGTATGTCACTTGAGGAGTTTGGTGACGTATAGTGGTTTGAGCATCCTGGTTTAGGTTACGAAAACAAAGCAACTGTGACGACGAAAATTATGTTTAATACAGCAATTAATATTACATTTTATTTTTATGCGTTATTATTATCGTGTGGCCCGTTTGAACAGAATTTAATAATGATTTTAATATTGTCACTCGAAAATTGACAAAGCATATTTTATTCGGCCTTCCATTGAACCCGCAACCTTCAGGCGACCTTTTCTTGCAATCAATGTTCAAATAATTAAGTTGAAATTCATAATAGTTGGTATTGAATTCAATAAGAAAGAGTAACTGTAACTATTTAACCTGTGAGAATAAATTATAAGTAATTATAATTAGTAAGTAGGTACGCCTATTTGGTATGAATAAATTTTTAGTTACATTATTAGTTTTTTTTATTTTTTATTTTTTATACAACTGGATGACAAACCAGCTGACGGCCTACCTGATGGAAAGCGGTAACCGCGGCCTATAGACACCTGCAATAACAAGGAAAAATCACTTGATATTGCAGGTGCGTTGTTATCCTGGGGCCTAAGATGAAATGCCGTCCATGCCCAGTAATTACACTGGCTACCTTTCCCTTCAATCCGAAAGCACAGCGAACTGTTTCTTCAGTAATTACACTGGCTGGCTGGCTTATATAATTATTATTTTACAATACGGTTTTAGTATAATAGTGAGATACATCATTCTATCATCTCAATTTTTTTTCGATTTTATATTCGATTTTTTATTAAGCTTATTGTAGTCGTAAAAAATTAACCCTCAGTCTACCAATCAACGAATGTACCTCTAGTACCTGCGAGATGATGATTCTAAAAGAAATTTAATATTAATATAGATTTTCTTTAAGAATAAAAACCAGACTTTATATAGGTACTTATATTAAATAGCCAAACGTCTACAGCGCTGTCAAAATAGCGCTGAACGAAAGCGTGGGCATGAATATTGCTTCGCTGTTAATAATCTTAAAAAAGCAATGCACCTAACAGTATTTCTAGCATGTTAATAAAGTATAGAACACGTGCTAAATATGTCCATAAAAAAATATAGGTACTAAACACGTTAATTTGGTTTTCTTGGCATCAATTGTGTTATAAATAATAGAAAATTATAATGATATACAAACCTTTTATAAACAATTTCTTAATTAAAATAAATCGAACTTATAAATAAAAAAAACACCACGGAAATCGTATAGAATATTTGAATTTGAAAGCACTGCCCCAACTTAACCGAATCGTGGGTATTTGTAAAAATACTCGTTTCGGATGTTGAAATAGAATATTTCGACATTGTAGGGTGAACGTTAGCTCATAAACACAAATATAGATAGACTAGAAAAATTTCACAGGGATATCCCAAGTCCTGGATGGCTCAGTGGTCAGAGCAGTCGCCCGGATTGCGAAAAATCGCGGGTTCGATTCCTGCCTCAGGACGTGAAATTTTTCTAGTTTTATTATATTTTAATTACCACCTAAATCTTTTAAAAAGGAAGTGTACCAATAAGACTGGTCTTATTACCTCGCTGCGATTGCGAGGCTTATTGTTTGTGTGAAATATATTCCAGCCTTACTAGCGTGTTCATTAAACAGAGATGCTATAGCTCCTCTTATCTCTTAACCTCCAAATATACTGGCAATATTAAAAAGTAAAAGAATTCTCAATTCGAATTCATACTTAGGCGTTTGATTCGGTTTTCTCTTTCAAGTTGCCGTTAGCTTGGGCGGTATTCTAGTATGAGCTCAGTTATTATCGATTTCACATTCCAGATTTATATAGTCTCTAGGCTCTTATGTAAGTACCTTATTTTTATGAGCCTATTTAGGAATTTCGGTGTATTCAGTTTCAGTGAAAATTAAAATGAAAATATCTTCATTCAATTAGGCCCCCCAAGAAGCACTTTCGAATCGTCAACAAAAAACCCTTATGTCTATCACATAAAAGTAATATTAATTAACTAACAATTACATTATGTTTGTCTCTCTGTCTTATCTGGATCTACGTAAGCTAAGAATGTTATAATGTCTGTCTATCGGTCTGTCTGTCGGTCTGTCTGTCGGTCCGTCTGTCGGTCCGTCAGTCAGTCTGTCTGTCTGTCTGTCTGTCTGTCAGTGAGTCAGTCTGTCTGTCTGTCTGTCAGTCTGTCTGAATTTACACCGGTTCCAAAAGTTGGACTACCGAGAAGATAAAAGTGTTTTTGAGTTATCAGTTTTTAAGTTTATTTTATCTTATTACTGTGTGCCTCTATTTTACATCTCAAATACCATTTGTAATATACCTTTAATGAAAATACTTATACCTTCAAAGTGGCGTGTACTGGTACTTAATTTATTGAACCTACACACAGCCTAACGTCACAGGTATATAATTGCATAACTCATTATAGATCGGATTCACCTTACGAAAGATCGCCCTCAAATAACTCCACTGCCTATTTGTTGTTAAAATGTATGCTCCTCCAGTCTTCAAAGTTGCCAGATGTAATTGAAAAACAGACCTAAAAGTATATCGGATACGTTCATGGTTCCGTAGTAATTCGGGATATCCTAATAACATATTTTGTTTTATTATTTGAAATAAGCAGTGGTAAAAAAATACATGAGATTCAAGAGAGTACCTACTATACTATTTTCATGTTGATATTACAGACGAAAGACCAACAGAACGGATAGACGAACCTAAAGAGTTTGCTAAGATAAATTAATTAGATTTTTAAAATCATTTGACAGACAACACATCAACGTAAAAGTTCATCTCTTATGGAGGCGGCTTGCGTAGTCCAACTGTTATATTTGATATGTACTACGTTGCTTGCACTCAAATATTTTTTATTCATCGCTGCACTATAGAGATGAATAAAATATCTGATATGTAAAAAAGATATTTAGTTGAAAGCTACAATTTATTATTCAGCACAAGTTTACCTTCTGTTGGTAAACACGTCTCGTACCATAAAAAGCTATTAGAATCCTACGTAGGTAGCTATAGCATAAAAAAGACTAGGTATATTTATGCTGATGGTTGTTACGGGTAAGGTTGATTTATAAAATCGGAGTTAATAGTGTTTATTGATATTTCATTTCTGAATTTAATTAATACTTAAAAAAAAATTACAAAGAATTAACACGGCGGTGACATAAGCGTCCCTAGGCTAAGGTAGCCACTTACCATCAGATGATATTTTTGATTTCCGCCTTGAAGGTTTTGAAAAATTACATTACTATAGCTAAGCTGCAAGGAAATTACTTTGCAGCAATGTAATGCAATTGCAATTGCAAAGACTTGAGATTTTGCATCTAAAATAACAAATTAATGAAAAACCACAAAATATTTTCACCGCTACCAAAGAGAATATTTGAACACTACAATAAAGTTATTAACTACATTCTATGGGCGTTTTGAAATTCTGCAGCATTCAGCAAGCTCGCTATCCCACGGTCACGAGAATTTTGCTAATTTGTCCTTCTGTACAGTAAAATGCACTATCACCTACATATTGCACAACTTTTTGCTCTTAGTATGTGGTTGGGTGTACAACGGTTCAACTCCTATGTGTTTGTTGGCAAAAGTACGAAATTGCTACGGCAACTGCATTTATACTTCCTTTTACAAACTTTTTACTAGGTGGTAGACCCATATGTAGGGTCGCCTGGGTAGTAGGTACCACCGCCTTTCTTATTTCAGCCGTGAAACAGTTCGCTGTGCTTTCGGATTGAAGGGAAAGGTAGCCAGTGTAATTACTGGGCATGGACCGCATTTCATCTTAGGCCTCAGGATGACAACGCACCTGCAATATCAAGTGCTTTTCCTTGTTATTGCAGGTGTCTATAGGCGTCGGTAACCGCTTACCACCAGGTGGGCCGACAGCATGTTTGTCATCTGTATAAAGAAAAGTTATAAGTAGTGTTGATTCTATTTTACATTCTAGCCTTACTAGCCCATCGGTGTCCATTCAACAACAGATATTCTTTTGTGACTGCTTTGTGAATACTTCCTATTTTAAAACCTGTTGTAAAGTAGTAGTGTTTTATCAGGTTATACAGATGGTGACAAAAATACAACATTAAACTGACACATTAGCTGCTGCTTTTATATAAATGTTATGAAATTATCAAATTAATGAATAAGATGTATTGGAAAGTTGCAAAACATTTCTATGAACTAAAATAGCCCAAAGCCCCGCAATCCATCGGGCCCCAATTCACCTGTTTTTAGTAAAATAGTCCTCTGTCAGCCCCGTTATGCTTAAGTACCTAGTGCCCTTAATAGGTTAGAGATGGCCATGATGATGAGTACGAATTTGTTCACTATTCATGGATGTTTGTATGTTTGGTTGTTCCTTTTGTACCTATATTTTTAATTTATAAACATATTATGTATTATCTATAATTTTCCGTTATCTCGGTACTATTCATAAAACACAAGCTCTTAATAATGCTTAATTTGGGCTAGATTATAGGTTTGAGTGTAAGAATATTATTGTTAATATTATTTGGGCGATTGTCTGTATAATCATCATCATCATCACCAGCCTATTATACGTCCCACTGCTGGGTACAGGCCTTCCTACATGGGAAAATACATGAGGAGCTTGGGTCATAACACCACCACGCTGGCCCAATGCGGGTTGTAAGTTTAAAGCGGTTGCAGTAACAGCCCAGACCAAGGGCTTAACGTGCCTTCCGTAGCACGGAAGAGCTCGAGATTATAATTTTGATTGATCCATCCCGGGATCGACCATGGCGAAAGTTGCTTTGTTTTCGTATTCGAGAACAGAGCGCTCAATCCACTACGCCACCGAGCTCCTCACATTCGTCTGTATAATACTAGAATAATATATTAATAAAGTTATTCATTTAAAATATAGATTAATTAAGTACTAAAAGTTTCCGCTGCGAGTTTACGCATTATATTAATATACCTTATCTTCGTAATATCAGTATCATAATAATAATCTTTCTAAATTAAACTTAAACCAATCTTATGTCAACAAAATAAGACCTAGTTCAGCTTAATAACAACACTCTCAGTCTCAGGACGGCTATACAAACATAGTTTATATGAAATTATTACCAAAACATATTAATACTCCCGAAAAGCCGTAAACTAACCATAATGCTCTGGAACGCGTAAACGATTGAGATAAACCCTCGTAACAATATCTCTCATAAATGCTATTAGCTGTCTAGGGCTGTCACTGATATAATAATGAAAGGAAAACTGTAAACTTTAACATGTGCAATACCTAAAAACAACACACAATGTAAAACCTGTGGCCGAGGAGAGGCCGTGAGTTGATAAAGGGCAAAAGATTGCTGCAAAACTAATGGATAATTGTAACAATATCTAGTTGTATAATATTATAATAATTAAATATTTATACACTCACACCTATTATCTAGCCCTAAGTAAGCATCATTAAGAAAGAGCTTGTGTTATGGATACTAGGTAATAGATAAAGAATGAAAATAATAAATATTAAAAATATACTAAATAAACATTTAAACCTCCATGACTCATGAACAAATGCTCGTACTCATTATACAAACATTTGCTCCTTCCAGGATTCGAACCCGGGACCCCTGACCGAGTAGCCTGTATAGCAAGGGGCACAGACCACTCGGCCACCCGATCGTCGCATAATAATAGCTATTTGTATAAAAAACAATCACCAGGGATTGTTTTATATAGAACTATACAACTACTTAAAAATCAAGCTGAAGGCCTTTCTGGAGGTAAATGGCTGCCGTCGCCTATAGACACCTGCAATAACAGGTAAGAAATCACATGGTACTGCAGGTGCGCTGTCATTAAAGAGCCACCGCACATATACAATTTCAAATCGTACAACTAAATCGCAGAATGTCTAATAGGCGTAGAATCTTATGATAGCCCGCACATTATATCAACTAAGTCGTTCAACTAAATAGTTGGTCAACTATCGGCCGATAGCCCGCACACTATAACAACTTAGTTGGTCAGTCGCACGGCAAGATGCAGTATGACCAGACCCATGCGTGTGATTTGCCCACGCTTGGATTTTTGCTGACGGGCGCGCAGCCGCCCAGTCGATCTCTGCATTCTCTACTTGTAACAAATGAAAAAATAGAACTGCTGATCGACGAAGTCCAAAAAAGGCCAGCCCTTAAAAACCTTATTAATAAAAGAAATAAAAGAAGTAGTGCGTTCTTTTTCCGCATTTTCTCGCAGACGTCACCGCGCTAGCAACACTGTCCACCAACTAAGTCGACGAAGTGTGCGGCCTATGGAAGCACGCAATTTAGTTGTACGATTTGAAATTGTATATGTGCGGTGGCTCAAAAGGCCTGAGATGAAATGCTAAAATTAGAGTAATTTATATTACGAGTAGACTGGGGTAAACCATTTGTAAAAAGTGCAAGGAAAATCCTTACAAAATTAATGTTTATTATGGTTGTTGCAATGATCACTGCAAAAATTTTTGGACTACTTGATTAATTGATTGTAAATTGAGCTTCTCGCGTTTCTCTTGAATTGTGAAAGCTGGGGATACAAATCCACGTCATAGATAGCCACGGCACAGGAAGGGAAAGCAATTTTTAGCCGTTTTGCATTCCTGGAGCCCGACGCTAACCTCTATAGGAAATGTGTGAACAGTAGTTTCCTGTGCAGCTGGCACAATGAGTTCCAGTTTTAGGGTTCTATCGGTAAAACTTTAAGGCTTGTATTTATCTATTCACTTTATTAATCTAAGCTATCTACTCAAAGAAACTGATTGAGCGTCAAAATATCTAAATCTCACCAAATCAATGATTTGGAAAATCATTGTTGATCACCGCTTAATTATTTTGGTAAGCATGATAGCTTTGGTGATAATCTCTTCAATTATATACAAATTCTTGTTGTTTCATCATTTATGTAATACTAGGCGTTTTTGCATGGCTAACGAAGTATTATGACATCAAAATGAACAACTTTCTCTATAAGAAATAGAGGGAAAAAATAGCTGTTCTATGCATATAGGTCTTTTATTATTTGCAGATCCTTAAATTAAACTACTGTCGGCGCGTATTGATTTCATCATAATTACATAGTCAATGGTTAAGCTGGAAATGACGATTTAATGAAGCGATAATCTCTACCGATCTATAAACATGAAGTGCTACGGAACCCTCAGTGGCTCTGACTTCATATTTGCCGGTTTTTTAAAATAGATATCAACACTCGCTATCGCTGGTGTTGCAAACATCCTACTTGACGCTTGTTTTATCACACTGGCTACCAGCTACAGCGCTTGTATTATATAATGTTTGCAGTTTTAGGTGAAATTCGTATCAAAATTCATGACAATAAATAAAATAAAAAACTAGATACCATTCAGTTTGTGTAAAGGTGTAATAAATTCGAATTTGTAGACGCTAGCATGGGTGACACTTTGAAACGCATAATTTTTATTGTCATAATTTCAATTGACATACGTCATTATAATATGGCATACAAATTGAAAAGCATAATAGTTTTTAGCAAAGTTATAATTACGCATAAACATTTTAAGGCAGATTTGTTGAAAGACATAATAATAAAATCCATAATCATATAAATCTATATTTTCATTTGCCATAATTTTATAAAGCATACTTTAAAACGCAGATTTTAATTATGCATAAGTTACCATATTCATAATTTTGTTTGACATACTTTTATAAAGCATAACTCAGTAAAGTCACACTTTATTAAAAGTCGAAAAATATATGTATAAATATCCATAAATTTATTGTTTACTTTTATATGCATATTTACATAAACCTACGTATTTTTTTATTCGACACAATGAAGTATTTTTTTAATGCTAGAATTGTGTATAAATTTCGAAGTAATATAAAGAAATCGATATTAATAAGAAATTAATTACATTAAACCCGACTGGCCGTGGTCCTTCGCCGTGGTACTAGTCTGCCCAATACTAAAGTGTAATTTAAAAGCCGGAGGCGCGGAGGGAGTGCAGCCCTCGCCCGCTGTAGCGAATCTCAGGCACCCGGGCGAGCTGGAGCGGCTGAGGCTGGTCGCCGAGGCGCCGAAGGCGCCGATGGCGTTCCAAAAAGCCGAAGCTGCGGAAGCTCGCCTGGGCGCATGAGACTCGTTACGCAAGGGCGGAAGGGCTGCACTTCCCGCAGCGCCGGAGAAGTGCAGAACCTATTGCACGCTGCATGCCTGGTTGCATGTATGCATGCCTGCTTGCATGCTTGTATGCCTGCTTGCATGCTTGTATGCATGCAGAAGAGTTTAGGTATTATGCTTGCATGCATGCATCCATGCTTGCTTTCTTGCTTGCATGCATGCATGTCGCTTGTTCGCATGCATACATGCTGCTTGCATGCTTGCGTGTTCTTATAAAAAAACATATCAAATACAATACAACAACAATACAATTTATTAAATTAAACTATATAAAAACTATTAAATTATATAATATATTAAATGTCTTCTCTTTTTTGTTAGGGTGTAAATAATGTGTAATGTATTAGATAAATTTTTATTTATTCAAATTAATTCTAAAATAAACTTCTATGCATAGAAATTTATGCTTTTTGAATATTATGTCCAACAAAAATTATGCCTTTCATTACTTATGCTTATCAAAATTATGCCTTTCTATGATTATGCCGTACAGGTTTCAGCCATATGATATTATGCGTCATGAAGTTATGCTTTAATAGCTTATGGCAATTGACTATTATGGCCAGTAATATTATGAATTGTCAGTTTATGGCGAAAAACGTTATGCGTTTCAATAGGTAACCGCTAGCATGACGTAAAAAAGAAAACCCAACTTCTCGGTAGCGATTGGTTTGAGAAATCACCGGAATTGTGAAAGGTTGCGGGTTTGCATACCGCCTCAGATAGATTAGTAATAGTTTGCCTAGGGTCAAATAAGAATTGTAGTCAGATACTCTATATATATGCCTAAAGTAACATTTTCAAGGTTTCTATCTTAGTTTTAGCTGTATACCTATTTTAATCATATCTTTTTATGATACTTTTTCATTCGACCCATTTGTATTTTTAAGCAATTTTGCTTTTGATTTGTTTTTTATAAGAAGTGGAAACCCTAGCCAGACCTTTATCATGACCTACACATCAGTTATGTGCTTTTGTATTATCTCTGTTTCGTCTTTATTGCAATCTAATTATCAGATATTTTACTGACTTGATGTTTTGACTTATTTATCAAAATATAAACAGGGATAATTTAATACGAATAAAAAGGTAACATTATTTGACTTTTTGAATGTTCTCGAGTGTGAGTGTATAAAATATTATTAGCGTGTGTTTTTAATAAAAAACAGTTATAATAAACTTTAATTTCGTGTAACAAAATGTATCGGTCTTGCTCAAGCTATCAACATGTTTTCTAGTATTTAAACATATAAAAAAAATCAACTGACATGTCAGTAGTTCCCTTTATTTACTACATACATTTCATTTGGTCCATGATTTAATCAAGAAATAAACTTAATATTTAAAAAAAATACTTTATCAAATTTCTACCCATATTATAGTGTTTTAAACGACATTTTTAATCTTAAAACATTTTTAAAACGATTCAATAACGCAGTGCCATCTCTCAGCTTCAAATATTAAATAGTTGTATCAGATAAAAGACGCGTCATGTCAATTAAATTATGACCTATAAAATACGCTGTCGATATCATATCTACATAATAATAAAGACCATTGTCCCTAGGCACAATACCCGTTGATTGGTGTTATAATAATCAAAGGCCATAATCTTTACCCATATGCAAATTTATGATCGAGGCCTGTGTCAGAATTAACTATAGGTAGGTCGGTACCTAAAAATCACATGGAATTTAAATATATATTTTTATTTAATTTGAAACTTAAAGATAGTAGAGTCATCCGGGGTAACGGAACGCGTCGGGTCAGTGCCCCGATTTCCTCTGGGAATGAGGGCATCCAGTCCGTTCTTTGGTGGAGTTAGTAGCAGTCGAGAAGTCATCTTGGAGACATGCGTTACTTTATTCTGCCCAGTAGTACAACAAAATACGACAAGAAATTTTAAAGTAATGATTTATTCAGCAGTTTTTTTATGGTTGAGATAAGTTTGTTTCGCGTAAAATACACATGTCAACTTCAGCAAGTAGTTTTAGTTGCAACGTTTGAAGTTATATATGCCATCACCATCTGGTTTAATTCGCCATTTAGTTGGATGCCTAGCCCGTTGATTAAACGGCGGCAACCAATCAAATGCCTCGGCCGATAGTAAATTGAACTAGACTCATTTAATGTTTAACGACTTGACGTATTGAAAGGATCGTCTTATACCGATGAGTTTTGGTTTGATTGGTGGGTTCAAGGTAGGTTTATGACCAGTTATAACCGACGTCGATTTGGTTAAATTTGGCCATGAAAAATTTATCTTGAACCAACCAATCACGCAAACAGTCAAACGAGTTGCGCTCAATGACTTGGCTAGTTGTCCTTTAGCCGTTTCGTTGGATGCCGAAGCTCAATCAACGGACTAGGCATCCAGTTAGGTGGCTAATTTAACCAGACGACTGCGACATATAATTAACTTATCTCTTCTTTAGTTATCTTCTTCTTTCTTCTTCTTGTTAACTTGACAGTTAACTATATGTCGCAGTCCTCTGGTTAAATTAGCATCTGACGATTAAAGAGGGGATTTTTAAATAACTAGTATTTTGAGGTAAGGGAGCGGGGCCAAGAGAACGCATATGCGAATACTTACCCCTGCATGCGCTCTATTCTGCCCATATAAAATTTCGCTAGTTTATTGTTTAGATTTCATTTTTAAAACATCTACATGTTCGATTCAGTAATATCTCAAACTTAAAACTTTCAGAAAAATGACCCGTAACTTTAAGAATATAAAAAACGACCAGACATAAAATTGTACGAACAGTATTTACCTAGGTACCTAACGATAGCCAAAAACTCATGTCAGAAGGTAAAGTTTATGTTTTTGTTGCCAATGTAACAGTCTATTTTTCGTTATGATTATTACTTACCTTGTTTATTGATTATTACCCAAAGAATATAATTGAAAAAAGCTGAGTAAAATAATAGTGACCTCTTAGTAGGAAGATATACCTAGTATTATTGAAGAAAATCAGTTTATTTTGCATAATTAACCAAAAAAACTAATTATTGTAAATGTTTATAATAATTATGAATTATTGTAATAAGCTGTATTCAAATTTACTAGTATATTATTTCTCATATCATACTATTTATTTAACCGTGTTAACTTACCCCATTTGCGAGCTCTTACCCTTACTCATGCACACTTTTACCCGCAATACGGGTCAAGAGTACGCATTTTAACCACGCGACTTAATTTTTAAAATTAAAGAAATATATTAATTATACATAATCGTAGTTAGGTGCATTTCAAAGGACATGACATTACTTATATTTTAAGAAAATGTTATTTTATTGCAGAGACTAAGTATGGCAAAGTGCGTACTCTTGATTCTAACATCTTTTGTTATATTCCACTCTTAAAATACGATACGAATTCTTATAACGGACACTTCAAATGCTACTAGAAGTTCGTCTCTATTTTCCATTGTACTTAGTTCCTGACATTGAGCCGAGATATCAATTTACGCAATAAGTATCGAAAAACAATTGCCAATCAAACTTTCACGAGTTTCATTAACTAACCTAAACAGCTTAAGGATCGAATTAATCTACGTAGAGTAGAACAAAGACTAAATAACTAATTACGGATAGTCTTTGTGATTTAGCACTGGCCTAAATCAAACGCCTTGTTTTGACACTCACAATCTTCAAAGGATTAGCAGTATGGATTACATCGAAATTTTTAAAAGATAACTTTTATAATACCTACCTACTTATTAAGCTATAACCCCTAGCTTTTTATTCATAGCGATCTATTTGAATGAATAAATATGGTTTGTTCATAATTATTGTCTATAAAAAATCACTCATAACTTTTTTGGAATACACGTAGCGCAAAGAGTTAGTGGTGGCTCATGAATTTATGTTTAGAAAATCTACATTATTTTTTGGCGGGGAAAAAAGGAAGTATTGATATATCCTTGTTCGTTGTTATTTATATTTTATTGAAGCGATGTTTTTAACATAGAATATTTTATTAAATATTTTGTATCTGGCCAACGAATATGTAAGTCTCACTCTTAAGAAGACAATTTTAGGCAACGTGTTCCCGAAGTTTTATCGCTCAATGAATTCGTGCCCTTAAGAGCGAAATGTCACGTAGGGATATCTCAAAGATTAACTTTTTAATCAAATTGAAGTGACATTCGACTTTTATTAGCGAAGCGTGTACAAAGTTTAATCAAAGAAGCGAACTTTTAATAATTTTAACACGAAGAAAAGTTGAGTTTTGGCGCGAAATGTTGTTGTAATACATAGATCTTAGTAAAACATAGAACGAACTTTATACAGATATAGCGTTTGCAAGCAGTTAGAAATGTGTAAGTCAATGATTTGCTATTTCATATTGGAAATATCTTCTATAAAGATTGCATCAAAATAAAATGTTTGATATCCAAAAACAATATCTAAGATTTCTTTGTATCTTCATTGTTTAGTCTATGGTCGTGACGCAGCGATGCTGAATATTTTGACGTAATAAAAACTTTCCTTGGACATCTACAGCACTAATTAAAACGGAATGACAAATTCATTATCCGTTTGACTCGTTAAAAATGTTTCGCTTTCCTTGATGTAAAAATTTATTGTGACATTTTGGTTTTAATTTATTTTTGTTGGAGATCATTTCAAGGAAAACAATGGAATGTTGCTATTTGTATTAAAATTATCAACTTTAATATTAAATATGATCTTCTCGAAGTAGACTTAAGTAGGAAAACAGATAAACTGGAAGAAATTCATCATAGGGACTCTTGTTATCTCTTCACATTAGGTGGTGTTGAGTCATTTGCCACGCTTTGTATGAAAAAAAATCCTTATCTTTCGGACTTTCATACCTAAGAGAACACCACTGTACTACAAATATTATTAATGTTCCAACTCGAAGCATTAAGCCATATCGGTGGCTTTCGGCAAACGGTTCCTGCATAGTTCCCATTAACATGACTAATTAGTTGGCTCGGAGCCAGCGCGGGTTCGGAGTTGCTGTAAGACGTTGTGTCAACATCTGATCTGAGGATAATTAAAGTACAGTCAACACTTTCGTAGTGCAACTGTTACGCTTGATGTGCTGTCGTCTGTACCTATTATTATGTTGACGTATTATTAAACCGGACTGGAAAAGTAAATGACGAGATAACTAATCCATACTTTATGATTAACTGCCTGCACCGGGCTGCTTTGCAATGCCCGTAAAGAGAAAACTTTTAAGTTTTCTAATAAAAAATTTAATAAAAAAAGTTTTGATGTTACAGAAACCTTCGCGGGATTCTCCAGATCAACGCTTCACAGTTTAATCACAATCTGATCAATGGTTCCGGGACGCACAGAGGACAAACAAACATACAAATAGATTTTTATTTATATAGTCTGAAATAAAATTTCAGGGGGTGATTGTGTTCCTTGTAAAGAGCTACCTCTGAAAATTTGATACCTTTCAAACCATTTATTTTCCAATTAAATTCATGAAGACAGTGTCCTGCTCGTGACGACCCTAAAATATTCGTCGGTACTACTTACTGTGTAACGTACGACACACTACAATCAAGCCACACACATACAGACACTACACAACCCACGCACATTATACGATATCCACCCCCTGCAACCCCAGAATTTTAAATTTTATTTCGGAATTCTCTAACATCCTGTACACAGAATGGACAAATCCGAATATAAATGCGAAAGTAACATAATAACATCAGTCATTTCTTAACCGCCATCTTGGGCTACCTTTTAGCACGCTAGTCAACGTATACGCGAGCGGAGCCGCGGGCGGAAGGGAGATTTCCCCTGACAGATAACTTAACCTTTAAAAATGTCGAGTTTTAGAAAAAATGCGTGTATCCGAGTCCGTATACCTGGTTGCTAGTGACTTTTATACCTAATTAAAATAAGGTTATTGCAATTTAAGAGATACGCAACTATCTCTCAATTTTTCGCCTGCATTGTGGAATAACGGTAATTACTGTAGCCCAAAAACCATGTGTCGCTTGCTTGTGACATTTTACATTTCAACTGAAATCACTGTGAGAACAATACGTATACTAATTATTGACACAGTACTTAAAAATTGCGTATACACATTCTCACAGTACTTGAGAGTCAAATACACTTGAGCGTCTTTAAGTACCGGTGGAAAAATTCCCGAGGTGGTGGTGGTTCTCTGGGGGCTCAGGTGAACAGCGTGAATACACTCGCGGATAGAACGTGATCTACCCACGTTGTTCGCGTTTCTAAGCTTCGATGAAATTATTATTATTGTCTTCGAAACTAGTTCCGAAAAAATAATTTGGTAACTGATTTCAAAACAAGAATTATTATTCTTTTTTCAGAACTTTCTTCGAAAATAGCCTTAAGGCAATATCCTACCAGACATTTTTAAGTAGATCGTAAAAAGGTATATTTCTTGAAGGTGTTAAGATTTGAACTGAAATTTACCCTTAGAAATAAAAGAATTTTACTCATGATGATCACGTTTAGAGTGGTAGAGTATATTGTAACCTTCACCTTAAAGAAAGTCTCTAAATAACACTGCTTATTAGTGTTATGCTTCTGCAGAGAGTAAGGTCGCCAGAACTCATTATGTTAGAAGTCGTAGGACTAGTCTGCTTTGCTGCAACATAACGATTTATCTTAATTTTTAACCGATTTCAAAAAAAGGAGGAGGTTATCAATTCGTCTGTATGTTTTTTTTATAGGTTAGGCAGCGCGTGAATGTGTATGTGCCCAAGGTGCTACGCACGTGTTTCATGACAGCATAAACTTTTCTAATCTTTGTTTCATTCAAAGAAAATGTAAATGAAAAACTTCAAGATACTTGAAAACTCACGAAACTCGATAAAAATCTGCAATAACAAGATTCTAGATATTCAAATTTCATTGTTGACTTTAAGTTTTATTTTTGCAAGCTGCTTTATTATTATAATAACAATTTGTGAACAATTCCACGAGCACGACTATTTGTAATAAAAAGATGTTATCAGACTACAGGCAATGTTCTATTTAATCTGATAGCGTAAACGCTTTGCAAGGTCGACGACACGATCGGCCCATGGAAATATTATTATAACTCTGTAAGTACGTAAGTACAAGAATATTAATATAAAACTTCAACAAACAAACGCGTCTTATAATTATTGCTTAAAAAAAGCAACTTAACAAAATTTTAAGTAAGTAATAAAATAAGCCGTAAGAATAATCGATATTTTAGAAAAATATTATTTCAGAAATGAATAATTAATTTTCTCTTTAAGCTTGTAGTTATACAGCAGTCACAATCTGGATTACGAAATATAGTGGGTTTGATAAAGTACCCATACTAAATTTCCTATTGTGTGTGAAAGCAGGCGCTTTATAAAGAGAAAAGTAAATATATTAATTGACATGACTCCTTTCATAATCAGTTTTCTAAGAATAGGTAGGTAAATTGAGTAACAACACATGTCATGTCCAATTTACGACTAATTATAATCCGGATAAAGTTTAAGCCGTTACCAGGTAATTACTGAGTTACTGAGACTAAAACATTATATGTACTCGAATCGAGTAAGTTGTAAAATTAATTACCTTTTTCGGTGATTTTATTATTTGAGTACTTACAAAAATTATAAAATAAATTAGGCCCAAAAATGACACCTAAGCTTTGCACAAATTATGCTGCTCTTACTTCCTATTCAAACTAAATCTACGTTCCCAATGATAAAATAAAGTTATAGGTATGTCGTATCATTATGCAGTTCGGGCATATATTGCAATATGGAAGCTAATAGTGTGCTTTGTGCAACTAATTCCCTAAGCGCCACAGTATTGCGTTACATCAATAATTTAGTTTATTTGAAACTGAAGTCTATTGTGGGAATAATATAAATTAATGTAAATATACGATAACGATACTTAAGTTAATTAAAAAAAAACTAACGAAGTTGGCGACGGACGTACAATTGCAAAATCAAATTGAATGAATTTAAAAGTCAAAAATGTTTGTGTCACTCGGTGAAGACGATGCTATATAACAGTTTACACATATAAATTGTTTTATAAAGCTCAACACACGGCAGGTTGTTTTATAAGTACTGTATTTATAGGTTGATAATCGAAATTTAGATAAATGCTTTGTCAAGAACTATTATCCTATGATTTCGGGAGGTACTTCAGGCACTTTCTCAGTATTTTCTGCTCCTAAAGTGTTTTATTCTGTAGCCATAACAGAGCTTTCCTAACCCATAAACTCTGACATGTATTAAAATTTAAAAAATATATTTTTATAGTTTCAATTATACAGGTTTCAATCATACCTTATTAAATAAATTATGCTACATTGCAAACATACTTTTAACTCAGATAATTATGTCAAAAAAAAACTCTTTTATTATTCCATCAAAATAAATATTTAAGTATCCAGGAACTAAGTATACACTGTGCTATTGTGTAATATTGCTATAGTGTTCCAAATGTTAACTATTGTCTAAACCATTTCCAGTAATCATAAGTCAAGCTTGTTTTTGTCACGACAACGTTTCATTTGAGTCGCACATTTTAAAAAATGGATCTTGATAAAAAAAATATAAAGTCTTCCATATTTGTTTCAGTCACAGTTTTCCGTTCCTTCGCATGCAAACGTGCCGTTAACTAAAACTGTTTACCTATTCGGGCAGGCTAGGAAATTCGGCGAATACCTAAGCTAGAAATATCATGCAGACGAAATGCAATGAGAATTTTATTACAACGTCGCTCGTGAGGAATCGCGCCTTTGTATTGAAAAGGCTTTGTGGAATCCAGTTTTTATCAAGATATTAGAACTTAAATAAATAATTATTTATTAATAACATTCGGTTGTTTTATTTCTGCTGTGGTTAAGTATACTAGCATCTACAGATTTTTTGTTTAGTGATGTGGGCCACGATGGTATGTACATGTTTACCTAGAAGGTACCTATTCACTCTAGCCTTGAAAATATCTACATTGTAGGTTTCGGGAAACAGATGTAAGAGGTGGTATTGGTACAAGGAAGACTTGTTCCTTGTTTCAAAACAATTCACAAGCTTTATTTGGTCTTCAAACACTAACGCCGTTTCCTTAATTACCTCCCTGTGAATGTAGTGTATATAGTATAGCTGATATTTGTAATATATTAATAATTTTGAATGTTTATTCATAAAAATAAGGAGAAAAATCCGATTAAATCAGGGACATTCATAAATAATTTTAAATTGGTTCTTATTCTTGTCTGACATGTGGAAGGTGCTTATTGACACGTTAACGTTTGTTGTTCTTGTTTGGATAAAGTGGCACTCCAAAAACTTTAAATTGAATCACTCGTAATGGACATTGCTTGCTTATTCCTATAACGTGTAATACTAGCATGAACTAGTTGTCGATCTTGAGAATACCGTTAGCCTACAACATGTATATGAATGAATAAAGTAAAAATTAATAAATTAATTCCATTTTTTTTTCTAAATGTCAACCAGAAACTTAAGACCATCATTCGCTTCCATTCGTGGTCCTAAACGCTTAACCTGCAGGTTTTCTATTATAAAACTCAAGCACAAAAGGCTGCGGTCACCAAAACACTATTTTCCACTTAATAAACGATCCTCACCGTCCCCATGCCTATAGTTTCCATTCGTGCCAATAGTTTTAACACGAGAACCCGTTTAAATTTGCTGAATATTTATCTCTTTCGTTATAAATAAATTCTGTCTGATCAGTTTGACTTGACAAAACTTGCATGACGCTTCTATTTTCGTAACTAAGAGTCCAGCGACGCCGTTAAAAAATGTCTATTTATATGACAACGTGGAAAAATAAGCGTACTTACATAACTGATGGTAAGTGGTTACCTTAGCAGACAAACGTAGCACCTTAGGCACTACTCACGCCACGCTGTACCTATTCTGTAAAAAAGTAAGAAGTTTCTAAACCTGTTAAGCATCACACTTGATTTTTCAATTGTCATAGCGCTCCGGAGGAATAATGCCGCTTAACCAAGAACACACTACAATAGTTATTTGTTTAACAAGTGAGCAAAGAAATTTTTTGCTGCAAGTGCAGACTTTGAATCACGAACTAGTGATGTAGGTAGTTAGCAAGTGATTCTAAAATAGACTACTGAGCATTGTGAGTGATTTAAGGCGATACATTGAAAAACGTCGCACTTTTGTATGTAATGCCATAGGTCGCTGGAAAATCTTACGAATGTGAAAATCAGACACATATTTCTTTATTATGCGTAGTAATGTGTAGAACCAGACACACGATCAAAGGATTTTGCCTCGATTCATTTTATTTCCGCAAAGACCTCTAAATATAAGAAGACTTAAGATTACCGGTAAATGATATTAAATTTATATTATTTAGGAAATTACTATATATAGTAGATATCATTAATATTCACAATAGTGTAGAAGCGTTTTTGTAATCTTAGCTGTAAGTTGTTTCTTAATGTAATCATTTGAGTTACCACCCCCAACCCGCATTCGGCCAGCGTGGTGGTGTTATGGCCCAAACTCTTCATGTGCTTCTCCCATGGAGGAAGGCCTGTGCACAGCTGTGCGACGTATTTAGGCTGGTGATGATGATATTGCTGATAATGAATTGTGTATTTCGCTTACTTTACACACGCGATCGCTTTTTTTGTCTTTTTTCCTCCCGCTGAGTCAGTCATATCTCTATCCCTATCCATCTCGGTCGAAACACGTTAATTTAACCAATTGCGGCGACATATACAATTATGTCTCTTATTTATTTATATAACTACTAGCTGACCCCGCAAGCGTTGTTTTGCCATAAAAATAATGTCTAAAAAAATATAGTAGCCGATTCTCAGACCTACTGAATACGAGTGTACATATAAAAATATTTATATTCAGTAGGTCTGAGAATCGGCTACTATATTCTTTTTTAGACAAAATTTCATGAAAGTTGGTCAAATCGTTTCGGAAGAGTATGGTAACTAAATTTGTGACACGAGAATTTTATATAGGTATTAGATATTGCATGCTATTGTAAATGACTGAAATGGCGTAACTATAAATTTACCACTCCATCTACAATTACATGATGTAGGTATATCTGATTTTCAGATACGTAAAATCTTTCAGCGACCTATGAAATTACAAACAAAAGATTTTTGACAATATATCGCCTTGGATACCTAAACCGTTGATTAAACGCCAGCATACAATCAAATGCCTAAGCCGATAGTTAATTGAACTAGACACACTCAACGTTAAACAACTTTGCGTATTGAAAGTTAGTTCAATTAGAGCCGTAGGCAGATCGTCTTGTACTGTAGTTTGGTTGTGATAAGGTGTGTTAAAGGTTATTTTTAGGACCACTTATAACAAAAACGATTTCGGTTATAAGTGGTCATAATAAATAACTTTTAACCTACCAATCACACAAATGGTCACACAAAAGCTTTTCGATTTAAACGACCTGCCTAGGCGTCCAGTTTAATGGCTAATTTAACCATATGACTGATGCAACGTTCAGCGCAAACGTTCGCAAACGTTGCTCAATGACTTGGCTTTTTTTCTATACTACTAGATGACAAACAAGCTGACGGCCCACCTGATGGTAAGCGGTTACCGCCGCTTATAGACACCTGCAATAACAAGGACAAATCACTTGATATTGCAGGTGCGTTGTCATCCTGGGGTCTAAGATGGCTAGTTGTCCTTCAGCCGTTTTATTGGATGCCGGCGTTTTTTAAGACACTGCGACTTAAAAACATCATTTTACTGCTGACCGTATCTCTCAAGCGGATAATAACCAAACATGCTACAAAACTACACCTACACGTATAAGCTAATAGTTATGGTTTACACGCTATATCAAAACTTAATATCACGGTCATTGACTATGTAATAATGCAGCAAAGGTTCATAAACGTAATTAAGTTTCAGACCATTGATTAACACGCGTAATCTGTCACAGAGAGATTTGGTTGATCATGTGATTAATCCATCTTATAAAATTTTATTATTATTACGAAATTTAATTTGAAATGTCTATTTAAAGATGTCCATGTGTCATGGATAAGATGAGCATAATATTTTTTTCATTTTAAACTAGTAATATATAAAAAAAACATTATAATGGAGTTAATTCGCATTACATAGAGTATTACTTTTCTTTGTTTTTTATACTTTTGAGATTTTTTTAGGACTTAAATTAAAAACCCACCGTGTTCGGGAATTCCGACATGAAAGACATGACATAAGTATTTTTTTGATGATAGACATTCAGATGTGATTATTTTTAATTCGAAAGAGCTTCTTGGAGCCTAATTTATTTAAGATAGTTTTAATTAAATTAAAGTTGATTAGATTAAACAATTAAAAAATGATTATACTATAGACAAGATAGAACCAAACTGTTACTTATTTGTATCAAACCCGGTTTAATTAATAGGTTTGCCCACAGGAATGATTTGCGAATAATACTCGATACATCCAACTTTTAATTGGTATCAGAAGAAGGCGCTCACTGTGTTTGATGTGTGCTGAAATTTTAATCAATTTCGCGCACCGTAGTTTTTGTTTAAATCCACTGACGGGATACCGACACAGTTAATTTTAGAAAGTAGATAATCTGCACTATCTCACAAAGTACCAGTTTGAATATTGTTTTTTTTTATAAGCAAATGATTCGATGAGATCGATTTGAGTGACTTTTGTAAAATGAAAAGTTTATTCATACGGACCATAGGACGTAGTGGTGAATCACCCAAATCTAGTCATGTCATCTTTCGAAAATTAAAGATTGCAGACAAGTTTTGTCTTGAAGACTGAAACTTAGCACATAGGGTCATAACTGAAGAAGTTACGTCGGTAATCAACAACTGAAGAATAACCCTCGAACTTCCATATATTTCTAGAAGCCATAGCTTGAAATAATAAAACTAAAATATAATTCACATCGGACAGAACCACTCCTTATTAAATATTGTCTGTTAGAATAATTGTATATTCTAGAGGCAGTGATAAGATTGTTCTAATCTACAACATTATAAGTCTCATTGCTCAGCGGAGACCTTTCTCATCATCATCATCATACCAGCCTATGACGTCCATTGCTGAATAAAGGCCTCCCCCATCGATTTCTATATGGAAGGGTTCTGCTCAGCCTGTATCCTACCGCTCCTCGCGACACGGACCTGGTCGTCTGTCCATCTAGTGGGAGGCCGTCCTACTTTGCGCTTTTCGGTACGTGGTCGCCATTCTAGAAATTTATGCCTCACCGGCCCTCTGCTCTGCGGCTATGTGTCCTGTCCACTGCCACTTCAACTTACTAATCCTATGAGCTATGTCAGTGACGTTGGGACCTTTCTATATGGGAGAAACTCTGAAGAGCTTGGGCCATAATTCTCCTGTGGGTGCCCAATGTCGGTTGGTGGCTGAAAGCGATTGCAGTCACAAACGGGGTCAACGGTTAACGTGCCTTCGAGCTCGGAAGTGCTCGCAGTTACATTTCGATTGAATATATTATACTGCTTGTATTTATTATTCACTGTGCACTCCGGTTCTGTTTTGGACGAATGTGTCGAGATTAGATTTCTGGCGTCACGATTCACGGGAAATGTTGTACCTTTACCATTGCTCGCTTTCGTACAGTTAATTTTTTTTATAATATTGTGCTCCATTTCTTGTTTTGAAATGATTTGGTGGCAAAATTCTTAGGAGTCTATTGCAGCAACAAGCAATGATCCACCCGATGTTATTTTTTAATCCGTAACTGTATCCATCATTTTTTAACCCTTATTGGTATTGTCAACAGTATAAATAAACGTAGGTACTCATGTGAGATATAAATAAAAGTATGAGAAGTAATGCCAGTTTCGGCACAAAGCCGCGAAAGTGAAGCTTTTCAAAATCAAACTGCGAAACGAACGGTGTACTGCTACGGATCGGCTACGAAATTGCTACGAAAGAGATACAGAAATTAAATCGCTTTCATATCTTTGAGATATCGAACGTATAAAATGCCATATTTAGATATTAAAATTTTTCTAAATAAAAATTTAATGATCTGAATTTTATGACGTCTTTCAAGCGATCTATCATTATAATGTAATGATACATTATAATAATAGTTCGCTTCAAAGACTTCATAAAATCAATGTCATAAACTATATTATTTATTACAATACCAGGTAATAACAATTTTGTGGTGACATCATTAGTAAGTATAAAGATAACAGGAAGTCTTGCAGTCCGTATCATCATAAGGGTAAAATGAAATATATCGAAAATAACAATCAGTTACAGAAACTGTATGTATATGTATGTGCATGTTCCTATGGGCGTGTGTGTATGTATGTGTGTTAATGTGTAAACGGTCAAATAAACTGACGATTTAAACAGATTCATCTATTGTGGTTAATAACAAACATTTACATAATTTCATTCAGATTCAGCAGTCAAAAGATTTTTTGAGCAAGGCGTGCATAGTTTTACTCATAGTTAAATATATATTTAACTACAAAGAGCACTTTGGCCCGAAATATTATGTGGAACCGATATCACTAGGCTCGCTTAATTGCCTCTTGATGACCAATTACAAGTCCGTAAGTGGTTATATCCGAACATATGGAGTATATGGAAATAATGTACACTGCTTCATAAATTGAAAAAAGCATGTTTTTTTTCTGTTTAATAAATTTATGTTGTAGATTCAATTTCAAGACACATCTAAAAGTAAGCCTGGCTTAAAAAATAAGGCTTAATGTAATAAAAAAAATATACAGGATAGTGCTGTCACTACGACAGTTAATTAAAACATGGGCAGTATTAGTTGATACAAATGGTTTGCCACTTTCAAAAACATCGTATTTATTTGGTAATTTCATGACATTTGTATATGAAAAAAAAATTTATACAACAAATAAAACCGACTCCAAAAAACTGAAAAGGATAAAATAATGAAATTTTACTAAGTAGGCACTCATCCCCTAGGAACATATTTTTGGAATCGGTGCTTCACTATCTATGGTTTCTGGAAACAACTTAGCACCAACTCCAAAAATATGTTACTAGGGAATGAGTGCCTACTTACTAAAATTTAATTATTTTATCCTTTTCAGTTTTTTTTAGGTCGGTTTTATTTTTTGTTTATTTATTTTTTTCACAATTTTTAGTGATAACTTTTGTAGGTCAAAGCTAGATGGGTGACCGTGAGCTTATATTGTTTTCTACTATCGTATCATTTCACTAAAAATTCATAGGAAAGCAAATATCCGCAACTTCGCATATGTATCCGACTTAATTTTTCCAGTTTTTTTGATTTAAAAACCAAACTACCGATTTCCAAAAATTTTATATGGGACCAAAGGGGAACTATTCCGCATCGAACAAAAAAAAATCTTTAATATCGGTTCACCCAGTCAAAAGTTCAGAGGTAACAAACTTAAAAAATACATATGGACGAATTGATAACCTCCTCCTTTTTTGAAGTCGGTTAATAATATAACATTGGCTGCATTATTATTTCATTGAAATTTCATGAAATTATCATATGAATACGATGTTTTTGAAAGTGGTAAACCATTTCTATGAACTAATATAGCCCATGTTTCAGTTTATTGTCGTATTAACGACACCACACTGTTTAAAAAATCCCTACCATTTTTCTAATTGCAACATGCAATTAGAAAAATGGTAGGGATTTTTAATAATCTATTGACAAATGTCATGTCAATTTACTTACTGAATTGGTTGTAAATGAATTGAATAATGCATTTCCACCAATCACAGAGTTAGAATAACATTAGACAGCATTTGCATGGCTAAACGTTTGTTAGTCAAAAATTAAACCAGTTTAATCAATTAAAGATTTGCTTAACCAATTCACATAGTCATTTACAATAATTTAAAATAAATATTTAATTGAAAATTTTAAGTACACCCCGGCCTCATTAATTATCTATCTTACACCATCTCATTAAGACTATTCTTATGAGCCCAACCACGCTATATCTGCTATAAGTTTCTAAAGAATGAAGCATTCCGCAGACTTTTTGATGGTATAGGATCAGCTCAAGGTTTCTATGTCATGGGAATGTCAGTGAAGTGACAATTCACTCAATTTCAAATCAATCAGATCTGTGAAAGTTAGTAAAACCAGCTTATTTTCTATATGATAAGAGGGTTAGTAAAACCCTTTTATCACATAGAAAATGAGCTGATAGTCAGCAAACGCCTGAACTAATCTTCATAAATTATAGCTAAAAACCATATCTACTAATTACGTCAGCTTTCAAACAAAAAAAAACAAATCAAAATCGGTCCATTCGTTTAGGAGCTACGATGCTACAGACCGACACTCAGATACACAGACACACACGTCAAACTTACAACACCCCTCTTTTTTCGTCGGTGGTTAATAATATTCGAGTCACAACCATACTAGTTTTAAAACCATTTAGAAAATATGCATATTCCATGCATATTTTTAAATGGGTTTTAAAATTAATTTAGGCCAGTAACAATTTACAATTCAGAAAGAATTTTGGAAAAAAACTTACAACCACTTAAAGTTGCGTGCGAGACAAGGAGATCCAAAACATAGAATTTATATATATATATATATATATATATATATTAGGGTTCTTGCCTACTGTTATACGTGCGTACGTATATGGCGCAATTTGTCACATATTCTCAAAATATAACTACGCTGTTTTTGCCCATAAAAACTACTCAAACTTAAAAGTTATGGAACAGTTTCAAAGTTGTACAACTTAGAAAATTTATAAAAAAAGGTATTTTCTTCTCCAAAATTTATCATAAATGTTAACGGTATTAGATTGCTCACATCAATTATAACAAATATTACTATGTTAAATTTGAATAAAATCATGAATATGACATAGTTATTATTGATTTTGTAAATATGCCTGTATGCATACAGTTTGTAGAAATATAGAAACATGTGACGTCACCTGTTCCGTAGATTTTCTATGGAGCGTTTTTTGGACAATGCGCTGCTACACATTAAACATACCACTGTATCTGTGAAACTATTGATCTTTATCTTTTGCAAATTTTCTTCATGAGTTTATAAACTTCATAATTATTTGTTTCATAAAAGTGGTCAACTATCCTATTTATTTAAAAAACTCTTGCAAGTTACAAAAAATATCTATCCATAACACAAGCTCTTTATTGACTTGGTGAGCATTTAGCCAATCTTCTGCATATTTTGCCGCAAGTCTTTTCAATTTATTGTTCAAAAATTGTCTGTCGATTCCACATAAAATAATAGTTCTGTGTGTGCCAAAGCTAGAATTCTGAATAAAATTGTTTCGTCAAATCCATAATAGACAGGCGGACATTTCACGAATTGTTGTTCCGAGCAAGCTTTAGCATCGACTGCTAAATATTTTTCATTCGATCGGTAGTCTAGCGAAAAGGTATGTACTAGAATTATTCGCGGCATTGCCGTATACGGAATATACGGATGCAAGTAACATATCTCTCGATTCGGATTTATTCCATGTTAGCTGGGTATCGATTTTTATTTTCAATCCAACCGAGCGTGTCGAGAGATAGACGTTGAAAATTTCATAATATACCTAAAAGCGGTGCTGAGTGTTGCCCTACATTTAAAAGGATATATTGTAACTCGTGGCATGAGTATAGGTATACCTACGAATAGAGTGTTGTTTAGATATTTCTAGTAATTTCTTCTGGAGCTGTTTCATTTTCGGCTATTAATATGTACAGTACATTAAATAATGACAAATAAATGATTTAAACCACTGCAAATTATTTTGTGATATTTTCGGCCGTTAAGTCACTTACAAAATATTTTAAAGCGTCCATTAAAAACCAAATAATGGCAATATTAAGACATAATCCATGCCATGCCAGGCCATGTTAAGACATAATCTCTATAATTTGTGGCCATATTTTTAAAACATCCGAAAAACGTTCGTTTTTAGACTAGAAATATGGAATTATGGACTCAGTAGTCTGATAGGCAGATCAAAAATGTTTTTTGCATTCTTCTTTATATTGTGAGCGGCATAATTAAAGCCATTATATTTGATAATTATAAAAATGTCACTTATCATCAAAAAGTATTTTGTACGGGAAAACAACAAAAAAATACTGAAAATGAATTGAAAAATAATGTTTAATTTCCATTTCCCTAACTTTAAAACCACTGTACATACTCATAGCCGGGACTCGACTCCATATAAACCTGAAACATCTCCTTTAATTGTATGCTCCAAACAAGAAACTTGCATCGTGTAAATGGGCCTTAATTACGTTCTAGCGGTAGGTTGCCAGAACTCTTTGAGAAATCGTAATGTTGAGCAGGTGGACTTGTCTCCCATGCTGTCCACATCACGCAGAAAGCGTTGATGTTTAGGCAGCGTATGAGTAGTGCCTAGTAATGAAAGGACTTAAGGCTTTTAAGCCTTTATAGTCAAGACTAGCCTCGATTTCTGATTTGACTGACTCGACTCCAAAAATACGACTTGCGGCTTCTTACTAATGTGAAAGAAATCGAGTCATTAGAAAAGAGTCGAATCAATAAAACGGTTCGAAGGTTCAAGACTTCTCTTCTTAGCAAAGAACGAGAAAGAAACGAGCAAAACGAGCATAGTAAGATAAACTTCAGTAAATCATTATAAAATATATTACAGATCATTAGGTACTTAATAATATTAGTAATTTTTTAATGGTACACACATGGTCACCCATCAAGTGTAAATAATATGTAGGTATAAATAATTTTATAAAAATAGTAAATTATAAAAAAAAACTGACTGCATATAATTTTAATATGAACTGTGAAGAGTTCAACAAGCTCTATAAAAAATGAATTGCAGGTGGGGTAAAGCTAACAGACCAAGTGGTGGTTTATAAAAATTAAATGTTTTGCAATAACTTCCAATAGTTTTCCAAATATAGCGGCGTATTTTTATATTCATAACTGAAGTTTGGTCAACAACGTTCGATTAAAAAGCACTCGTTGTAGATATAAATTTCTAGGTAAATTTTCTTCGTACCTACATCTATTCACATATTTACGTACCTACATTCTTTAGTTGCGCGCAAACCACTAAATCAAATATTTAAAGCAAACTTCGATAAATATCTGAGTTCGATTCCCAATAGAGGCCTACATCAATTCTCCATCAAATAAACTGCTTCGGAAGTTACAAAAGTTTTTGCTATTTCCAATGGTACTTTTCAGGGATCCGTATCCGAAATGAGGAGCTAATGGCGTAGTGGTTTAAACGCTCTGGATTGAATTACGAAAGCAAAGAAAAATTTGCAATGGTCGATCCCGGATGGGCCACTCAAAGATTTGTAATCTCAACTTTGTAATCACGTCAAGCCATTGGTCCCGGTTGCTGCTGCAACTGCTTTAACCCTCGAACCCGCATTGGGTCAGCGTGGTGGTGCTATGGCCCAAATACTTGTGTTTCCTAGCGTAATGTTATGCATATAACCTATTCAATTCCTCGATAAATTGACTATCCAACACCAAAATAATATTTGAATCAGTAGTTCCTGAGATTACCGCGTTCAATCAATCAAATAAACTCTTCAGTTGTATAATATAAGTATAGATAAATAAAAATCTCCCCAACAATTTAATGTGACAGTATAAAAATATTTCACAACATGAAACGGGAAAAAGAAAAGAAAGTTTAAAAATGGAACTCACGGAACAAATGGTTCGCTGAAACAAAGTAGGTTGTTATTTTTCACTAGATTTCTCTCCTAGCCTGGTCTAAATTACAGTGGGTTTCAAACCTCAGTACAGTAATTGCGGTTTGGCGTGTATGTACTAAGAACTATTTGCGACTTATTATTTCTTATCTTCTATTACGATTGCGCAAGTACTTAGGCAATTAAATTACGTACATTTAAAACATAAATGTACGTGTGGAATATTTCCAGGAACTTTATGAATTATAGAATAGAATAGAATATTTATTTTATTTTCTCTCACAAAAGTTACATATTTTCAATATAGTGTAAGTAGGTACATTGATTTTAGTGTATGAACCATTTTGTGTATATAATTGTATTCAAGTGGATAATATGTTTGATGAAGCGCAGAATAAACTGAAAATAATAACGATTCCTGCTAGATTGGAATCGTGTAATAGTCTGTAGAAAATTAATTAGGATATATGCAAAAGTGACTCTGTCGCGGTCTGTCTGTAACGTTTTTAATCCTAAACCGCTCCAGCAATTTAGATGGAATTTGTCATGGAGATAAATTACATCCTGAGAAAGGACATTATGCTTTTTGGCGCGGAAACCGACACCCGCGTGGGCGCGAGCGGCCACTGTTGTCTATTTCCTTTGGTATACTAAAATGGACAAATCGTTCTCTTTCGTACAGGCTCAATTGTCAACTCATTTTTTTATAAGTAGTGAGTCACACAAGAGTGGCAAGCCAGCATGAAAATCCGTCTGATGGCAAGCCGTTACCTTAGCCGGGCTTAGCCTATAGTCGCTCGAAGCACCTTCGACACTACTCACGCGCTGCCTATGTTAATCTAGAGAAAGCGGACTATGTTGACAGCATATTAGACGTGTCATCCATGCTCCCGACATACCGCTTTCTCGTTGAGCTCCGGCGACCTTACTCGTCGCACGGGCACAAAGAAAAAATACAAAGTAGTGTTATTTAGCTGCAATCTTAGATTGTTACAGGTTATCATCATGACCTAAACAGTTTGGGCATTGTTAAATATCATTTTCACCTCTCCAGCACGAAAAGGGAACTTTTGCTGCTTAAAAACTGGCGGTGAAGTTGCATTTTGCCCACATATGTGAGCAAAATTAATTTAAATTTCGAACACGGAATTTCAATACTTACTAGGCGGCGGAGATTTTTTATTTTATGTACTTCACTGGCCTGGATGCATGTCCTTTTGGCTAGAGTAGTTCTAAAAATCTAAAATATGTTAAAAATTCTGAATAATTGTGTTTTAATTTGTATTCAAAAATTTCAATTTCGCGATGTAAATAATTAAAAAAAACTTTTTTGACTTTTTACAATAATAAATAGTTTATAGGTATTTAAGTTTATTTATACTTAAACCTTAACGTTTCTTTATACTGTAACCTATTATTTTTGAGAGCTGGGAGAGGAGAAAAGTAATAGGTACTAAGGTTTCACTCGAGAGCAAGATTTTTTTATTGGTTGAGAATTACTCGCTACGCTCGTGATTCATTCTAAACAACTTCGGTGTTCGTGATTTAAAATCAGCATCTTTAATCGTATAGACCAGTCTTTTTACACTGCGTAAGTATAGGCTCTATATAATATTCCAGAATGTTCCAGCACACATAAACATGCTTTATAGACCATTCGTAGTATTCTATTCCGCAGAACAGTTTTACGGTTTTCAGTTTACGCTTGGTATCGTAAAAACTGAAGTTGTACCGACAGATTAAATTTTACGTTCCCGTTACGGGCATAAATTTAGTAATTCTCTTACCGCTGAACCGCAAAATGACGCATAATAAGATAAGCGAAGAATGATGCTTACTGTTTAGGATCTGATTTAGTTTGCAAATAATGCTTGTGCACTTTACCTAAATAATTAATCAAAGTGTAGGCAAAGGTGCGGTCATCAGGACCAGCCAGAAAGTTGCAAAACATTTCTGTGAAGTATGAACTAATTATAGCCCATATTTTAATTTATTGTCGTATTGTCCTTAAACAGGCACAGGACCTCCTACATTGGAGAAGCACATGAGGAGTTTCGGCTTTATACATCACCATGCTGGCTTAACGTGCTTTCCCAAGCACTGAGGAGCTCGAGATAGCACATTTTCATTGACCCATCCCGGGATCCACTATGGTGAAAGTTGTTTTGTATTCGTAATTGAAACCAGAGCCAAACTGCTTCGCCACCGAGCTCGTCGCTCGTCACTGAGCTCTTGAGGATTTTTTTACCATAACGGGGTAACTCTTGGCCTTCATCTCACCTGATGGTAAGTGAAGATAAGGCCGACGATGGAAGCGAGTCACACCCGGATTCCTCAACCACAAAGGAACTGGCTATCTTACATTTAACTGCCGGAACACAACAATGCTTGCTAACATTATTGTTATGGCGGCAGACTTAGGTAAGATGGTGGTAGCTAGCCAGACGGACTTAAAAAAGCCCTACCACCAACTAAACCGAGCAGAAAATTTCTGCCTCCTCGGGAATCGAACCCTGGACCTATAGACCACTAGACCACAGAGGTGGTTAAAAAGAGAGATTATGGATGCGGTAGTTGCTGGTAAAATATAAAAGTGATTAACAGGATCGGAACAGGTAGAGTTTTGAAGTGCCAAATGCGCGTTTTAACCATGGTCCCACAGCTATTGACCCACTGTGGATCCACGGGTATTTTATAAATATTTACTGTGAAATCGTAATCCGTAATCGCCTTTTACTGTTAAAGAACTAATAATTAATAATTTTTAAAATAGCACTGGTCTGCTACAGGTTGTAATCTTCCCTTACTTTTAATGTGAACATATTTCATCGAAAAGTCACGATTCCGCTAGCACTGTGCTCCTACCTTAACAAAGCCACGTGTTGCGGGATCACGAACCCAATTCCAATCGGCTGTACAGAGATCGAGATAGAACAAGGTTCGTGATGGCCACAATGTGTTTTCAGAATTTGTCGAGAGACTCGGCAGTTTCACGATCGAATCAGGATTGGAAATTTGATAGCCGTGTTTTTTCTTGTCGATTCTATTTGGATAATTTAATTTTGATGGTGCATGCAATTGGGGGGAAAATCAGGTATTTGTTGAAGTATAATATTATGTCATGCAAATTGCAATACGGGTGTATTCGAGAGGCCACCGGTTTACAAGCGGTTAGTTCGCAGTCTCTTTGGAGTCTTAACCCTAGCCCCATTGATTTATCCTCGTTATATTCTTTAATTTTATTTTCAGATTATTATAAATGTTTGAAAAATATGTTTACTTAAAAAAATATCTAAACTAGAAAAATTTTGCCTCGTTATTTGTTCTTAATAATAAGATTTTATTACCGAAAAATAAAATCTTTTAATTTATTAATTATATTATATTAATTATAAATCTCTATAACAGTTATTCATATTTATTTAAAGTACGTATTAGTATTTATTAATTTCTGTAGTATATTTTGAGTTTCTGAACATTAATTTTTGGACTACCTGCCATCTTTCTGGGCTCAACTTTTCTGGTTGACAGGTCAAAAATGCGTAATGATATTAAGTCTGCCTAATTGTACTTTATTTTTTTTTGTACCTATACGCTAAGTGCTTGGTATATGAATATTTCATAGAAATGTCATGAAATTTTCATGAAATGATTATGATGTATTTTGAAAGTTGAAAAACATTTCCAGGAACTAATTTAGCCCTTTTAATTTATTGTCGTATTGTCTCTCCCCACCTATTGAAGTAAAAAGACTGCTGCAATTACAAGATCAAAAAATTAAAATGGCTTTAAAATCGGGGGAAAGCAATTGATTTGGTTGCGTGAATTTTTACTCGACAAAATCACGGACAACGCAAATAAGGCGTTACAATTAAGAGGCGCAGGATGCAAAATCCAATTAACGCCTAGCCCAATGAACCAGAGAGGTTTGGTTACAGAATAATCGTCCGGAATTCTAATTGCCCACTTAAGATTGATCACGTAGAAAAGATTCTGTGACGCCCAAACGGACTAATTGAATAATTCCAGAGAATGTGATTCGCGCCAGAATCTTCATGATTCATGAGCATTCTTGGAGTTTAACGAATTCGCTCATTTACAGTTGAACGGTCTTCGTTTGAGAATTTTAACAGAGTACAGTGGCTCAAAGGCTTACTTTACTTAACAGCCAATGATTTGTCTATATAGTCTATAATGTAGTTAGATATACAGTAAAAAATAATTAACAAGTTAAAGTGACGTACTGACTGTATTGTAAATTCAACCGCTTTCCGATCGAGTAAGTCAGATATTTAGTTTCAATCAGTCCTACATTTGTTTATATTAAAATAATATTAATAATAGAAGAACACGCAGTCGCAAGGCAGACATGTAAACCAGTCTAGCTCATACACACACCTTGAAATATTTCATAGTTTTACCTACTTCCACTCTTTTACTTAGAGTTTTACGGAAACAAAAAAATATATATGGTCTTCTCCTGTGTTTCTCCCATCGAGGAAGGCCTGTGCCAAGTAGTGAGACGTGTATAGGTTGGTGATGATGATGATGATGATATAGTAAAGTCTATTTCGTAATTTTATTCGTCTCACTCTTACGGCCTGGCCACGGGAACGGGAACGGGCTGGGGCGGCGGCGGCGGCGTCTCGGCAACCACTGCGCGGTCACGACGACGCGCTGCGAGGCCGACATCTAGACAGCGCGCAGTGGTTGCCGAGTCGGGAGACGCAGGACGCGCGTGAGGTGATGTCCTGGTCAGGCCGTTAGTACGTTACCTTACAATGCCCTAACAGCGAGATGAAAACAAAAAGACTATAGCTCTGGCGACTTTACTCGCCGAAACACTATACTGTTGTAATACAAGCAGTGTCATTTAGCTGAAGATCTTTTGTAAGGTGGAGGTACTAAGGGTAGAACCTCCATCTTAACATGTCTAGGGAATAATTTAATATTTGAAAAGAGTGACTACGCGAGTTTGTTGCCGGAATCTTCTCGCTAGTTCAACTTTTGGAACCGGTGGTGTAAATTCAGACATGACAGACAGACAGAGACTATGTCGTTGTTAGTAAATATATTTTTTGTGTTATTTAGAATGTGTTTTTTGACGATTTAAAAATGCTTCTTTTTGGCCTATTTAAATAAATATTTTTCTTTCTTTCTTTCTTTCATGCTCTCTAAATACGTGTGGCAAATTGCTACTGCTATCATCAGCATATCAGCCGAGAGACGCCCACTGCTGGGCATAGGCCTCTCCAAGGATCTCCAAGCCGATCCGAGTCCTGCGCTGCCCGCATCCATCGGCTTCCCGCGACCCTTACCAGAATTATACCACTAAAATAAATCATTTAATTAATACCACTATGCCCTTCCAACTTCCGTTTAATTTCCAATTGATACCATTTAATATGCCAAATCAATGGGCAAGGACTTCCAAAAATATTTAGGATAAACATGTTTTTCGTTTGCTACTTCCCAACTTATTTAGCCAAGTTCACTCCAATAAGTAAATATCTATCGTGGCGTTAAACTCAACGGACGAAAGTTACTCCGATATTGAGTTACCGAATGTATGTATAAAGAGAGCGATAAGTAATATACCTACTACAGCCAAATGTACAGTTGACAGCAAATCAAGCGTAACAGACCAAGCGTAACCTTGAGACTTGCGCCGTTCGTGATAGAGGCGGCTTTCGTAGTGCAACTGATACACTTGATGCGCTGTCGTCTGTACGGTCCCAATAAAACAAGCCGTCATTCAGACAAAATTTATCCTCGCACATAATAATATTTGACCTTCAAAATAGAATAAACCAAAATAGAATAGACCAAAGCAACAAAAGTTCGTTACACTTGCAAAATCAAATAAAAATTATAACAATGACTTTTTCTACCCTGCTTTGGTTAGTAGGATCCTTTCCTATGAAACTCAGTTGGCAGATTTGTGTGTAACAATTAGAAATAAAGAAAACGATGAAAAAATATATTCAATTATAAAATAATGTTACAAATTGGTTAATAAATGACGGAACATTATACAGCCGAATGTAGGTATAACCGTCTCCTTTTTTGAAGTCGATTCAAAATGTAACACGTACTTTTTGTATGCTTTAGCTTCTCTATTCCTTTTATCTCAATGTTCGCAGTGCCTGTAAGTTGTGTGATAAGTCGTAGATAGAAATAAAACATTTGTCCATAGAATCTTATTGTTATTGAATTAATAATTACATAAAAACATTGGAAAATAAAATTGTAGTTCAATCGATAGCAGTAGTACATAGAGAGAAAAAAAGCTTAGTAAAAAACAAAAGACGAACGAAATTATAGAAAAAGAAAATATAGTTAAGTCGACCTCCTTGGTCTTCTACAAAGTGCCGCCCCCCTTGAACTATCAGGGTTCAACAGGTAATAAACAAATTTTGCTGACAGGTCGTTGTATGCAGCCAGAACTTGTTCGTATTGTAACCACTCGGACAACTTGATCTCGACCAGGATGAACAGCGACAACTCGTCCCAAACGCCACTTTGTTACTGGCTGATCTTCCTTTAAAACTACCATTGCACCAACATCGATATTCGGATTTTTTTTGTTCCATTTTTGTCTGGTTTGCAGTTGGGTAATGTATTCGATGCTCCATCTTTTCCAAAATTGTAGCCGCATTTGTTCTATTCTCTGGTATCTTGTTACACTTCTCATTTCAACATCAGACATTGGAAGAGAGTTAAGTGGCCGACCAACAAGAAAATGGCCAGGAGTCAGTGGTTGAAAATCATGGGATGACGATGATAATGGGGTGAGAGGACGTGAATTTAGCATAGATTCGATTTGACACAATGTTGTTGTTAACTCCTCATATGTTAAATGAGCCGATCCTAACACCCGTTTCAAATGAAACTTAACCGACTTTACAGCAGCCTCCCAAAGTCCACCGAAGTTTGGAGCATGAGGCGGTATAAAATGAAATTCGATGTTATCACTAGTAAATGCGTTGACGACCATAGTTTTAATTTCATTCCAACCGCCTTTAAAATTGGAACCATTATCACAATATATGTGTGACGGTTTACCGCGACGCGCGATAAATCGCTTCAAAGCCAATAAAAATGTAGACGTGGACATATCCGTTGCTAGTTCCAAATGGATCGCCTTAGTTGTAAAACAAATAAATAAACAAATATAAGATTTCAATAGCTTAGCACCGCGACCTTTTTTATTACTCATCATAATTGGACCTGCATAATCAAGTCCTGACGTATTGAATGGTGGTGCTGGTGTAATTCTAGACATTGGAAGGTCTCCCATGATTGGTTGAATAGTACGAGCTGACATTTTTACGCATGTAACACATTTATGCACGATAGTTCGAGCCAAATTGCGACCGTTTATTGGCCAATACCTTTGACGAACGTTGGCTAACAATAATTGAGGACCAGCGTGTAGCGACTTTATATGTTCTTGTTCAAAGATTCTAGTGGTTAATTTATGATGTTTAGGCAAAATTATTGGGTGTTTTACTTCGTAACTAATATCAGCTTGTTCAAGTCTACCACGAATACGAAGAAAACCGTTTGGGCATAAAAACGGTTGCAAATTATACAGTGGACTTTTCGTGGACATAGTTAAATTTGATTTTAAACTATTTAAATCATTTAAAAATGACTTATTTTGAGCCTCTTTGATAAAGAAATTTAAAGCTAAACTTAGCTTTTTGCAACACAAGGCTCCTAATTCAAGTGGAGTATTCGATTGCTTAAGCCTAATATTATTTACAAACCTTATTAAATAAGCGCATATCCTAATGCTTTTAGAAAGTGTTGAATAATTATTTAACAATAAATCTGCTATTTTGTTGCGATAAGTCTTTAGTTCCACGTGTAAGTAAATCGGCTGGGTTACTTTCACTCGAAACATACCTCCATGTGTGGCTTGCCGTTGATTCTTGTATTTGAGCAACCCTGTTTCTAACGTATACCATTAAAGATGCCACATCACTTCTTAACCATCCTAACACTATTGACGAATCACACCAAAATATAATTTTAGAAAAAGAGACTCTTAGAAAAGTCACGATCTTTTTGAAAATTTTAGTAGCTACAAGAGCACCATTAAGCTCCAACCGAGGCATTGTACTTGGTCGTAATGGAGCAACTTTAGATTTTGCACACAACAAATTGATATGAACTAAAGAATTTATATCTACTGATCGAATATACGCACATGCTCCATATGCCGCTTCAGAAGCATCACAGAAAATATGCAACTGAATCTGCTTTGGATTCAGACAAATAGCGTGCCGTGGAATATTTGTTTTATTAAGACTAGATACCGACCTAACCACTTCGTACCAATGATTTAAAATACCAATATCTTGTATAACATCGTCCCAATCAAGTTTTTGTAACCAAAGTTTTTGTATTATTGTCTTAGCTTTAATGACAATTGGTGACACTAATCCCAAAGGATCAAAAATTTGAGATACAACACGTAGCATAATTCTTTTGGTAACCTTAGGAAATATTGTTATGTTAACTTTGTAAAGAAGTTTATCCTCTTTACTATTCCAGATCATACCTAATGTTTTAGATGTTATGGACTCATCAAAAGCATACTCGACGTGTGCCGCCTTATCTGACAATTTTTTTAAAACATCTTCATTGTTGGATCGCCACTTACGTAGCTGAAAGCAGCCTGTTTTTAGCTGAGCCATGACAGCTTCACAATTATTTGTCGTTTCGACTATATCCTCCCCCCCCCCCCCCCCCGAAAGAAAATCATCAACGTAAAAATCATGTTCAATGATCTCACCTATAGATCGATCTTTGCATTCATCAGCTAATTGCTTTATACATCGGATAGCTAGAAACGGTGCAGAAGCTGTACCGTATGTTATTGTGTTTAATTGGTAGATACTTAAAGGATCAAAAACATTATTCCGCCACAGTATTCTTTGCAATGGCCTTTGTTCTTCCTTTATCAACACTTGTCGATACATTTTGGCAATGTCGGCAGAGACTACGATAGCATGTTGCTGGAAACGTAATAATATTGACATGATGTCATCTTGTATGGTAGGTCCAACCATTTGAATGTCGTTAAACGATACATCATTACTTGTCTTCATAGAAGCATTAAAAACCACCCTTATTTTTGTAGTACTACTATCCTCCCGCACAACGGCATGGTGTGGCAAATAGTATGCAGTAACGTTACTACTTTGGTCTTCCTCAATCTTTACCATATGACCTAACTCAGCATACTCTTTTAAAAATTCCTGATAACCTTGCATTAATTTGGAATTACATTGTAATCGCTTTTCAAGATTTAAAAATCTTTTAGTTGCTATCCTAATTGAATCTCCAAGTGTCGAAGCTTCTGACTTTAGTGGTATTTGCACAACAAAACGACCGTCACAGAGACGTCTTGTAGTTTCACGAAATAGTTTTTCGCACATATGTTGATCTGCAGTCCATGGCTTGATATCACTTACTTCTTCCGTTTCCCAAAATTTCTCAAGTAAGTTATGTATATCTTTTATGTCTGTAGATAGATGACAAGTAAGCTTATTGGACGAATAGAAACTGCCAGCTAATATCCATCCTAGCTTTGTTTCTTGAAGTATCGGTTGATTACTTTTAAACTTAATTCTCCTTGGTAATAACAGATCCCAGAATAGTTCGGCACCTATCAAAAGGTCTACTTCAGCTTGTCTAACATTAAAAAGTTCAGGATCTGCCAACTGAATATCATCAGGAATTTCAGGTTTAATAATGGACACTTGGTATGCTGGTAGAGGTTCAGTTATCTCAGGAATAATATAACATGCTAAACATTTTGTGAAACTATTGACCATAGAAGTTAATTGAATTGTACATTTATTTTTTAATCATTGTTTCGGCGTTATTAATACCTGTCACTTGTATGTTAACTGGCAGCTGTTTAACATTAAGTTTTGCAGCTAACATTTGCGAAATAAAACATGAAGAACTGCCGCTGTCCAATAGAGCTCGCACCACATATTCTTCACCAGACCCTATTGAAAGTTTGAGTAATGCAGTAGACAAAAAGGTTTGCTTCATTGCATGAGCAGACAATGTAACTTCCCTTGTTAAAGGTTTGTTATTTTTTTCACTTTCTGACGAAACTACCTCCTCTACTGCATGGTCATTCCTAATGTGTAGCAATGTATTGTGGCGCTTTCTACACTGGCGACAACTGCTATGTCGACAGTCTTTAACATTATGGCCACGCTGAAGGCAGTTGATACACAACTTCAGATTTGACACGATTTCACACCGCTTACTAGCTGATTCTTTTAGTAAATCAGGACAGTTGTAAATTAAATGCTGACCCTTGCAAAGATTGCATTTACCCGAAGAAGTATGTACATCAGACGTTATAAAAGTTTTGTTTACCCTAGATTTATTCTTTAGTAATATATTAGAAGGCTTAGATACACTGTCTCGAAGTTCTAGCGTTTCTAACAAGTCTGCTCTACTTTTTATAAATTGACTCATACTACCATACGAAACAATAGACAAAGAACTTCGATGCTCTTCCCACTCTTTACTTGTCGTAGTATCTAATTTTGAAGACACAATGTGTATTAACAAAGTGTTCCACCCTTCAGTGTTTTCACCTAATGACTCCAATGATCTTAAATTTTTATTAAAAGAGTCAATGAACTCCCTCAAACCCTTAGAAGAAACTTGATTTTGTTTTGCATTGAATAAGCCTTTTACATAAGTATCAACTAGAAGTCGCTTGTTGTCATACCGTTCCACTAACATATTCCAAGCAATAGCATAGTTTGTAGACGTAAGTTCTAAAGAACTAATTAATATAGCTGCGTTCCCTAGAACACTTGCCCTTAAATAGTGAAATTTGCCAACAGAATCTATTTCATTATTGTTATGAACCAATGATATAAATATATCCCTAAATTCTAGCCAACTATTGCACGAACCATCGAACTTAGGAAGTGAAATTGTAGGTAACTTAATATTATACGGTCTTAACTTAGACGATTCATTTGGAGAGCCATGGGAAATAATATTTTTATTAGCCTTAGTTAAAACGGAACCTGCCTCGCTGACTTGTGAAGGAGAACGTGAACGTTTATCTTTCGATATCAAAGATTTAGCAAGCGCCCCGCATTCGAAATACCTATTCTCAAATAGCTCCCTTTCATTGTTCTCCTTCTCAAAATCTTCGGACATGGTTTCAATTTGTCGTTGTACTTCGTCAAATTCATCGAGTAACGGTTCCAACTTTTTTAAACGGAATTCAACTTGACTTTCCTCTGTATACACCAGTGAAACCAAAGGATCAAATTGGTTAAAATATTTTTCATGTCTAGATAATTTACCTTTAATTATCCTTCTCTGACTAATTAATTGGGCAACAGATATTTCCGTAGAATGAGCCATTGTATGTAATTTAAAAAAAACAAATTAAAAATATGCAACAATCGTTTAAACGCAACCTTTATAACACACGACTGCGTTTAAACGGTCCAGTACTACTTAATTGTAGGTATGTGTAAACGATCTTTTGAAAACAAATGACTATCTGTCAAATCGAATCTCTAGTACTAGCGCACTTTGGCGAAATTATCGATCGGTCTCCTCAGTATGAAAAAAATGAACCGTTACTAAAACGAATATAATAAGCTGATAGAATAATAAAAATGTTATTGTTTGATGTTAAATGGAAATGAAATAATGCAATTGAACCACTTTCCTGTTAGCCGTCCAAATCTCTCCCCTCCATTGTCCGTAGAAATCGTCCTTATGTCGTCCGTCCGTAGTCGGTGCCGTAATGCAGCGTAGCCGTAGTAGGTTGTGGTGCCGTAGACTCTCTCGCAGACGTAGAAGTAGACTCCGTGACTGCTATTGTTGTACGTTGCCGTTGTAGAATAGCCCGTACATGCCGTAGGAATGGTAGGTAGTCACGTAGTTATACTAAGCCGTAGATCGCCAGTGAGAGACTGCACTCGTTGCTATTGTTTTTCATCCGGCTCGAAGGACCACTTTGTAAGTTGTGTGATAAGTCGTAGATAGAAATAAAACATTTGTCCATAGAATCTTAGTGTTATTGAATTAATAATTACATAAAAACATTGGAAAATAAAATTGTAGTTCAATCGATAGCAGTAGTACATAGAGAGAAAAAAAGCTTAGTAAAAAACAAAAGACGAACGAAATTATAGAAAAAGAAAATATAGTTAAGTCGACCTCCTTGGTCTTCTACAGTGCCTACCGCCTCGTTACCGCCATTACCTACTCTGCGCTAGTATATTCGTTGTGCTGTATCTTTTTTAAACTGTGAGATTACTCAGCAAAGGAATAGCACTCTAGGAAAATACTATCTTCTGTACAGGTGCTAACGCTGGCAGCTTAGCCACTGCATCTAATGCCCGACGGTATTTAAAACCATAAAATCATTAAAACTAAATATGCATGTTATTTGCAGCTCTCAGTAACTGTGGTCAATATCTGCTTTGAGCGTATTAGCTCTTCGCTTTAATGTTGCTGCTACAGTCAAAAAAAAAACAAGGCATAGCATAGTTGCAACTAAAGTGACAAGCCGATTTGTACCTATGCAACATATGATTCCAGTATGTGAAGGTTTCATTGATCTCAATAGTAATTTTATTGAGTAATAATTGTTGGGATGAATGTTTAATTTTCATAATAGAGAACTTATATTGACAAAACATTGTTTTAGTGTGCAATAAGTACATGGGTATACTTTACCCGGTCACAATGGCAACGCCAGGTTAAATACTATGTACCATAACTTTAACTCTAGGTTGAAAACTGAATTGTAAGACGATTACCAAGTTACATTAACATTGTAACGACAAAACTTTGAACGGAAAAGTTCATAAACGAATAATTACAAAAATGAGTCGCGTATCTCCGGAAGAGAGAGGTCACCCTCTTAAAAGTTAAATGGCTCTTTTCGCTTTTGATTAAACTAAACAGAGCCTTGATTGCGGCGCTCATTAATTTGAGTGTCAGCTCATCGGAATTATAATAGACCCCTTGAGCTGTGAGAAAGATCTTGTTGCACCGTCTGATGAGAATTTATCACAGAAAACGTTACAGTAATAAGTTAGGGGAAGTCCCGCCATAATGTTAACGTTTTTGGCTGACACCGCGGGAGCTTGTGGTTATCATTTGTTTTTCTGTTTACAATCTCGTCCGTTTTACTTTGTTTGTTATTTTTTATTTACTAATAATATCATTATTCTTACACTCATACGGTAGGAATATCTAGCCATTAGGAATCATAATTAAGACCTTATGTGATATGGGTACCTACTACTAATAATCATACTAATATTATAAATGCGAAAATATTTCTATCAGTCTGTTTAGCTTTAACTCAAGACGCGGAACCATGACATGGTGGTAAATTACATCCTGAGAAAGGACAGCGCGGATACTAAATAAACATACTAACATCTATGACCCGTGACAAAATGGTAGTTCTCATGATACATCTGCCTGGGATTCGACCCGGGATCTTCGGGATTTCTTGTTTTGTAGAAAGGAGTACATACTAATCTCTCAACACCCTGTAAGATGCCGTCTTATTTCACAAAAAAAGCAATTGTATTATAACTAAATAAACAGTCTCTTTCATTTATTTGTCACTTTACTTTGTGTTTACATTTTGGCACCTATTTGAATATTTCGTGTCTATGGTACCATTTTTTTGGAAGAAGAAATCCATTGACGGACTTACTGGTTGGACACAGCCCGGCTTCGCGCACCTATGATAATTATTACGTCACAGGCGTGACGGAATAATTATCTGAGAACCGACATTATTAACTAGAATCGGAACAGTATTAACTAGAAGAAGGCTGGCAGGTAGTGGCTGGATCAGAAAAGCGGGATACATGTTTTGTAGCACAGCCTAAAGGAGGTATACGTCCAGCAGTGAACTGCAACAGACTGGTATAACGAGATTAACCTAAAGTTTTTCTCTTTCAGAGCGCCTCAACGTCCTGTATGAGAGAAACTGGACAAGGCTGGTGCATGAGCAGCTTCGCAAGTTCGAGTCGTCTATCGTGACTGCTGCTCGACAGTCTTCTGACGCCCAACCGCCGGAACTGGCGTTGGACTCCAAGTGGACGTTCTCCGGCGCCCTGATATATTGCATTACCTTGATTACAACTATAGGTATGCATAATGATAGGAGAGATGGGGCAAATCCAAATGAGTTATTTTTTAGTATTATTGAACGAGGCCGTGTACAATCACGAGCATCGATTAGTCACTTTTGACAGTTCATGACTCAAATATTGGCATAAAAAACTGACTGTTTCAAACTCAGTTTCAAATAATGCAGCTAATGTAATATTATTTTATAGAAATGTCATGAAATTATCTCATTTGATAATTTGAAAGTAAGATTTATTTGAAAGTTGCTAAACATTTCTATGCACTAATATAGCCTATGTTTTAATTTACTGTCGTATTGTTGTCACCAACGTGTATAAGATAAAATTAAGACATAAAGTATGTAGAGGAGAGTAGGATAATACTGAGCGAAGGGTAGTTTTGAACGAAGTTGTATACTTACATCATGATAGGAAAGGATAGCTGACAATCTCTTTCTGCTGGCAAAGAGCATGGGCTCTATAGGCTGCCCATCTGGCTGCAGCGGAGGCGAGTGGAGTGGACCTTTCTAGAAGAAGTAGATATGTACTTTATAGTTAATAGAATTACGACATTATTTGCAACACTTGCAAAATTCGAAGCGTAGCGTAGTGAAGATATGCTATCCGTGAACAAGTTAAAATGAATGGTGTTCTTTAGCAAAGTTATTAGATTGGTTTTCGTTTTCTCAGCAGAGCTCCGCTCCACTCGTCTCTGCCTCTGCGGATAGATAGACAGGTAGTCTTATCCCTTTCTATCCTTAAAAAACTCTATTCTAATAATATTTTTTTAGGTTATGGCAACGTGTCACCGCGGACAGCTGCCGGCAGAGCCGCTACAGTGGCATATGCAGCGGCTGGCGTGCCACTCACACTGGCATGTTTGGCTGGTCTGGGCGCGTCATTAGCAAGACTGGCTCGGTTAGCATGGCTAAGGGCTACTAAAGGAAAAGTACCTAATACTTGGAGGAATGATGCAGAAGTACGTTTATATACAAGTAAATAATTAGAGGCTATCCAAATCCATAACCCTTGCGCATGAAACTTAACAGATTAAATATCAAGTATTAGGACAAATGGAGTTATGAAACTAACAGTCACGCCATCAATACAATATCGTGCCATATTTGCTGTGTACATTTAAATATGTCGATAGATAAGCCGTCGGTTTTGCTCTTACACACATTACTACTGTAAAAAAGAAAATAAATCTCATATTATTATGTGCCACAGCAAGTTAGGGTCTAGGCGCAGTCCAATTTTTACCACAAGACTCGTTAGCCAGGATTGTTATGAAAAGATTTGCGTGTGCCGTTTGTCCTTAGAGAAAGATGTCGGGATCCGAAGTTGTCATTCAAATAATGTGTATTCTCAATATCAGTCTCTTTTAAAAACCATTAAATCACACTAATATTGACTAAAGATTAGCTTTATTAAATTCATACTTTCATCTTGTCACTACCAGCTCGAAAACCACCTTCAACTGCACGAACAGCAACGCCTCCTGCCTCAGCCAGCAGAGAACAACCAGTACACCTCATTCCCACCACGGAGCAACAGATCCCCTGGCACTGTCAAAGCCAGGGCGGGCGATAGAGGTCAATATTCGCAAGTATTCGAGCGTGCCCCCGCAAGCCCTCGGGCGGCCACGCTTGGTCGTATCAAGCGCAGTGCCTTGTCTGATGGTGAGCTTACCTTGCAATTTGTTTTTTAAAGAATGTCATATAAATAATTGATTTTATGACGTCCTTTTATCTACTGTATAAGTTTTATCTCAATCAAGCGCCAGAAAGCTAGGAACGTGCATATTTGCAAAAAAATGGTTAATATACCAATAAAAAACATTCAAAGCATTTTTGTCTCTGAAAACAGTATCGTCCCTTTCAATCTCATAGTGAACAACTTTATGCCAGCTAAGTTGTGGTAAATTATTTGACAAATAATTGATGAGCCAAATACGTTCAGAATATGATTATGAAAGCAATAAAATCAACGTAAAAATTATATACGCAAGGAATCATTTGAGAATATAAATTGATTGCTTTATGGCTATGCTTTTGTTGTAACCGCTTGAAATCGAGCAACAATTAAGGAAATTCTTCTCCAACAGAACCACATACGTCATCAGCTCTTCAAACCCAAACATTAGACCGCAAGAAGAGCCTTGGGGGTTCTAAGTGCCTAGCTACAGTGCATGGTCCGGGTCGAGGTAGGGGAAGGGGAACTATACAAAGACCCCGTGGCGTAGTCATCGAGCAGCTCATAGCAGAGGAGTGTGGAGAAATATCACTGAACAGAAGTCAAGAAGATTTAGATGACTCTGAGGACCCTGATGATGTGTAAGTATAGAAAATATTTAATTGTTAATAATTCATATCATTTTTTTATTTTCTATGTATGTTCCCAAAACAGTAATTGTAAAATTTACCTAAGTAGAAAATATTTATAATTATGTTGACTAGAATAAATACATAAATGAGGTGGAATGATAAATAGTGAACTTTCATATTCCGGGTGGCTGCTCTTACCACTGCATGCACTGAGCTGATGAAGACTTGGAAGAACCCAATGAATTTCTTCTAGTCTATCTGTTTTAACGTTTATAAGCTAAAGGCTACCTTCATAGTGTCCAAATTTTTACAATTCCACACCTGAACGAGTATTTATGATGATACTGAGGATTAGATTATGTTAGGCATCATATTTAATTTTCATAGGGATCTATCAAGTCATCGATAGCTCAATGGTTAGAGCTGCTTTGTGAAATATCGTGGGTTCCGTCTACCTCAGTATAATTGTTTTTTTATTGATATTATGTAATAAAATGTTTTTTACAGAATATGTCCTCACGACACACCCTCACGAGTGCCTTTGATCTGGAACGAAAACAATCACAAATCCAAGACGTGCGCGGTTCCCAGCAGCAGTGCTTCCACCAGTGTGCAGCACCACATCAACCACGGAATAGAACACTGCCACGTGCCCATAGGCATTGTTTTGTTCCTACTCTTAGCGTATATCTGCGTGGGTGCTGCCATCTTCTCCGCTTGGGAGAATTGGAGCTTCCTCGACGCTGCGTATTTTTGTTTCATTGCCTTAGCGACTATCGGTTTCGGAGATTTTGTGCCTACCAGCTTCCTGACATCAAAACATAGCACTGAGAACTCTAAAAGTGAATACATACAAATGGTTGCGTGTTGCGCTTACCTTGTTTTTGGACTTATATTAATAGCCATGTCATTTAGCTTACTTCAGGACGAAGTAGTTTCCCGGTGTTCTCAGATAGCTAACAGCTTGGGCCTCTCACGTCAATGACAATACGAGAAGAGCGATTGCAGCTCAACAGACAACCATCTTAGGATGTTATGATCGTTATTGTAAAAAATTAAGACTGGATCTAAATAAATACCTTCGAATTGGATCCAATGTGTACTTCTTGAATATTGGAATTGTATTTCGTGTTATTATTGTATCATAAATAAATTATTTTCTCACATTAGCGTGATCCGTTAGATTATGGAAAAAACTTAAAAACTTTTTACGGAATTTGTACTCGAAATTAAAATGATGTTCGTGGTGTAAATAATGTATAAAATCTATTTATAAAAGCAAGGCTGAAATTGTAATGAAACAATAAAATTGTGTTGAAAGGTGTCTAGTTTTTATCAAATTATGCCCAATAAACAGACCAATTTGGTTGCCATTCTGGCTTAAAGCCAATTTAGCAGACCGCAGACCACAACTTCTCATTACAAAAATTAAAACAACGAAAACGGAACGACCTGGCTCCAATATGTGCGCAAAACACTCATTAAATAGGCAACTATTTGCCCATTCCTGTCAGCCCAAAATCCAATGTGGGCGATTCCCGCGGTTCGGTAGATCTCGTACTTAAATTACTGATGCCCGCAACATGGGTATGGGTTGTATTTACAGTAAAACTGCTTAAAATTCTGACATTGAACTTAAAATTGTGGAAATTATGTAACTAAACTATGTTTATTGTTACATCGTCGCTTGTTGAATTTGTGATATTTACCGATAATTGTCTAACAAAGGATTTTTGAAACCGATCTCTACCTAGTGAATTGGAATTTACTGATATCATTGCAAACAAAAAAGTTTATCCGCAGAAACATCACGTTGATCGTATTTAGTTACAACTAAGATTACATGATTGTAAGGTTCTACACAAAGTTTCTGCTTCGATGGAGTCTTCGATAGGTGAAACTCGTAACAAATGTAGAACGGACACAAATCGAGGCAGTAGGAAGGCGAGTAGTTAATATGATTACGAGCTCCAGCCAGTTGAACGTGTTAACATTTAGCTACAGATGGTTTATCTTTACGCGCTGAATGTTGGTGATGAAGAAAGGTGGATGTGAATTTTGGTAATGGAGAAGTTGTGAATATTGTTATATATTTTTTTTTGCAAAAAGGATTTGTCATTTTAAGCTTTCCTTTTTGTGAGAATCTTAAAAAGTAGGTAGTTCGATTCGTTAAATGAACTGTTTGTCAATTCTTCTTGAAATCAATTTGTAGAATTGAAGTCTTCATTTTTTTTTTTTTCTAATCGAGAAGAGTAAACGTAGTAGGTTCAGTCGACCACAGAAGTAGCTGAACACTTTAGTACCATGTCACAACGACTCTAGCGTCAATATAGCACGGTAGCAACTATAAAGTACGTCAGCTACTTCTGTGGTCGACTGTACTATATATTTTGTTTTTTAATTACAAGATCATTATTAAAATTTAAAAAAAAACAGATCGCTTATAATGTAACTACAATGATAATCGTATTGGATTTATTCCATAACATTGTTGTATGCACTTAAAGCCAAAACATCAATATGGCGTCATATTAAGGCAGTAGTGGATTTGCTCTACTGCCGGCAGTATTTGAATTTCAGATAAAGCCTGTTCGGGGACTAAAGAGTGGGCTGTCTGTATAATTGATAATACTATGCACTTGATAATACATTATCTATCGATCATCCATAACAAGATAGATAGTCCCGGTGTAGTGAGGCTACTTGTTCCCATGCACCTGAGTTGGGATGTGGAGGGGACGGTCGTTCCGAGGAGGTGGCCGCGCCTTCTGTGGCGGCCGCCGACGCAGACCAGCTACGCTGCACACGCGCCTACTACTCGTGCTTTATGGCTCATTAGTGATAGTCTAAGATCCGAACTTAAAACGACCTTCACCGGGCTGATAATAGAATGAAACACATTTTATAACAAATTAAGTATATTAGAAAATATGTTAAGAATGGGTTGGCAAAAAAAATCCTGGACAGATTATTTTTAGTTATTTAAAAAAAATGATTTTTAATTAAACGATGCAACATCAAGATAATAAGAAAATGTTTACCCTGACTTAAAGTATTAAACGTATAGAATGTGCAGCCGTTGGGTTGCCTATTATTTACCTGGACACATATTTTTTCTTCATTTTCTTTCTTTATTTGTAATTGTTAAAAATAGTCTGTCCAGGATTTTTTGAACCACCATATTTTGTTATAAAATATGTTTCATTCCTTTCAGCTCGGTGAAGGTCGTTTTAGGTTCGGATCTTCTACTATGATATGCTCGCTCACGACTATGATACGGACATATTTGCTGACAGCTTTCAGCAATTATGCAGAAAAGCCCAGTTTCGTTCTTAGCATTATATTGTATTTGACATCTGTGTTTTACGCATATATTATACTTTGACTATTTGTATATGTGACATTTCTTCTAAATTCTTATAGGTACTGACAATTTGTATTCTTTGCTAACTGATATATATTAATATTACTACTTACATATAATAGTTTTGGTGGTGGATCTCTCGACTTAAGACTTTTTTATTTCAATTAAGTATTTACTATGTACCTAACTTGCTGGCGTTTTGGTTTTACTGTAAGCTAGTAGGAGTCTTTAAATAAATAAATAAATACCTATCATAATATGGTCCACAAAATAGCTAAAATTAAGAGGGGAATCCTCAACAAAGCTCATTGCCTATTACGTTTACATACGTTTTCTTAGAAACCTTTATGAGAATTAACTACATACTTACCGTATGAATAATAAATTCTGTAATACATAGTATTCGACCGATCAAATCAGCCGATTGTGTTTCTCGTAAAATCCTGATAAGCAATACGGAGCTCACTTTTTTCAAGGATCATATTATTTGGTCCATGCTTTTTCTTAAGTCTTTTAAATTATCAACTAACTCGAGCCCTAGTCTCTCTAAGTAATTTTCATTTAATCTGTCAGGTGGCGTTATACCTAAAGGTCTGTGATAGTCTAAAAATCAATTGTGTCTGGAATCCGATGCTTGACGGGTTAAAAGACTCGATCTCATCAAAACATTACATATAAAAAGTTGCAAGTCTCTCAATGCAGTTCATATACTACAAAATAGTTTTGAGATATAATGAACCAAGTGGGATATTTTATTTAGTACTAGGGGTGTCCATAGAAATTGGTTTCCATCGACTTGTCTGACCGATACAAGGTGTTAGGTACATGGTATAACAAGCGAACACCTACCCAAGTTAACATAATCATATAAATTCCATGGTTTTATCCAAAATCCTTAATTGTAAAATTAATTTTGACATTATCCATACATTTTGTTTTCATAACTGAACTATTTGTATGAAGAAGTTTGAAATTTATGGTACAATTAGGAATTTTTGATAATACTAGAATTATTTTTTCTAAAACTAGATGACAAAACAGCTGACGGTACATCCGCTGGTAAGTGGTCACCGCCGCCTATAGACACCTGCAATGACAAGGAAAAAATCACTTGTTATTGCAGGTAGTGTTCCCGAGGCCTATAGGCTTTTAGGCTTTTTTTTAAGGCTAGCCTATGAATTAAGGGGCTACATCGGAATTAAAGCCTAAAAAGGCTTTTAGGCCTTTAGTCTAGGCGCATATTTAAAAGGCTTGAAAGGCTAAAAGCCTATAAAGATTTTTAGTCCTTTAGGCTAGGCTAACAATAAATAAAAATTTATTGTTCGAGTATAATAATCGTCAACTTAAATACGATTTTAAATATTGTTTCAAAAATATAAGATCTTCAACGTGCTTCTCATCATGGCAAAATTTTTTTGGAAATAATATATGACAAGTAGGTACTTATTATTTCCAATTTCAAATAATATTCGTTATAATTAAATTTGAAAATACATACAATACAAAAATAAATCTTGTTTAATTCATACTAAGTCATAATCCCGAATAATGGCTATAGCCTTATAATAAGCCCACTACTTGAAAAAGACTTTAGGCGCAAAAAAGCCTAAAAGACTTTTAGGCCTATAGGCTTTTTTTAAACCTATAGGCTTTTTAAAGTGAGTAGCCTTTTAAAAGCCTTCTATTCATGGCCCTAAAGAAGAACTAATAGGCTTAATTTTAGGCCTAAAAGCCTATAGGCCCCGGGAACACTAATTGCAGGTGCGTTGTCATCCTCAAGCCTAAAAAGAAATGCCGTCGATGCCCAATAATAACACTGGCTACCTTTCCCCTCAATCCGTAACACAGCGAACTGTTTCACGGCTGAAATAAGACTATATACAATATAGTAGTCTCAAGTAGAAGAAGAAGAGAAAGAAGTCATTTTCTCATTTCAAAGAGCAACAGAAATCTAAATTCAATAAGTACGAAGTTTTTTGTTTGAATAATTAAATTGCAAATGACCAACGTACAATAATATCTCTTGCAGTAAAGCCGTGTAAATTTAAATATCAAGTATCTATTCCAATTTGTCGGTTAACAAGACCTTTGGATGTTTTTGAAACGAAACACTTTCTGAAGTAATAATTCTTCTTTCCTTTCAAAGCTTTTTATAATTATAATCGTCTGTCAGATGAAATGTTGACCCTCGAGAAATGTAATATTATTTTGTAAAAGTAATATCAAATTATTTAGCTTTTATGTATTTAATCGAAAACAAGATACCATATTAAAAATGTAGCGTCTTCTCTCATGGGGTGATTTTGAACGAGGCCGTGGACATCATGATAGAAAGGACTTGGTACCTTATCTTTTTCTACTGGTCAAGAGCAAGTCCCTATTCCATATATCCCTATTGATACAACCCCACTGGTATCCCTACTTGGATGTTTTTTCATTAAATTGCTATCAGTAGAGATAAGTTTTCAAGGGTTTCTCTGTGATTTAATGTTTTATATCTTATTTATATCAGAAGTTATTTATTATCAAAGATTGTTGATACCCAATACTCATATTAAATTAAAATGTAAATCAATAGTTTGCTTATCATGTCAGTTATCATCATCATAGTTATGGTAGCCTCGTACTTCAGATTGGAAATATACATGTATTTACTGATAAACTAAAAGAATGCACCCTGAAACTATTGTAGCATTGTCGGTTAACTAGTAGTATGATGGGAAAAAAAATCTTTCCGTCTTGACAAATACTGGAATTCCTAATATATTGATATTGGCGCCAGAAAACAAAGTATTAAATTGATGTCATTCACCCGTGTGTATAGCCCGGGGCGCGGAGCTAGTTACTCATACAGAAACCATCGAAAACTTATCCATAACTATAGTTTTTTTTTAAAATAAAAATTTGTTTAAAAATTACATATATTACAAGGGTAGGGAATCTCCTTTTAAGTTCAAAACTTGTACTGGTAGCTACAAATGGAAAAAAAATCCTACCGTCCCTACCATAGCGGATCAGTATGGATATTGGAGCAGAAGGTTCCATATCCCGACCGGTGGTGATATATTGAATGGGATACATGGAATATGGGCGAGCTAGACCCATGTTCATTGCTAGGCACTGAGCATGGGTATTATTTTTCAATCATGATATTATTATAAACGGCGTCCTTCAAAGTTGCAGTTGTGTAATCCACACTTACTTTACCCTAATGGCTTAACTTTACTTTGTATTTGGTGGAAATAATTTAATTCTTTTCACCAAATACAAAGTTAAGCCAACATTTTTTTAATAAGACTCATTTTAAAAATATAACTTTATATTTTTACACATAAGTCTAACAAGATTACGTCATGTTGACGCTTCTTCAATGAGCTGACGGCTATACTCACCATAAGACCCCGACCCTACAGTAATAATAATAATCATCATCATCATATACTCACACCTATTATCTAGCCCAAAGTAAGCATCATTAAGAGCTTGTGTTATGGATACTAGATAACGAAAAAATAATAGTAATAATATGTATATAAATATAATAAACTAGCTGTACCCTGCCACGCTTCGCAGTGGCACATTGTGATATAGATAAAAACAATTCTTGATGCAGATTTTATATCATGTTAAAATTTCGACTCAATCGGTGCAGAACTTTTTGAGTTTTTGAAGCGTACACAAACCAACATAACATTTTTATATATATAGAGATATACTAAATAAACATATAAACATCCAGACTAGTAAACAAATGCTCGTACTCATCATACAAACATTTGCTCCTACCGGGATTCGAACCCGGGACCTATTGACCGAGTAGCCTGTATAGTAAGGGGTACAGATCGCTCGACCAGCTGGTCTCAATGTTCTTGTATTTGGCTGACTTTCTCCTTCGGGAGTTTATAATTCAATCGAATAATAATCCGTTATCCTACCACCTCATTGCTCGAGCTCCCTGGACTCTAAATGACATTTGGGAGATGTCCCTAGGAGCCCTGAGGAGTCACCAAGTTTCTCGCCTCTTTATAACCCCAGTTACGCTATAAGGCCATCTGCGGCAAGCCACTAATAATTAACAATTTGGCCTTTGTCCAGCAGCGGACGGATAACTACGGAAAAGTTTTCTCCTTGAAGATCTGAGTCCAGCTGTGTCAATGTCAATCAATCAAATACTCCTTACTGCACAACAGAACACAGACATATTAAACAATGAAAACAAGAAAAAAAAAAATACAATTGACGGCCTTATTGCTAAGCAACAATCATAAGCTTGCATGAGTATGCTGTTAATGGTGAAGAGAACAATATGTACTAAATTATAAAGACGCAATCGCAAAATTACATAACTTTACAGGTGACAAATGCAATTTACCGAAACTACATTGTAACTGCATAAAGCAGACAATATTTCTTCGACATTGCGGCGGAAGTCGGAGGAACCTCTCCGACCAAAGGTTGCATTCGAAGTTTTATTAAGTTTCCGGCGCCAAAGGCGAGCCGGGAGCAGGTAGGTAGCTCGAGTAATACTTAGGAATTCGCAAACTAGTTTGAATAAACAGTAAGTAATTATATAGAAAGTTTTTGCTTGATTTGGTGCCACTGGTGCCAGTCTAATTTATATGAGGATAATTTTCAGGCACTAATATCTGTTTGATTGACTTTTTGAGTCTTGATGTAGAAAACGATGGATAAGGCTCTCTTAAGGATTCCGAATCTCCCTGATGATGATCACATTCCACTGGGAAGTTAGATGCTATGATGGATTGTGGCAGGCTGTAATAAGCATAAAATAAATATTCTGAAAAGTAGGTAAAAATATGCACAACAGTGTTCAATTGTCTATTTTCTTTTTATTTGCTTTGTTGCGTGGTACAAAACAAGATTTTTTATAGAAAAAACTGCAACACAGCCAAATATTCATCATGGCGCCTATGTCACTTTGGTGACGTTTAGTTGTCTTCTATGTCGCCCGCCATATTGCCATATTGAAATCGCCGAAAAATTTCCACTGTTGTACAAACAAACCATACATGAAAATGAATCATTAGTATTTTTCCTGGATTCAGAAGCTTTATTCTGATTTATTGAAATAGTGTACCTACCACAGAACATAAGAGAGAGGTTAGAAGTAGTATCAAGCGACGTTAGTACCAGAACCAGTGTCGCCTCTCGCACACATGTTAATGATAAGTTAGTATTTTACTACATAAAACACCATTACGCGATTGGTTCCTGAAAATCGGTACAAAAATGTACCAAGTGAAAAACAGACCATTTCAATACATGCCATATTTCTACAACATAAAGATTGAATTTGTTTGTGCACATATATTGCAGTGTTACCCGAATAAAAATAAAATGCAATTTAATGGGAAATTTTGAGTTCGTTGATGTATTTAATAGTGACTTAAACGAATGAAAGAACAACTCTTTAAATTTTATGTTCTAATAATAGTAATAGGAATAGGAATAAAAAAATATTTTTCTTTACAATAGGTGTTCTTATTAAAATCGTTTTTGGTAATTGATGCAAACTAAGATCTATAATTGTGAGGGAGATAGGTTTCCTAAGCATCCATTGCTGTTCATATTCAGTTAGATTTTTGAAAGGATCGAGTTGTTGTGAGATCTTTTGCGCACATATTTGGCTGCGATTAGGATTATTAAAATATGTCATATATTTTACTAACTATAGCCTCTGCTTTCTTGTAGCCCTCGCCTACTCATTGTGTTTATAATTGCTTGTACTGTGTTGTGTTTAATTAGTGGATACCTTTTACTGGCTCTCCATTTTTATCAACTTTGTCCTTCTATGTATTTTATGGTTGGTCTGGCAATAACATAAATAAATATTTAAGTTTTCAATTCAAACATAATATAACAAGCTCTCGTGAAGGTTTTCACTTTATGCTATGTTTTTCAAATGAATCTTTAAAATTATAAGAAATATATTCTACAAAAAAATAATATCATTAATCAGTGTATATATGTAAGTAAGTAGCTACTTATTTGTTTCAATATGACTTTGTTGTAATATTTTCTAATTAAATTAAACATTGATATATTTTTGACTCATTTGTGCAAAATAAGTGTGACATGCTGGCAACTCTTTTAATTTACCCCAAAAAGCATACATTGCGGACTAAATACAATGCCACTTTTATTGACGACGTACACAGCCAGCAATGTATATTTATGGCATGGCGTCGTTTTAATTTAATGTTTTTCACTATTTTACAGTAAAAATGTACTAAGCGATGATAAGAATGTCTCAATAAGTAAGATTATAAGTTTTACTTTGCTTCCAGCGTGTTAAAGTAGCACAAAGAGGCATTTTTCCACTAGTTTTGGCATTATATTGCTCTGCATAGGTTAGCGAACTACTGAGCGTGTCGAATCGTCAAAAGGACTGGATAAGAGTGTTTACTCTTATGCGCGGCGCGCGCGTCCCGCCCACTTACGCCTTCTAACTACTCTCTATGTTCTGTGGTACCTACATATACCTGGCCGGATATGAAACATCTCCTTTTAACCTCTTTGATAGTAGCTCCCCAGACCCCTGTGCTCGCTGCCCTTGAAAAATCATAGAAATTCAATAACTAGATGCAACTAGTCTTAATTAAGTATGTGAAAATAAGATGGCTAACAGTTTTGACATGAATGAGTGTATTGTATTTTTGCTGGCAACAATTATATTCACACATCTATAAAGAAGGTAGAAAGGAACAAGCTGCTTTAGTTAGGGCATACTGTCACAGCCATATTGTTAGATAAGCCACTTAATTTGGCAGCTAGGCCGTTAATTAAACGCCGGCAACCAATAAAATAGCTGAAACATAACTAGCCAAGTCATTGAGCGCAACGCTTATTCAGACGGCTAAGCGTAATCGCAGCCAAGCCATCTACTTAAATCAGCCAGTTAATTGTACGCCTAGGTAGATCGTCTAGTAAGAGGAGTTTTTGCGTGACTGTTTATGCTACTGGTAGTTCAAGTTTTTTTATGACCACTTAAAACCGAATTACACGTGTAAAAAAAATAACTTTGAACCCACCAATCACACAAAATCTTCAGTCTAACCTGCCTCGAAATGACTTGCAATAGTTAATAAAGGTTGAGTGATTCTAGTTCAGTTAATAAAAGTTTTAGAATATGCATTTTATTGGAAGCCAGCGTTTACTCAACGTACTAGGCGTCCACTTATGTGGCTAATTTTACAAGAAGGCTGCGATAGTCATAATTGGGATGTTGCCTAAGTTTGAATTTGGCGCTATTTTTCACAAATTCGTAAAATATACGCTATTGTTACCCATAAAGCAATTCAAACTTAAATGATATGGAATATTGTTGAAGTTGTACTGTTTTGAAAAGCAAAAAAAGGGAATTTTTTTCCAAATTTATCTAAAATGTTAATGATATAAAATTGCTGACATCAATTCAAACAACTATTATTATGACAACTATTAATAAAAACATACTTAATACATAGTTATTATCAATTTTGTCAGTATGGCCATACATTTCTTAGTAATATGGGATCATGTATTGTGACGTCACCTGTTCCGTAGATTTTCTATGGAGCGGTTTTGGACGATGCTATTGATTTAAGACATACTATTTCTTTTGCAATATTTATTTATCAGTTATAAAGTTCTTATTTATAAAATAAAAAAAAAGTTGTCAACTACCCTATTATGCCGGTGGCCTAATGCAAGCTCGCGCCGCTGGGCCCAGCTACCACTCGTAGCGGCCATGTCATGAACTCCCGGTGCCAGCACGTCTCCCTAAGCCTTAAATCTCAACAGTTTTCTAACACATCAATCTAAATTCAAAAGTTTCAGTCGTTTGTGTAAGATAAAATCTGAGAACTCAAACAAATTAAGTGAATTCTATTCTTTTCAAGGAGTCTTATTATGACTGTCGAAAGTTTTGAACAGAATATCAAGTGGAAACGATTCTATGAACGACTCTAACAAAGGACAAAAAAGAGAAAAGAATACAGCCTAGCAATAATTAAAACTCTTTATTTAAAATTCTAGGTAAAATGAAAAAACATGCGGGCTTCGAAATAAAAAAATACTAGGTAATGAAAAAAAGAAATATTTTTTATTTTTAAACAGTTTGAACTTTAAAGCTTACCGTAAGTTTAAACTGTTAAAGTAGCAGGAGAAAGTAAGTAATTCTAAAAGCATCGTAACTGTGAACGAATAAAAATGGATAGTTGGAAAAAATACTCGGTCGGATATTGAAATAGAACATAAAAAAAAAGCTTAAGTTAGCTTCTAACGCAAATTTTGACTAAGATAAGTTCACAGGGTCATCCCAAGTATCCTCAGTAGCTCAGATGATTAAAGTAGTCACCCGAATTGTGAAAGATCGCGGCTTCAGTCTGCGCCTGTGGACATGATTTCTTTCTAGTTCAAATATTTTAATCCCTCAAGGGGCGTTATCCCACCGGAGGGCAACGACAATAGAAAAATCAATTGTGTCTGGAATCTGATCCTTGACGGGTTAAACCATTTACTTATATAACCTGAGCTATATACTGATGACTTGGGACGGCCCTGGGAATTTAATCAAGTCCATATTCATTTGTGTTACTAGGTAATTTAAACATTCTACTTCGATATCCGAACGAGTATTTTTTCCAATACCTACGATTCGGTTGAATTGGGCATTGCTTAGATTATTCCTAATTTTATTTTTAACGTTATTCAGTTGATAAAAAATATTTGAAAAAATAAATAGTATTTAAAAAACAATTTCAATAATTTTCTAAAATTTCAAACATTAATAAATTAAAAATAATAGAATTTAGAAGACATTTATAAATAAGTAATGTTAAAAAATAAAATCGAGAATAGTTGCTAATATTTTTTTCTGGCTCTGAGGGGACGATGCCAAGTGCTGAGCATCAAGACTACATATTTTCTTTCAGACCCACCTCAGCACGACGCGATACGAGCAACGTCGACGATAACTTAGGCTACAGTGGCCGCGTACGCTTGTTTGGCACCCTTGTAACATAAGAATAAAATCACTTTTGCAAAATGAAGAAAGTCTGAGATCAGACAAAATCATTAGATATGCTTTTCAAATCCTGTATATATTAAAACTTATACGTTTAACAATACTGATAACGATTGCATCTTATCTCTCCATGCGGTCATCACATCCGATGCAACCTGAAACCATCTGGTACAAAAGATGCGATCTCTAAAATTTTGTAAAACCGGTCGAGTTATAAGTACTTCTTTGGCTTATGCTCGTTTTCACTAACATTTGCTTAGCATTGAGAGTCTTAGTGATTTTTATCTCGGTCTAACTAAAGAAGATAGAAAGAGACAAATGTCGTTAGGAGTCACCTAAGCTTAGGGAATGGTTAGTGAAAATGGACATAACAATGTCACTAATAACACAGCTAAATATTCACACTGCGCCTAACTTAATAAAGAAAATAACTGCAAAATAATAAGTAGGTGCCTCCCCCGCTTCGTAGAAAGAATAACAAGCACTATCCATTTGTCTTCTTCTAAGAAGCTGCTACAAAAAGGTTGATCGATGAGTTCTATAAACACCTGTTTTGGACTTTTTCCACAGATAATTAATGAACAGACGTCTATACTGCCAATCAGATGTCTGCAAAAGAAACAACATAATTGTTGTTAGTTTTTATAACAAAACATAAAAAATAGAGTAGTACTTAGGAAGTAGTAGCAGTAACGTGTTTCCTTACGTTATTACGTATTGTAAATTTGTAAGTACAATAAATCGTATCGTCTTATTAAAATGTAAACTACAAACTAAAAATATAAAATTAGAAGGCTATCCAATAACAATCCTCCTTGCTTTGTGTGCGGAAGAATCACCAATATTCCTATATATCCGGATCGTAATCGGATCACTTAGATTGATCCGAAAATACGTCAGGAATGGAGGGATATTGCGTTTGTTGGACTACGCTTATTATGACTATTGTGGGGAATGTATGGTTTATTTGGGACCCTATTGTAGTATGAAAACTGCTTTTACTATACAAATTAGGCGTCTCGTAGGCATTTTTAGAATGTATAAAGCGCAAGTATTTCATTCCTGATCGGGAATTTATAGATGACTAACTAGTATCCATCCGCTTCTCCGCCCACGTGGAGGTTGGTCATCGCGCCAAAAGGTAGCCAAACTTCATCTAAATTGGTTCAGTGGCTTAGACAGAAACAGACAGACATACGCATTTTTAATATTAGTATGAATGTTTAAAATTAGAATAGTAAATGAAATGCCTATAAACGATAGACGTTTGTTACTCGTACATGCTGCGTCTCTGCAACCACTGCGCGGTGACAACGACGAGCTGAGAGCCCGACATTGAGACAGCGCGCAGTGGTTGCCGGGGGGTCAGAGACTAGTTCCCTCTGCTTCAACACAACGCTTCCTCTGTGGTGACCTTATTCACCGTAGGAACATGACACTACAAAAGCCGTGTCATTTGACATAAGGTTGAGGTGCTCCGTGTGTTTCGGGGTGCTTGAATTGCGTCGGGCGAAGAAATTTGTAACTTAAATAGCAATAAAAGTAATTTAGTGTACATTCAGACTCAAAAAGGAGCCTTATTTATCATCATCATAATCACCAGCCTATTTCCGTCCCACTGCGGGGCACACGCCTTCCTACATAGGAGAAACACATGAGGAGATTGGGCCGTAACACCACCACGCAGGACCAATGCGGGTAAGTGGGTTAAATCGGTTGCAGTAACAACCGGGACCAACGGCCTAACGTGCCTTCCGAATATCAGAGGATCTTAGTTTTAGTTGATCCATCCCGGGATCGACTACGGTGAAAGTTGCTTTGAAACCAGAGTGTTCAAGCTCTTATTTGCTCGCTTTTTTGAGCCTAATTGCATAAACTTAATGCTTAGATCATTCTGAGTTTACCTACTTAGCCAAAAAATTTACTAACGTTTCAATGTTCGTCTTATGCCTTTTTTTAGGAATTTCGAGGAGAAATCCGCTTACGGTCCTACCCGCCGCTGACTAAGCGACGGGCGTGTGTGGGGTCCCCCAGTACCTGATTGTAACGGCTCTGGAATACCCACTAAAACTCCCCGGTGACTCCACTGCCCTTTGCGGGGGTTGCCTAGGCTCTCCTGAAGCAATTTCACTAGCTCAAAAGCTTAACACAGTTAAAAATAGATTGTCTTGTTTAGTTGACATCCATGCTATAAATGAAAAAGTAACTCAGTCTTTATGTTACGTTTTATCTCTCAAGCTACTGACTGAACTGATTTAGATAAAATTTGGAATAAATAAAGATTACATCTGGAGAAAATGACTACTTTTACGCGCAACAACAGACATCCACGCGAGCGAGAGTTTTAACTGGGTTAAAAACATCAATGATATTATAATTACAAAAGTCAAAAAGAAATTAATGTAGAAAACCAATCACAATCACAACTCAGCAATTCTTTTTTCTGTTATTTAAGCTTTGAAAAGAATATCGTCTCCTGCTACAAGAATGATGATACCTATTGTATTTTTCTTCCCAAATCCAAAACAAGTGTCACCAAATCGCTCGTTTTTTAATGAGTTTTAACTGTAATAACTTAAAGTCGAATAAGGAAGCCAGTTTATAGTGCACTAATGACGTCTCGGATCTAAAACTCAATGACCCCAGCTCAAGTTCATCCTCGGCACACTTTTCTCAAACGGCCGTTAAAAAATAACCCGCCATTGTCGAGCGCTGTCCCCAGGGCTTGCTAATGAATTCTATTGTCGCAAGCGCTTGCCTCATTTTCTATTCGTTGACAACCCTCGCGCAACAGTTGCCACAGCCTAAAAACAGCACTCACGGGTATACTGGGCACCGCCAACATTTCAACTTTTCCGAACGATATATTTTAATCTGTGTCGCTTTTTCAGGGCTATAACTTTGGGGCCTTGTTAAAACAGCGTGTCTTTTGTAATTTCGCTAAAAGGGACCAGCGAGGGTCGAGCAGCGCGCATCTATATGTTAATTGTGATTTCGTACACCTTTGCCTATGGAAATGGCATCGCGTGTGCACGGAATTAACCATGAAGGGACAGAATAAACACACATTCACATTTCTAATTCACCTAATAAATGAATTTTTACACAACACAAGAGTAAAATAAAAACGAAGTGTATCTTTGTTTCGTTTTATTTAGCTACTAGTGATGGCCCGCGACTACTCCCGCGTTGAAGTCGGTTGTCGCGCCAAAACGTGTGTAACTACTGCGCATCCAAGGCATTTCAACTTATATCTTAGGATGACAACGTAGGCGATGGAAGCCACTTACCACCTGGTATGCCCGCAGATTGCTTGCATTAATAATGAAGGTTTTATCCTGAGAAAGAAATTAGGATACTAATTTCTTTCTCAGGATTTGGACGGATATCGCACCAAAGTGCGATATTCGTCCTCTAACATATCCTAACCTACATCCTCGTGGGCGGAGCTGTGGGTACACACTAATTATTATAGTCTTCTAAGGCGTGTCTAGTACTTTTGTCAAATCCTAATGCGCTGAAAAATAATTTATTTTTCCACTAAAACACGACAGATAAGTGTGGACTTTCATCTAATGCTCAAATTTCCAAGCATGTTTTAGAAAAAACACATAAATTGTATGTATTCTTTGAAAGAACCGTGAAAGGTACCTTATTGGCCTGCAAGGTGGATGAGCCATGTTGAAGTTTCACGATCTGTTTTCTCATAATGGTCTCTTCTTCTTCGTACCTATCAAAAATCGAGAGTTTAGCTTTAATTAACCGACTTCAAAAATGAGGAGGTTCTCAATTCGGCTGGTATGTTTTTTTTTCTATGTATGTACACCGATTACGCCGAGATTAGTCATCCGATTTACGTGATTCTTTTTTTGTTCGATACGGAATAGCTGCCATTTGGTCCCATAATTTTTTTTTCAAAAACAGTTGGGTACTTTAGTTTTAGATTTAAAAAAACTGAAATTATTAAGTCGTCTACATATGCGAAATTGCGAATTTTTGCTTTTCCAATGACTTTTTAGTGAAACGATACGATAGTAGGAAACAATATAAGTTGACGGTCACCCATCTAGCTTCGACCGTAGAAAGTTATCACTAAAAATTGTGAAAAAATTTTTTTTTAACAAAAATTAAAACCGACTTCAAAAAACTGAAAAGGATAAAATAATTAAATTTAGGTAGGTATTCATCCCCTAGAAACATATTTTTGGAGTCGGTGCTTCACTTTCTATTGTTTTTGGAAACCACTTAGCACCAAGAAGTCGAAAGTTTGAAGTCGGTTTTAATTTTTGTTTAAAAATTTTTTATAACATTTGTTCTGTGACTATTACCAATTCTAAAAAGTGTAACGCAAAATACGAAATCTAATAAATCCATCACAAATGATAATTCCCATTTTTCAAAATTTTTATCTTGCATTTTTTTATGCAAAATCAAACGCCCTTTTCGTTTAGCGACATCAATACAAGATACTTAAGCGCCCATGAATGACCCACAGCAGCGAAAGGGTTACCGCGGCTTAATGAGTCTGAACGTGTTATTAATACTAATGGGTTTGCTTTGCCCGCACTCCAGATAGCTTCAAGTTCTTAGGGCGCTTAGGAGCTTTTGCGGGCTAACTTTTAATACTAGTCTGTTTGGAAATTAGGAAGGAATTGAGTGTGGGTGAAAACAACTTGTGATTTTATTGGTATAAAGTATCAATTACGTACGATAGTATTCTATTAATTCTTTTATCAGTTCGTTTTCAAATATTAACGCACCTGTAATGGTAACTTTTCTATGATATTGGAGTTGGTTACCACAGTGGTTGAGCCAGAGTAAACACTTTTGACATCTTATGGTCCTTTTTGTTATTTTCGCCAGTGTGACGTCACTATATATTTATTTAGGAAGGGAATAAAGGCACACTGTAACAAGATGAAATAAACTTAAAAACTGAAGACCTAAAACACTGAAACTGGTTTCACTGAAATACAAAACAGGCTAATAAAAATGAGGTACTTACAAAAGTGCCTTGGGATTACTGAAATATAAATTTTATTAGGTAATATAAGGACTGTTGGATCAACAATAATTCAAATAATTATATTATATAGCCCAAGCTAATGGCAGGCATCGATAGCGAGACACTGGAAAAGTTTATGAGATACGTCTCTCTCTCCTCAAGGTCAGCAATAGAATGAATTCATGAAAGGGAAAACCGAATCAAGCGCCAAAGTATTAATTTGAATTATGAATTTATATTACTTTTCAATGTTCATAGGAAATTTGGAAACAGGTAAGAGGTGCTATATCATCGCAATGTTTGAGTACCATGTTAAATTACCAAGAGTATTGGACCTTCCAAAATAAAAGCTTTTGCTGATAATGCACCGAGTAGTTTGGAGTTTTAGCCGAGTTCCAAAATGGAGAAGGTTATCAATATTCGGCTGTATTTTTTTATGTTTGTTACCTCAGAAATCCGTTATTTATAAAACAATATATGGTAGTTTGTTTTTTAAATAAAAATAACCGGAATAATTAGGTATATTAAGTCGCCAATGTACCTATGCGAAAATGCGGCGTTTGGAAACAATGTATGTTGTATTGAACTTTAACCTTACAAAATTATCACTAAAAATTGTTAAGAAAATTTAAATAAAAATAAAAACGGACTCAAAACCATAAAAGGAAAAAATACTTAGATTTAAGTAGGTACTTTCCCGTAGAAAGACATTTTTTCTAGTCGGTGCAAAGTTGTTTCCAGAAACATTAGAACGTGAAGCAAAGACTCAAAAAATATGTTTCTGCCTAAAAATATATGCATACTTCACTTTAATTATTTTTTTTCTTTTTTCCTTTGCTTAAAATTATTTTGTGGAATTGAAGTATAGTACCTATATATATATATGTCGCAGTCATTTGGCCGCAGCGCAGCAATACCCTACTCTCTCTTGAGTACCAGATTTCAGACAGATAGACAAACACAGTTACTTTCGCATTATAATCCCGCATTATATGGATACTAATGATGGATTTTTGCCATTTACTCCCCGCAGTTTCTTCTTTGTGGATTAACCTTTATCAACTTCATGAAATTTTTTATTAGTATTTCGATCCACGGTCTGCTTTTAACTCTATAAATTTCCAGCAAAGAAAAATGTACACTATAAATCTTCCTTCTCCATGTCCTCCGTCGAGGTTAACCGAATTTTCCGAACAAATAGCAAGTTCATGTCATCCCGCTACAGGTAACATTGTAGGGTCATCAATCTCCCATTCATTCTAACTAAATAGACATGTCGCTAACCAAAGAAGGGACTACGTACCGTGAAACAAGGATGTAACTGAAGAAAGTTGTTCACTGAAAACTGAACACTATTTACAGTAGCGAAGGGCTGCATGTTTCTTCCATTCGTAATTTAATTAACTGTAAAGAAAGTTTTAGAAACGTAACCAGTTTTTAATGTAACCGCGAATAAAACAGATGCGTGTTTAATTTTCGAATCAGCCGATACATTAAATTCTACTTCCACTTCGAGGTTAGTAGATTTGTTTTATAGTTATATTACTAAGGCGTAAATCAAGCATACGGCCCACCTGGTGATAAGCGCTTACCGTAGCCTATGGACGCTTGCAACACCAGAGGTAGATACTTTATACATGTTACTCCTAATATATTTATTAATTGTTTACTTGACACAAATTATATGTCCATGACTACTACTGCGAAGCAGAGCCTGTTGTTGCCAGTAATGACTTACGGAACTGAGCCGTGGCCGCTTACAATGGGCCTCATATGAAGGCTTAGTGTCACCCAAAGGGCAATAAAGAGGGCTGTGCGCGGGGTTTCTCTGCGTGATCGAATCAGAAATGATGATATCCACAGGAGAACTAAGGTCACCGACATAGCCCGAAGAATTGCGAGCCTCAAGTGGCAGCGCCACATTGCAAGGAGGACTGACGGCCGTTGGGGCGGGATGGTCCTCGAGTGGCGGCCGCGTGACCGCCACTCGAGGACCGCGTGGCCGCGCGACCGATGATCTGGTGAGGGTCGCAGGAAGCCGATGGATGCGGACAGTCTTTCGGCTGAAATGATGATGATGCTCTGAGAGCGCCCTGTCGATGATTTTTTTTTACTGATATCTGAACTGACAGATGGCAGATTTACAGCGTATCCGGGGTTTTAAGGAGGCGAGAGCCTTGGGGAGTTCAAACCTTGAAGTGTGATTCACCTCTGGAGGATATCTAATCGACAGGCATCGCCTCCGGGGGAGGTGTCCCGCTGATGCTTAGAGTCTTCAGGGCACTCGATCCTTAAGGGAGCGACAAACCTGAGGGTTCCTCTAAAGGCTCGGACCTAGGCCCAGGTGAGTCGTGTCGTGGAGGGACGGTAAAGAAGCGCCCAGGTACGTGTTTTTACCTGGTAATGCGCAACGGGTGAAGACCAGGTCTTCGCACCCTTGTTTGACGAGTGCGGTGCACAACAAAAGTGTGACTAGTTCGTGATGTGCTTGTGTGTGCGAGGGCATTTGATAGGATCGTCAGGGTCATCCATGACCCATATTCGGGGCGTTTACATTGGGAGAGCAGTCGAAGGCTCTTACTATGAGTGGGTTAGAGTAGCGCCTGGCGGCGTCTTTCATGGCCTAGGTAAGGTTTGCGGGTTCGAAGTCCCTATGGAGATCGACATTGCGCATGTGCCAACGGTTTTGCAAAATCTGTAGTCAATTTTAAGAAAAGCACCGATGTTATTAGTTATTTTCCACGCTAAATATTGGTATAAAGTAGCTTGTTGGAAGGCAGAGGCGGCTAGGACAGTGCTGCCAACACAAATAATAATGGTTTGGCTATACCTACCTACTTTAGTTTCAGTTTTTGATCTTATTTAAATTAAATTAGTAGTTAGTAGTTTAAATGAGAGGAATGGATATAATGCATTGAACGTTTTTCGTAAATGACCAATTAGGTATCTGAATCATTTTCATAACTAACATTCCACATTACCTGTCAAGCGTCGCATTCGAGATACCATTGATTTTTCGTCATAGACTCTAACGCGGCATAAAAGTAAATTAAGTAATATTTTTGGGCCTTACAATAGTTGTAAGTGTGGTGTTATTATTATTGTTATAATTTTTACTCTTATTTGATTACAGTGCCGTTTATATTATGCAGTGTATATTATGACGACATATAATATACAAAGGGTATTATAAGTCAATATGGCGTCTGTCATTAGTCAACGATGTATTCTAATCTAACATTTTAGTAAATCATCACTTTTTCATTGCATAAATAAAAAATAACGCCGACATAAAGTAAAAATTCTATTTACATGGCAAAGGTAAACAAACATTTTGTCGAACTCGAATGTATAGACTAGATCCCTTTACCTTCTTTAGAAAGGAAGAATGTTATATAAAATATAAACTACGTCTGGAATGATATTACGCATTCATAAACAGTTTTTGGAACCCGGAAGCACACCTGTCGCATGAAAAATTGGGACAATATATTTTATTTCCAGTTTCAAAAGAAGAAAGATTTCGGTACATTTGTGAAACTAGCGGCACGGTAATCTAGCGGTAAGAGGCGAATTTTAAGTACATACGAATGAAAGTTTTTTGTTGGCATACTTATCCATTAATATTATATATTCGAAAGTTACTCTGTCTGCTTGTATGTTACCTGTTCACGAGTAAACTGCTGATGAATCGATTTAGGTGAAATTTGGTATGGTGATATATTGAGATCCTGAGACCTAGGTACTTTTTAGAGTGATTATCGTTTACTTTTTGACCACGGCGGCCATAGCTTTCTAACTCAATGTATTTACTATGTAATTTATTTGTAACAAGTTCACATTATTTCCTGAATATAATTCGAATATCACACACCTTTCTAAATATCAAATTATTGTCCTTTTTTCATTTCAGATGTTCACATAGCTGTTATTTTATGATGTTGCTAAAATATCTTCCACTTTTTGGACCGCACAAAGAATTGCATTCTCGATTCTCACACAAATTATGTTGAGCCCATTCGCAAACATGCCTGTTAGCCAACAAAGAGACGATTTGTGCCGTGAAGGATAGCCGCCAAATAATAACGTATAAAATAATAACAGGTCTTGTCAACTTGCAAATATATTGACAGTCAATATCAAGAATTACAGAAAATATTACCTCATTATGTCGGTGACACTTTGAAACGCATAATGTTTATTGTCATAATTTCAATTGACATACATCATATGGCATACAAATTGAAAAGCTAAATAGTTTTTAGCAAAGTTATAATTACGCATAAACATTTTAAGGTAGATTTGTTGAAAGACATAATAATAAAATCCATAATCATATAAATCTATATTTTCATTTGCCATAATTTTATAAAGCATACTTTGAAACGCTGATTTTAATTATGCAGTAATTAACATATACATAATTTTGTTTGACATACTTTTATAAAGCATAACTCAGTAAAGTCACACTTTATTAAAAGTCGAAAAACATATCAATAAATATCCATAAATTTATTGTTTACTTTTATATGCATAGTTACATAAACCTACGTATTTTTTTATTCGACACAATGAAGTATTTTTTTAATGCTAAAATTGTGTATAAATTTCGAAGTATCGATATATATAATAAAGAATACAATAAAGAAATCGATATTAATAAGAAATTAATTACATTAAACCCGACTGGCCGTGGTCCTTCGCCGTGGTACTAGTCTGCCCAATACTAGAGTGTAATTTAAAAGCCGGAGGCGCATTCCCTCCACGCCTCCGGCTTTTAAAGAGGGGATCGCCTGGGCGCATGAGACTCTGTACGCAAGGGCGGAAGGGCTGCACTTCCCGCAGCGCCGGAGAAGTGCAGAACCTATTGCACGCTGCATGCCTGCTTGCATGTATGCATGTCTGCTTGCATCCATGCATGCCTGCTTGCATGATTGTATGCATGCAGAAGAGTTTAGGTATTATGCTTGCAAGCATGCATCCATGCTTGCTTTCTTGCTTGCATGCATGTATGCCGCTTGTTTGCATTCATACATGCTGCTTGCATGCTTGCATGTTCTTATAAAAAAACATATCAAATACAATACAACAACAATACAATTTATTAAATTAAACTATATAAAAACTAATAAATTATATAATATATTAAATGTCTTCTCTTTTTTGTTAGGATGTAAATAATGTGTATTAGATAAATTTTTATTTATTTAAATCAATTCTAAAAAAAAAATTATGCATAGAAATTTATGCTTTTTGAAATTATGGTTAATAAGTGTCATTCCTTAGGAGTTTAGACATTTTGCCGGTTATCCTTATTAAATATATGCTTTTTGAATATTATGTCTTTTGAATATTATGGCCAACAAAAATTATGCCTTTTATTACTTATGCTTATGAAAATTATGCCTTTCTATGATTATGCCTTACAGGTTTCAGCCATATAATATTATGCGTCATGAAGTTATGCTATAATAGCTTAAGGCAATTGACTATTATGGCCAGTAATATTATGAATTGTCAGTTTATGGCGAAAAACGTTATGCGTTTCAATAGGTAACCCATTATGTTACTATAATATTTTGTTACGAAGACTTTAGATTATAGCAATATCAAATAATAAATGAAAGAGATACGTTCGTACGGATTTTTCTAAACCCGCCATAAAATATGATTCGTCATCGAAAAATTTTATAATACTTAAACTTGCCACAGGTAGCTTATTTAAGTTTTTCCATGTATTGTTATGGACGTATATAGGCTGATGATGATGATGATGATGATGTATTGTTATCATTTCTTGTAAACTCGCCACATAACGTTTTTACGAAAATTATAGTTCTGATTGTGGAATTTAACTTAACAAAAAGATAATTTTCCAAATTTCAGTTTAAAGTTAGCATCATAATTTATTTGTTTTCCTTTCTTATCTTTATTATTACTATATCCTAATTAGAAAAAAAACTAATCAATTTATGTTATTGATTGAAATGTTCCTTGTGTTCATAATTTAATGAAATCTTATTTCTGACTAAGTTAACTTAATTCTTCATTATCGTCATCACCAGCCTATATACGTCCCACTGCTGGGCAGGCCTTCCTGTATGGGACAAACACATGAGGAGTATGAGCCATAACACCACCACGTAAAAACTAAAATATGAAAGATGTCAAAGCTCTCACTATACTAAAGGTGTACGATAAAAATAGCTGCTCATCCAACAGTTTCTCAAAGAAATACCTGTTTACTATTCGGAAAGCCATTAAGTATTCTGGTAGACTTCGCTCCATTTCACTGGCTCAATGAGGCAACATATTTCCGGGTGGTAGGAAATAAAAGACATCCAAATTACAAACACGAATGATTACACATCACGGAGATAGCGAGTCTTGTTATTGTATGCAGTATTTGGAACTACATCCCACCTGGTGCTAAGTGAGTAAAAGCTGAAGATGATAGCGAGCTACATCTGGATTCCTTAATCACCGAGAAACTTACTAACATCACCTCAAAATGCCTGAACCTGGTAATATTTTTTTTATGGTCACTTTGAATAGGTCGCTTATAATTTACTTTTTTTATTTATAGTTAAGACATTATATTGTAAGTATTACCTATTGAATGAATATTTTAGATACGTTTTGTGAAAGCTTTCGCATTAGCCCTTACATACGGAACAGTATTTATCCGTCCTCTATTGTGGGGATACTTACTAGTACTTAGTAGGTTTTCGTTTGTACAATTATTTTGTAAATAAGGTATAAAAACAATAGTGTTATTGTTATTAGAAATTTCTGTATAGACAAAGCTTTGTATTGATGGTAGTTTTTTTAATTAAGTAATTAGAAAAAATACAATACCTAAAGTAGGTATTATACAATACCTACCTATATGCTGTAAAGATATTTAAAAGAAGTAGTACTCGTACATTAGTTGACTAAATGTCAGTCAATAAAATTCAACAAGGGACAAAAATAGTCCGGGATGAGGAACTCGGTGGCGTAGTGGTTCGAACGCTGAGGTTTCGAGTACGAAAACAAAGCAACTTTCGCGTTGGTTGATCCTGAGACGGGTCAATTAAAATTTGTAATCTCGAGGTCCGTGCGTCCGTCCATCTGTCACCAGTCTGTATCTCATGAACCGTGATAGTTAGACTGTTGAAATTTTCCCAGATGATGTATTTCTGTTGCCGCTATAACTACAAATACTAATAAATAGAATAAAATTAATATCTATTAAAGGAGGGCTCTAATACAAAAAAAGTGTTTTTTTTTTGCTTGTTTTTGCTCGATATTGATAACGGCAACAGGTAGACGCTTGTTTATAGATGGTACGGAACCCTTTTTGTGTGAGTCCTACTCGCACTTGGCTGGTTTCTTTTATTATTATTTTGAAGAAACCCGTAAAAGAAAGTAGGTAACACTGTGTGGGTAAAGAATTCTAAATAGAAAATGGCAATTAATGGTATAATGTGTACACATGACGAAAATCTCTTTAGTCTGTCAAGCGGAATTTTGTGCTCTATGACAGTTGAAAAATCAATTGTGTCTGGAATCTGATGCTTGGCGGGTTAAAACAATTGATTGTTATATTAATATTGAAGTAGCAACCCAGAAGGTAAACAAACCAAAGTTTTCACTTTTTTATGCAAAAAACTGAAATTTTTCGACGGCGACCCTTCGTCCAAGAAGTTAGCTCCATAATTTTATTAGGTATTCTTTGTCAAAGTTCAACAAAGAATAAAGTTGTATATTAATATTTTATGAGCCTTTGAGTCTATTGCTTAGCACACCTAATTGTAAAGATTCAACTCTTGATTCAAAGCTTGTAGGAAGACTAAACATAATTATCAAAGTACAGTTTTTCCAGGCATTTCGATGTATTCGAGTGAAAACATGGTATTAAATAAAGACAGGGATTTTTCTGGAATAGACACTCGTATTTTTCTAATGGTTTGTAAGTTCTTTACATATTGATATAAAGAATTACAATTGTATAGTCCTTTTATCTCACGAAGCGGAACGAGCTTTACTTGTGGTAACCTAGTATAAAAACACGCTGCAAATGTGTGGGTAAACACAGGAGTTCTCAGTGCCGTCCGAGACACGGGCGAAGTAAGACGTGACTAATGATAGTAACCTAAAATTCTTTTTATATTAAAAAAAAAATCTTAGAACGGGGTGGCTCTTGTCCTATAATAGCTCTTGTCTCGTGTTCATCTCATCTGATGATAAGTAATGGTGAGGTCGAAGATGGAAGCAACCTACACTGGAACACAATGCTGTTAGCATAATTGTTCTGGCGACAGGCTTAGGTAAGACAGTGGTAGCTAGCCAAGAGAACTTAGAAAAGTTCTTCCACCAACAAAATCGAGAAGACAATTTCTGACCCCATGGAAATTGAACTCCGAACTTCTATATCTAAGATAGGTTGCTATTTATTGAGTAAAGCCACTACCTGTTCCTTTAGTTTTAGGCTAAATGAACTTCTAATAGCGCTTAATCCCTATAAAGCTAAGAAAATGAATTGAACATTAAACTGTTAATTTGGATAAGAGTATGAAAAGGACCGTTAACATAAACTTTGTTAAAATTATCTTTTAGATTTTGTCAAAATCAATGAATAATAACAATTCTTTATTTTTTTCTTACAATCTTTCATCTTACAGTGGATATTTTTTTATTAATAAACACTGAAAACAATATACTAAAGTAAGCTAAAATAAAAAAATACAGGAATAAATATGATAAAATGTTAATGATTTAATTTTTGATAGGTATTAAAATAGTCGTCGTTTCTGCTAAATCGGTGTAAATTTATTGGAAATAAGAAGAAAATTCCACTTGGAAAAAAAGACTTCCTTTATTTTACGATTACATTGACAATACACGTCTAATCACATTTCTTTTTTATAGAATGCTCTATGGCGTGAGTCAACACCCTCCCAAAACAGGAAACCAAACTAACATTAAACAATTATTAAGTATCTTAATAAAACAAAAACACAAAAACACTTCACTTTTCCATACTGCTTATATCACTCGCTGACACCTCCAAGGGGTACAACCTCTGAAAGGGGCGAGCCTTCTTTCCAGAGGCAGTCTGGACTATCGCGGTTCTAGGGTTACCATCCCTACCCTGCCGTATCTCAACTATCTTACCCAAAGGCCATTTAATTCGCTTTTCAGGGGTCTCTATCAAGACAACATCTCCTACCTTAAGCTTTATTAACACTTCTTTGCCCCTTTGAATAAGTGTAGTTAAGTACTCAGTTTTGAAACGGTGCCGAAAATGCGACCTTAACTCACTTAGATAACGTGACCGTGCAGATTATCGATGTCGTCTAAATCCGTTGTGACATCTGCGTGAGTTAAGGGATGTAAAAAACATGCTGGAGTAAGCGGAGATAACTCTTTGCCACTATCATCTCCCACATACGTTAACGGACGTGCGTTAATTGTAGCTTCACAATCGCACAGTATCGTTAATAATTCATCATAATTTGCACATGACTTGCCTAAAATCCTACGTAAAATATCTTTGACGGAACGAATAAGGCGTTCCTAAAATCCACCCCACCAAGGGCTAGCGGGAACGTTTAATTTCCAGTTAATACGACCAATTGTCGACTGCTGTTGAATTTTATCCCAGTCTAAGGACGCGAGCAAGTTCTTAGCACCCACAAAATTTGTTCCATGATCGGAATACACAGTGTGAACGCGACCTCTATGAGCTATAAATCTACGTAAACACAAGAGAAAGGCTTCGGTGGACAGGGAATTCGTCAGCTCAAGATGTACTGCCCTATAAACTGCGCAAGTGAAAAGAACCACCCAGGCCTTCGAGCCCCGCGTAACAGAAGTGGACCTGCTAAGTCCACGCCAGTAATTTGGAACGGTGCGGAAGCCTCTAAGCGATCTATTGGTAATGGTGCGACAGGCGCAGTCGCCTTCATCCCACTGTATCGCTTGCAAATGACGCAACTAAATATTACCAACTTTATAAGTTTGCGTGCTCCTATAATCCAAAAATCGTTGCGGAGACTCGTCAAAACAATATTAAAACCCGCATGCTGTAGTGCAACGTGGCGCTCTTCCACCAATCTTCTAACGATTGTACTTTTACTCGGCAACACCATTGGCCACTTAATACCCTCTGGAATATCCAACAGAAGCAATTTTGTCTTTAACCTTACCACATTCTGTTTATCAACAAAAGTTGTTAAATTCCTGCTATTAATTAACTCCAAGTTCTGCTGTTGAACCATTTTCAATATAAACTTCTCGGATTCTTCAAACTCTTCATAAGAAATTACTCCGGTCTTCCTATTGGTTTTATCGTGAATTCGACTATTACGAATTAATCTGAAAACGTATGAAACCATTCTAATAATCTTGGAATATTTTGAGAAATATAATATATCATTAAGAAAACTATACGAGTCACTAGAAACGTCTAAACATACCGCTGAGCGCCTAACTTCACTTAAGGCCTCTTTACCCTCTATAAAATCAAAATTCGGCCACTTTTCCTTAGGCTGTCTTAACCATTCTGGACCTTCTATCCATTGAGATGATACAAGCGTTTTAGCATCACAACCACGAGATGGAAAATCGGCTGGGTTAAGATGCCCTGGAACGTAAAACCAATTCGAGGTGCTCGTAGTATCAAGGATCTCCTTAACTCGATTCATAACGAAAGTGGCCCATGGTATGTCCTTCTTAATCCAGGTCAACGTTACCATTGAATCAGTCCAATAATAAACTGGACAAGAAAAATCTAAGGATTCAATCACTTGTTGGCCTAATCGTGTAGCAACTAACGCTCCGATTAACTCCAATCGCGGAATAGTTACTTTTTCCTTTGAAGGAGCGACTCGACTCTTTGCCCATATTAGTCTGACTGCGACATGGCCGTTCTGTTCAGATCTCAAGAACACACAGCAACCAAAAGATTTCTTGCTTGCATCACAAAACGTGTGAATGCTTGTAACGGACGTGTCCTTTATTTTAAAATATACAATATTACAACCTTTATTTCGAATTATCATTTAAACAAAAATTTACTTCGGATGAGTAGATCTAAGTACCGAACGCGTCACCGGCAATATGTCTTAACAATAAAGCAATATAACTCGAGCTCGCTTTAGCGTTCATTATTATTTTTATAAATAAGGACCTTATTTGTTCTACGTTAAGTATGAATATAGATTAGCTTATTATTTTGGAGAAACACCGACACTTTTGTGCGTAGAATAATGACGAACTAGGAACTAGCGAATTTGTATCTTTCGAGTATGATTTAAGGGTTGAGAATTATGTAACTTAAGTTTTGCGTGTGCGCAGAGTTAAAAAAAAATGCCTTGTTTTGATTGGTTTGTTAGATCTAGTAAAAAAATGTGTTTGCGTGGGAATTTTGGGGATTTCAATAAAACCAAGAAAGAGGGAAAAGACGGGACAGTTCTCGGGGGTGTGTGGTAGCAAGTGATCAGTAGTTGGAGCTAGGTGTCTGGTTTGGTAAGTTATTTTGTTTATTTATTTATTTTCTTTTTTTTTCTCTCTCTCGTGGTTTAGAAATGTTAATTTGAAGTTATTTATTGAGAATTTCGATTATTCGCAATGGATAATTATTTTGGTAATTAGAATCGAATTTTAGTTAATACGTAATTTATTTTAACTTTTCTCATGATTGAAATTTTATGTTAAACATATTACTTTTGGTTTTATTTTAGAATTGTTGTAAAATAATTATTAAAAAAAAAAAAAATCTAATTTCAGAATAAATTTGAATTTAAGTTTGGTTAGGATGTTTGTGTTAATGGTTGGACTATTGTAAGTTTTGTTACGAAATTCAACATAAATTTAGAATGGGAAAATTGTTAACACGTGCAATTTATTATTTTTACTGTATTTTCATTTTGTATGTCCTGTGTTATTCCAAATATAATACTCATTAAACACTGGGTTTAGAATTAAGGTGATGGTTTAATCGTTCGATTGGATTACTTTAACTTTTATTATCATATTGAAATTCACAGTTCAAGTAAATTTATTTACAACTTAATTTGTTTAACTAAAACACGACTCTTTAAGTCGTTGGTCTCTGTCGTTGTTGCAACCGCTTCACCCATCAACACGCATTAGGTTTACATGGTGATGTTATGGCCTAAACTCCGCATGTGCTTCTCTCATGTAGGAAGGCCTGTGCCCAGCAGTAAGGCGTTTATAGGCTGATGATGATGATGATGATGATGAAAATAATACAGCAAGTTATTCATTAGTTTCGTTATTGGTTTCATGTAAAAGTATCTGATCGAACCACAGGAATGATTAGTAATCTCATGAATAGTATTTAAGGGTGTTAAATTTAATGGTTTACTACTCGATTGAGGAAAACGTAAATCATTATTCAAAGATGGTACATTAGTTATATAATTTAGATTTAGTTTAAAAATAAATATAAATATATATATGGGGATATTACACATATACATAACACTGTAAAATTTGTAGCTTTTGGATTTATTCAATAGTTCGAGATGAAATTGTAGAGTAATCTCCAGATATTAGTTTTAAGTGTTAGGAGAATTCATCCAAGTAGCTGAGGTTTTAACCTCTTAGTTTATTTACAAAACACATGACACAATTTTATTGATGAAACAATGAGTATTATATTGGAAATAAGTTAGTTATAGATGGGGTACACCCAAGAATAGGAACTGTACTTTTCTAGTGTAAATATATTTATAGAAAAAAAACATTGCAAGTTACTATAATAATGTAACTATAGACTAACAAAGACAGGATTATTATTATAAATAATACTATCTTTGCAAGAAAGATGGCACTTCCATCGGAAGGCTGTTTTTTGTGTTGGGAGTCTATATTAATATATTAAAGTACTAATTTTGTTACGAAGTACAGATCGCGGTTTGAATTAGTATTTTGTTAGATGTGTAAATTTTGTTCGAAATTATTAAAACACCAATATGAAGGCTACTATAGTGCAGCGAAAGACAAAAACTCAAGGGGAACCAAGGGGTAATTTATTATAAAATATTTATTTATTTACCGTCAAGTAACGGCTCTAGATAGTCTTTTTTACTGGTGCAATAAAGTGATATGGGTAAAAAAAGACAAATCAACCGTGGTTGGGATATCGTGCTGGGGAGGTTGGTGTAGGTTAAGATTCATAATCCTTTTATTTCAGCTCTACGTGTAGATTAAATAAGTTAAGAAAATATGTAGTTAGTAAGCACCAACCACTTGTGATCCAGTGATCCTTTAAACCACTCCATATCATTTCGCGTTCAGTAAAGAATTAAATTTAGATACATATATCGTTTACAATAGGAATGGTAATGGGTACTAATTATGCTTCTTGCAGATTTCGAGAACAGTGTCCCTGGTAGTCCGGATAGGTCTTGGGTCTCCATGCTATTAATAGGGTTTAGAGGTAGGTAGATAGAGTTAGGGGGTGTATTGTTTTGTAATTTTCAGAGATAGCTGGAGATCCTAGACCGAGAAAACTACGTAGGTTTGTGTTTTTTTTATGAAACTTGCTTGGTTTTGACCGTCGAGATATTTTATTATGAGTTTATGTTTCATAAATATTTATTTAAAATAAAAGCTCATTAGATTTGACAATCTATATTAAATTCAGAACCAAGTAGGAGAAGGTCATTTTCAAATAGAGTGATTTTAGTTGAATTCAATTTTATAACATAATATAATTTATAATCCCTCTATTTTTAATGACTCGGTGGTGGAATGGGTTTTAGAATATTTTGTTTTGTGTATTATTTCGAATTGATTATTATTTATTGAATGTGTTTTACTTCCGAAAATCCAAATAAATATGTTTACAGCTAAACATTAAAATGGCGATCGTTTGTTATTATTAATAGGCGTAGGTACGTTTTACTCAATTATAATGACATAACATAAGTATTAAGGAATTACACGTCGAATATTTTGTGCGTATTTACGGAATCAAAACTTACAATATTAATATCGTTTTGTTGAGAAACTAATTTTATACTCATACATTGAATCTCTTTAATACTTTATAACCTGGTTTTATAACCGAATTCTCTTAACCCAAAATAACTTGATCTTCGTAACTCTATAACTGAATCTTCGTAATATTTCTTAACCTCACTTTATACTAAATATCTATTACACTAAATAGACTAGATTATAACTAAATTTCAATAACATAAGTTTAGTATAGATTCGAAATATTCGATTGATAAAATGATTAGGGTTGCAATATATTGTAGGTAAAATAGAAATCGTTTTAATAATTTATAAATCAAAGATATGGAGGTGATTTCTTAACATTTCCTCATGGATTTACACCTGAGCTTATTTGTGGGCATAGGTTAAATAAGTCATATTTCAAAGGACTTTGCGAACCAAAATAAACTCAATACTCTACACGCAGGAAAGCATAAACCTAAATACACTCCACATGCTCCAAAATGTCGAAAGTGATTACTTTGTGCGAAAGCTCTGAACGACGCAATTACGGCGAACAGAATGGATATCGTTCAAACTAAAAAAGTGGACACTCTAGATTGGGGAAGGGGTATATTGCAACTCCAATAATATTTATATTATTGGTTTTAGAACTAACTCTAACAATATATTGCGACTAGCGCTGACTTAACTCACAACTAAGTTCCCTTGCAAAGTTTGGATGTCCATGTGAGAATTGTATTTATTCACGCTTAGGGTGCCAGAAGTTTGGTGTTTTCAATCTTATAATGGCTTTCTAACATTTTGGTTAAAAACACACCACATCACCCGGTCCATGGAAAAATGTTGATAAAGATATTTTCATACTTTTGATTTTAGTCGCGGTGAGGAATTTCCTGTGGCGTGGAAAGGGGGAGTGTAACTAGGCGGTGTTGACACTCACCGTGTGGGGCGTAGGACGGAGCCCAACACTTCCTCTTTATTTTTAATGCAATTACCAATAGTATTTTACTATTTTTAAGTTTCACTCCTACTAATTGTCTCTTTTCTCTGTTTCTTATTTTATTCTCTCACACTCTAAAAGAGCTTGGGTTACTAAATCACAACATGGGTTCTGGACGATATTTGGCCTTAGAATATTCGGAATCTTCGAAAAATTTTATAGTCAATAGTGCTCATATACATGCGGGTATATTTAAGTTTTACTTTGATTCTTTTCGTTCCTTATCGGAGGGTGAGGTTAGTTACATGCTCTTTTGACACTGATCTGGAGGAGATGCTGTAAGTCTACGAGGGATGATGTAGTCTTTTAAAAGATGTAGGTGAGTTAACCACTCCTCAAACTCTCCGGAAATATCTACAGGTAAAATGTCATCCCATTTCAACTTTAGGGCACATGCCTTTTGTAGGAGCAACTTCGGAATCAATGACGTAGGCGATGTGATACCAATGGGGTCAAGCACTCTTTGCGCAACTGATAACAGTATTCGCTTCGTGATCCTATTCTTGTTTACTGACGGCATATCTATATTGCATGAAATGGTGTCAGTCAAGGTATCCCATAGCACGAAAGAAAGAAAGAAAGAAAGAAAAAATATTTTATTTAAATAGGCCACAAAGAAGCACTTTTAAATCGTCAAAAAAACACATTTTTACAACTATCACAAAAAAAATATTAACTAACAACGTCATAGTCTCTGTCTGTCTGTCATGTCTGAATTTACACCGGTTCCAAAAGTTGAACTACCGAGAAGATTCCGGCAACAAACTCGTGTAGTCACTCTTTTCAAAATAAATATTCAAATACAATGTTTGTAGTTAAAAAAATATAACTTTTAGCAGTGCAGTGCCGCCCAGCGATAAAAATAATTAAAATTAGAAGAGAATCTATATCATCGTACCGACAAAGCCACGCACGCCAAGAACTGAAACAGTTTTTTGTTTCCCAGCTGACATGCCCGGCATCGGTGAGATAACCCATTCCCTTAAATTGAATTTACCGTCCTTCATGAGAGATATAGCATTCTTTACAAACGGATTAACATCACTTGTTTCCAAACTGGTAACGCAGTTGTCAACGTAAAATGCTCCTAACAACCTCTTCGCAATAGTAGACATTTCAATGGACGGGTTACACAGATGATATCTAATTGTAGCTCCTAGTAGGAAGGGACTACACGTCAGACCGAAAACTACTCGACAGTGTCTAAAAGTTTTAGTCTCGGTTTTGCTATCATCCTTCCACCAAAGAAATTTCAAAAAATTTCGGTCGTCCGTTTTTATCGAGATTTGTAAAAAGGCTTTCTCGATGTCAGAAGTGACCCCAACAGTACGAAGTCTGAAGTGAATGAGCAGTTTCGGGATGAGCTCTAATAAATTTACACCCTTTTCAAGGCAACTATTAGGAGACCTTCCTGACTTGTCCCGAGCTGACGCGTCGAATACGGGCCTAATCTTAGTCGTAAGACTTGAATTCTTCACTATCGCATGATGACAAAGATAATGCCCGCTTCTATTATCTTCTCGTACCTCTTCGATGATGCCGAGGTGAAGCCACTCTTCAAAAACTTCATTATACGCCTGGTAAATATCATAACGAAGCAAACGTTTGGTATTAGACTGCAAACGCTTGTAAGCCAGGTCATAATTATTAGACAGAGAAGTATCCATAAACTCAATATCCTTCCATGGCAAACACACTTCATATCTGCCTTCCATATTTACTGTTACCGACTTTTCAAACCTTACCAATGTCTCACTTTCAATCTGTTTTCTACTCTTAGTTTCAGCTGGATCACGAATTCCTAGATGTTCAAGTTCCCATAGGTTATTGATATCGCTCACTACTAAACTATTTAACGCGGAAGAAGAATCTGACACACTTTTCACACCTTGCAATGTCCAACCTAGTATTGTCTCTACCGCAGTTAGTCTATTGTTCAACTGAACAACTTCATTAGTTAGCAATAACCCACAGTAATCCGCTCCTATGAGTAAACCTATATCTAAACAAGACTGTCCTTTATCTGTCAAACGAATGTTGTGACTATGCAATTGTTCCAATATTTCGCGTTCATGCACTCTAGGCAGATAACCGCATATGCGCTCTTCGTCATAAACCGTCATATTAAATATAATAGATTTGCATAAATCAGTAATGGTAATGTTATATAATCTGTGCAATTCTTTTATTGTTTCAATACCTCCAAAAACAATATGCCCTAATTCCTCCTCTGCAATCACTGGTAAGTTAAGAACTTGCACTACACTACGCTTTATGTAGGATCTCTGTGCGCCGCTGTCAATAAGTGCACGAACTGTCACTTCTTTGTTGTTAAAAACTATTTTTACTAACAACGTCTGTAAAAGGGTGACGTTTTTAAAATTACTTATTGATAGCTGGCTGTCATGGGTCCCCGAATCTGATTTTGACACGACTTTGTTATTCTTATTAATTTGATTTATTTCCGGACAAAATGTCTTCCTCATGCGTCTCGATTGATTGAGAATTGTTTCTAACCCCAAATGTAGAATGAGCTAAAGAGACGCGTTGATTACTCTCTACTTCATGTTTTAAAAACGTCAAAATATTATTAAGATTGTTACCTGTTCTAGCCTGAATACCTGCTTGTGAACGTTCCCAAGCCTTTAGTGTCTTCGACGGCAATGCTGACTCGACCAAGGGAAATAACAATAATGCGAACTTGTCACTAGTTAGTCCCATAGTTTCTAAAGCTCGAAGCTGAGTCGTCAATTGGTCGTATAACGAACTGAGCGGCAACGCGTATTTATTATTGGCCTGCGAAAGAATAAGGTTTAGTAATTCTCGAATATAAACATTTACTAAAAGGTCTTCGCGACCAAAACGTTGCTTAAGGTGCTCAATGTCAATTGGGTAATTTTCACTAGATGCGGGAAAACTATTAATTAACTCCCTAGCAGTAGTACCCTTGGGGATGGCGGCAACTAAATATTGAAACTTGTCGTGGCTATCAATCGAATCGTCAAAATGAATTTTAGAAAAGTGTGCCCAGAACGAAATCCAATTCTTGATCTCCCCGTCGAATTTCAGTAGTTCTACCTGTGGAAGCTTGAATTGACGCTTTGATTGAACTGCAGATGCAGGCATCTCCGCCTCTGACTGCCCTTCCTTCAGGACTCGCTCATATTTGCGTGTTATTAATCTAAACTCGTTTTGATACTTATCTGCTACTTCGTATTCAAGCTCTAGATCCATATCCTGTTCCATATACCAATCTTTCACGGTCAGATCGAGTGCCTGTAAATGCTTTGCTTTTGTTGTCAGATTTTCATACTGTACCAATATTTCATCATTCATCTCGCCATTATGCAATGCTTCCGTTAAGTTTTTGACTATTTTAGTGAAAATCTTTCTGGCATTTGTTCGATCAGCCTTCGCCTTTACAACTTTTTTCTCATCGATTGTCTTTCCTTCCGACGTCATATTGGTGGAAAAAAATATTTCATTCAAATTTCACCACCGACAAAATGAATAGCAGAAAAAACTTATATTTTACTGTTATACGGTCGCCAGATATTAAAATAGTCGTCGTTTCTGCTAAATCGGTGTAAATTTATTGGAAATAAGAAGAAAATTCCACTTGAAAAATAGACTTCCTTTATTTTACGAATTCATTGACAATACACGTCTAATCACATTTCTTTTTTATAGAATGCTCTATGGCGTGAGTCAACAATAGGGAAAAAAGTTTATCTGAAGCAGTATAACTACATATATTATTAAAGTTATTTTAACTAAAACAATAGTAACTTTTATAACATATTTATATAGCACCCTTTACAGAAGGTTATTACTGTCTTTTAGATTTTCTCACTAGACTTTTAATGTAAAATAATAATGTTATAATCATACCACAAAGAAAGGTTGAAGACGGCAGATCACTGTGTAAAACGGTACTCCCTCATCAGTTAGTCTCACTTCCTAACTGAAGTCTAATATCATAGGTATCTTTTATATGAATTTCTAGTATCCCTAATTTCAGGGTGAGCTTAAAATGACCTTTTTAATAGCCAATAAAAATAACCAAATCGTTTTATATTATTGCACACGCAAAATTGCCGTATAAATTTAACAAAGCACGTAATATTTATTTTTGTTCGCCGAGATATTCACGTTTGAGCACGAAAGTTGTACATAAACTCTTCCTATTCGTATTCGTTGTCTTGCTTTATTATAAAATAGATCTTAAGTCTTCCTGGTAGCGATGAAATTTTATTAAAGAACGCTTTGAGTTACGGTAATGTTTTTTTTAAGTGAATGAACAAAAATGCTTCTGGTCTGTCATTGTTTAATGCAAAGTAGACACGATAGGACATAACACGCGAAGTGAAGAGGTGAAAATTGTAGAGGTTGATAGTCGATCACGGAAAAAATGATATCGTAGGTTTAAAAGAGTACCTTCAGCCTTGATAACAAATAAAAAAATTAATATGTTTTCGGTCGAAGTTGTTTACACTTCATTAGCCTGTATACGCCCCACTGCTGGGCACAGACCTTCATAGCTACATGAAAGATATAAATGAGGAGTTTGGGCCATAACAGCACCACGCTGGCCCAATGCGGGTTAGTAGGTTAAGAGGGGGCATAAAGCAAATCACTAATCGTAGATTTGATTTTAATCGTATTAAATCAAATCCAAATGAGCTGTAATTTTAAATATGGTAATTACATTATATTTGTGAGGGTTGTGTCAGAGCAAAAACATGAATTTATAAAATTTCCTCGATAGAAAAAAATCACAAAGATACCTCTGACTTCCAACGAGATTCAATTTATTGTTCAAATCACATTACTTCACCACTGGGAAAATTGATAAATATGTGAGTCACCATGTTTCCGAGGGCTTCTACTAGCGATTTTTCAATATATGTTATGGTTTACAAGTAATTAATAAATAACTATATTGGCGCATACTTCATTTTCCTTCCGCGCTAAACGCCATCGTCGGTCTCTGTCAGTCGCATGGTAGGCCGCATGATATTTGTTTTGTTTCACTCGCGGCTGCTCCATTGAGACGGGAAGACTATGTTTCTGCGTTCTCGCGCGCCCTCGTCAAAATTCTCGCGAATAATTTGTAGTTTATAACTTAAAAACCATAATTTAGTACACATATTTTAAGACTATTGCTTAAAAAATTGTATGAAACGTTGTAAATTGTGATTTCCCATAATTATTGAAATAAAATGCTATAAAATGAAACTGAAAATTCAAATGACGGCTAGGTGTCAAACTCAAGTCTTTTGTTTACTCACTTTTTAATTATTGATATCGACCTTATTTTAATGAACATTGAGCAGAAATCGCATTGTTTTTGAAATCTCAGTAGGCGTAGTATATGTAAAACAAAATCATGCTTTGTGTTTCTTAGCGACTTACGCGTATTTGATTTATTTGTAATAAAACTTTTTTCGATGGTCGAAATTTTCATATGTATTTATAATACAAAAATCACAATATTATCGGGCAGTTATCAATATGCAGTTGGAAAATCTAACACAAGTTTATTTTAAACATGGCATAATACACTTTATTGCAATTTAATGATAACAATGTTTTTTCAGATCAGCATCGAATTAATATCACCACAACTACACCTAATTGAAATTTTTAATAAAGTGAAGTCTGTAGTAAATAAAATTTGGTATCTACTATATGATTATTAATAACAAAAATACATTATAGATGTCATAATCATAACATATGTTAGTTAAAGTTTATTTCTTTTGGATCACTAGAGGTGTTAAATTCAATGAGTGGTGAGATAAACTTTGCTAAAAAATCGTTAAGAAGAAGGATAGAAAGCGATGAAGAAATAAGCAGGTTATACCTAATACCCATTAGCATAATGGTATTCGCGTCTGGCCGGACATCAGGAGACGCGGGTCGATTCCTGGCGAGAGCATATATTTTTTCATCGTTTGCTTTCTTTACTTGTAATTGTTTTAATAAAGTAGGTGTTTAAACGCACCAAAACATTAAAATATGAATAGTTTATTACTGTTTACAATAATTAAAAACAAAAATTGGCTTAGTTGAAGTCATCTAAAAAGTTTGACAATACTTGTGTTGTTGCTTTTTTAAAATGTAAGTTTTACTAAGTGGTGCTTTTCTTCTATGTTATTTTAAGATGAAAAATTGGAAATACAGAAAACGTATAAAAATGAGTGGTGGTGCCATACAACAGTAAATTAAAACACGTCATATATTTGTTCATAGAAATAGCTTGGCTGCACTATTTTATGGAAAGAACATGGACTAAGAGTGATTCCGGTTCACCAGCTGTGTCGAAAGTTGTCAAAAGAATATTACGAATTCATTAAGCATTTTTCAGTACAAAATGTATGAAAAATGTTTTGGCGATTTCTGACACGTGATCATTTTAAATTAATGGTACCTTATATGTAAATATATTCTCATCCGTAAGCAAAATTTTTCTGTGACCTCCCTTTGCGTACCGCTTCAGTAGTTGTTTCGATTCCGGGCCCGTGGGGCAGCGCAGGACCGATCGGTTTGGAGAACCTTGGGGGAGGTCTAGATAGTCATTGGGATGAGATTCTAAAGTTTTTGCATTTTATTTAGTATAGAGGTCCGCGTTACGGTCCAGAAAGCCAAAGCGGCGCGGCCTTGCACTGTTAAATATACTCAATGCATGGCGGTGTCGCTGGTATGAAATTATTTTTTGTTTGTACATTTGTGATTGAAAAAAATTGTCTGAAATATTTTTCGCTACTAATATTTCCATTTCCACACCTTCTAGACAGGTTGTAAGAAACTTTATTAAAGCATCTGTTTCACTCTTCGGTGTAAATTTCAATGTCTCTCTGACCTTTGTGTGTATATGTGTCCGGCTACATCAATGTCAAAGAGAGAAAAATATTTTATTTAAATAGGCCACAGAGAAGCACTTTTAAATCTTCAAAAAAACACATTTTGACGGTGGTGTTGAAGCATGAAAAATGATTCAACCCCACCTCATGTACAGCGATAAGATGAGTATTTAAGCACAGACAGCCACTAAGAATTCCAAGTGTTGGAAGAACGACAAAGAAACGAGTCACTAAACGTCTGTATGAGTAATGTTGGAGTGGAAACAGTGAATTGATGACTCCGAAAACTGGTACGCGTGCACTTGAGTAGGAAAAAGGAAGCTGAGATAAGACCTAAAAGCTCATCAGAGCACTCTTCATTATTATAACCAATAGAAAGCGCTTCTCATAAGCTCGCTTGTAGAGGCTCAATTGTGCTTGTGACCTCTATATCACTAATTATATGTACAGCTCGAACACTGCAATCTTTCCAATGCATATACTTAGTAGAGTGCAATCCCACAGGTGCAAGTTATATTCCACGCACGATCAGTCCTTTGTTATAAAGTAGGCATACTTGGTCAGCCGTGAAAAATCAATGTACCACGTCGTGTAGTTTCTTTGATTTGGATTACAGCATATCTCCACAGTCTATATAAATTTCACTGTAATATCTCCATGAGTAATACTCTGAAGAGAAGGCGGGGGAATGAAAGCGACATTTTAGATGTAAACGCGCAGACTTGTAGTTTTTAGCATTAAACTCAACAAGATTATTCGAACCCCATTTGGATATAATAAGGTTTAACTAACACAACAACCCTGCCTGTTAAGCTCGACGGTAATATTCATTCTCTCTTTCTCGGTGTCAATGCGTTCCGCCCCTGGGCAACCGTAATAACAATTTACCATGCACTGTACTGTCATCTGCATAACTATTTATGTTACAATGATTCAGTTCAAACTGATGTAGCAGTAATATTAGTACAGTTTATGGTGACCTAAATTTTGAACGAAATATGATTTTATTTTCAAAAGTAAATAGTACCATTGAAAATACCTCTGTTTTGGATTGTTCATTAAATTTTTTAGCGTATCTATAACTTTTTCCAGATGGGTGACATATATTCATTTCTTTTAATGTGCCAACTACATCTAATTCAAGAGCACCCAGAAATAAATTACCCACATTGATTTGAATTAGAGATGATTTTAGTATGCTGCACTATTTACAAAAATCAATAATGCAGTGGATAGTTGATATGTGTGCGAAAAATAGTACAAGGATACATTATATTTCACTCGAGAAAATCAAACAAGTAATTAAGTTCACAACGATTTAACATTATTTTTAATTTGAACAAAAAACTAATTTATATTAGTAAATTACGCTATTGCCTTGACGAAAATTTGGTCTAATTTAACAACTTCATCTAGTAACAATAAAAATCTTAACTTCAATATTGCATTGAGCCAATATAATTAATATTATAGACTAGAAATGCATTACATTTACTTCTAAGAAGCTACTGTTGCTTTCATGTGAATATTTTGCGTATACTATACTATGACGTCGGCAGGTGACTAGACGAGCTCGATTGACAACACACTGCAATCGTGCCTCGCGATGCGGGGGGTGCGGGTGAAATTTGATTTTTTTCTAGCTTTAGGCGCCCTCTTAAAGCAGTTGCAGTAACAACCGGGACCAAAACGGCTTAACGTGTCTTCTGAAGCTCAGAACTTAGTTTACCTACAAATTTTGATTAACTTCTCCCACGGTCGAAAATGGCGAAAGTTGCTTTGTTTTCTTAATCGAATCCAGATAGCTCAAACCACACCACCATCGAGCTCCTCAAGAATCGCTCTCCTCAAGACAAAGACTCCATCAAGTTATTTACGCTTATCACCAAATGTGATAAAAATAAAGTGTTTTAGCATAAAACAGCTTTCACATATTAACCCTCACAGTAAAGGACCGCGGATATTCTTCGAGCGAAAACAAAGAGGTATAAATAAACAAAGAGGTAATATCAAATAAATAAATAATTTTATGAAAATCCTGTGCAGTTATCAGCAGGCGATAATGGGGAAAGTTTAAATAATTCCAGTGGTCGCTGCGGGAAGGAAAAGTTTTCCTTTAAATTACCTCAGACCCAAGTTGTCACTCGGTTGGCACCATACAACCCGCGCTATCACCTAAGGAGATCTCTTTATTAATTCCAAGAGTTACGAAGATTCATTAAGTAAAATTCAATATTACGCTTTCTGTGCCTACGTTACAGAAGTTTTAATTAATGAAAGCTCACTCTGTGACGTCACTAGTTGTCACAAGTTTAAGTACCTGACTCCTACACTGTATGTTTAAATATAAATTCGCAACTATTCCAGTACCTACTGACTTTTAAGGACGATAGCTTTCGATGTAATAAATTTGTTGTTATTACGCGTTACATTAAATTTGGCAAGAGATCTATAGACCTCCTTAGACCACATCACATAAATACATTGTAGGTATATTACTTCCGTCGGGCGCAATGGTAGTGCTTCTGCCTACTAAACAGAAATCTAATCAAGGTAAGGACAGAAGTTTTTATGACGAGTACGAACATTTGTTCATGTTCGTATGTTTATTTAGTATATTTGTAATATTTATATTATTATAAATGGCTTAGTAACCCCATTACACAAGCTCTTAGTAAGCTTAACTTGGGCTGATGGTAAGCGGATGCCGTAACCTATAATAATAATAAAAATAATTATACACACACACCTATTATCTAGCCCAAAGTAAGCATCATTAAGAGCTTGTGTTATGGATACTAGATAACGGATAAATAATGATAATAATATGTTTAGAAATATTAGAAATATACTAAATAAACATATAAACATCCATGACTCGTAAACAAATGCTCGAACTCATCATACAAACATTTGTTCCTACCGGGATTCGAACCCGGGACCTCTTGACCGAGTAGCCTGGGGTACAGACCACTCGGCCAGCCGGTCGTCGTATAAAGACGATGATAACACCAATAGCACTAACGTGCTATCATTGGCTGAGCTTTGTACAATAATAATATAAATTCTTATATTATTATTGTACAAAGCTCAGCAAATGACTCAACACCACCTGATGTGAAGCAGTAAGAAGAGTCCAGATGTGGAGATAGCTAGTACAGCTTGAAAAACACTGTTCTAGCCGCCTCCACCTTTCCGGCCCTAAGGTGCCTTTTCGCGCCTCATTTGAAGGAGCCCATATTATAAGTAGGAGGGAACACATGTGCTGTTTTTTTTTGGTATGAATAAAGAGGAAGCGACATGTTAAAAGCATAGGAAACCAGAACTTCTGCTCTCAACAGAACGTTCACCCACTGAACACACCGCAACGAAGTAGCGTTATTTTTTATACAAAGCTTAGCAAATGTAAATCTGTCAGAAGACTGTACCCAAAGACAGGTAGTGCAGCTGAACACGTTCTTTTACCCTCAATCACTTTGCCGGGATATAAGATGCCTTTCATCTCTCTTTTAAGTGAACCCATGATATTTGCTGAGGGTTGATTAGTAAAAACCAGACTGCAGATACAGCACACAGCGATAAAGATTCTCTAACGACTCCAAAAAACTTATCGCAAACAATTCACTATAAACCTTTGTTATCGGCTTTGATATTTTTCATTTATACATCTTGATGACAAACAAGCTGACGGCCCACCTGATGGTAAGCGGTTACCGCCGCCTATAGACACCTGCAATAACAAGAAAAAATCACTTGATATTGCAGGTGTGCGTTTCATCCTGGGGCCTAAGATGAAATGCCATCCATGCGCAGTAATTACACTGGCTACCTTTCCCTTCAATCCAAAACACAGCGAACTGTTTCACGGCTCAAATAAGAAAGGCGGTGGTACCTACCCAGACAACCCTACATACGGACCTACCACCTAGAAACCTCTGCATCACCACGCAGTTCGTAATTTTTGACTTTTCTGGTTCAATCACCTACAAAGCAACTTTTGTTATGGTCGGTCCCGGGGTGGGTCAATCAAATTTATAATCTAGAGCTCCTCCGTTCTTCGGAAGGCACGTTAAGCCGTTGGTCCCGGTTGTTACTGCAACCGCATCAACCCACCAACCCGCATTAGGCGATGATGATGACTGGTTCAGGTCGCTATTTTAAATTTATGATCATCTCTCAAGTGGAGCTCAAAATTGAGTGGAAAACAATTACCACTTTACCCGACATCCTAATATCATGCGAATTACTCCAACCACTACGAATCTCGGTCATAACTATTTCCCCTTTGTCCCGTCTTAACAACATACCTTATAGTGAATGCACATTACGATGCCATTACAAATTCAAATTCATCCTGTGCCTAAGGACGCCCCACAATTTCACAAAGCGGTACATCAATAATAGATTGTTCTTACTGAGGCGGGAAATAAGATCCCACCTGCGGTATTATCTCGACTCGACCCCTATAAATGAAAGGATTTAATATAAAGGCACCGTCCATTGTAGGTAGTACGACTGCCTTTTATTACGGCCCTTAATTCGTTTGATTAATGGGCACGGTCAAATATGAGAGGTTATTTTATCAATTGGAAATATTGGTATTCGATGTACGGATTGGAAAAGTTTTGAGGCAACTCGATATAGAATAACTGTCAGAAACAAATTCGCTTGGAGTCTGAAGGACGTGAAATTACGTTTTAAGTTCACGGAATAGTCGATCAATTAATTACCTGATTTGTGGTGTACTGAGTATTCCCACAAACCAATCGCGATTGTTTTTCCATTGAGAGTCCGGTGGGCTGGTGAAGGAAGAAAAGCAAAATCGATCAAATAGAATCCTGAGCCATGGCAGAACTTTATCAATGTAAAGGAAATGACATATTTACTCTTATTATCAAGTCAAAAAAGTTTATTTCATTAAGACAAGCTTCTATGCTTCTACGGTGGGATTGTAAATCAACATAGACTATAAAAATACGAAGGGTACGGACGTCACCCGGTATGTACTGGTATTTGTAAATGTTACAATGTGGGCATGGAATGGTATGTATTAGTTATTATTACTTAAGTACATTTTTTTTCTATTGTAAGAGTGGCTAACAAGTTTGCTTCATGGTAGGAGAGTACTATAGTTTAAAGATTCTTCTTAAAAGGGTGGTGCTGGCTATACGATAATAAATTAAAACATGGGCTATATTAGTTCATAGAAATGGTTTACCACTTTCAAAGACATCTTATTCTTTTGATAATTTCCTGAAATTCGTATGAAATAATATAACATTGGCTGCAATATTTCATAGTAATATTCTGAAACTATCATATGAATAAGATGTTTTTAAAAGTGGGAAACAATTACTATAAAGTAATATAGCCCATGTTTAAATTTATTGTCGCATAGACAGCACCACCCATATATATTCACGCATTTGCCATCCTGTTGACAGCATTGAAGACTGTCAAGCCACAAAGCACGGTACGGCATACCTGACAAGTTTGCCTGTACAGTTTATCTTATTATTACAGTATGTAAATGGTTATGTCCGAATAACAGAGATTGTTTGCTCTTTGCAACCACTTGGTTGTGGGCTCGTTTTGTCTTAAACTTGTGATTCCCGAAATACTGTGATTGATTATTGTATACTCTCAGTGTATTTAAATAAAAAATGATTTATTATTATTATTATCTGTACAGGCAAACTTGAGCTGAGTAGAGACCATGTAGCGGTAAACCTTTACAAACTCACAGTCGAAACCACGGCCCGGCAGCGGCGCTTCATCTTAGTAGTGTTAATTTACTGTTTGTTTTATTAATTAAAACAAAGACACTGTGAACAGTGGTGAAAAGGATGGTTGAGACAAAGAAAACAGTACTCTCATATTAACTTATTATTATATAGTCATCATACCAGCCTATGATGTCCACTGCTGAACAAAGGCGTCCCCCATCGCTTTCCAAATAAAACGGGTTTGCGCAGCCTGCTTCCAACGGCTCCCCGCGACCCTGACTAGGTCGTCTGTCCATCTAGTGGGAGGCCGTCCTACTTTGCGCTTTCCGGTACGTGGTCGCCATACGTATCGTCGTACGTGGTCGTATATTATATAGTACCTACCTGCTATTATCAAACGTGTTCGCTAGCTTAGGGCCTTCCGTACGAGTTCACGTCACCCAACGAGCTATGGAAAGAGCTATGTTAGGTGTTTCCGTAAAAATGAGGGCATCCCTCAGATTACCAAAGTCACTGATATGTCTCTCAGGATTAGCGAGTTGAAGTGGCAGTGGACCGGGCACATGGCACGCAGAATGGACGGCCGATGGGGCGTTAAAGTGCATGGCGACCAAGGCGGCAAGAGCACAGTAAGATGATCTCCCACTAGATGGACAGACGACCTGATCAGGGTCTCGTGGAGCTGTTGGATGCAGACTACGCAAAACCGATCCGTTTGAAAATTGACGGGGAGGCCATTGCCGTTGTGCAGCAGTAGTATTCATAGGCTGATATAATGATGACTCTTTGGATTTTACACGCCACAGACTCCGATTTTTTTTGTTAACTCCTTCATGACAGAGTTCCGCTTACGAGACGCCATATTGTACCTATACAGTAGATCGCCGCACGTCCTTCCCCTCTAGCAATCACCGATCAACTGACGCCTACGCCTCGACCGCCACACACGATCAATTTTCCTTGCATAGTTATACTGCACGTTAAACAGGCAAAAAATATCAAAAATCATATTTTTTTAACTGGCCCATACAGACTTGGAAATCTGCACATTTGTGCGACATACAGGCTAAGGTTTGTCTGAACAGTTAAACTGTTAGGTAAACCCTAGTATGTATGGTCTGCACAGACACAATAGGTGTTTAAATGTCATATTATATCCTCACAGGAGACTTACGCGGTTAACAATTAAGTACTTCTACTCCTACAACCACACTACTCGATGAGCTCTCGCGACCTTATGACGCAGAAGTGTCATTAGGCTGCGATCTTAAATCAAAAGGTTACACATCAAACTGCGTTTACATGATAATTTATTACCTCTTGATCAACATCAGCGTTGAAATTAACTGCAGAGCTTAAGGTCACAGATTTTTCTAATTTTCATAAAAATACATAGCTATAATATTGTTAGTGAATTTATCGTCAAGTGAACTTACGATGATACTCTTTTTTTTCATAAAACTAGATGACAAACAAACTGACGGCCCACTTGGTGGTAAGCGGATACCGCCGCCTATAGACACCCTCCCGCCTCTTAACTTTGATTTTAACATTATTATAAATGTTTGTTTGTTTTTACCAAGTTTAGATATATTAAAATTACGATGATACGTTACAAATAAAATATAATGTTCCTTGCTGATGAACCGTCGATAGTACATAAAACTTTGACACCAGAATACACAAACTGTCAGAAATACACAACCTGCCAAACCTCCTAACAAACTTTGAGCGTAACTTCCCTCACAATGACGCCGCTTGTTCGCGCCGAATTCGTTATGAATTTACTTCGTCGACCAAATAAAACTTTTACCGTGAAATGTTTGTGTGAAAAAATAATATTTTCCGTTTACCGACTACCGTATATTCAGTTTCATTTATTAAAAAGAGCGGGCATAATAATTGGATGTGAAGTTGGAAAACATCGTAAAACATGGATTGCTTTATGAATAATGGTAATTTTAAACTGGAAAGACATGACAAACAATGGAAATTTTGAAAGTAGGTATTTGATGTTCGATAAAGTTTTGAAGAGTTCACATTGAAAGATACAAGTGTAAACATTGAACAATATATCCTTGATTCTGTATATGGGTCAATAATCAAATAAAAAATAAAATGGATTTAGAATATCAACTAGCTAAGAAATAATATACACAATGCCCGAAGATGACAAAGGACTATACAAGAGAAAAGCAATCAAAATGTCCATGGCAAGATGTACCTACAATTTGTCACGAACTTACCTAATAAACCGCAAGTTCATACAATTTCGTCAACCTTGCTTCTATGATCTTTTATTTTCGGTTCACATTTTAACTCCACTGTGGCTATTACCATTATGTCTACAATAGAGAAACATGCCATCACTTTATCCAATTTCGCTGATTTGGTAACAGTAAAACATTAACAAAAAAGTGAGAAACTATTTTAATATAACTATGGTGTCCTGCCTTTTACTCCTGGATTTATATCCTTTTTAATTATGAAAGTACAAAAAATAATACTTGGGATTACAATAAAGAACATACGAATTTACGAATAAATAAATAAATTGAAATTAAAATACTAAAAGTAGTTATCAAAGTTTTTAAATGAAGACAGAATGATGCTGACAGGTAATGTCGGAATTGGGGTAACTCTGGACAAGGCCGTATACGTCATGATAAGCATTCTCAATACCAGGTACTAGGTATGGGTTCTTTGGGGTGGACCCACCTCAAGATGTCAAGGCAGAAATAGATTGTCATCTATTATTATTTATCATGACAGAAACGACCTTGTCCGGAGTTGCCCCGCGTCCGATATTACCCTATTCTCCCCTACTGATATCACCTTTGTGAGAATCGATGGGATATAATTTAAGGCTAGACTTCATGACCTCGACCACAAACAAAATTTAACAGTCTGTCAGTAAAACACTTTGGATGCATAGGAACTGCAGGACCTAATTTTAAGCAGTCCTTTATAATAATTAGAATATGGTGTCTTAGCTTCTTATCCTAAGATTTTCATTATCCGCACAAAACTCCACACTCATTGTTTTACAGTGTAAACAGCTGAGGATTGTATATGTATATACTTGCTTACCAATGTGTTCCCTGAACGGTACCCAATTTGGAACTTTTTAAGGTTAGGATGAACAATCACTATTTATAAAAAGGTATTATCATTCTGTCTACGATCAAGCGAGTTATGGCCAAATGCTTACTATTTACAAAAAAAAGGGTAAATAAATGGCATTGCTAGTTAATACTTGTTAAGAGCACCAACAGCAACAAAAGCACAAATTCTTTACTGCAAAATAATTCCGCTAGAATAGACGGTGAACATAGATGTACTAGTGATTGAAATAAGAAAAGACAGGGCAATCAGTGGGTAACCGTGTGTAAAGGTATCGACCGCCAACGCCTGAGTAAGGATGGGGTTCGAAATGGTTCATTTATTTGTCTTAAACACCCTTTGTTTGTACAAACAGGAATTGTTCAGCAGATTACACTAAATCATCCCAAATTTTGTTCGTGTAGAATTCCTCCTGAACGAAAATAATATGAGTTTATTATTTTAATTAATATTGGAAAGCTTCACGGAAATAAATGAGATAGTACTAAAATAATGAAAAGCTTTGGATGAATCTTATCATCACCCATTTTACAATAAAAGGTGCTGTGGCGATAAATGTGGATAGCGAAGCAGCTTTCAGCTAGTTTTGTAATAAATGAATGAATTTATTCTACAAATAGTCTAACCAGACATTTTGTATGTTTCGTGTCTTGCAATATGTCTACCCGTAACGGCTACCACTCATCAGTCGTGTTTCCATTAAGGTAAATTATCCTTTCGAAGCGTGCCTTATAATATCTTGTAGCCACTTCTTGTTAATCTTCACTCTAATTCATTATGATGTATTTACTATTTTCAGTCTTCTTAAGCGTTATGAAAATTGCTAAGTAATATTTTATTTTCTTTGTTTTAAATTATGTTGGTTGTGTTTGTTTTAATAATGTAAACTTAATAACGATATTGCTAAGTAATGTACAATGAAGACCTATTTCGTGTCCTAAAAAATTTAAGAAGAAAAGGCTACTTGTATTTTTAATGGAATCTATTATGAGTTCAATTGCAATTAATAATTCATGCCATTTTCGAGAGATTTGCAAATTATAAGTTTAAGAAAAGCCTTCGAATTCCATAAATAAGTTAGTCGGCGGAGTACAGTCTACCTATGCATTATCTGAAGTATGAACACTAAATGCATTTAACATTTCGTATCAAATTAGTATTTAAGTATAACTATTCTGCTTAATTCATAATCGTTCTTTAAGTTATCTTTCATCTATTTTAATATTTCGGGCCGGCAAGGTGGAGGCAGCTAGAGCAGTGTCTGAACTGCACTAGCTGTCTTCGCATATGGACTCTTCTTACCGCTTCACATCAGGTGGTGTTGAGTCATTTGTCGTGCTTTGTATTAAAAAAAAAATCCTTAGGAAAGAAACGAGCAAAACGATATTTTCATAATCGTTTTCTTGGCTCGCGTAAATTAAGAACTATTTATCATTGAGGCAACTAATGTGTGTTTGGTGAAATCAATGGTCCCTGCTTCGTATTGACCTAGCTATTATATTTCAGCAGTGGGATATGGACCATAGTTTTACAATCCATCATTTCAGTCTAAATAATACATGATTGTACCTTGGGTTTTTCAAAACTCAGAACATTTGAGCCAGCCACAATATCGTAAATGAAAATCCTCATATCATCCATCCAAACCATTTCGAAATGGTAAAACTTCATCAACTCAGTTACGGTGCAGCGGAACGTGCGCTGGACGGTACGTCACTAATTCAAACTGCGTTTTACCTGCCAATTTTGATAATCCGACCAGTGGGCATTTCAATTTCATTGGTGGAATCGGCAGCCACTACTTGATTACGCGATGATGGGATATTCGAAAATAGGTTATCGGATTACTGACGGCGAAACTAAAAACAGTAGACGTGCGTAGTACGCGCAGAAATAATATCTGTAATACTCATCGGCTATTTAGGGCAGTGGCTATACATGCAATTTGATTGTAACCTAAAATTTTCAATTACTCAATACTCGTACTTACTTTATTGCACGCGATAATGAAAACACTAGGTAGGTATATCGGAGATGCCTGGGGGGGGGGTTGGTGAAATTGCTTCGGCGGAGCCCAGGCTACCCCCCGTGAAGGACAGTGGAGTTACCGGGGAGTTCTAGTGGGTATTCCCAGTGCCAATACGATGGCACTGGGCGACCCCCACACACGCTCGTCGCTTAGCCAGCGGTGGGTAGGTCTGTAAGCGGATTCCTCCCCGAAAAAAAAGGTATATCGGACATCATTATACGGGCCTAGTCTGGTCGTACCAAAAAACAGAAAGCTTACTAAAGATTAGGAGATAGTGCTATTAATATTAATTCGCAATGCTATTATTATTATTATTATTATATATTTATTGGGCTACTTTCACATACACTCACACACCTACATACACTCGCACACACTCGCTCACACACACTCGCACACACACCACACACACACACACACACACACCACACACACACACACACACACACACACACACACACACACACACACACACACACACACACACAATTATTCATACTGCGCGCGCGTACTAGTTACTATTGCACTAGGTAGTACCCATTTGTTTATTTTGTTTGTATTTTTATATAATGATAAAACTTTTAAAACTCATTAGTCCGTCTTAAATATTATACATATTTGTCTTTCACGGAATGATACAAAACTATTTATTGGTCATTTTTTTAAATCAAAATTTTAAATCTCATTACATTTTTATTCAGTTAGTTGTTTTACTGTTTGTTAATTAGCCGCGACTAATATAAACATAATGTGAAAATCGTGTGCTTCCCCCATAGGACATGGGATAGCTCTTGGCCGGCTATGCCTAGTGTGGGGGCTAGATTAAGTTTAATCAGTATTTACACATTTTGGTAATAAACAATTTTATTTATTTATTTATTATTAAACAGTGCAATGTTATACTTTAAGCGCTGTAAAATAAACACACGACGGCACATCAAGTGTATCAGTTGCACTACAAAAGCCGCCTCTATTACGAACGCCGTAAGGGCGGTCTCAAGTGTCGTGTTTGAGTTTCAGACACAAAATAACTTAGTTTCTCCGTATTTACTACTATTCGTCCATATTTACACCTATTGAGCAGAATTTTTATCTTTTCTGTCATCTATTCTTTTCTCAGAGAATTATTAAGTGCTATTAAAAATCCATTTTTAGATGAGTTTTTTATTTTATTCTTCTTAATGGGATAGCTCTTGGCCTTCATCTCACCTGATGGGAAGAAGATGAAAGCGTACACCCGAATTTCTCCAACCTCGACCACAAATGAACTAGCTTTATCTTATCATAAACCGCCGGAACATAAGAATGCTGTTGCTTTATTCTAAAACCAGCTAGTGATGTTGCCTTGTAGGTTAGGAGGACTACTTGGTTCTGTCTCTTTTTTATTTATTTATTTATTTTATTTATTATTTTATGCATGATCTGCTTATTTCGTAGCGAAATTTCTTCCAGTAGACCCACCCGCAAAAGGAAAAATAGAAATGCAGATTGTGTGTACGCGATGTGAGGTTATACATATTAACATAAAAATAAAGATGGAATATAAATATATAAATAACAAAGTACATGCGGATAAACAAAACAGGATTCACATAATAGAAGGAAAAAGCATAATAAGATAAAAAGATAGAAAATAAAATATAAATATACAGCAGAAGAAAGTTAAGAACAAGAGGAGAGATAGAGTTCCTTGCAAGCAAAGATCTTACAACTAATGATGTTAGTACAGGCACGAATGTCCGATGGCAGCGAGTTGCATAACCTGACAGCATGAAAGGAGAAGGTTTGCGATAAAGTATGGGAAATATGCGAGGGTATTTCATATTTTGAAGATAGTATCTAAGCGGGAACGACAAAGCTCATTAGGTGAGCCAGCAAGGGAAAAACGGTTACGGAGAGAAAGAAGGATTTCATCAATCAATCAATCTAATACTCTTTATTGCACACAGACACGGACAACAGACATATTAAACAATAAAAACAAGAAATAAAACAATACAATTGGCGGCCTTATTACTAAGCAGCAATCTCTTCCAGGCAACCAGAAGTGACAGGAAATAAAACAGAAGGAAATAAAGAGAGTGGGTGCAAGGAACATATAACATTTTGATATATTAATAATTAAATAAATATACCCACACTTGTACAAAATATAAATAAACCAATATAGGATTGATAATGATGTTAAACAGAACGGATAGTACTCTAGATTCCTACGGAGATGAATAATGAGCCATTTGAGATGAGCCATTTGAGTTGCTTACGGAAACCCGAATGATGATCACAATTTTTCAATCTGGAAATGAATCGGATGCACAGATCTGAAAATGAAGCATCAAAATATATAAATAATATTTTGATCATTATATTATTACATGATCAAACAAACGAACTTACTAAGAAAAGCTCGATGCTTGTTATTTGACTTTCTTTATTCGATATATCTTTCCTTTTCACAGATTAAACTGAACTTCATCTGAATCCAGCATCCAATTCAAACTTTGGCCTGTGACTGCGACTACAAGTTGCACTAATAAACAAAACAACATAGTTATATTGCGGGGCACCATAAATGTGACCAAGTATTAGGAATTGTCAAAGGAATAATAATTTCCATCGACTATCTGAGCCACGGTGATAACATTACCGTGTCAGCTGTGTCCTTAAAATGTTTACTTAGTAGGTAAATATATTTTATTTGTAACATTGTTTTTACTTATCCTTAATTTTATTTTCAACGTTATTATAAACGTTTGTAAAAAAAATATCACAATTAGAAAAATTTCATTTCCTGGCGGGCTGGGGATGGGACCTAAAAAAAAAATCTAAAAAAAAAGTAAACTAAAAAAAGTATTTTTTCTTTTTTAGATATTTTTCTAGGCACTTATACCACGATTTTATACTGTTATTTATAACTATTTGTTTTTTCTGTATTATTCTGCTAACTAGTAAAAGACTAACTAGTTTTTGTTTCTTTTACTAGTTAGCAGAAAAGTTACTACTTTACTGGTTTTTGTTAATAAGTTCAATAGAAATATTATTGTTTTTCCTGGAAGCAAAATCAAGGAACTGTAATTGCCGAGAAGCAATTTTGTTTACACAAACCACGACAAATGACGATGAAGTTCATACATACTATAATGCGAAAAGACTTTTTCCCCAACCTAATATTTACCTATAATATTGACCTTGGTCTATAATAATATACTGAATGACTATTTTAATTTAGCTTAGCACTGTGAAGTCCTTCTGTAATTTCTAAGTTATTGTCAAGCTTTATTCAAAACGTAACGTACTTTAATTTATAATTCTCTTCACGCTTTCCTGTTATTTACCAAACACCTATTCAGGTGGTACAAAGCATTCAATAAAATAATTTACTTATAGGCAAGGGGGAATTTTGAACAGTAAGAGTTGTACTACGAAAGCCGCCTCTTTTACGAACGAGGTAGAGCGGTCTCAAGGTAGGGATGTTAAGTTTGAAATGCTGTCGAGTTGATATGAAAGAATCTCAAGAAGAAGTTGTTGGCTGAACTGACAGGGAGACCCATTTACATGCCAGCCAATGAACATTGATCCTTTATCCTTTTCCATAATATATACTTATTCGGAGTAGCCCCACTCTACCCTATTTTTAATACGACTAGATGACAAACAAGCTGATGGTCAAACTGGTGGTAAGAAGAGACTACCATCGCCTATAGATCACCAACAAGGAAAAAATCAATTGGTATTAAAGGTGCGTTGGAGGACTAAGGTAAAATGATATCCACACACCGGCTACCTTTCCCTTCAATCTGAAACACAGCGAACTATTTTATGGTCAAAATAGGAAAGGCGGTGGTAAATGACCACATTTTGCCACCTAATATATAGGTAAATAATAATGTTTATGTCAGAAAAATAAAGGTCTGTCCACGATAAAACTCCAATTCAAAGCTCATAATAGTGGAGCAGTCTGTACCCAACAACGGACAGTCCACTTCGTTATCTCGCGACAAAGTTGTGGTTGTTTCCTACCTGAAGTTGTTAATGCGGCGACTAGGTGTTGTGCTGACACTATTCTGTTTTTAACAGTAACAACAGACGTACGTGATATACAGTCTAGGAAATTTCACTCTCCCGTATTCAACTTAGTGGTTCGTTTCAAACTGACGCAGAAATAGTTTCTAATTTGAGAGAACGGTTTTCGTAGCTGCATCGCTCTATTGACACTTAATAAGTAAGACTTACTGTTCTCTAGAATAATGCCCATTTTCACTACTTACCCATTCCTTAGGTTTAGGTGAGTATTAACGACATTTGTCTCTTTTTATCTCCTTTAGATAGACTGAGATAAAACTCGCTAAGAGATTTTTAACGCCAAGCAAATGTTAGTGAAAACGAGCATTAGTATCATAATGTTATGCCAAAGTAAATTTTCAAACTCGTCACTGTTTTGTATATTTAATAAGAGCAAAGAATATATATGTCGCAGCCGACTGGTTAAATTGTCCGCTTAACTATGTAGATGTTTCAACAGTAATATGTATAAACTCACGCACGTTGCCTATAATAATTAGGTATCTCTTCGTATGCATTCCTAAATGGGAGCATATGAGGATTTGGGGTCATAACAAATATATTAACGAGGTATTAAATATATTAAACGATAAGAAGTACGCAAAAGGCATATTAGTCGACATGACGAAAGCCTATGAAAAAGTTTTGTTTGATATCCTACTAAATATAAACTATACGGCATTGCAGTTAGAGGAATAGTCCACGAGTGGTTTAGATCATTCCTAAATAACCGAAAACAATACGTCCAAGTTGAACACATAGATATGAAATCAAAAGAAATAAAGTCCTTTACATCTTGCGAATAATTAGTTGACGGTTCAATACCTTGTTCTCGTTGTTAGGTATAGTTATCGATTCAAATGTCAACTGGACAGCTAGTGTTGAGATAATAAAAACAAAACTATCTAAATTCATTTATGCCCTAAGAAAAATAAAAAAAATAACAAATCTGTACACTGCGACCACTATTACTACGCTTATGCATACGCTTGGCTCAGCTATGGGGTGATACTTTGGGGTGACAGTACAGATGTTCAAGATTTATTATTATTACAAAAAAATTGTATCAGGATTTTAACAAATATTAAACAGAGCGAAAGCTGTAAACCCCTTTCAAAAGCTTAAACCTCTTAACACTACCTTGTATCTACCTATTTGAAATTTGTAAATTCATTAGGAAAAACCCGTTTTTATATTCTAAAGTAGGAGACATGCCTCGACATAATATACCTCGCAATGAAAATAGCTTGGTACAAGTAACATCTAAACTAACATTGCACAGTTCAGGGCCCTACCCAATGTCAATAAAAATATACAATAAACTACCTACTTACATTAAAAATAAAAAAAGTTTATTCAAAATTCATAAAACTCGTTAAAAAAATCTCATTAATAAGGCATATTATTCTGTTAAGGAATATTCAGATGATATAGGTAGCAAAATTTATTTACGAATAATATTGGAATCAAATATTTGGTTGTTATAGAAAAATGTAGGAGTTTTGGTTGTTTGTAGGAGAATTCAGCTCTCTCTTTTATGTTGCAATGCCCTCCAAGGCGCATATGTTTGTAATTGATATTGTGATTTGTGATATAAGTTAACTTTCATAGGTAAATCAATTATATCAATAAATAAAATAAATAAATAAACGCTAGCCCAATTCGGTTTAGTGGGTTAAATCAGTTGCAGTTACCACGGGACCAACGTGCCTTCTGAAACAATAATCCGTAATTCGTTTCCCTTTACTTCATATTATTTCCCTGCAGGTTGCCTAGAAGAGATTGCTGCTTAGCAATAATGCCGCCTATTGTATTCGTTTCTATTTTGTTAAATTTCAGTTTTTTTTGTGTCCTTGTGCAATAAAGTGTATATTGTTTGATTGATTGCATAAACAGCGAGAGATTATAAATTTTTGATTGACCCACTTGGAATTTACCATAGTGAAAAATTTCTTAGCTTAGATTTTGTAATAGAATTCAAAACGCTCATGATGTTATCCCAGGGAGCTCTTTGAGTTTATGGTCAGAATCAAAAGCTAGGTCGGTACTCCAGGGAGGATCAATGCGAACAGAATTTACAAGTTTGGTTGTACAATAAACATTTACATAACTTCATATATTCATACTACATTAAGTAATGATAATATTTCAGGCATATACTAAGTATATGTTTTAAATTAAAAAATGGATTGATTTAAATATCAGAAAAGGGGCATCCCACCGCAGTGATGATATAGTAACAAAATATAATTATACAATGTAATATGAGTTAAAACTCCTAGTTTATTTCTCCCATGTAGGAAGGCCAGTGTCTAGCAGTGGGACGTATACAGGGTGGTGCCGTCAATGTGACAATAAATTTAAACATGTGTATATTAGTCCATAGAAATAGTTTGCCACTTTCAAAAATATCGTATTCATTTGATAATTTCATAACATTTGTATGGAATAGTGTAACGTTGGCAGCATTATTTCATACAAATGACGTTTCATTTGCATTGACGGCACCACCCTGTAAAGGCTGGTGATGGTGATGATGATGACGAGTTCAAAGCGAATTTCTCGGTTTCAAACTTTTATTTAGAGTCTAATCGATTGATTACACAGTTTCAACTGTCTGATTATACAGTTATAATTAGTAGAATTGTAACTGTATAATAAGACCGGAGCAACATAAAAAATCGGACCTCAACCTTAAGCTATGAGTTTACAAATAATTGTATTTAATTAGATACTTATCAAACAATAATAAGACTAAAGTTTTGTAGCTACAAACCAAGCCACGCCTTAAATGTTAACCTTTGCGTAAGGACATCATAATAAACTACAATTAAATTTACCAACCCTTAATAATATTTAAGTAAACTTGTGTATGTGTACGTGTACAGTTGTCAGGAGAATTAAAGTGATCATTCCGACAGTTTATAACCCCTGTTAAAATTGCTTTAAAGGTGTCAAAAAAAATTTATAGTTCACCACCGTATAACCGTCTGCCTATCGTTGACTTTCGACCTTTTACCTCGACCTCGGCGGGTCAAATTGGAATGAAAAGAAAAATTTGAAAAATAGTATTTCAAGGTTGGTAGTATTTGAAATAAAGGTAAATAGTAGGTATTTGACGAGACGGTTAGTGTAAATGAATAAAGTGACGACTCGTCAACCAATGGATGATATTATCGTAAGTTTTTCTCACATGTATGTCATTTTAAAAAAATCCAATTAACCTCGCCAACTGAAGCGTAAACTCAAACGTTTCGGGTACTGTGTAAAACAAGGTTTTTCTTAATCATCCCGAGAAAAGGGGGTTCCTTGGAGACCAACTTTGTTCCACTTATTATCTGTTGCAAAGTACTGTCGACAACTTTTCAAGTGTAGCCGGTGCTCTACGAAAAACGACGTTATTACGTCTAATTAAAGCCGGTTAAAATCTTAAAGTGTGTTGTTTATTGAATCTACAGGGAATATCCTGGAGAAGTTATGAACATGTTTGAAATTATACATATATGTACCTATATTTGTTACTAAATAAGCTCCATTTTAATTAAATTAGTCTCGTTAAGCGTAACTTCCAACTTAATGTGTACCAACAAAGTTTTCGCGTGTTCCAAATAATTAGGATCATAATTAAATAGGTCAAATGAAAAAATGCTCAATGTGTTTATTAAACATTTTTATGAAATCTGGATTTATTTTTTGATAATTAACAGGTACCTACTTGAGTTAATAATAAGCTAGAAACCTTTCAAGTTTTTAATAGACAATAAACGTGTCTTATTTTTATATATCATTATCTTCATCATAATCATCAACCTATATACGTCCCACAGCTGGGCACAGGCCTTCAGCCATCTGGTTAAACGTTGCGTTCAATGACTTGGCTTGTTGTTGTTCAGCCGTTCAATTGGATGCCGGCGTTCACCAACGGGCTAGGCGTCCAGTTAAAGCAACTTATTCCACCAGACGGCTGCGATAGATATACAAGCATATGGCTTTAAATTGACGTTCAATAACAACGTAGAATAATAAAAATCTTGGTATGGCCAAGGTTTCAATAACTCGGTGATTTGGATCTCGAAGTTGCATACTTCCAGAGATAGATGAACGGGCAAACATTTCCACTCCTTTAGGGCTGTCCAAAATTAAAAAGCGTTTCTGAAAGCTATTTGTTACGACTATATAAGTTCTATCAAAAAAATGTAATCTGTCCAAAATTAAAAAGCGTTTCTGAAAGCTATTTGTTACGACTGTATAAGTTCTATCAAAAAAATGTAATCTAACAACCAGGCCTACTCATACTTCTCATTGTCAGCTATGGTACGAACCATGGTTGACAGTGAGAGGGTATGGGAGGCTGTCGTCTCCTTCTGCGAGAGTGTTCTCACGCAGAAGGAGGCAGCGGAGAGGGCACGGGAGGAGGATTCTCTAGCCGCCCCTCTCCGGCGTAGACGGGTGGGTGCGAGAAGGCGGGTGGCAATCGCCCGTCTGCCTGTGCCCTAGGTGCGGCCGCGCGCGTCGGGTGGCTCCCACGCGCGCAATACAAAGGCCGCCACGTCTGAGATTGCCCATGGTAACTCTGGGCAATCTCCATCGGCGCGAAGCCGGGCCGTAAGGCCGGGTTGCCTGGGGGTGGTTTGGTAAAAACCCCAAACCGCCTCCGCGAAAGGCACGGGAGTTATCCAGGAGTTTTAGCGGGTATTCCCAGGGTCAATTAGACGCTGGGCGAGTCCCGCACACGCCCACTACTTCGCCAGCAGTAGGTAGGTCCGTCAATGGATTTCTCCTGGTAAAAAAAGGCCTACTCATACTTCCTATAGGAGCTTACCTGTAATACAATCATTTGTGGATGGCGAATAGTAAAAAATCTCACCATAAATGTGGGGCATAAAATTATGGACCCAGGACCACTCACAATCCGAATTCTATTTCTCCTCTTAATATAATTGCCCTAATTCTGGAGAACACTAGCTAAGTTTAAATTTAAGTTCAGTTCATTTCTTTCAGTACATTTGGAAACGTGTATTTAATTTTCGACCATAATGAACGTGATAAAATGCAGTGTTTATAAGGCACCTCCGTACATGCCGTCTAAAATTGTCTATGGTTCCTTTGAAATCTGTCTAAATGTAGTTGACAGCTCTAAACCAATTCTTGCTATCTTTTTTCTGTTACAAATTGCGAGAAAGAGAAATACTGTTCTTAAATTTAAACTTAGAGTGTGTCTTCAAAATCAGGCCCAATATCTAATATAATGGAACTTTCGGCTCGTCTCAAGACTAATAATAAACAAGCGTTATATTGACAAACGAATATTCAGCGGCCACAATAACCGCAAGCGATAAAAGCCTTACTTTATTAATTATACAGCCTATTTCAAAATTTCCGCAATTGTGTGTTATCGTAATCGATATAGATAACATATTGTAGATTGATATCACGATACTGTTGTTTAGTTCCGTTTCTAAAATATACATTGGCAACGCGCAAATGATACCCCTGATGTTGCAAGCGTCCATAGGCTACGGTAACCGCTTACCATCAGGTTGGCCGTATACTTGATTGCCATTGAGTGGTACAAAAAAGTTTTAAAACTAAAAATAAGGTATAGGGTCCCAAGCCCAAGCTAAGTATTTTTAATTTTAAAATTTGTATGGAACAAGTAATTACTTCCATAATAGATAATATTGAAAATATAGAGCGTGAGAGCTATCCATCCATGTTTAAGCAATTAGTTAGTTCTTTTTTATTCAAGTACAAGACGACAGCTCAACTCTATTACCAATGCAGTAAGGGTATTCTTAAGGTCAAACTGTTGCGCTTGATGTGTTGTCGACTGTACTTGATTCCAAACATATTAAGTAGGATTCTAAACATATAAAATTCTATACTTGATTCTAAACATAATAAGTAGGTACCTATATAATTGAAGAATATACTTTTTTTTATACGAAGCAAGGCAATTGAGCCATCACCACCTGATGTGAAACGGTAAGAAGAGTCCATATCCGAAGACAGCTAGTGCAGCTGAGACACTGCCGCCTACACCTTGCCGGCCTAAACGGTGCCTTTTCACGCCTCTCTTGAAGGAACCCATGTTATAGGAAGGAAGGAACATGTAGCTGGCAAAGAATTCCAAGTTCTGGAAGTACGACAAAGAAACGAGGCACTAAATTTCTTTGTGCGTGATGTTGAGGTTGAGACAGTGAATTGATGACTCAGAAGACCGGCACGCGTGCTTCTGAGCAGGAAGGGAGAAGGTGGTATACAGGGTGGTGCCGTCAATGCGACAAAAAATTTAAACATGGGCTATATAAGTCCATAGAAATGGTTTGCCACTTTTAAAAATATCGTATTCATTTGATAATTTCATCACATTTGTATGGAATAGTGTAACGTTGACAGCATTATTTCATACAAATGTCATGAAATTATTAAATGAATACGATATTTTTGAAAGTGGCAAACCATTTCTATGGACTAATATAGCCCATGTTTAAATTTATTGTCGCATTGACGGCCCCACCCTGTATAGTCGAAAAGCTCTTTAAAACATTCTCCGAGACATAGCCGATTAAAGGCGCTAAGTGACGCAATATCTCGACGCAAGACCGGACCTGAGTTTTGTAAAGCATGCATACCTAGTATTACTTTTGTAATCTGAGAACTCTGTTAATAAATGAATAGAAAGTGATTATCACTTAATCCGTTTGTCGACTGTAGGTTCTAAACTTTCTAAGATAATATATGGAAAGTTTCATTTAGCACAAGCCAATTTATACACTACTATACGAAAATCAATTTGAAACATAGATATATTTTACTGTTTCGAAACAAATATCTCCTCGGTTTTACTACTCAAGCGATATCCACTTTCTCTGCCAATTTCACACCATAGTAGACCATTTTCCGCGTTATCTTCTCCTGAATTCCCCATACCTACTCGAATTTACGATGGTCGTCATCAAGCTACATAAAGTGAAAATGAACAAAATGTTTTATGGAACCGATAACATTTTTACTTCTAATATTTAGAAGAACCTTCATTATATACTTATGGTAAAATTTTATTTGTAATAAGTAGGTACCGAAAAATATATAATAAAAAATATTTTAGAGGTGGTTTGATGTTCGTTCGTTTTTTTTATTGTTACCTTGATGAAAAGCCGCCATAAAATATCTGAAAAATAATTTTATACCTGGATATTATATTAATGAATCCTCAATACATAATAAAGGGTTTATAATAATATCAGATATAAATAGCCATCAGGACCACCGCCTTTACTATTTATGTCGTGAAGCAATGCGCTGGGTTTTAACCTACAGGAGAAGTGTGATGACAGAGCATAAGAGGCATTGACATCTCTTGTCTCAAGAATATTAAAGAACCTGCAAATTCACGTGAGTACTTTGATATCTCGGCAAACTACACAGATGGCCAGCCATCAGTTTGCCGAGATATCAACGAGATGTAACATGTGTAGAGTACGAGATTTCCTTTAACGGCAAGACTCGGAGTTTTTTTAATTCTACTTGATGACAAATAAGCTGACGGTCTACTGGTTACTGACGCCTACCTGTAATAACAAGCAAACATAACCTAGTATTGCAGAAAATTGTGTTGTCATCCTGAGACCTAACATGAAATGACTTCCATGCCCAGTAATTACACTGCCTACCTTTCCATTTAATCCGAAACACAGCGAACTGTTTCACGGCTGAAATAAGAAAGGCGGTGGTACCTACCCAGACAACCCTACCACCTAGTAGCGGGCTTTGCGCGTTATAACTGGATTCAACGTTTTAACAATTTAAAACCGTCCTCCGTACTACTTTTCAGTTTTTAATTGCAATAGCTTTTTTATACAACTAGATGACAAACAAGCTGACGGTCCACCTGGTAGTAAGCGGTTACCGCCGCCTATAGTCACATGTATTAACAAGGAAAAATCAGAATATTATTCAGCTTTTTGTACTGCTCGCGTTTGGTAATGCCCGTTAAATTAAACCCAAATATTTTTTTCATAATGCAGATCAAATTTTCTTCAATAACCATATTGCCAACCCTCTAGCGTCTGGGGTCGTCCCGTCATAACTGGGCTCTCGTGTCCTTCCCGATTAGTGGAGCAGTCGAAGTGTTCACGGGTCATTAAGTTCTTTTAGACCCTTCGTCGTATCTATATACAGCTGAGAACAGGCCACGTATTTGATAGGACCTTTTTAGAGCGCAATACGGCCTATTTTGCCTTTACAATGTAAAGCACTGTTTGAGTGACTGTCCATGTTTTATGAGCTGCCAATGATTATGAAATGTTTCGTCTTTAAAAAAAAACTTTAGGATCGTTTTCTTTGAACGTGTTTACTGGAGATGATGGCTGCACCTATGTAGGCTAAGCATTGAAATAAGGCCTACTTTGCATTTACAAAAAGAAATAAAAATATAAATATTCGACTCTATAACAACTATTAACCGTCCCAATTTTAGTACCTACTGACTGTCTTATATTTTCGCGAGCACTACACATTTATCAAATGTAGGTAACAAGTAAATGTAGTAAATAAAACCATTTTATTGGACTTAACTCGCGTTTAATTAGATGTTAGGTACGTTATTATTTCATAACCGACGGTTTGATTACTTTTCACGATTACACCATCGCTGATGGTAATCCGAGGAAGATTTTAAGCAAAGAGGAAATTGACTGATGATCACATTATCCTTATCTAATGTAAAACAAACATCATCACTACCAGCTGGCCTGCTGCTGCTGGGCACAGGCCTTCCTACATGGGAGAAACACACGAGGAGATTGGGCCATAGCATCACTACGCTGCCCCAATGCGGGTTAGTAGGTTAAATCGGTTGCAGAAACAACCGGGACCAACGGGTTAACATGCCTTCCAAAGCACGGAGGAGCTCGAGATTACAAATTCCGATTGACCCATCCCGGGACAGACCACGGCGAGAATTGGTTTGTTTTCGTAATCGAAACAAGAGCGCTCAAACCCTAGGCAGAGCTTCTCACGAGAAAAATACATATGGATATATTACGTAGTGGATCATTATTATATCTATTACTAGCGACCCGCCCCGGCTTTGTACGGGTGCAATGCTTATGTAAATATTATGCATGTATTATACATATAAACCATCCTTAAGAATCACTCTATCTATTAAAAAAACCGCATCAAAATCCGTTGCGTAGTTTTAAAGATCTAAGCATATATAGGGACAGACAGACGGAGGATAGCGACTTTGTTTTATACTTGAGCTCGTGCCTAAGATACAGCTAGAAAAGTATTATCTAACCCCTTAGTTGGTCAATATAGAACCCCAGGGGTCCATATCCATAAAGTTTTGGGAATATGGTAGAAATGTAGCTGCAGGGGTCCACCGGAATAAGCTAAATTTTAAAAGTGGTCAAAGAAAAGTCTTATTACCTCCTAACCAAACAAGAATGTGGTAAGTAATTAATAAAGAAAACAGCTGCGTTAACCACACCCTAGTCGGCAAAAACGCAGTATGTCTACTTGCTTGATTCAATTTTAATCAGTGCATATTGGAGTTACGCCAGGATCGTCGAGAGAGTTTGTGAGATGAGTGAATTGTCGACACCGTGTAACATATAAAACGCAATATTTTGGATAAGCCCAGAGAATTAGGGAGCCAGTTCGTGTTAGAAGAACTTCACCAGTGAGAAAAGCAGTCCCGTATGAATTAGTAAGATAATGTGAAAATAAAATGAAAATGAAAATGTTTATTTTGGTAAACAAAGCAGATAATTACAGAGATGTTGGAGATCCTCTGTTAAGTAAAATAATACTTGTAGTAGAGCTCCTTCGCGAGACTTATGTAACAATTTAATTTCATCATCATCATCATCATCACCAGCCTATATACGTCCTACTGCTGGGCACAGGCCTTCCTACATGGCAGAAACACATGAGGAGTTTGGGCCATAACACCACCACGCTGGCCCAATGCGGGTTGGTGTGCTAAAGCGGTTGCAGTAACAACCGGGGCCAACGGCTTAACGTGCCTTCCGAAGCACGGAGGAGTTCAAGATTATAAATTTGATTGACCCATCCAGGGACTGACCATGGCGAAACTTGCTTAGTTTTCGTGATTGAAACCAGAGCGGTCAAACCACTACGCCACCGAGCTCCTCACTACGCCACCGAGCTCCTCGCTACGCCAACGAGCTCCTCAACAACCTCCCGAACAATTTAATTTACTAAAAATAAATCTATTTTGAAATATCATAGTATGGACTTCAGACTCGATTACAAACATTATGTTTTAAAAAAAGTTGGTCCCTATTTAAAACACAATTTTTAAATCGACTGTAATGGACATTATCTTCTATAGCTTTATTTAGACAAAAATGATGACAATTTTTTTTTATACAACTAGATGACAAACAAGCTGACGGCCCACCTGATGGTAAGTGGTTACCGCCGCCTATAGACACCTGCAATAACAAGGAAAAATCACTTGATATTGCAGGTGCGTTGTCATCCTGGGGCCTAAGATGAAATGCCGTTCATGCCTAGTAATTACATAACTTGACATGGTCTCTATCTACCGTTACTGATTACTTTTGAGGAGTTGATGCTAGGATGTTTCCAGAAACAATAGAAAGGATGAGCACCTACTCCAAACATACCTCTATATTAGATTAGTAATACCTACCTAAATTTAGTTATTTCTAACTTTTTAGTGATTTGAAGTCGGTTTTTATTTTCGTTTAAAAATATTTTTCATCATGATTAGTTAAACTGTTCATGACTCTTATTGTAAACGGAATAAGAGTCATGAATTGCGAAAAGTGGATAAGTAAATACATTTGTTATTTGTCGTATACACATTGCAGCCTCGATCAAAATTACTCCGCTTTCGGAACTACCTCACTCTCTCCAACACCCTTCAGTTGAAAGCTCTCATATTCATACCCAATAAAATGACCTGACACAAATGCTTTAGAAATATTTTCCCAGCAGCAGTTCTACGCAACCCTTACCTATTTAACTATGGAGAGGGGAACTGGAAAATTGCAAGCACGTTCTGCCCTCTTCAAAATTTGCTCGACGTAAACACTCATAGTTGTGTAGCTCCACTTGAGATTGCCTATGTACGGGAAAAGTTAGAGAATAAAACACATTAGCAAACTTTCAATTGTTATTCCTTATTTTTGTGCGGTAACGTGAATTGTCACGCTAAATGATGATTAAGCAAGTTTTGCGTTAATGTAATTGAATTAATAACAAATATTGATGTTTTTGTTAGAGGTTTGCTTTCAAACGGTTCGTTTAGCTTGATTAGTGATGATTAGTTACATTTCTAATTTTATTTGAAAAATAGCCAATCATTACTTAGGTTAAGCTTAATAATTTATTTATAGCCAGCTGCACCCGGCATGCTTTGCAATGCCCGTAAAGAGAACACTGTTGAGTTTTATAACAAAAAAAATAAGCTTCATTACAATCTGATCAATGAATTTGGAGCGCTTGAGGGACAAACATCAAACATTGATTTTTATTTATATTAACGTCATGTTCGCCACCCTATATACGTCCCACTGCTGGGCACAGGCCTTCCTACATGGGCGAAGCACAGAGGAGTTTAGGCCATAACACCACTACGCTTACCCAATGCAGGTTGGCGGGTTAAAGCGGTTGCAGTTACAACCGGGATCAAAGGATTAACGTGCCTTCCGAAGCACGAAATTTTGGTTGATCCATCCCGAGAAGGACCATGGTGAAAGTTGCTTTGTTTTCGTAATCGAAACCACAATTACTTATTTAAGTAGATAATGAAAAATACATCAATTAAAGCGATACACAAGTTCGCAATGTAATTGTGTCGGTCACAGGGCTATGCCACTAACCACATGCTACACAAAAAACAACTCCCCAACACAACTTTGTTAAGCGTGTGGTGAGAACCGGGAATCAATGACATATCTCTTGAGTTAATGTGATGCCCTGGCTAGAGCTAGAATGAGTCTTTTGTAGTGGCATATATCCAAAGCCAGAAGACTACAGGGACTCTCGGCCTAATAATATGGCTAATAAGATATATATAATATATTCTGAACACAGGAAGTGTAGAATCAGTGACCACAAAAGATGTCAATGATTATGTAGCGGCTACGTTCAAAGCGTTAAATAAGGAGTAATTGAGTAGGTAACCGAAAAACGGTACAGAAACGTCACACTACGCAATGCGAATGCCTGAATCACGCTTGCGAAGTTTCCTAGGTAAATCAGTATACCTACAATCGTGACGCGATCCCCGAGCCAACACTTAGCTTAGAGGAAAGTCTTACCTTCTCGCTGAAAATAAAATAAACTTTTGAACTTTACGTATCATAAAGTTTAAAAGTTTATTTATAATATTGGATCGCGTAACGCGTACTCTTCCGCTCCTACTTGTAGAAGTGCACTGTGTCTGCCCACGATACAATAAGCTAGGTAAGAAAAAAAGAGTCATTCCGAACGTAATTTTGTCTAAAGTCGTGTAGGCTTAATGAAATATAAGTCTAGCATCTGCAATAGCAAAAAAAGTCCCTGTTTCTGCTGGCTGAGTTATGTTCAATGGCAAAAAGAGCTCTTTATCTTTTCCTATCATGCCTCGTTCAGAGTTACGTCTCTTTGGTGACTGATAACCCTCCTTTACCTTGGGGAAAATATTTAATAATTCTTGTGATTTAGTAATTAATAATAACTACATATCTGCGTCTGTGTGAACTGTCTGCAACACAAACTTTTTTATACAATTTAGTTAAAATTATTTTCAATCTAACAATTTGGAAAACATTTTCCTGTTTGTTTCAACAATAATTTAATGAATCTGTCAGTAGCACAGCAACCGTAGTATTGGCTTAGTAACAAGTATTTTAAAACGAAAAAATCACTGATCAACAACACTAAACGAAATATCGTGTCACCCTTAAATAAACCCTACGTGCTCCATTAAGGTAAGCAACTTCCATTACAATGCTTAAATCTGAAAGGACCCTTACGTCGAGTAACAGTGTTAATTAATTTTTAATCAAAATCTATAGCCTCTTAAGCGGGCGAGCGAAGATTGAGTTTGTTACTCGGAATTTTATGAAAGCTCGTTTCGTTCGCAATGGCCTTAAAATCGAGCCTTTATGCAACCGCTGCTTTGCTTTAGAAATTGGTTTATAGATGAATTAGCATTATTTTCTACTAGCTCAATTTGGGTGATAGGAATAATTTAAATATCGCAGCTTACCTAAACTAACGAAAATACTAAGCAAGTGTCTAAAAAACTATTTCGTGATTCCCGTGGCAACTTAGTATTTTTTATTTGCTCAATTTATTAGTATCCTAAAAAAATACAACCCAATTTTTGCTTGATTAACATTACCTCGATAGCTGAAGACTCGTGACTACGCTCGACTCCCAACTAGGTAAGTACCTACTCCAAACATTAATTATGCGTAAGGTAATCATATCAGACGGCAGGAAAGATACTTAGGCGCCGAGCAAGGCACCCACACTTGAATTACATGCCTTATAAGAAAGAATATAAAGGTATTATAAGAAAGTTCAGAGTTCACACTCTAGTCTCCAATCTTATTTTAATCAACACAGGTACCTGATGGTCATTGTGCAGTTGGACTAAACGTCACTTTTGCAATAATAATACTAAAAATAAAAGTTTATGCGATGATGCGATCCTGCAAACAGTCGATATTTCCTGAATATCCATAGTTTAATTCTGCACATCTCGGTCATGTCATGAGTATTGGATTTACACCCTTTGATATATCGCTTCTGAGCTCATTCATCACACTATCTTACATTCATCATCATCATCACCAGCCTATATACGTGCTACTGCTGGGCACTGGCCTTCCTACATGGGAGAAACACATGAGAAGTTTGGGCCATAACACCACCACGCTGGCCCAATGCGAGCTGGTAAGTTGAAGCGGTTGTAGTAACAACCGGAACCAACGGCTTAACGTGCCTTCCGAAGCACGGAGGAGCTCGAGGTAACAAATGTTTGATTGACCCATCCCGGGATCGACCATGCCGAAAGTTGCTTTGTTTCCGTAATCGAAACCAGAGCGCTCCAATGACTACGCCACCGAGCTCCTCACTATCTTACGTTATATTTATTTAAATCCTGAGGCCTAAGATAAAATGCCTTCCATGCCCAGTGTGATTACAATGGCTACCATCCCCTTCAATCCGAAACACAGCGAACTGTTTCATTTCATGGCCGCCATTATAACTAACCCACACGACCATGCATACGGGCCTCCCACATATTACATCATTAGAGATCATTATGTTAATAAAGCCAATACCTACTTCTTTACTCGATATGATTAAATAACATACACATTTAGCCATACCTTAGCCTTCCAACTCAAGGAGGAAGCTAAAATAGTTCTTATTGCCACAAAAATAGGTAATTGAAATCCCATATTCGATATGAGGTATGATGAATAGTGTCTATTTCACCATTCTGTAATGAGTTCGAAAGTTATCGTCATGAGACCAAATTTTCTTAGGCTGACTGATGGACCGATAAGATCATTAGCGGTCTATAGGGAGGGTAGTAGGCCTTTGCTATTATGATTAGTACGGTAATGTTACACATTATCGTGGCCTTAGTATGTTAGCCAACGACTGAAGCGGCAAGATCCAACACAAATATAACATTTATTATTATTATTTATTTATTTATTTATTAGGATAACAACAGCAATTCCACAATTTACTAGGTGGTAGGCCCGTATGTAGGGTCGTCTAGGTAGGTACCACCGCCTTTCTTATTTCAGCCGTGAAACAGTTCGCTGTGTTTCGGATTGAAGGGAAAGGTAGCCAGCGTAATTACTGGGCATGGACGGCATTTAATCTTAGGCCTCAGGATGACAACGCACCTGCAATATCAAGTGATTTTTCCTTATTATTGCAGGTGTCTATAGGCGGCGGTAACCGCTTACCATCAGGTGGGCCGTGGGCTTGTTTGTCATCTAGTTGTATAAAAAAAAACATAGCTTTAAAATCCACTTATAAGCCAGTTAAAGTTATCCACAGTTTACCAGAAAAAAAATATGTTGAGATTATTCTTTCTCGCACAAAAAATTTTAATTTAATATTAAAACAAACATATAATTTAACTTAAAAAGGGGTTGAAAAAAATCATTTCATAGAAGAAACTTTTCTAAAATTGATAGGGCTATATCTGAGGGTTATACCAATCTTTGATAGGTCAGTGGTCAGAGCGGTCACCGAAAAACCGTAGGTCATATTTTTTCTCTGCAATTCATGTGCAATCAATGCCAGCGTTGTTGTCTGACATTTGGAAGCTGAGAACATCTTGATCTGTACTTACTGAATATTTTTATAGAAAATACCTATAAGGTGTATAAAAGAAAATTTATCACAAAATTTTAAGCTTCCAACAGAGTTACCACCTCTACCTTACAGAAGAATGCAGCTAAATAGCACTAACCTAATGAAATCGATATGTTGGGTGTAGGCACCTGTTCTGTGGAGGTAGAGAACACGTCTCCAAATCTCTCTATTTAACTTTCTTCTTTTTTAAGCTTTCTCTTAATATTTACAGCGCATCAGTGTCTTGGAGACCACAGTATCCACTCACCATCAAACAGACCGTATAAGAAAGTCGGAGGAAGGATTTTGTTTATTTCAACATTCTTGTGATAATATTTTTACTACCTATTACATAATTTTGTTGGGAAAAGTTCAACCAAGTAACCGTACTGGTTATAAAGTAATTTTTTTCACCGGAACGAAATAGACTCGCACGCATAAAATATAATTGCATTTGCAGTAGCGAACTGCAGTAACAATACGTTTAAAACATAATTAAAGTTGCAGAATGCGGCCGGCAGAGTGTAGTCGCGCAACTGCGAGCTCTCACCCCGCTCTATTGTGAGAAATGTATTGTTGATTTATAATTGTTCAACTTTTAGAGATCCGTAAACGATCTAGGAGCAGAAAGTTCAGCTTAAGAATGAAGAATTTTATGACAATTGAAGATACAAGAACCTATACTAGTTCAATTCATTAGAACATCATTAGAATACTAAGGCCCAATACTACAGTAGGTAATTCTTAACAAAAATAGGTAAGTTTCCACACATTACATTTATTTTGAATCGTTTCGGAAATAATATTTTACCGTTAGTGACACTAGCGTATCTACGACAAACACCCCGTGAGCCGGAACTAAAAAGTTGTTTAGGTAAAAAAACTAAAAAAAATTTTGAAAGAAGGCATTGGTCGAATATTTTTGTTAGTGAATCACACTGCAGAGGCAGCTCTGCAGTGTGATTCACTAACACAAACTCAAGGCTGCTGACTATAAAGAATCTATATTTAGAGAATCTCATAGCTTGTCATAGGTGTAAGAGCAACTGTTAACCATCAGCCTGTACGATGATGATGAGGTAGGAACACAGAGGTCGTTTTAGTGGGCAGTCTTGGCTATATATATCTTCGACTAAGGAGCTCATATAACTCTGCATTATTCTTCCCCATAATACAGTTTAGGGTAGGCGTAAATGCCTTTAGAATGGGCATATTATACCAATCGAATTTTGAACGTTACGGAACTTTAGGAGCGCGGATTCCAACCCCTATGTTGTCATTTTAACACTATATTTTGATGTTACAAGATAGGCAAAGCCTGAATAGCGCCTAAGGTGCTACCAGCGTCTATAGGCTACGGTAACCGCTAATCTTTAGGTGGGCCATACGCTTGTAGTTTATTTTTTATACATATGTAACAAAAATATTCCACTCTAAATTTAACATAGAATGCATGTCACATGAGGTTAGGACGGAAAGTTATACATTTACTCATTCGTTTTGTAAATCTGCTTGAATCTTACTGCTTAAAAAAAATACGGAACCCTTGTTTTGATAATCGATGAAATCTTTTCACTAAGTAGGAGCTCTGCATCATAGCTGTAGATTATATCGTGCTTATTGAAAATGATAGTGTATTGAATGTACCTAAGGTACTGATTTAATTTTTTATACAATATTAAAGCTTAAAAACTTATTAGGTTAGTACAAAAGCGATTTCTGGAGTTCATTATTGTTACACTGAATTTAATAGTCATACTCTACATATATAATATAATACTCTACGTTCAACTTTACATTGATTATAATTCTTCATAAATTTTCCACTTTTGTCCAACTCAAAGGTCCGAGGGGTCATTTACTCATTTATTCATTACTCGATACAATGCGTCTCACTAATCAAAAAACAGTCCAGTGGCAATGTAAAATGTTACTTACTGTTCAAATGATAAGAGTGCAAATGGCTGGTCCAGATGGTCTGTATGACAATGCACGAGCGCCAATTAGTAAGGAATGCTTCCAGAATTATTGTCAAGTGTGCCTTGGGCGTAAGGGTATACTAGATGCTAAGTGTGAGTCTGTAACGAGCCTTATAATATACAGCACTAGTGGTCGCATTGGGTCCGCCCGCGTGTATGTAAGTTATCGCTCCATAAGGTACCCAAGTCCTTTCTCAGGATGTAATCTGTCTTCACCCCCGCTTCTTCTATACCTGCTCAGCAATTTAGGAGTGAAACTCAACAGAGTTACATAAAAAATTATAATTATTACTATTAAAAATAATAGTAAAGTAAGTAAGCATCATCAAGAGCTGTAATAATAATAACATGTATATTATTATCATTATTTCTTCGTTATCTAGTATCCATAACACAAGCTAAATATTATGTTTATTTAGTATACTGATAATATTTTTATGTTTAGCTACAATTTTTTTACATTTAAACAGCCATGACTCGTGAACAAATCCTCGTGCTCATCATACAAACATTTGCTCCTACCGAGATTCGGACCCGAGACCCCGACCGAGTAGCCTGTAACAACAAGCTTATGTTCGTTACTGCACCATAAATAATGTTTCTCCTTTCAAAATTATAATAGCTACAGTATGATGCGAGATTTGTGGTGGCTGTGAAGTTATACGCAGGTCACTGCCCAATACCTACACAAGTTACGAGAGGTGAGATTGCGGGGTATGCTCGTGCGCATAGCGGCTAGCTTCTCAGGCCCCTGTCAAACTGTAGGTACCTACTATGTAATTATCTTCTTCTTCTAGTGCCTCTTCTTTACTGAAGGTTGGCCGCTTAGCCGCAACCCCTTCTCTCTCCATTGCGAGACGAAACTTTGCCTAGGTCACAAACAGTCTTCAACCTCTACAATATTGGGACATATCTCAACGCAATCGTAGAGGTTCAAGGTTGTTTCGCAAGGCTGTAGAGTGCTCTGAAAAACTTTTTGACCTCATTGGAGTCATCAATTCATTGTCTCCATCTCAACATCACGCACCAAGAAGTTTCGTAACTCGTTTCTTTGACGACTTAAGACTAATGCAAAGCTAGTCTTAATGTATCACTTATTGGTTCATCTCGTTATCGCCGTATAACTCTTTGATATAATCAAAGCCATCACTTGAAATGATTCACTGTTTGTGATTTAACGCCAGCAGAACTATGTTATTTTTTACTAAAATTATTCAAGATAAAAGAAAACCCTTTTTTAAACGACTTCAAAAAAGACGGAGGTTATATGTTCCACTGTATGTATCTTTTTTAAAAAATGTAAAAATATTTCTTCGTTGTCTTAGTATGCGTAGCACAAAGCTCTTAATAATGCTTAATTAGAGTGTCTAGATAATTGGTATAAGTGTGAGAGTATTATGATTATTATAATAGCCTTAAACTAGAGTTGTTAACAATGTTATAATCATAATCATAATCATAATCATTTATTTATTTGTGATACACAGGTAAAATTAAGATGTGAAGTAAAATACAGTGCAAGCTGTGATCAGCCTTATCGGCATACAAATGTTACAATTAATATAGCTAGTAGCCAGGTCAACATTTAATTTAAATTCATAATCACTTAAATTAAAATTCAATAATAGCTTATAATAATTATTAATATTAATATTAATAGCTTATAATAAATTAATATTAAATAATAAATATGAATAATTGAAATGTCAACATTTAAATTAAATTAATAATAAAGGAGCGGTCAGATCAAAATATAGAGGCAATCAGACTAATTTAAAAAAATTCAGAATGTCAAAATTAAATTGTAATTTAATTAATATTTTAATTGTAAGAATTCATTAATTGAGTAGAAAGAGTGAACAATTAAAAATCGAATAGTTTTTGCTTAAATATACTAAGATCGTTGAGTTTTTGAATGCTGCTTGGAATTTTATTATATATTCGCGGTGCCATTGCAAAAACACTCTTGTCATAAAGAGCTGTTTTATGAGGGGCCGTATCCACCGTATAAAGAACAACCCTGCCACGGGACTTTTGTGCACTTTTAAATAAGGCTGGGTTTTTTTAATAAAAAGTGCTATCTCAAGTATATAGAGACCGGACATTGTCAATATTTTTAAGTTTTGAAAATATGGTTTGCAGCTATCGGTTATTTTTAAGCCACACATAGCACGAATGCACTTCTTCTGACACCGAAAAACTTTGTCCCAGTTGGTTGCATTACCCCAGAAAACGATTGCATATCTCAACCTGGAAGATGCAAACGCATGATAGGATGTCAGCAGTGTATCGATGCCTACTTTTTTAGATAGATGGCAGAGACTGTAGGAGGCTTGGCAAAGTTTCTTACATACAAAGTCTATGTGATTCTGCCATTTTAAGTTATCGTCTATCAATAGACCCAAAAATTTGCCTGTCGACGTCAGTTTGATCTTTCTACCTTTATGCTCTATTGGTAATGTTAAGGTTTGGATAGTTCTCTGCTTGAATTCCATTATTGTGGTCTTTTCTACATTCAAAACTAAATTATTATTCTGTAGCCACTCGACTATACAAGAGAGGCTATTAGCTATATCATTTTTTTCATTGAGAACAACTGTGCAGTCATCCGCAAACAGAATCATTCTATGATTAGTAGATTTTGGGATGTCATTTATATAAATTAGGAAGAGAAGAGGCCCCAGAACACTTCCCTGTGGAACCCCATATGTAACTGCCCTTGGAGTTGATCGTACATATGTTTCCTGTTTTGATTTAGGACATATTCTACTTATGCATGTGATTTGAGTTCTGTTACTCAGGTAAGATCTCAATAAATCCAAAGCACTACCTCTAATGCCATATGCTTCCAATTTGTTCAGTAGAGTGTTGTGATCTACAAAGTCAAATGTCTTTGACATATCCATATATAGAGTGTTTAATACTGGTATCGCATCCTTGTTCTCCTGTTCCTAACCCGTTGGTAAATAAGACAGTGCGCGCTTGTGTCAAGAGATGGCGTTTGAAGTGAAGAAAAAAGACATAAATAATACACCAAAAAAAAAAACTATGTGTGTAATCTGTGCTCGCGGCGCGCGCGATATATACCAAATCGGAAATCTGTTCGTTGCAACATAATATTAACAGAAAGAGGAAAAAACTCCTGTGTTGTGATTGTGAGTGAACTGCTGGAAGCGAGTTCCAGGCGGGCAAATCATCAAATAACTAAAACCAAGACTTCAACAAGCGTCGACCCCCAGCGTTGGCCAAGTAAGTCCATACCCAATTTTCCTAACCTAAAGCGGGCCAGTCAACAGAAACTCCCCAGGTTCAAAATTATTCATTCTTTGTGGTCATTTCGAGCACGAATAGCTCATTGGATTCCTTTACAGTCTTTAGAAACATTCAAAGTAAACCTAAAGTTCCCTTGTATGTTATAGCACGTTTTTTTTTTAAATAAAAACGCCAATTTTTGGTTCCCTTTTCAGTAAATTATACATCATTGAAATATCGGCTCAAGCAAATAACGTTTTACTTGTCGAATTACGCTTTATATAATATAAGTAACTAGTTATTACATAGATAACATCTGCACCTAGATAGCGTACGATTTTTACCTAATTGTTGTCATTCAAAATGGATGACAATGCAAAGATAACATTATTGAATACGCGGCGGGAATATGTTTTTCGTGAGATTCAAATATTATATGATTTATCTCAAGTTATTGCCTCAGACAGGAGTAAACTTTCTATATTTAAAAGTAGATTTAAGCGCATTGAAGCCATACGAACGGAATTTATCGAAGTTACTGACGAAATAAACAAATTAAGTCTAACAATTAATCCTAAAACGCAAATCGACTACAAGAAGGTAGAATCATTTGACTTGTTGTATTATTCTGTTGTTTCGGTTGCTGACGAAGTGTTGCAGCCTCTAACGTTGAAAACTGCCGCGGTCTCGAGCAAGGTCACTGAACCCTCGTCACAGAAACAATGTGTGCAAGTACGTTTACCAAACATTGAATTACCAAAATTTGATGGTAATATCGAATTATGGCGAACGTTTTATGATACTTATTTGTCTTTAATACATGAAAATACAAACCTGAGTGCTATTGAGAAATATCATTATTTGTTGTCTTGTCTCACTGGGTCTGCATTGTCAATTGTAAAAAGTATACCTGTCATTGCTGATAATTATGAGATAGTTTTCAATGCACTCATTGATAGATATGACAACAAGCGAATCTTAGCTGTAAATTATTTGGAAAAAATATTTAATTTTACACCTTTGAAAACAAATAGTTTCAGTGAATTACAAAAATTAACTAACTTATTGGTAGAATCTGTAAATGCTCTTAAAGCAATGAAAATTAGCAATTTAGGTGAATTTATCTTATTTTATCTTGCTGCAAAAAAATTAGATTCGGAAACCCGTGAGCGCTTTGAGAGTGAGAACTTTAAGGTTGGAAACATACCGGAGTTTGAGGACTTGAAGATATTTTTAATAAATTATATTAAAATTTTAGAAGTCAGCGGACGATCTAAAGCAATCAACTTTTCAAATTCAAGTTCTAAGCCAGGTATAAAATCCAGAAATTATAATAACTATCACAAATCAACAGCTTTCCCTGTCGAGTCGGGAATGTGTTCAGAGACAGGGCCAAACTCATGCACAGGGCCGTATTTGAATTCTGAAAGTGATGATCAGGCTGATGATTATAATTCGGAACCGGACTTCACCGGTGTGTACTCAACAACAAAAAAATTCCCGGACTGTCTATGCTGTGGCTATTCTCATCATTCTATTTATAAATGTCCTGTATTTCATGGAATGTCCGTCAAAGAAAGGGTGAACTTTATTGAGAAAAAAAATATTTGTAGCAATTGCTTGCGCTTGAACCATCAAGCTGAAAATTGTTTCTCAAAATCAAATTGTTCAAAGTGCAAACAACGTCACCATACCTTGCTTCATGAGGATGTGGTAGCATGCCCAAGTACCTCCATGACGACGAAGCAGTTACCTGACATTGAGTCATTGGTAAATTCAGTGAGCGCTAGTGCTCATGTCTCCCATAGCCAGTCGCAAGTAATATTAGGCACATGCACTGTACAAGCTCGTGGTCCCAATGGTGTAATAAAAATTCGCGCTCTTATTGATAGTGGAGCACAAGATTGTTTTATGACTTCGTCGTGTGCTCAGCGGCTTGGTCTGTCATTGCGACGCTGTAGAATAACAGTTGCTGGCCTGGGACAAAATACAGTACACCAAGTAAAAGGTGTGACGTCATGTGTAATTCACCCATGTTCATCTGACAAACCACGATTCGAAATTTCGCCAATAGTAATGAATAACATTACAAATAAAATGCCCGCAGCACAAGTACCTGCTCATGTTCGTGATTCTTTTAGGCATTTAGTTTTGGCAGACAATAAATTTGATACACCTGCAGAAATTGATTTGTTGCTTGGGGCAGAGTTATTTCATAGTATTTATGATGGACAACGATTGGTTCTTGGCTCAGAGTTTCCAGTTGCTCTTCATAGTGTATTTGGCTGGGTAATTAGTGGAAAATTAGATCTTACCTGTCGACCACCAACCTCCACTACCTCCCTGGTTGCTTCTACACTTACCTTAGATACTGTGGTCAAGCGGTTCTGGGAAGTTGAGGAACCCCCAATGGAAAAAATTTCTAATCCAGATGACGTGAAGTGTGAAAAAATTTATTCTGATCTAGTAAGGCGAAATCAGGATGGTCGTTATGTGGTACCTATAATGCTTAAAGACTCTCATGAAGAATTAGGTGATTCTCACCAAATGTCTATGTCACGTTTGTATAATTTGGAAAAGCGACTTATTCGTCATGAGCAGTTGAAATCAGATTATATTAAATTTATGCAAGAGTATTCGGACTTGGGACATATGACTCCAGTTGACCCGTCTTCAGGTGCGAATGGAAATATCATACCGCATCATTGTGTGATTCGTCCAGATAGCGCCAGCACAAAACTCCGAGTGGTTTTTGATGCGAGCGCGAAGACTGCAAATGGTAGATCATTGAATGATATTGTTTACACCGGACCAAAATTGCAAAATGATATTGTAGATATTATAACTACACTACGGCTAGATAGTATAGTTTTCACGGCTGACATATCTAAGATGTACAGAAATATTGACCTTCGTTCGGAAGACAGGAAATATCAACACATATTTTGGCGAAATTCAGTTGAGGAGAACGTTAGTGAATTTGAATTAAATGTTGTGACTTACGGTGTGAGTAGCTCTCCTTATTTGGCCATTCGCACGCTTCATCAACTTGCTCACGATCATGGTGCTAAGTGGCCTCGTGCTGCAGCTATATTACTTAGGGATACCTTCATGGACGATATTGTGGTAACATCTCCAACGGTGGATGTGGCCTTGAAAATAAAAGAAGAACTGATAAACTTACTGGATTGTGGAAAATTTGAATTGCATAAATGGAGCAGTAATTCTCCTAGCTTTCTTTCACATCTACCAGCTGAGCATTGTCAAACACCTAAAACATTTGGTGACAAGGAAAACCAATGCACACTAAAAATATTAGGGATTCAGTGGGATCCAGTTAATGATAAATTTACTTACTCTCAGTCAGAGGTAAACCAGGCTTGCACCAAGCGGATCGTTCTCTCAAGCATAGCTAGAATATATGATCCTGTCGGCTGGCTAACTCCGGTTGTGTTGGTGGCCAAGATGTTTATACAAGAACTCTGGCGTCTACAACTGGACTGGGACGAACCAGTTTCTGCTGAAATGTTGCAAAAATGGCAGGACTTTGTACGAGAACTGTCAAATTTGTCTAACGTTAACATACCTCGCCAAGTTGTGAACGCAAGTGCTTCTAGGTGTGAGTTAGTGGGATTCTGTGATGGATCCTCAAAGGCGTATGGATGTTGCGTATATTTACTTACCTTAAGTAATCCAATAACGTCGCACTTGCTTATAGCTAAGTCGCGCGTAGCTCCAATCAAACCTGTTACGGTAAATCGCTTAGAACTTTTGGGTGCGGCACTACTCTCGCGGGTCCTCAAACACATGCATCAGCTTCTGGAGAGCAGGATTAACGTTGTACAGATCACTGCGTTTACGGACAGTAGCGTAGTTTTGGCATGGTTGAATACTGCCCCACACAAATTGAAAATGTTTGTTGCACACAGAGTCGTAAAAATTACCGACGAAATCAGTCTCGATAGTTGGAAACATGTAGCAAGTCATGACAATCCCGCGGATTTATGTAGCCGTGGTTTTCGTTGCTCCCAACTTGTGTCACACCAATTTTGGTGGCATGGTCCTGCTTGGCTTGTCGCTGATAGACAGTTGTGGCCTGTACAAACAAATATTAGTCCTCCTGACGTTATTCCAGAGTTAAAATTGGCGGCCTCACATGCGTTATTAACTGAGGCAGAGAAACTTGATATTGATGTGATTACCGAGCTCGTAGAAAGGTCCTCATCTTTCTTGCATCCTCAGCGTGTTCTCGCATGGTGCCTTCGTTTCACCAGTAACGCAAAATTGAAGAAAGACGGTCGCACATATGATAAAAATTTGACTACCAAGGAAATTGAAAACTCTCAATTTGTTCTTCTGCGTCATGTACAGGGACGCTATTTTACTGAAGTCCTAGAGGCTTTGACTACGAACTCTACTTATAGTTGCAATAAATCAATACAGAAACTTAGTCCCTTTATTGATGAAGCTGGATTATTGCGTGTGGGGGGGCGTTTGCGTAACGCACAACTCCCTTTAACAACGATTCATCCCTTTCTGCTTCCTAAGCATTGCCATTTGTCGAAACAGATTGTGGATTACTATCACCGCGTATACTTGCACTGTGGACCACGTGCCTTGCAGTCACTGGTACAAAGAAAGTATTGGATTTTGGGTATTCGCAATTTGATAAGATCTAGGCTTGCAAAATGTGTCACGTGTTTCAGGGTCAACCCGTTACCGACACAACCGTTAATGGGCAATCTTCCAGGACCAAGAGTACAACCAGCTCGATGCTTTCAGAATATTGGAATAGATTTTGCCGGACCCTTTACTGTTAAGGAGAGTAGTCGACGTAACGCTCGCACATATAAAATTTACGTTTGCATTATGGTCTGCTTGGCAGTTAAAGCGGTCCATTTGGAGGCTGTGACTGATTTATCCACACCAGCCTTTATAGCAGCTCTTGACAGGTTTGTTTCGCGTCGTGGGTTGTGCGGGCTCATTATTAGTGACTGCGGAAGAAATTTTATAGGGGCGAAACGGTATCTTAGTGAGACGCAAAATTTCATGCTAGAAAATTATTCCAAACTGGATAAGGACTTTACTAAACGCGGTATTGTATGGCAGTTGAATCCACCGACGGGCAGTCATTTTGGTGGCATATTTGAAAGCGGCGTTAAGTCAATGAAACACCATTTAAAACGTGTGGTCGGTCTTCAGGTTCTTACCCTGGAAGAGTTCACTACGGTTCTTACAAAAATTGAAGCCGTTCTCAATTCACGGCCATTATGTACAATCTCTCCAGATCCGAGGGAAGTTGATATTTTGTCGCCTGGACATTTTCTGGTCGGTGGACCTTTGGTGGCTCTACCGGAACCGACTCTTGAGGACGTTTATGTACCTCCCCGCCAGAGGTGGCAATTATTGCAGCAATTAACTCAGAGATTCTGGCGCATTTGGTCGCACGACTACCTACATACCTTGCAGCAAAGAAACAAGTGGTTTACAAATAAACCTAACATAAAACTTGAGGACATTGTCATTATAGTCGAACAAAATCTTCCACCCTTGGAGTGGCGTTACGGTAGGATAGTAGAACTGCATCCTGGAGCCGATGGTGTAGTGCGCGTGGTTGCACTCCGGACGGCAAACGGTATTATTCGTAGGCCAGTTACTAAAATTTGTCCATTGCCTATCGACTAAGTTTTCTCCTGTCTAGAAATCTTAATCTTTGGGGCTATTTTAGTTTAGTTTACTAATTATAAGATATTCAACTTTGTTTTAGTAATTTTAAGTGTAATTTTTTCTAGTTTTATATTATTTTAATTGGTGGGTAATTTTAAGGGTTCTAATTTGTATTGATCTTGGATTGATTTCTTTGCGATTTATAACTTATTTGCTTGAGCGCATTTCAATTCGTCTTCCTATGTCATTGGGTATACTGGGTGCCTTAGTACCCCTTGATAGATTCATATTTAATTTTTTTTTTTGAAATCTTAGTGATTTCAAGTGGGGGGGTATGTTTAATACTGGTATCGCATCCTTGTTCTCCTGTTCCTAACCCGTTGGTAAATAAGACAGTGCGCGCTTGTGTCAAGAGATGGCGTTTGAAGTGAAGAAAAAAGACATAAATAATACACCAAAAAAAAAAACTATGTGTGTAATCTGTGCTCGCGGCGCGCGCGATATATACCAAATCGGAAATCTGTTCGTTGCAACATAATATTAACAGAAAGAGGAAAAAACTCCTGTGTTGTGATTGTGAGTGAACTGCTGGAAGCGAGTTCCAGGCGGGCAAATCATCAAATAACTAAAACCAAGACTTCAACAAGCGTCGACCCCCAGCGTTGGCCAAGTAAGTCCATACCCAATTTTCCTAACCTAAAGCGGGCCAGTCAACAGAAACTCCCCAGGTTCAAAATTATTCATAGAGCATAAACGGGACTTCTGGAGTCTACTCTTTTATATATCGGACACAAGAAATCATATATAGCTAGATCTATAGACATGGTTTTCCGGAATCCTTTTTGTTCCATTGCAAACAGAGAATGACTTTCAAAATAATGATACAATCTATTGTATATGACCCTTTCAAATATTTTAGAAAAAATTGGAATTAGTGCGATAGGTCTATAGTTCTTTAGGTTAAATTTATCATCTTTTTTATAGAGCGGTTTAATAATTGTAGTCTTTAGTATTGTCGGAAAAACACCTTGTATTAAACTTAAGTTTATGATATGGCAAAGTATGGGAGAAATTATATTACATACATATTTTACGACTAATACACAGATGTCATCATAGCCTGTACTTTTTGTTTTTTTTAGTTGTTTTATAATAGTTAATATGCCAGAAGGGTCAGTTGGAAGACTGTTGGAAGGTCATTAAGAAAAAATGAATTGGCAGATTTATTATTTATAGGATACTGATTTATCAGGTTCTTGTCAGTGTTTTGGGGTTTAGCTAGGTCCACGTAATAGTTATTAAATGTTTCTGCTATTAGCTTAGGGTCTCTGATTGCATTATTTTCAACAAGTAGTTTTGTAACACTTTCTTTTGGAAAGTTCTGTTTATTTCCATTAATAATATTCCAGGTCGCCTTAGATTTATTTTTTGATTTTAAGATGTAGTGGGTATTTTGCGATCTCTGTGTCAGCTTAATTATCTTATTATATCTACTAGAGTAATTTTTAAATATTTCTTTGTCAATTGGGTTTTTTGAGAGTCTGTATTTCCATAGAAGATAACGTTTTCGCTTACTACAGCTTTTGATGCCACTGGAAACCCACTTTGGTCGCAGTTTTATTTTATTTTTTATTTTCAAAACGGGAAAACATAAATCATAGAATAGCTTAAATAAGTTGTAGAAGCCAGAAAAGGCAATATCAGCATCATATATCGAAAAAACATCACTAAAAGTAAGCTGATTGATACATTCTGCAAATTTTACCACATTATCCTTTGAGTAATCACGTTTAAAAGAGAACCAATAATCAAATGTACATGATTTTTTTACAGGACATGTTAAAATCTGTGCTTTATGATCAGATAGTCCTAGTTCTATTAATTCACATTTCGCGCCTCTAATATTGTGAAATACGTTATCTATACAAGTCCCGCTGCTTGGTCTAGTTGGTTCAAATATTGAGGCCTTTAAGTTAAATCTAAAAATTAGCTGCTCTAATTCAGATACCATTCTACTTCTTTTCAGCATATCTATATTAAAATCGCCACAGACAGCAACTTTTTTGGTGCTGTTTTTTGTCAAAAGAGTTAATATATCATTAAAGTTGCTGAAAAATGTGTCAAAGTAACAGCTTTTCATTTTAGGAACTCGATATAGACACAGTATTTTCAAATTGTGATCAATTAGTTCCACAGCAGAGCACTCAATAACATTCGGGACACAATACCTTTGCACGTCCTTCAGAACGGCAAATTTTAAGTTCTGTCTCAGCAAAATGCAAGCTCCACCTTTGCGTTTATAACGACAAAAGTGTGTAGCCAAAATAAAGTTTGGTATAAATAGAAGTTCAATGTCCTCAACTGTCAGATTATGTTCAGTGAAGCACATAATATCAACAGCCTTACCCGCCTCTCTAAGATCATCAATACAAACAGTTATTAAGTCAGATTTTGAAAGCAATCCATTTATATTCTGGTGTAACATATTAAGGTGTTTATACACGAAAAAAATTGTTGCATGATACATCACGTCCAGGCTGATATTTGCTTATACTAGCAGTATCTGTCTGAGTGCCCCTATCAACAGATATTTTACAAAATTCAGTATTAGTAGTTACCTCAACTGAAGTGTTAGTAGTATTAACAGTAGGGCTACTAGACATTACAGTGTTATCGGTTACATTAAACGTATTCTTACTTAAAACAGTTGCATGGTTATTCTCATTAAAGAACATTTTACGTTGATATGCATAACCCAAACGAAGAATTTCCCGTAGAATATATCGACTCACATACAATGAAAAATGTCTAAATTTAGGTACAGTTCTATGGAAGTTCATATTAAGAAACGTTGAATTTTTGTATTTTTCGGAAAGTTTATATAGTTCAAAGTTTAATTGATTTTCCTTGAGGTGTTTATTAGAGGGACATTCACATATAATGATGTTAGTATTTTGTCTTTGTTCTATCCAAGACTGAAGCTGTCGCTGCATACGGGACATACTGTCGTCATTGGAGAAACCAAGCACAATTATATAGTCTGACATGGACAGCGATGGAATTTCAGTGAGGCAGGAATTGAGAACGTCTGAAAGTTGCGCTCCGGGCTCCCAAAAACAGAAGACGTTGTGATGTGGTCCAAGCAGCTGTTGCAGTATTTGGCGAATACCCTTACCCTTTTGATCTGCTAAAATAACCACTTTACTCTTTATACTACTAGTGCTAGCTCTCTCTGACTTAGTAGTTATCACAGTTTCATATGTGGTTATGCTCTTTTTTTAGGATGGGTCACCAAAAGCGTGTCGTGGATTAATTGTTCTTCTTCGTTCATGAACGTCCTAGAATGTTCATTGTCCATGGTGGTCGCCAACTCCTCGTACTGCTCAATGTTTGTCTGGTATATGTTCGTCAATTCGTCTTGAATCCTCTCATTTTGTCTTTTTAATTTATTAATTCGCTTAACAAGATTACATATTTTCTTACGCTGTTTCTTGAGTCTTTGTTTGTATTTAGTAGATAAGTTTGACTTGAATTCAGTAGTTTCAGTTAATGTTTGAGTCGATTGATGTATCAATGAACATAGTATGTTTTTTGGTGGAGGTGTTAAGTCACCACGAGTTGTAATAACTTTCTTCACTCTACGTATGATTGGGGTAGTTATAGAGCTTAAAGAATTCTCTGTAAGGCCAATCTTCTTATATAGTGCAATAACCCGAGAAGATTTTTCAACTTGATTTTTCAGTTCATAGTTTTGGCAATTTAGATTTTCTATTTCTTCTTCTGCTGAGGCCAATTTTAATTCTAGTTTAGCGATGTTGTCCTGGTATTCTTCGATGAATGTGAATTCATTCTCCGTTATAGCCGGCAAGCTTCTCATTGAGCAATCGATTATTTCAGAGTTGTCATGGTCGGTATTTGGTTCTTCAGAGGAATCAGATTTTGCCGGTATCGCTTGTTTATTTCTATATGTGATATTATTACTATCCATTTTATAGTCCAAGAACAGCAAAATACATAAACGAAACAAAGAAAAAATTATAATCAATAAATAA